>CM037780.1:34262338-34312338 GCA_021229015.1 Solen grandis | reverse complement strand
AAAGATATGGCGCAATTTATATTCCAAGCATAATGCTAACATAAATGTACCTTAAACAATACATGGAAACAAAGTATTTTAACAAAACATAACTCACAACACATGTAACTAATAAGTAGAAGGGAAAATTTCATAAAACTTTGTTCACTTGATTTCTTATGTATTTGATCATGTAAAATAATATTAAAACTCTGTTATGAATACATTAACATTTAATTTTCATATTTGTAACACGCAGGACAGAAAATTGAAGTATGAATATATTTTCTTAGACCCGCAACCATTTTGTGTGAAGGTAATCCATCCATTATCAAATTGTGATCATGGTCCATCAAGTGATCATTGAAATTTTATAGTAAATGCAAGCCTTAATAGACTTTGAGCAAAACAGCCTACAACTCCAAGTCAATGGATGCTTGCATCTGCACTGAAGTCTTTTTTAAGCATTCAAAGGACCATGATTATAATTTAATGATGGATGGATTACCTTAAATGATTCAGGTCAAAATATGTAAATGCATCATGACTGCCAAGCCACTCTGCTTTACAAACATCAACTACAAATAACAAGTCTGTTATATAGATATATTGGACTTTGGCCAACAGAAACAGCTTCTGTTGGTCCTACTGAGATCTGCATGATGTAAGTTTACTGCAAAATATGCAACTATGAAAATTGTAAATTATCATGGCAATTAAATCACAATAATGAAACTAATGAATGAAGAAAAACTGTAACAGAAATGTAAGTCACATGACTTAGTTCCATTGTCTCCCTGTTTACCCATTCTGACAGATCTTCAATAACATCCAGATTTGATTCTGATATAATAGAAGGACTTTGCTTAAACACTCAAACCTGTATTATTGGTTACCTCTGAGAACAGCCAACCTGTTAACAAAGATCAGTGACTGGACTCCAAGATTCGAATTTTAAACAGTTTAACCTCTCAATAACAGCCAACCTGTTAACAAAGATCAGTGACTGAATGTCCTAGCACTGAATTAAAAGAGAACTTAATCTCTGAATAAAAGCCACCTCCAGTTAGAGGCCAGTTTTCACTTTTCATTGAGTGGCCTTTATTTACAGGTTTTAGTTTTTATAAAGATACATGTCAGGAGAAATCACAAGGCTGACAGTCAGTTCTAGAGGAGCAAGCTTCAGAGATTAGAATTTACTTGGTGAGTTGATGAATCAGATTTCAAACAAACAACAGGTGACATTCATTCCTCGTAGAATGCCGCTATTGTTTTTTCATACATTTTCACCACAATCGGTCGTCTTAATTTCAAGTTGGACCTGAAAATTTAACCAATATATCTAAAATATTTGTTAGGTTTTACATTCTATCAACAATATTTCAATCATTTGGAGACCTGTCTACTCAAGAGATATAGCCCTGCCAAATGCACAATTAATAGGCATAACTTTAGAAGTTATAACATAATGAAGATTGATTAACTCAATCGATTTGAGTTTGTTAGTTTGTTTGTTGGGTTTAACGTCCCACTGACAGTATTTCAGTCATTTGGAGACTATGCCTACTTGAAAAAGATATATTGCTGCCACTGCAGTATCATACCATAGACATGTGGCATGATACTACACCCAGTCACATTATCCTGACCCCAGGCCAACCAGTCCTTGAACTACCCTTAAACACTAAAAGACAAGCAAGCAAGTTATACCAGTACCATTTTTACTCCTGCTCCTGAGCCGGACACTCTAACCTCTCCGCCACTAAGAGCGATTGAATAACTCAGAGTGATTTAAAGCTGAAGTCTCATTCTAGATGTGTTACTATGGGATACTTTAAGTTTAAGTATAAACCAAAAGATGAAGACTTAGATACATACCCAGCTCTCCTCCGGGGATGGAGAAGTCAGCAGGTAGGATTGACCACTTCTGGATCTTGGCTGCCCTTGACACGGCCTTTTCATTGGCTACATCAATCCCCGCCTGTATGCCCTGTAAATATCATAAAACAAGCAGGTCTTCATTCAAGAAAATAATGAGAAATCAGATTTGTTGGAACTCCTTAACTTGTATTTATATGTACTTCTTCAACTGAAATTGGTCAAAGCTGTGAATAGTGCATCATACTTCTGGGATATATTTGTCTGGAAAATGTCTCATTTTTCAAAAATAATGAGAATTTATCCATGTTCAGTAAGATATTTAAGTCTGAAGTATGACTAGTCTACAATGATAGGTGGGGCAGATTTCAATGAAATTTTATGCATAGATAAAGGTATAAAAATATCTCAAAGTCTGGCCCAAAAATGATCAAAGATATTTTAATGAAATCTTTAAAAGATAACTTTTATGCAGTAATAGGCATTATAAGACAAGAGGGCCATGATGGCCCTGGATCGCTCACCTGAGTACCATTGCTACAACTGATTACAAGGTTTTTAAACAGACAAGAATTCTGATATAACTCAATCTTAAACATTTTAGCCCTAACAATACTACACACCAAATATATAAGCAATGGGCCTTATGGTTTCAGAGGAGAAGACTTAGTGTGGGGTCATTTATCTCCAAAGGGCCACCATTTTGAAAATCTTGATAATGAACCATTAGATGATGCTACATACCAAATATCTAAGCTCTAGGCCTAATGGATTCATAGAAGAAGATTTTTAAAGATTTTCCTATATAACTCTATGTAAAACAAGTGACCCCTGGTGCGGGGTCATTTATCACCGTAGGGCTATGATTTGTACAATCTTTGTAATGGCCCATAAGATGATGCTACATACCAAATATCTAAGCTCTAGGCCTTGCAGTTTTGCAGAAGAAGATTTTCAAAGTTTGCATTTTTAAAATCTATTTTTAGCTCCTGTGACCTACTTTTTTAACCAATCTGAATAATTTGTACAACTTTGATAGAGGGCATCATAAGGATGATTCCTGTGAAGTTTGGTCAAAATCCCTTCAGCGGTTCATGAGGAGATGTTGTTTAAAGCAAATTGTTGACGACGCACGCACGCACGGACGACGGACGACGGACAAAAGGCGATCACAAAAGCTCACCATGAGCACGTTGTGCTCAGGTGAGCTAAAAACAAGAAACCTGTCATTTGACACGAAAACAGGTCTTAAAGTGTATCCCTAGGCAAGCAAAACTTATTCTAGTAACAGTGACCTTGACCCTAATATCCTAAAAATCAACCCCAATTTTCCTCTCCCCATAAAGTATCTACCTACCAAGATGAAAATCTTTTTTCAAAGAGGAGATGTTTGATAGAAACAAAATGCTTGACACCCGCCCGCCAAACGACATACCCCATTCTAATAGCCAGGATTTCATTGAAAACCTGATTAAAAATATTGCAATATTATTTTGTTAAACTTGATACCTATACATACCAGTATAAAAGTTTGCACACCACTAGCATCAACCAGAAAGCAAAACATCGAGGACTTACCCTGATAATGTTCTGGTCCATCATGACCTCCTGAACCGTCCTTGCGCTGCTTCCAACCGACCGACACCACTCCTTGGCTTCCTCTGTCAACGTTGGCAATGGCTCGTTAGTTTCTAAGTTCATGTCCGTCTGCAATGAACATAAAAATTTCCACAGTGCAGTGTTTCTACAATACAGAAGACGGTGAGTTATTTATAATTTGTTTTCAGAATTCAGTGACTTATAAAATAGAAAAACTTAGGAACATTCAATTTCAAGAATCAAATTCAAATTTCAGAAGAAAACTATCAGCTATCAATGAAGGTGATGAAAACACCTTCTGCATTGCATAAACATAAAGAGATTTCTTTTTTTCTGGTACAAAGAAGAAAAAAAAATGCAGCAGTGCTGACACTTGTTTCCTACTTAGCCCTTGTTTCATTTAATTTCATTTCATTCAAACAAAGCTGACAGCAGGGACTCTTGCTGCAGCATGTCAGTCATTCCATAGCAACAAAAAATTGTTTTTATAACAACAGCTTACCTTGAGTGTGATGAGCATGGAGAGAAACTTGCGCTTGTCCCCTATCAACATACAGTTGCTGACCACTGGTAAGGCCTCCTTCACGTTCTCCTCTATAGAGACAGGCGGTATATTCTCCCCGCCCGCTGTGATGATCAACTCTGAAATAGAAAAAGTATACACTTAAATCAGAACACTTAGGCAAGGCGTGCATTCAGTATGACAAACCGTATGCAACCGTACGCTTACAATCAGCTATGAAACTATCTCAGTGTCATTAACCACAATGTTGACGTATACCCATGTACAGCATAAGGAAGCATGTGAACAGCATGCTATATGGTCCTAAGACAACTCCATAGCTGACTGTAAGCGACCGGTTGCATACAGTCTGACATACTGAACGCACGCCAGGTTATATTTAAACCAACCAGAACAAACTTTAACCAGTACACAATTAAACCTGACTAACTTAAACAAGGCTACACTCAAAACCAGCCTCGCGTTCAGTTACCCTTAAAAGTCCATGATGTTAACGTTTGTGTCCCTGTTGTATTATAATGTATAGTGTGCAAACAGGGAACCAAATCTGTAATAGTTGAGAGCATTATATATAATGGTTAACTGAACGCAGAGCAGGATACACTAAAATCAGGCTACCTAAACCTATACTTATAACAAGTACCAAAATGCCTATTTCTTAAACCATTCACCCAGAAAATGACCTTGCAAAAACAGATATTTTTTTATAGACATGGACTGCTTAATTAAAGGCATTTCATAATACTGCAAATGTGGGGAAACAAAAATATGAAACTATGACCCTTTTGGGCTCCCATTTCAAGCCATTTTATTCTAGTTCACTGCACAAATAAAGCTAGGAAGAAGGGTTTACCTTTTATCCTCCCCGTAATGTACAGGAAACCATCTTCATCCTTCTTCCCAATGTCCCCTGAGTGTAGCCAGCCCTGGTCATCCACAGCCTCCTTTGTCTTCTCCCGTTGGTTCAAGTACCCCATAAAAATGTGGCGGCCCCAGAATGGAAAAAGAATTTTTTAAATTTATGGTGGATTATCACTGTTTACTAAATCTTGCTGGGGGAAGAAAAAACAAGGCATTAAAAATTAGAAATATACTTAAAGAACATATTAAAATAATATTTTCTAAACATTTCATTGCTATTTCTAAAGAATATTTAATGTATTACCAAAAGTTGCAGGTGAAAATACTATTAAACATGCATAGGAAATACAAACAAGCATAAAATTTCCATTGTACCAGGACTAAAATGTATGAAAAACAAACAAACAAACAAACCCAACACTATAAAAATTATACACATTTTTTACTTCATAAAGAGATATTTCCTTTATTTTTCAATTACAATCAAAGAATTTAATGACAGTGATTGCATTTGAACATTTCTGTGAACACTGGAGAGGTTATACTAATCCATCTTGACGGTTCCTGAGTTGGACCAGTACCTTGCACCTGAGAAGGTCATGATTTTTTTTCTGCAAAGGCTTTCACTTTCACAGGCAAGTATGCTCCTAATGGACCACAGAGCCCTTACAGGCAAAGGTATAGGGGTCATCAAACATAACGAACATACATCCCCAGACATGCCACCTGGATGTCTCCACTAAATGTCCCCACTAGGTGTTGACATTATCAGTGAATCACTGAGATCTCTGACCAATGGCCCCTACCTCACCATTCCCATCTTTGTCAGGATTTTCCAGCTTGGTAATCACTCCTTGAAGCTCCTTACCCACACTGGTTATACGGTAGTTCTCTGTTGTAGCAAATGTATGGGGACCTAAAAGGAACAATGCACAATTTTAGCTACATCATTGCATAAAATACACACAATACTTGTCTAAGTACTATGTTTAAGTACCAACTTTCTGTCAATTTTAGTTTGTTTGTTTATTGGGTTTAATGTCCCACCGACAGTATTTCAGTCATTTGGAAACAATGTCTACTTGAGACAAATATAGTGCTGCCACACTGCAGTATCACGCCGTAGACATGTGGCATGATACCACACCCAGTCACATTATCCTGACACCGGGCCAACCAATTCTTAACTAACCTTTTATGCTGAGCACCAAGCATGGAAGCTATACCAACACTATTTTTTCATCTTTGGTATGTCTTGACCGGGGATCAAACCCACGGCCTCCAGATTATCAGACGCTCTAGCCACTCAGCCTGCAAACTAACAGTTTGCTTGATGGAGTCAAACATCCAACAGAGAATATTTCAGTAAATTGTCTACATGCTGTCTTACTGTGATATCACAACATAGACAAATGGCATGATACCACACCCAGTCAAATTATCCCGACACCAGGCCAACTTGGCCTAAGACTTCATAATATGCTGAATGTCCAAACAGAAGGATATAATACAAGAACCATAGCCAGGCAGATGCTCTATCCACTCAGCCTCAGTCATAAAAGCCAACATAATACAACCAGATGATCTGAACTTGTAACAGTAGCATACAGTGTATACATGGTTCCCTGACCTGCTACCTATGGATGGGCAGAATAAACGTCAAACTCCTTAAAAAAAACAACAACAAAAACAACAAAAAAACATGTGTACATGTACCAACCCGAGCTTTCACTCATTCCGTAACATTCATCAAGCCTGATATTGAGACTGGCGAAGAAATCCAACGTTTCCTTGGTGATAGGAGCCGCAGCCGAACCGAAATTTCGACATCGGTCCAAACCTAAAGCAGCTCGTACCTTCTTGAAAACCAGCATATTGGCAACACTCCATCCGAATGGCATTCTCTCCCTGAAAAACACCAGGTTTGTATAAAGAGAAAATATCGGTTATAAAGCAAAGATAAATACTAAAGCTATCACATAAAGTGAATTACCTATTCCCTTGTCTTCATGTAATTTGAGGGTAGGACTGGACGTGATGAGTGTAACTCTAATAAAGCCCCAGTTTCTGTGATGCATGGTTGTAAGTAGAGATATCAATGAAGGTGATAAATATCCCTGCTTTACCAAATGTTATTCCCAAAAGCCAAAATGTGGTAATTTTTCCCAGTTTGAATACAGAATATCTCAATGAATACCCAGAAAATTTGGTGAAAAAATCTTAAAGTTGGAGACTTTTCCATTAATATTAATTTTTGATAAAATGTTCAATATATTCTTCCCTTGATTCGCTGTAATGTCTGAACTATTTTTCCCATATTCAACATAAATGTGAAAATTCAAAATTTAAACGGTATGAGTACAGTAAAGCTCATTTATTATAAACTTGTTTAAGACAAAAAAAAATACTTAATACAAAACAGAAATTATTCCCCAACTACTTCCTTCATTATTTCTATAGACTCCCACCCGCCTAAGATAATATTGGATACAGCAAAAAATTGGCTACGACATACATGCCATATTTTCAGTATGTCTCCCAGGGAGATTTTGAAATTTTCACAGGGAGATTCGGGGTCCAGCCAGGGAGATTTTACGACATATATCGAAGAGACGTTCTTAATAAAAAATATAAAAAAATACACATTTGATTACCCCTTCATTAAATTCATTAACAGTTTATATTATATACTGTTTATTGCATTTAATGAAAATACCATATGAAATTTATATGTAAAAAAAATACAAAATTTATTAATAAATCTAATTCAAATAGAAACTTAACTTTCCACAAGCACTTTTTTCATTATAATTTAAATGCAACACTAACTTGTAACAAATTGGAGAACATGCCATTTACATGCAAACACATTTAAATTGATATGTACAGTATCTTTGATTTATTGAATGATTTCTGATCATAAGGTTTTAATTAATGGGGATGAATAAAGATAAAAAGTTAGATCATTTTTAATAATACGTTCACCTTCCGTCTGTGTATTCTTTTTTTCTGAATTAAATTGCTTTTAGCTAAAATATTATTTAGCTTAAAATATTTATCGTGTACGGTATGGTGGTATGAAGTGGTTACCCAACTCTTCCGATCATGACATCTCATTATAGTAAATTACTCAGCAGACGATATCCCTTGTTTATCAAGTCATTTTCGGTGTGAAAATTGCAATTCATTTGCAATTTATCGCTAGCTGAGGTGTACTTTCTATGATGTGTCAATATGATGAGTTTTGCTAAGATTTAAATGATTGGTAAACAGTTGATCTAATTATCATTTATTGTTTACACTTCCGGTAAGTAAGGATTAGCTATTCTCCGGGACCTTTTTTTATCCATGATAAGATTTACGTCTTTATTACAGTGTACCATCCTAACCTTACTCATTCTAGCTTTAGTACTGCCTTGATAATTACCCGACGATAATTGTTTCAACTGATAGAGTGTCCAATCTGCTACCTGTCTGAATTATGCAATTTGATTGGATAAGGACGATCACACATTGCTTGTGGCTGTGTACAGCGCACTGGTCAGGATTGATACTAACACATGTTCTTACGTAATCTTCCTAATGCTGTAGCATAGGTCGGTAATAAAATGGATTATACTGAGTTCAAAGGGAAACCAGTTTGATTTAAGTCAGACCGGGAGATTTTCACCTCCCGGCGGGAGATCGGGAGACAAGTCGAAATCCCGGGAGATTTAATCTCCCGCCGGGAGATATGGCATGTATGCTACGACAAAAGAATATGTAGGACCCTATACTTAAAATGTTTCAGTTAACACAAAATTGCATGTCATAATCACAGTTTGACAAGTCTTCACAAACACAGCACTTCTTGTTGCTTAAATGGCTATCACCTAGGGTGGTAAACATCATCCTTCTATATGTATGTTGTTACATACATATGCTATTGATATCAATTAAGCCAGCAGAAAGGCAGTTTTGTGAGATTGATAAAGGAGTTTTAGATAGAATTAAGAAAAGAGAGAAGAAAGTTGAAATTGCCAGTAGTCACGGTATTTCACTTTAATGGGATTTTTAAAAAGGAGAGTGAAATACGCAACTCCTACCAGTGATCTACTATTTCACATTTTGTAAAGTAAGGTCATAGCTGTTTTTATTTTACAATTTATCCTATTTTTTTAAAAATTTTATTTATACTTGGTGGAATTCATAAAAATAACATATTAAGCTTTACTGTGTCTTTTCACATCACTTCCTAATCATTTTTTTTCTAGCAAGAAATGAAATTTTACTATATGCAAACATTTATAACAAACTTTTCGTTATATGGATAAGACGAAATCTGGATTATTTTTGCAAGGTCCCTACGATTTCGGTATATCCTTTACTGTATCTCCTTGAAACAGCAAAAACTAGACTATCAACGAAGGTGATTAATACCTCCGCAAAATGCTTTGATACAGGAGAAACCAGACTCCGGGCGGAGCAAAGTTAAGAACCTGTATACATAGTATATTGGTTGAGATAGTAAGTAATAAGTAAGTAAAGTCTTTATCTAAAGTGGATAGAGAGTCAATTATGGTTGTTTGGCACAATAGTTTAAAAGTGTAGAGTTACAGTTCTTGGACACTGCACTTCTCCTAGTCACCATATGTTTACATTCTAAATTTCAAGTAAATACCATGTATAATATCCGAGTTATGCTAAGGGCAAGAAAAAAAAAGCAATTTAACAAAGGGAGATAATTAAAAAATAGGACTAGGTAGGGTTACACTTCTTGGCACTGCACTTATCCTAGTCGCAATCTGTTTACATTTTAAGTTTCAAATCAATACCTTGTATAATTTTTGAGTTATGTTCCGGACAAGGAAAAACAGAATTAAACAAAGGGAGATAATTCAAAAATGGGACCAGGGCAATAACTCCCTGAGATAACTCAAGTGAAATTTATGTCACACACCTTTCCAGCTGATTATCAATGCACACACAAAATTTGAACTTAATCAGTTAAGAAATGTAGAAATCATGTTTTGTTTTTTTTCTAAATAGGCCACTTCAGTTTCAAATTGGTTACAATAAGTAAATTCCAGAAATCAATTTTAGTAGCAACCTACCCTTTCATCTGAGCGTATGATCCCTTCAAGCCCTTTCCTTTTGCCCAGACAGCAATCTTCTTCTTCAGACTTGAGGAGCTTTTCCCAACAGCCACCATTTTTTCCTGGATCTTCTCCCAGACCCGTGGGACTGCCAAAACGCCCGTGGGTCTCACCTCCTTCCATGTGTCACCCAGTGTGCCCTATATACACAGGCAAAATGCAGGTAATGAGGTCAAAAAGATTACAGGGCACCACTGTTTAGTGATAATATCACAGACTGCTGGGGCAGGATTTTTCAGGACCCTTCAAGGCACAAAGTAATGGTTTATCCCGGGAACCACTGAGATGGATAAGTAAAAGTTGTACAGGTAAGAACTTGTTTCCAAATAAAATTAAAACTAAGTACAACATGCAAGGCAATTAGAATTCCATGTGGGCAGGAAAGCTAAGATCATGTTATCATGGTTCATTCAGAAATACATGTATGAATTATTACATATTGCTGAGAAATAAGAATGATAGTATGTTGCATGCAAAATTTTAACTAAAAAGTGCAAAAAGGAACAAGGCAGTCCAAAAGACAGCTATATCCCCCGCCGCTGGCCAAATTAGAATTTGTTTAGTCATAGGATTATGTCCACCTTAACATGGCATGGTTGTAGCAGACATAGAAGATCAGTTTAAGACAATTTTACTTTCCGGAGTTATGTATGAATCTCAGAATTCGGAGGCACATATATTAAAAGTTTACTGACAAGTTTTACATGGTAAACAGTACAAAAAGTGAACATCAATGAAGTATAGGATGTGTTAGGTAACCACAAAATACATGTGTAACTCAATTAAAAACTTTATATATCATGACATAATTTGTATGATTGTGAACATGACATACTATTATTTACCGAGTACAATAAATCACTGTGGAAGTGCAATCCAGGTCAAGAAGTGGTCTGTGTAAGGCAAGGGGAACACTCCTGAATGAGATATGGAGCGGACATGAAAATAACATTTGACCTGCAAGTATGACCTTGACCTTGAGCCAGCGTGACCGCCTCATGCCTTCTGCACATCAGCTCAATGAGGTTAACATTTTAGCCGAGTTTGAAGAAAATGTGTCCAAGCGTTCATGAGATATGGAGCGGACACGAAAATAACATTTGACCTTCAAGTATGACCTTGACCTTGAGCCAGCGTGACCGCCTCATGCCTTCTGCACATCAGCTCAAGGAGGTTAACATTTTAGCCGAGTTTGAAGAAAATGTGTCCAAGCGTTCATGAGATATGGAGCGGACACGAAAATAACATTTGACCTTCAAGTATGACCTTGACCTTGAGCCAGCGTGACCGCTTCATGCCTTCTGCACATCAGCTCAATGAGATTAACATTTTAGCCGAGTTTGAAGAAAATGTGTCCAAGCGTTCATGAGATATGGCGCGGACACGAAAATAACATTTGATCTTTAAGTATGACCTTGACCTTGAGCCAGCGTGACCGCCTCATGCCTTCTGCACATCAGCTCAATGAGGTTAACATTTTAGCCGAGTTTGAAGAAAATGTGTCCAAGCGTTCATGAGATATGGAGCGGACACGAAAATAACATTTGACCTTTAAGTATGACCTTGACCTTGAGCCAGCGTGACCGCCGCATGCCTTCTGCACATCAGCTCAATGAGGTTAACATTTTAGCCGAGTTTGAAGAAAATGTGTCCAAGCGTTCATGAGATATGGCGCGGACACGAAAATGTTTCGGACACACTGACGGACTGACGGACGGACGAAGGGCATTCCTATAACCCCCCTCCCGCTTCGCGGCGGGGGATTAAAAACAGGTAAAAAGTATCTGACCTTGCACAGTGACCTTGACCAAGGACTCAAACAAATATGTTTTCAAACAGGTATCTTCATAGATTGGGGAGATACCCAATAAAGGCAGAAAGTTAAAGCCTAAAAGTTATGCTACTTGTCAGAATCTTTTATAGCATACAAGATATTAAGCTTTCTAAAAAACTTTATTTATGGACAATGCGGTGGTGAGTAGTATAGTTCACAATTTTCTTTCAGAAGTCGAGCTAAAAATCATGTTGTTGTATACTTGAAGCACCCCATAGGGAATTTTGTTTGTTTGTTGGATTTAACATCTCACTGACAGTATTTCAGTATTTGGAGACGATGTCTACTTTAGACGGATACAGTGCTGCCACACTGCAGTAATGCGCCATAGACATGTGGCATGATACCACACCCAGTCATTATCCTGACACCAGGGTAACCAGTCCTAAACTATACTAATACCAAAATACTAATTTTTATGACTTACAGGGAATTTTAAAGACAAGAAGGAAAGACAGAAATAGAAAAGTATAAAAAATGTTGTAGAATAGCATGAAATATATTATTTTAATAAGTTAATTTCTTGGAAGATGATATTTTCTTTTACTTGTGGTCATAAATTTTCAAACACTGATTTTTAGAACCACATATGAAAAGGAAATATGACCTAACAAAAAATCAACATATACTGCATACACTGGCAGATTAGGTGCACTTTTTTTTTTCAAGATAACTCAGGTTTATATGTTGATATACAGTGTTTCAGGTTTCTTTTTTCAATCACCTAGAAGTGAAATTTACGATCTCTGAAAATGGATATACTGAAAGCCAATGAATATGATGATATGCTATAAACTCTGTACAAACCATAATAAACAATACCCGGTTATTGCTTTTGTTCTTATTAGTTATCTTACTGGTATATTTTATGATAAAAATCACGTGAAAAGGGACGTCATGATGTACACAAGAAACTTCACAGGTGGTAATTGGTACATAATGTCTGTTAGTTGGGAGAATTTTGATGGGTGACATCGGTCCCCAGTCTTATTTAGAATGTGGAGACATGTTTGAGTAATGCCATGTTATGAGAATGTGTCACCTTTATCCTACCCCTCCTTAACCCATTCCCTCATAGAGGACACCATGAAAAGACCTATGCGAACAGCATAAAACCAGATCAGCCTGCGAGTAACTCGCAGGCTGATCAGGTTTTATGCTGTTCACTGCTCCTCAGTGGTCTGGAAATGAGGACTTTATAATTAAATTTGGTAAGGTTTAACTGTGGTTTTCTGCAGATCAGGCTTTATGTGGTACCTATTGAGTGCATCAAAATGAGTCTATATGAGGGAAAGGGTTAATGAAACAGTCTAATGGTTATCTTATGCCATGTAAATTAAATGGTTCACCATATGATAAGCCACTGTGACATACAGCACGAATTTCAAAATAATATTTCTGCCATACAAGATGCAATAAGTGATTATTTTTTTCAAATAATTAAGGTGTGCCTTATACATTGCTGTGCCTAATCTGCCCGTGTGTACGGTACTCAGGGACTTTAAATACACTTCACCCAGGAAAAAATGTTGAGTATCTTATTTTGGGTTTTTCAACAATTTTAAATAATTTAGAAACGTAATGAAGCATATTTCAGCAACAGCTTGGTGTATGATTTATATTCTACTATTATTTTATCAGTAATGAAAATACAAGAATAAAGAAGTGGTCAAACTGTGGAAATACAAACTGACATGAAATATCAAAGTTTTAAATACAAGAATAAAGAAGTGGTCAAACTGTGGAAATACAAACTGACATGAAATATCAAAGTTTTATACATGGTGCGTTTTTAAAAGCCTTGAGTATATATCGCATACATTTTAACAAGTTTACCTTCAGAGCATCTGGCTGAGCAAAGTAGATGGCAATACCAAATCTGATAGGGATGAGGATATCCAACATCTGGGCGGCGATGTGACTCAGCGGCAGGAAGGAGACATATACCTCCTTACCAAATAATATCCCTAGCTGGTTCCCAGTCCGCTCTGCTGTCCATGTACACTGGAACCATAATAGGGGGATTACTGGGTACCATTCTATTAAAGTTTATAACAATGATTTCAACTTTGGTCATCATGTAAGTCAATCTCCAAGGTGGCCTCTAGGATGTTCACAAGGTTTTGACCCAGTAACCTACTTTTTGACCCCACATGACCCAGTTTTGAAGTCATCCAAAATTCAAATGGTATGCAGACAAACAGTCTGACTAAGTCTTGTGAAGACTTGGGTGAAAAAAATACGGCTTCTAGGGTGTTCACAAGGTTTCCCTAGGATCTGACCCAGTGAGTTACTTTTTAACCCCAAATGACCCAGTTTCAAACCCATCCAAACTTTCATGCAGACAAACCTTCTGACCAAGATTGGATCAAAGCTTTAGCTTCTTGGGTGTTCACAAACAAATTGTTGAAGTTGCACAATGGACGCCAGACGCTAGACACATGGCCATACATGAGCATGATGTGCTCTGGTGAGCTAAATATGAGGCAATAAATACAAGCATCTAATCTTTGTACAACAACAACAACAATTTTCATTCCTGTAATAAAGTAAAATCCAAAACACAAAATAACTAAAAATTTGTTGAAGAATTATTGCCTTTATGCAAGTTGATAATGGTCCAATGAATAAACAATTTTTTTTTTGCTGGTGGGTTGATGTTCATGGATAAAACCCTCCATGAAATCAGTGAAAATTAGTGCCCCAGGAGCATGTTTTGAAGTATAACAATAATATGTACTTACATTGTCATGACTGATCATTACAGCCTTGGGATTCCCTGTGGTGCCAGACTGAAATCACACAAAAAGCATGGATATTCTACAGTGGTCATAATAAGTACAAACCTGCAAGCTGGAGACTTCATCAAATGCTTTTTGACCTGTGAAACTAGTTATTTATATACACAGGCCTACTGAATTATTTTTTTTCAAGGCATGTTAAACCCAAACTTTGATTTCAGTAACTAATTCTATGCAGCTGACAACATGTTTCTCCTATCACATGCCCACTGGCAATACATTTTCATTAGGTAAGAGAGATAGATCTACATTCTAAACAAATCCTCAAATAAAAGACCATAAAGTACCTCAAGTACTGGTTCAGCCCAGGATATTTTTAGCGTAAAGTACAGTTATTCCCAGTCAAAGTAAAAGAAAGGTTCATTAAGTTTTGGGGGTTTGAAGTTCAACCTTAAGTTTCTGAAATTAAGGACTTGATACCCCACTCAGTCACATTATCCTGACACCGGGCCAACCAGTCCTGGAACTACCCTTATATGCTGAGCGCTGAGCAAGGGAGCTATACCAGTACCATTTTTAATGACTTAAGTATGTTGCAGCCTGAGACTGAACCTTCAGTCTATTGCAGGCTGGATGCTGTAACCCTTGGAAACCATAACCGGTAACATTGAGACTCACAGTGTAGATGAGGGAACAGCAGGTGTTGGGGGCCTGGCAAGCTGTCCTGTCCTGTAGGGCTGAGTCTGGTACTCCTTGTGACAGCTTCAAAAACTCTTCCCACTGAAAAAACACATCTGCAATGATTTTTCTTCTATTTTTTTTTTATTTTTTTTTTTAGATTAATTTTTTCTCAAACCTTGGAAAAATTAGCATAATAAATTAAATCTAAGAAATCAGATGATTATGAATTTTTTTAGCCACACAAGAAAATTGTTAACCATACAAGAAAATCAGTAAATTTTTAGCCACACAAGATTATTAGTCAATTTTTAGCCACACAAGATTATCAGCCAATTTTTTAACCACACAAGATTATCAGCCAATTTTAGCCATACAAGATTATTAGCCAATTTTTTAACCACACAAGATTATCAGCCAATTTTAGCCATACAAGATTATCAGCCAATTTTTTAACCACACAAGATTATCAGCCAATTTTAGCCATACAAGATTATCAGCCAATTTTTTAACCACACAAGAATATCAGCCAATTTTTCAACCACACAAGAATATCAGCCAATTTTAGCCATACAAGATTATCAGTCAAATTTTAGCCACACAAGATTATCAGCCAATTTTTCGACCACACAAGAATATCAGCCAATTTTAGCCATACAAGATTATCAGCCAATTTTTAGCCACACAAGAATATCAGCCAATTTTTTAACCACACAAGATTATCAGCCAATTTTAGCCATACAAGATTATCAGCCAATTTTAGCCATACAAGATTATCAGCCAATTTTAGCCATACAAGATTATCAGCCAATTTTTCAACCACACAAGATTATCAGCCAATTTTAGCCATACAAGATTATCAGCCAATTTTAGCCACACAAGATTATCAGCCAATTTTTCAACCACACAAGATTATCAGCCAATTTTAGCCATACAAGATTATCAGCCAATTTTTTAACCACACAAGAATATCAGCCAATTTTTTAGCCACACAAGAATATCAGCCAATTTTTCAACCACACAAGATTATCAGCCAATTTTTCAACCACACAAGATTATCAGCCAATTTTTTAACCACACAAGAATATCAGCCAATTTTTCAACCACACAAGAATATCAGCCAATTTTTCAACCACACAAGAATATCAGCCAATTTTTTAACCACACAAGAATATCAGCCAATTTTTTAACCACACAAGAATATCAGCCAATTTTAGCCATACAAGATTATCAGTCAAATTTTAGCCACACAAGATTATCAGCAATTTTTTCGATCTTATTTCTGTGTTATTCCCGATTTATCTTATTTATGATTTTATTTTTATCCATTTATTATTTTATCTTCCTTTAGCAAAAGCACAAGTCCACAATATGCATTATTATCAAGTTTTGTTATTATTTTTGCTATGTTAGGAGTTTTATGAACACAGCATCAGTATTTCAGTTATACAGTTACATCCAGCTCTTACAGACAGACAACAACAACAACCACCACCACCACCCCAGATTGCACAAAGATGATCAAGCAGAACCATCCACCAATCATCAACCTACTAGAAGCTAGATGTATTCCACACATGGAAAGTCTGAGTGACTCTGTTGGGATTTGGATTCACAGCAGTGAGGGGCTTAGTAATAGTAAGACCCTGTATCAAATTTTGTAAAGTTAAAATGTAATGGTAAAATGTAAGGTCAAAATATAAGGTCAATGATATTATAGTGAAAAGTCAAATCAGATACATCTTGACCATATTGTCTGTAACAGTTCTATCCAGTTTTTGCTATGAATAGTTAAGCCTCCACCTCCAACCATTGCTATGGAATTATTTTCCATTCAGAACATGGTCAATTGCTATTAAACTAGTTTTGGGAATCGGTCCAAAAAAATTCATGGATTAATCTGCCCGTCTTTCAAATTAATCTATTTTCATACACAGACCATACTAGGAATTCAAAGCTTGTGTAACTTATGATAAACATTAACCCTTTCCCTCATATAGACTCATTCTGACGCACTCAATAGGTATCACATAAAGCCTGATCTGCAGAAAACCACAGTTAAACCTTACCAAATTTAATTACAAAATCCTCATTTCCAGACCACTGAGGAGCAGCGAACAGCATAAAACCTGATCAGCCTGTGAGTTACTCGCAGGCTGATCTGGTTTTATGTTGTTCGCATAGGTCTTTTCATTGTTTCCTCTATGAGGGAAAGGGTTAAAACACTACCAATAAAATATGAGTGTCTGTGTTATTATTTGTATTATTTGATCATTTTCACAGTTAACTGTAGCAATAAAGAGCAAACAAGACAATGACATTTGGCATTGAACTATCAAACAGAAATAAGCTAACAATGAAGTGTTTTTACCAGCCCAAAACAGCTACTCTGTCTAAAACTAGAACAGCCATTGTCATGATGCAAATACGCCCCCACCCCCCTCCCACATGCCGCTTTGTCACAGGGATTTTCATACAAGTAAAATGTAGGTCAGAGAAAAGGTCAACTCCCCCTTGGTGCACTATCCACTGAAGTTTCATCTTATACTTTTTATTTTTTTGGCCAAAAATTTACAACAGAGAGTATCGTTCTTGGTCACTGCACTCCCACTCAATGAGATTTATCCACATATGAAATTTCATCTTGATATCTTTTATACTTATTGTGTTATGGTCCGGATAAACAATACCCGACAGACAGCCGGAATCATCGTCAACAATTTATCAACATGGATTTCGTCAGCGATTTGTCGACAAACTAATCAATCAGCCCAAACTATCTTGAACAAAATCACAGACAAATCTGTGTTCCTTACAGTGTAAACGCGGTCTACCATTGATCATAAGATCTCGGCATAGCTATAGGATATATCTGTAAACATTCCATCCCCTAATCGGAAAAACCATTTCTAAAATCACCACAAAATAGCGCAACAGATAATTCATCAAAAAATGGACAAATACTCAATTATTTTCAAACCTGAAAGCAACAAAACTCAATTAAAATCTTGGAGACTTAATTAAGGATTTCTATCTTTCTTATTTGAGTGACAACTGGTAAATATAGCTGCTCTCTGTTCTGAGTCAAAACTGCATTTAAGACAAAGTATGATATGCTGGTTACTCAATCCATTTAAAAGACATAATAACATTTGCCAAATTTCTTAATTATTTTTACAGATACTCAATTTATATTCATAGTAAAGGCCAATACTCAATTGACCGATAACATGTCTATTCCTCTGGTGCTCTAGCAGAAGGAACTGGGTACTTACAGAGTAGATATTCTCCCGTCTCTCAGCAACTTCTCCGGTGTACTGTACGATGGCCTTGAGATGGGGCAGAGACTCCCACACCTTGAGGATCTTCTGTAACTGAATGTTATTCTCCACGACGACCACGTTGGCCTGGCAGTCATGCAGCACATATTGACACGCCTCCGGGGTGTTGGTCGTGTAGATACCCGTAGATTTACCCCTGTAACAGTGAGTTAGCGCGTTATTTTTGTTATTTTTATCATCTTATACTATCTCATGATTATGAAAATTTGTTATCCACCAACAACATCTTTTGGAATCTGCTTTTTCTTTATATATTATGAGAAAAACTGATATGAGTTGAAAGATCATCATCATTATCATCATTATCCATATTATAATCAACATCATCCTCCAAATTTTTATCAACATCATCATTTAAATCATCACCATCATCATCCAATCATCCTTATCCAAATTATCATAATTATTTCATTATAATTTATTAAGATCGCAAATTACAGCAAAAAGATGTATTAGTGTAAAACACATCGCACAAGTGACAGACAATTATAGAACTCCAAGACTTACCCTGCAAATATTCCGCCAATATATGAGATGAACCACTCTGGACTGTTGAACCCAAGTATCCCCACCGCATGGTTGGGCTCGAGCCCGATCTGTAATGCCATGTAGATCCATTGTACCATGATGCAAAACTAATCCAATACAAGAGGTGTGGAAATTCCACACAAAAAATCTCAACACATACACTACTCATAATCTGCCACAATTCATTATCACTCACTATTACCAGTTGTGTCACTCACTCACAATCTGTTTGTTTGGTTATTTGGTTACATGGTAAATGTCCCACCATCATTTGGTGACTATGTCTACTTGAGCCAGACATAGTGCTGCCACACTGCAGAATCACACTGTATACAAGTGGCATGATACCACACCCAGTCATAATATCCTGACACCAGGCCAACAAGTCCTGCAACTACCCTTACATGCCAAGAGCCAAGCATAGGAGCCATACCAGTGCCATTGTTATTAAATAACTTTGGTGTGTCGTGGCTAGAGATCAAACTCACAACCTCTCGCTCCTGAAGCGGACATTCTATCCACTTGGACACTTGGACCAGTTACTCACAATTTGCCACCACTCACTACTCACAATTTATCACCACTTAATACTCACAATTTGCCACTACTCACAATTTGCTACCACTCACTAAGTCACAATTTGCTACCACTCACTAGTCACAATTTGCCACTCACTAGTCACAATTTGCTACTACTCAAAATCCATAACTACTCACAATCTGTCACTACTCAAAATCCATAACTACTCACAATCTGTCACTACTCACAACTTGTAACTACTCACAATCTGTCACTACTCACAATTTGTCACTACTCACAATAAGACATAACCAGGTATTTTTCACTCCCATACACTACATATATCTACACTCTTCAACTAAGCAAAAGCAGTTACTACTGACAGCCTAGTCACTACTCAAACCCAAACAACACCCAAACAATCAGCCACTACTCACAGATATGAAGGCCTTGGCAGCCTGTTGAGCCTGGTTATAGTACTGCTGATATGTCCACCTCTGCCACTGCCCACCCCTTTTTACAGCTGGAAAACACAAACAAGAGGTGAAAAAAAAATCAACAAAAAAAAACAAAAAGTGATGTACCATATTTGACCTTTATCCTCTAAGCATGACCTTTACCTAGAGTCCTGGGTCATGTGTCTGATTATTGTCTCATTATGCTGAACAATTGTACCAAATTTGTTTTTTTATTTTAATTTTCTTATGCATGACAAATTTTAAGCCCAGACTATGTCTAGTATATCTATTTTTGACCTTCAATCTTTAAGTGTGACCTTGACCTTTAGATATGAGTCATGTGCCTATACACCAAGTTATTTACAAATATCTCAATTACACTAACATTAATTATCTTAATTACAACTAATAAGATGTTGTTATTGTATTGTTGTATTGGGGTTTACCGTCACTGCGATAGTATTTCAATCATTTAGCGACGTCCAGCTAATTACAGGTGGAGGAAGACCCCGAGTACACAGAGGTACCTGGGTAGAACCAACGACCTACCACAAGCCAGCTGGAAGGCTTCCTCACATGAAAAATCAGAAGTCCCTACCGGGATTCGAACCCACAGCGGTGAGGGGCTGAGAACTAATAAGATGCAATGTGTTCAAGTGTATATAGGATCATATAATTGCATATGTAATATAATATTATTCATTTTGCATGTGTTTTGTTTTCATATATATGACGAAATTTTTTAACAAATTTAAGTTGATAACATTTCTATTCATCTATTTATCATGGCAAAGTTAACCCCAGAAAGTTGATGACTGCCTGCCACCCCACCCAATCTAACAGTTCCTGGGTTGGACCAGTACCATGTGCCTGGAAATTTCATGAAAGATTCTTGCTCTCAATCAAGTTCAGACCAACATCTGTCCAGTCATGTATGCTACCACTAGAATACAGCGTCAAATTTAACACAATATTCAGTCTACAATTTTAAACTGAATACAAAATAATTCCTCTTATATAACAAGACAGTCCCTACCCATGGCCACTCCATTTGGAAGTTTCTGTACTGTGGACATCATCACATTCTGGATTGTAGTCGGCTTGATGGCCCCATACCCTGTGTCCGACACTCGTAGCTTGACTTTGCCGTCAAAATCACTGGTAGTCAGGTTTGTGGCAGGAAACAAATCGTCCAGATCTGCGGAGGAAAATTTTAGAAATTTAATCCACTGATCTAATAGAATACACCTTTCCAGTTTTAAACGATGAATTTTTAAGCACTGCCTTTACAATTCATGGCAAGATCAAATGCTCCATGTGAACACCCAGCCATTTACCTCAGGGGGGATCCATGAGGGATATGTTGGCCTCCTATGAAAATTACCACACCTAGCCAACTCCGAAATTCTTTCTCTTTTTTGATCTTTCAAGGGGGATCCAGGTCCTGATTTGATGTCAAAACTATAGAATACTATATATTTTATTTTAAATCTTATTAGCTTAAACCAAGATGGATGGGGAGTCATGATTGCTTGCCCCCCCCCCCCCCCCCCCCCCCCACTCTGAATCCGTGCATGTGCTCATAAAGAGTATCACAATTTTGTGTACACCAGATCAACCATTGACTACCTATTGCCACAGTGTAGCTAATGGACTGTAAATCAGTCTGAATAAATCTGTCAACACAGAAAAGGTCCACACAGTATAGATCTGTAATAATACAATAAAATATAATGCATTATTCAATATAACTTTGTCCAAAATAGCACCTTAAATCAATATTTCATGATTTGTTTGATTCAGAGAGGCATTTTAATAGAATGATAATGCAGTTCAGCATACGAACTTGAATCCCAAATATTGCATATATTGGTGAACAACTAATAGGGTGCTTAAAGGAAGGAAAACAATATAAGGAAATTTTTGCACATTTTATGAAAGAATTCCAAAAGATTTCTCTGTTTAACCCTTTCCCTCATATAGACTCATTTTGACGCACTCAACAGGTACCACATAAAGCCTGATCTGCAGAAAACCACAGTTAAAGCTTACCAAATTTAATTACAAAATTCTCATTTCCAGACAACTGAGGAGCAGCGAACAGCATAAAACCTGATCAGCCTGCGAGTTACTCACAGGCTGATCTGGTTTTATGCTGTTCGCATAGGTTTTTTCATGGTGTCCTCTATAAGGGAAAGGGTTAAATATCAAATACTCCCTCTATACAGACTTGCATGCAGTTCATAAAAATTCTCAAACTGAAATTCAACTTATTTCATTTAAGAATTCACTCACATAAAAGTTAGAAAAGTTTCAAGCTAATCTATCCATTATTTAATTGTGATCATGGTCCATCAAGTGATCATTTGGGAATTTTATGACAAATGCAAGCCTTTATACACTTTGAGCAAAAGAGCCTATAACTCAATGGATACTTGCACCTGCAATGAATTCTTTTTCAGCATTTGAAGGAACATGATTTTAATTTAATGATGGATGGGTTACCTTAAGATGTAAAGTGAAACGCAGACCTAGTTAATAGTGAGATCAAACACTGGTGGACCATTAAGTTCACTCCTAAAACAACCCAGTGCAAGGCCTTTAAGCATTATCTGTATCTGACCATTTAGCAGATGTATGCTTTGCTTTTGTTCCCAGTAAGAAACCATTTATATACCCCATTACTATAATCTCTCCATAGGGGCACACCACAATAAATCATATATATATACACACATGCATAAACATTTAGAACGGTATTTGTTCTGGGTTTATGTGCAAACCTCAGGCTTTAATTCCAGAAATAACTGGCTTCAGTTCATGCAGTGACTGTTCCATAATGGGGGTCCTTTGGATCTTTGGGTAATTAAAATAACTTTAATAATTCTCGATATTTCCTACCTCTCTCTCTTTCTCTCTCTATTTTTTTTCTGAATTGCTAAATAAACATCTACATACGGTAAGTTCAAAAAGACAACAACAAATTATTGAATAATTCATTTTAAATATCTTTTCCCTCTCTCTCACTCTGCTCTCTTTGTTTTGGTAAATATAACCATGAAAATATCAAATATGATAACAAGACTGTCCAAGATCATCCAAAACCATTAAATTTTGCAAACTTAAAGTTTAATGAGCAAATTAACAACTTGGAATATATGTTTCAACTGCTGGAACAAGCCTGACAGAAAAAGTGTGACAGAGACAGACAAACAGACAGACTGATGATGGAGAAATGCTTCATGTCTGCTTCCATCAGGTGACACATAAATACATTCACTCTCCCTTCTATCTTTCATCCTTGCTCTCTCTCCTTTCTTCCTCCCTTACACTCTCTACACTCTCTTTCCCATCTCTCTCTCTCTCTAACATAATAAATCCATCCTCTACCTTTTTTAGCAGCTCCATTCTGTCCCATCTCCTTCATCGGTACCTTCTCCTCTGTAATGGTTCGAAACTGGGTCACAGTGACATCTCCTGACCCCGTGTTCCCCATGGTTACCTTGTCTCCGTCTCCCTTCTCGTCGGCCTGAGCACTCCCCCCGTCCTCCTGTTTGTCCAACTCAATATGGATGTCCCCGGCAGCAGCAGCCTCGGTGGGTGTGGTGACTATTTCAGCTGTGTGGTCGGGCTGAGATTCAAACTTAGGTTCAGCAGCCTGGTCCCCAGCAGTTTCATGGCTGGAACTGTGGACAGAATGAACCATGACATCACTGTTACAACTGGTTCCTCTCCAAAACAGGGATTAATTCATAGGCAGTAAATCCCAGGGTAACATACCAGATTACAGATCAAAAGGTTGCTGGTTCAAACCCTGTTGGGGCAAGGACCTTCTCTTGCACAAAGTCCTGGTCCAACCCAGGAACCCTAGAGAAGGGTGGATTAGTACAAGTTGCAAAAACTTGTTTCCCATCGACATAAATAAGTTTAAACTTAACTAAATCCCTATAGAAACTATGGGCATAGTTTGCATCTAAGTATGAAAATCATACTCCAGTACAATTCTATTTTTAAGAACACTGGGCCTAATGCCTCGTAATTCATGAGAAAATACTTCCTAAAAAATAAGATTTATAAAAATGTATTTCATTAAACTGTTGTTTGAAAGAAGCCACAAATGTTGTTTTTTTTGTGTGTTTATTTTACCAAATCAGGAAAAGGCAATTTTCTACCAGACCCTTGTGTACCCGGGTACTTATTTCAGCACTAAAAGGTAAGTTGATTAATCCCCAGGAATAATACAATTGATAAGGGGTTATGAGACTGTTATCTTTTAGATAATCAAATAAGTGATTAAAAATAAGTCTCTCAGAAACTTTACCAATTGAACAAAGAAGTGATGAGGCCGGTAGTTACATGGCAACGATGGATCTCAACTTTTAAAAGCTAGCAAATAGTAGGCTTCTTTCCATGCATCAGAGAAATGTTAACCCTTTCCCTCATATAGACTCATTTTGACGCACTCAATAGGTACCACATAAAGCCTGATCTGCAGAAAACCATATTTACCAAATTTAATTATAAAGTCCTCATTTCCAGACCACTGAGGAGCAGCGAACAGCATAAAACCTGATCAGCCTGCGAGTTACTCACAGGCTGATCTGGTTTTATGCCGTTCGCATAGGTCTTTTCATGGTGTCCTCTATGAGGGAAAGGGTTAAGTAGTTGATGAAGAATCAGTAAGGTCAAGATAGTTCGCAGTTTTGCAATATTTTATCATTTATTGTATCAGGACCTGATCCTTTTCAGCAATAATGACTTTGTTTGTTGGGTTTAACGTCCCACCAACATTATTTCAGTCATTTGGCGATGATGTCTACTTGAGACAGATATAATGCTGCCACATTGCAGTATCATGCCGTAGACATGTGGTATGATACCGCACCCAGTCACATTATCCTGACACCGGCCCAACCAGCCCAGCAACTACCCTTATATGCTGAGCGCCAAGCAAGGGAGCTTATATATATATATATATATATATATATATATATATATATATATATATATATATATATATATATATATATATATATATATATATATATATATATATATATATATATTTATATATATATATATAACAGTACCATTTTTTATGACTTTGGTATGCTGTGGCCGGGAATAAATTGACTTTAAAACATCAACAACTTCATCTGGATTAATGGCAAGTTACTCCAACAGAGACTGAGAAAATATTTTATATTCCTGTTGGTTGGGAAGATTTGATTTGTCTAAAAATGATTAAGTCCACATGACTGTATTTCACCTTCATGTATATTGTAAAGTGATACATTTATTCATAGCACTCTTTTAGACTACGATCGAATGTATATCAGAAATAAAGTAAAATGAACATTTTAGTTGACGCTTTAATGGTAATAATGCATCATTTTTTTTTGTTGCTATTTTCTACAATATCATATTTATCTTATTTTGAAAGGTTTTTAATACCTTTTAAAACCTTGTAAACATTTGTCATGTAAAATACCTTTGATAGTTCATCTGTGAGAAGTATATAAGAACAAGAGGGCCATGATGGCCCTGGGTCGCTCACCTGAGAACCAGGTATTAGTGGGAGGAAAAGAAACAGCAAATATCTTATGATATTGTGGGAAATGGGCTCTGTCCTCTGCCAGCCATAAATTAAGTGAGTACTTTAGGACAAGAAGAATTTTCAAATTAATTTTTGTACTATATACTTATATGGAAATGGGCTTAGCCCCCTTGCGGCCATGTTTTTCAACGGATCAAAATAATTTGAACAATTTTGGTAGCGAATGACTCAAGGACCATCTATGCCAAATAACTTTGAAATCCAGCCAGTACTTTTAGAGGAGAAGATAAGGAAAACAGGCTTCGCCCCCTAGCAGCCATGTTTTTCAACGGATCAAAATAATTTAAATAATCTTGGTAGAGAGTAATCCAAGGAACATCTGTGCCAAATAACTTTGAATTCTTGCCAGCAGTTTTGGAGGAGAAGATTTTCAAAATTTTCATATGGTTTTTCTTTCTGTTGCCATGGCAACCAGAGTTCTGCATGGAATCAAATTCTTTGAACAACTATAAAAGGGCTTCACCCAAGGAACATTCCTATTTAGTTTCTTTGAAATTGACCCAGTGGTTTAGGAGGAGATGTTGTTTTAAGTTAAATGTTGATGACAGACGACGGGCGCCTGACATTCATCGGTCACAATAGCTCACCTTGAGCAGGTGAGCTAAAAATAGGTAGAGAAGTTGTCTTTTAAAAACAAGGATTATGATAATAAACAAATATTTGATTTTTAATAAGATAAAAATAAAACAAAAAACTTCTATTTCTTTTTTTTTTTTTTTTTTTTCTTTTCTTTTTTTTTTTTTTAGATTTTTCTCTGAGAATGGTGGGTGGAATTCAAAGCAGGTCTAATTCTACAAAATCAGTGAAGCCCAGTGATGCCTAATTTGCTTCCAACTTTGTCGAACCTAATACCATTGTTTATATCTGATGAAACTTAACCTTAACAACTTAACCTTGGGAAGTAATTTATTATCCAGGTGCAAATCACAATAAATAACAACAACTGCAGTTGCCATAAATAACTCTGCTCATAAAATAAGACCCTGAACAAACAATGCCTCATTGAAAACTTGCTATGTCATCCCTCAGAAACATATAAAACATTTTAGTGACCAATGTACTTCATGGGAAAAATCATAGTCAATTAATGTTTGGTCAAAAGGTCACTTTTTATGCAGAGCTAGTAAGAAGAGCGTTTGTTGTTAACTTCGGTTAAACGCCCTGCTGACAGCGTTTCAGTCATGCTCTGTCATTTGAGGATTAAAAGTCTATAAGATGGTTGCTTAAATGTTTGTTTGTAAGAAAAGACTGCAATGTGAATACATTCAAAACATTATTCTTGATCTACAGAATAGTAGAAAATTGTGATATGTGAAGCTTCATCTACTGAACATAAATATTATCAAGATAAAGCCTTGCATGCAAAACTGGAACCTGAATGCTATATTTACAAGTTCCACTAAAGAGAAAATAATGTCCAAAACATCATGTTAAAATACCTAATGCCTATTTGATGCTTTTTTACAGCAATAAAAGTTCATTTTTAATAATAGTGACCTTGACCTTCACTCATCACATCCCATTTGCTCTTCAAAGCTTTATCTTCAAACAATCTTCTATTAATAATGTTTTAAGTTTGATGATATTTTATTCCTGACAAAAGATACAAAGGAAAATTCATATTGTAGGCAGACATGCTAGGGACAGGTTGAAATGGAAGCTATCCAAAGACAAGCATGCAACCCATACATATTACCACAAAAACACGTAAAACATGATGATGACAGCAAGTTGTTTTTTTATCCTGACCCCTGAAACACCCAACAGCTTATTAAAGTTTTATCTCCAAACAACAAAGCTATTCATGTTCCAAACTTGATTATGATATCTTATTCCTGATATATAAGTTATTAGTAAATTCAGTTGTAGTGGACAAGCTATTTTTAGCATCACTGACCTTGACCTATCAGACCAAAAAGAAAGCTTATTATACAAGTCCAAAATTGTATTATCATATCTTATTCCTAACAAAACTAATTTGGGGGACAGGAAGCAGTAACAAGTCTATTTTTAGTAACAGTGACCTTGACCATGACAAATCAGACCCTGCAATCAGCACATCAACACTTTATTTTCACAGAAGGTAAACATGTCCCTAAATCGGTCAAGAAAATTGTTACTTATGACAAAAGTTATTATAAAAAATTCCTTTAAACATTTTCCTTAAAGAAACAAAGTGATTGCAGAATACCCCCTTCAAACATTACCTACCTGTATCACTTTCACAGAATACCAATTTATATATAGTCCAAAAAGAATAGATCCATTATTTTCACCAGACTTAGTCTATCCAATGTTTAATTTCACACAACGTGCAACCCAAAAGTTCCCAGTATTTATCTGTGATCTTGTTACTCCAGATTGAATATTTTACCCTACAATAACACTCAGTATAACTGAATTTCCTCAATTAAATATCAGCAGGCCTGCTACATTAACCCTGCTACTCTATTTTTTATATCTCAACACATGACGGGTACCCTCCCACTTCCCACTTGCCCTGCCAGGTGAGTATATTTATACCAGCCTGGCAAAACTGCCTCGTGTATTTCCATTCACCATGGCAACAAAAGGAGTATTTACAGGTAGTTTCTCAATTCATGCAGTAAATTGGTTCCACAGAAAATCTAAAATAACTTTATAACTTTTATCGCAAGGGAGGCTATGATTTGAAATCTTTCAAGATTTGTTTTCAGAACTTAATGAGAAGGAAGATTGCATAGCTTCTAGTGCCACTGGAGAGAACAATATGGCTGACATTGAAGATGTTAAATGTTCCAACATTACTGGATGAATATTCATGTACAAATAGCAGACTTGATGAATATCAATTTATTGAACTTTAAATGGGTTTTGTCTTTGTTAAATCTGTGCAGAACCTTAGTTTCAATCATTAAATGAGCAAACAGAGGGGACCCTAGAAAGTGCTGTCTGATCTGGGTTTGCCATGTTGACCAAGGTGTCAAAACAGGTTTATAGGAGTTTAAGGTATTAAAGATAAATGAGAGGTATCTTAAATGTTTTAACTCTTTGCCCTTATGAATATTCATACACAAATCAATGACTTGATGAATACAGATTTACTTAACTTTAACAATGAGTTTTTCCCCTTGCAGTGATGACTGTGTAGAATCTGAGCTACAATTCTGTATAACCCTTTCCCTCATAGAGGACACCATGAAAAGACCTATGTGAACAACATAAAACCAGATCAGCCTGCAAGTAACTTGCAGGCTGATCAGGTTTTATGCTGTTCGCTGCTCCTCAGTGGTCTGGAAATGAGGATTTTGTAATTAAATTTGGTAAGGTTTAACTGTGGTTTTCTACAGATCAGGCTTTATGTGGTACCTATTGAGGGCGTCAAAATGAGTCTATATGAGGGAAAGGGATAGGCAAGCAGAGGAGACCCTGATTAGGCAGCTCCTGTAGGATCCGGACCTAATCTGTTTGTTAATGCATCAAATTGCATTCAAATGAGGTAAAGGGTTGGGTACTAGCTAGGTGTATGATATCAATGAGAATGTATTATTTTCTTCATAAACACAATTCAACCTTAGACAGCCAGTCAAGGAAGGACAGTAAAGTGGCCACTTAGTACAGGTGGTTGCTGATGGGAGGTCAATGTTTAACCCTTTCCCTCATATAGACTCATTTTGACGCACTCAATAGGTTCCACATAAAGCCTGATCTGCAGAAAACCACAGTTAAACCTTACCAAATTTAATTACAAAATCCTCATTTCCAGACCACTGAGGAGCAGCTAACAGCATAAAACCTGATCAGCCTGCGAGTTACTCGCAGGCTGATCTGATTTTATGCTGTTCGCATAGGTCTTTTCATGGTGTCCTCTATGAGGGAAAGGGTTAATGCAATGTGTATCCAGGTCAGCTCTTTAATACAGGTAGGCTATACCTGCTATCAGGGATCCTAAAATTTTGGAATCTCAACCGGTCGACGGCAAAATTCCCCCCCCCCCCCTTTACAACAATTCCGTTCCGTTCACCCCCCCCCCCCCCCCCCCCCGAAAAAAAACATAACCGAAAAAAAAAAGAAAAAATAACATTGATATTTTCAATCAACATACCCTGAATCATTTGCAGTGTGAAAATAGATCTTTTATTATATTTCAGCATCCTGTTGGCATAATAAGGTATTTTTCTGCAATATTTACCTCTACGAAATCGAAAGTTTGTTTACCGGAAGTGCATGTATATGACGGTCTGTATACGACTCTAACGAATCAATAAATTGTTGGAAGCAGTAGTTTTGGTGTTGTTTATTATGTGCCTTTGTGTTTATATATTTTTTTTGTCAATAACTTTTATTTATTTGTGATTATTTTTTTTATTTAAATGCGTTGTGCTGCAGCTAGCCACTGATACCATCCCCTTATATACCAAATATAAAGTTGAGTAATAACACCAAACAGTTATCAGTTTTTTTTAATTCTTTTATTTTGTTCTTACAAATTACAAATTACTAAGGAGATCAAACATTTTGATTAGCCTTTGATATTGTCATTAATTACCGCATTTAAAAGTCGACCGGTTACAGTTTGCAAACAAGCAATGGTCCATTATTACAGCATAGATAATTACACGGCACCGTCCAAATAACCGCTAAGTACAAACCGTCAATCCATTCATCTTAACTGCCCAATAATGACCCAGACGGGTGTCCCTGCCTGACCCCCACTGACACCTGCCCCGAGGGCACACCGGAAATTCAAGAAGTAGGTCAATTGGTGTGTAAGAGAGACTATTATGAACCGTTTGGACCGATTTTGAAAGTTTTAGACGAGGATTATGGATTTTTTTTCGACCGATTTTTTTGGTACTTTTTGAAATCTGAACCGGTCGATTGAGATCAAAATCGGTCAAAACCGGTAAAAAATCGGTTTTTAGGATCCTTGCCTGCTATATATAAACATATATTTGATTGTATGAAGGATTTCTTTTACTGTTTTTGGGAGGCAACCCTGATACCCTTCAAACTGAGAATTCTTGAAAGACAATGCTAAAAATTGGGAAAAACAGTCAAGCTAGATGTTTCAACATATTCAGTGAATAAAATAAGGGAATATATTCATCAGGGATTTAATAATAGCTATCTATAAGCTATATCTATAAGCTGCTTTTAGAGAAAAAAATTTAATAACTATGTCTCCCTTTTTTTTTTCTTTTTTTTTTAGCTGAATTAAACATTTTTCCACCCTGAAAATAATACACACAAATTGGATAAAGTATGCTTTCATAACATAAAGAATATAGCTGGATACCGGATATAAAAATTATTGGGTGCCGTGGTCCAGTGGTAGCATATCTGATTGCGGATCCGAAGGTTGTGGATTCGAACCCCATTGGAGGCAAGAATTATTCATGACCTTCTCAGACGCAAAATACTGGTCCAACCAAGGAATCGTCGAGAGGGATTAGTATTAGTTGTAAGAACTTGTTTCTTGACTGACGTAAAATAAATAAGTTTAAACTTCATAAAAATTACTGAAAAAAAATCCTTGTGTACACTGATTATATATATATATATATATATATATATATATATATATATATATATATATATATATATATATATATATATATATATATATAATTCTACTGATTCGTATCTCAAATCTGTTCAGCATATTCAAGGCTATCTATCAATCAGAAATGTTTAAAAGATGTTGATCTCACATAAAAATATAATACAAAACGTGGTCTGTAAAAGAATTACTCAGGTAGGCTCAAGGGATTACTATTTGTGGGTAAAACCTTCCATGGAATCCTTGAAAATTAGTCCCGCATGAAAATTACTCCCATGAAAATACAACCCTCATGAAAACTAAGGTTTAAAGCCATCAAGAATTCTTTTATACCATTTATACTGAGAAAATCAATCAGTCTTCGCCTGAATAAAAAATTCTTACTCTGAACAGAAAGTTTAACCCTTTCCCTCATAGAGGACACCATGAAAAGACCTATGCGAACAGCATAAAACCAGATCAGCCTGTGAGTAACTCGCAGGCTGATCAGGTTTTATGCTGTTTGCTGCTCCTTAGTGGTCTGGAAATGAGGACTTTATAATTAAATTTGGTAAGGTTTAACTGTGGTTTTCTGCAGATCAGGCTTTATGTGGTACCTATTGAGTGCGTCAAAATGAGTCTATATGAGGGAAAGGGTTAATGAATATCATCTAAATGAACTTTAACTGTGCTATATGAAACAATGGATTTTTCGTTGCCTGGCAGACTGTGTAAAATCTGATCTACAACACTTTATTGGTCTGCTATGTTTGTGAATACGTCAATACGAGCCCATACGAGGTATAGATTTAAACTAATCCTTCTCCAATGTTTCTGGGTTGGACCTGTACTTTGCACCTAAGAAGGTAAAGGACCTGTACTTTGCACCTAAGAAGGTAATGAAATTTCCTTGCCCTCAGTGGGGTTTGAATACCCCCCCCCCCCCCCCACCCCCCAAAGTCATAAAGTTATCTCATCTGAATGTAATGCCACTGCGTCTTTATTTTAGTGATACACTGATGTCCAGCTTATTACAGGCCCAGGTGGGCCCACAAGTGCAGAGACACAATTTATTTCCCACAAGCCAGCTGGAAGGCTGCCAAGACTGGGATTCAAACTCACAGCAGTGAGGGCCAAGGGATAGTAAGTCAGCAACTTTTATCACTTGGCAATAGAGGCTGTGTAGCACATTACATATCAATGAAAAATCACCATTAAAAATATAACACTCTTCAAATTACATTCAACTTGATGAAAAACTTCTCAGAAAAAACAACAACTTATATACACAAAATACCTGTGGATATTCATTTCTATGAATCAATAATTTGAATACAACAAAATTGCATACAATTATTCCTCTACTCTTCCAATATAATCATTTCCAACTGGGATTGTCCATTTAATACAGGAATTAAATCCTCACAAAGTCGAAATAAAACTCTCTTTACTCAGGAAAGCCACAGGTATTTATAGACTAGAAATAACATAAATGTCCATTATTATGATTTATATATCGGAAATTTGTTTCATCAGATCAAAATTTAACATAGTGTGAGAACACTTTATGCCAGGCTCTACTCTGATATAATGTATAAAATGAAATGCTTCATTAAAACAAATTTGTGTGCCTTGTTTAGGAGTACTGTAAAGTTATCAATTTTAGCTAATATTTAATTTCGCTGAAATTAAATTTTGCTGAGTCTCTTAAGAAGTCAACTCTAACTACTCAGTCACTAGCATCAGCTTCAAAATTCTGAATATTTACATAAGTGATGAATATTTACATAAGTGTTAAAACCTGTTGCCATGGTGAAGTTTATCAGAACATCAGAACACTTTAAAAATACAATATATTTTACTACACCGTATGCACATTTTTTACATCTGCTTACATTTTCACTAATTAAGAAGAATAAAAATACATGTACACAGTATTTCATTCTCCTTTTTTAAGCATTCAAGCATCATTGCTGGCATTTAATACTCTGGGGCCTGTTTTACAAAACTTCAAACGATGAAATTTGATCTTAATCATTACGTTTGTTGTTCTTAATAGTGCCTACTAATGTCTTAATTCAAGGTAAAATGGTGAAAGTTGTCTCATTTCATTGCACTACACAAACACAACACTTTTTGTGAAGAAAAGAATCACAGGAAATACATTATTTTAAATCAGTGAATTGACGCTTACGAAGATTTTTTATCTTACAAAGTTTGGTGAAACGGGCCCCATATGTTCAAGCCAGTTCTAGGTTGCAGGAAACTTACTGCTATTGCTTCAAATTAAAATTTTAACAGACATTAAACCTATAGTTAATCAGTGTCTATCAGCTATGACTAATACCTCAATACTTCATGTTCATGTACATTGTGAAACATATTGATTTTCTTACCTAAGATGCTTGCTTCATTAAAACACCTCCAATTAAAAATCCAAATACTGATGACTCCAAGCCTCTATTCACCATCCAGGAACACAATCATACAATTTTTTACAGGTCACCGAATCCTTGTGGAGACACCATGCTATCACTCTAACATCATCATGAAATATAGATGAAGGTTTACACATCTACTGTTGATATCCCAATCAGAAAACTGGGTGGACCACTTTACCTCTGATAACAATGATTATTTCATTAACTCTCGGCTTTCAAGGGAAGTAATGACATACACAGTAGTTTTTTAAGACCATATGAGTTATTTCCCTTAAATATAACAACATTTTTCCCCCTTTTCCCTACATACAAAATTAATAGAGAAAACAATTCTCTGTCAAAAGAGGAACAGATATCTGCATAAATATTTGATTAATATCCAGTTATTTTTAATTAATGAAACATGCAAATGATTATGAAGACAAAGCAGGAATATTGGGTGGGAAGCAAAAAGTATGCTGATATGATGATTATCATGCCAGAAAGAATACAGAAACATACACACACACGATGGCAAGATGCAGGCATAGAACCACTGATATAGCAGAGAAAGAGCTTAACCCATTACCTCAGATACCAACACATTTTGACACACCTGAGAAACATGATTTTGTAAAACATTAGGAACAAGAGCTGTCAAAGGACAGCACGCTCGACTATTCAAAATTCTTGTTGGTAAATCAAATGAAATCTATTTCAATTCTTGCCCTTCACATACCCCGTACATAATAATAGTCAAAAATGATATACCTTGATAGTCTGATACCCCTTAATATTTTTATGATGTCTAAAATCAATCCCATGCCTAGTTACTGAGACATAAGCACAATAACACTGTGCATGCAAAACTTTAACCAAAAATCCAAGTTAGAAAAGGGCCATAATTTGCATAAAATTCAGTCCAAAAGTTATCCTCCTTAGTTTTCTGATGACCTTGAAGACACTCCTTAACTTTCTAGTCAATTCCAAAATTTCTAAGATATAAGCTGGATAGAAGCTTGAATGCAAAAATTTAACCAGAATTCTAAGTTAAAAGGGGGTCATAATTTTTAATATATTCCATCAAGTGTTATCTTCCTTTATAGTATGATACCCCTTAACATATTGAAGATGTTTTAAATCAATCCCATGCCTGGATACTGAGATATTAGCATGAAAGTAACTTGCATGCAAAACTTTAACCAAAATTTCTAGTTAAAAAGGGCATAATTTGTAAATATTCATCAAGAGTTATCTACCATAAAAGTATGATACCCTTAAACATATAAAGATGTTTTAAAATCAAACATGCCTGGATACTGAGATATAGCATGAAAACCAAAATTTCTTAGTTAAAAAGGGGCAATAATTTGTAACATATTCTATCAAGAGTTATCTACCATAAAAGTATGATACCCTTAAACATATAAAAGATGTTTAAAATCAAATGCATGCCTGGATACTGAGATATAAGCATGAGAGTTATAATCTTGCATGCAAAACTTTAACCAAAATTTCTATTGCATGCAAAACTTTAACCAAAATTTCTAAGTTAAAAAGGGGCCATAATTCATATCAAATTCAGTCAAGAGTTTTCTACCTTGGTTTTCTGATGCCCCTGAACATAATTATAAATTTTCAAGTCAATACCATAAATGATATACATTAAGAACAAGAGCTGTCAAAGGACAGCACGCTCGACTATTCAAAATTCTTGTTGGTAAATCAAATGAAATCTATTTCAATTCTTTGAAAAGGTTGATAGTAACTTGCACGCAAAACTTTAACCAAAAGCTGCAACGCCAATGCCGACGCCAGGGCAACTACAATAGCTCTCATATTCTTCGAAAAGTCAAGCTAAAAATGAAGAAAAATAGTTTCTGTTTTTAGTCAAAGTGACCTTGACCTTGACCCAGCTGACTTCAATACCAAGCAAACTCTTGATATAAGCCAACTGTATATAAAGTTTGGTATTACTATTTCATCTCTGACTCAAGTTATCATCTGGAAACAAAAGTTTTCCCTGTATTTTCTATTTTAGACACAGTGACCTTGACCCAGCTGACTTGAAAAACAATACCAAGCAAGCTCTTCATATAAGCTACCTGTACATAAAGTTTGGTATTGATATGTCATGTATGACTCAAGTTATCATCCAGAAACAAAAGTTTGACGCCGTCCGCCTGCCCATACATGTACAACAACATTCGCCAATCTAATAACCAGAATTTTCCGTTGAAAAATCTGGTTAAAAAGTAAAGCTTCTTCAAGATCATGAACAAGCCCAGATAGAGATATCCTGTTTGAAAATGATCCCCATTTAGCGTATGTGAATGATATCTTTGCCATGTTCAGCGAGATATTTAAGTTGTATGTATGACTGGTTCACCATGAAACCATGTTTAAAAGCCACTTTTCATAAAACTCACCTCCTACCAATTTTCAGAGAAAAATCAAGCATCTGCTGTGAAATCATTTTATTTCGTGGGGATGAAATTTCGTGGATACGGTGAAAAAAACATGTTCGTGGATTTGTGCGTTAGATTTTTTTCAAATTAATTTATTTCAACGTTATCTGGACGTTGATTTGAAGACCTTTACAAAATTTAAGTTGAAAAGAATGTAGCCTAATATTGGTCATAATATGTTAATGACATGGCATTTAGTATATGTTAAGATCTGTTTTTAGTACTTACTTTTAGGGATCGTTAATCAGACCAAAGTAAGTGTAAATAAATCTAAGCTTGTGGCCATATAATCTTCGTAACATTTCGGACATGTATTGCTAAGGATAAAAACCAAGGTCACCACAGTTGTGGCACAGCATGATATCCCGGACCCACTCGTCATCAACTTGGGCTAGACAGGATGTCCTGTAGTGCTTGGGGGCAAGTGGACAATGGGGGCAGGTGTCAATAAGTCGTCTTGATGACAACGACAAATCACTGTTATATTGGCCATAATACAGAGTGGATCTCTCCTACTCATGCAGCTTATCTACGCAGGAACTTGAAAGACACTCGTGTACTCAAAAAAATTGTGACACAATTTGTAAAGAAGCAAAACTTCACAAATACAAGGATAAGACGAATAGTATATATACATGTACATATATCATGTATATATTATAAAACTATGTACCATAAGACACGACTAGTACAGCGACCGCAGTATAAACAAAAGTGGGTTGAGTACTGTAAATTATGGTGGAAACCAACTCAAAATTTGTTGCAGTTGTACATTAAACACAATTAGTAACACAACTAACATTATGAAGTTTTCTTTGGCGATTTGTTTATTTGCTTTTTAATACATTATGTTCCAGAACATAAACTTTATATATATTATTGAACTCAATTTACTTAAGAGTCTGTTGGGATATGGGAGAAAGTCGTCATTATCGGCGAGCTGTTTGACATGATAAATGAAACTTTTCGTGGGAACATAAATTTGTGGATAGCGGCATCCACGAAATCAATGAAAATTAATCCCCCACGAAATATTATGATATTACAGTACTTCAGGTATTTGTAAATTAGATTCAACCTTCAATCCTTGAATGAGACTTTATCAGTATACAGTATCACAAACAAAACCATGGAATATATTGTGTAAAACAGGTCAATCAGTGATTACCTATAATCCCAGTACAGCTATTAATTGGACAGCCTGCATACAACTATAAACACTGGAAAGGCCCCTTGTCCTACTGAACAAGGCACAGTCTAAAGCAACTAAACAAAGATTACCTGACATGAGATTGCTCCATCCCCAGATCAAGTCTTTGAGATTCTGCTGTTTCCATGATGATTATTTGCGGTCAGATCAACTCAACCAGATCTCTATCTCATCGGATAAAGTCAGTGTCCCTCACACGTAATGTAAGTATAAAAAAAAAAAAAAATAAGTCAAAATTATGGAACCAAAATTTTTTCTAAAGTTATAAGTCAATAACTTAGCAAGACGATGTGTTCAGCTCAACAACCAATAGGAATATAGCTACAGGATTGAAGGAACACATATATTAGATCATAAGCATATAAAAAAAAAGTCACAGACACATACATAAAGGATTAAAGACACATACATACAGGATGACAAACACATACATACAGGATCATAGACACATACATACAGGATGACAAACACATACATACAGGATCACAGACACATACATACAGGATCACAGACACATACATACAGGATCACAGACACATACATACAGAATCATGGACACATACATACAGGATCACACATACTACAATCACAGACACAAGCATACATGATTACAGACAATACATACTGGATCATAGACACATACATACAGGATTACAGACACATATATATAGATCATAGACACACATGTAGGATTGAAAACAAATATATGCAAGATCATAGTAATATAAAATAGTCATAGATACATTCCAAAAGGATCATAGACAAATATATAAATATGTGAAATAATAAGGACCATAGGTACATACAATAAAGGATCATAGACAAATATATAAATACTGTGAACCCAGTAATAAGGACCATAGGTACATACAATAAAGGATCATAGACAAATATATAAAATATTGTGAACACAGTAATAAGGACCATAGGTACATACATAAAGGATCATAGACAAATATATAAAATACTGTGAACACAATAATAAGGACCATAGGTACATACATAAAGGATCATAGACAAATATATAAAATACTGTGAACACAGTAATAAGGACCATAGGTACATACAAAAAGGATCATAGACAAATATATAAAATACTGTGAACACAGTAATAAGGACCATAGGTACATACAATAAGGATCATAGACAAATATATAAAATACTGTGAACACAGTAATAAGGACCATAGGTACATACATAAAGGATCATAGACAAATATATAAAATATTGTGAACACAGTAATAAGGACCAGGTACATACAAAAGGATCATAGACAAATATATAAAATACTGTGAACAGTAATAAGGACCTAGGTACATACAATAAGGATCATAGACAAATATATAAAATACTGTGAACACAGTAATAAGGACCGTAGGTACATACAATACGGATCATAGACAAATATATAAAATACTGTGAACACAGTAATAAGGACCGTAGGTACATACAATAAGGATCATAGACAAATATATAAAATACTGTGAACACAGTAATAAGGACCGTAGGTACATACAATAAGGATCATCAGTATGTTAGATCATTCACACATACATGTATGCAGTATCACAGGCAGGCACATATAAGTTCAGAACTACTTACATAAAATCATACTTACAAAAACAAGAGTGCCAGTGATGCCACAATATACGCCGCCACAAAATATAAAGACCAAGAGGGGTCTTTTAATTATTGCTTTTAACATTTCTGTAAGCATAACCTCATAATGAAGTCTGTAAGACCAATTAATTTAGCTGAACAGAGATAGAACCCTAAAAATGCTTCCAATATGACAGTAGGTCAAATAGCAGTATCAATATGAATCCTTTTTTCTTTCTCCCCATAACTCTTGCAAAAATCACTGTACCAGAAAATCCTTGCCTTATGCACTTTTACCTGTTTAGAAACTTGAGTTGTGTTTTAAAGAGACCATGTTTAGAAAGGCATAACTATTGCAAATATTGATGAACATCAAAGCCCCTGCTTTGTGCATATCTACCCAGTATAGTAATGACATTGCCCAAGTTTTGAAAAGATTAGGTCAGAAACATACAAGAAATTGCATTCCCAAAGCTGAAATATCAATCAGCTAAAAAGACTAAGTTTCAGGGGACACAAATCTTGCAAAAATTAATGTATCGGAAAATCACCACTTCATGCACATCTACCCATTATAGTAATGATATTGACCAAGTTTTGAAAAGATTCATTCAGAAATGTAGGAGGAGTTGCGTTCACAAGGCTGCAATATCAATCAGCTACAGAGACTAAGTTTCAAGGTACACAAACTTGTAAAAATCAATGAACCTAAAATCCCACTTCATGCACATTTACCCATTAAGTAATGAATTGACCAAGTTTAAAAAGATTCATTCAGAAATGTAGGAGGAGTTGCGTTCACAAGGCTGCAATATCATTCAGCTACAGAGACTAAGTTTCAAGGGACACAAACCTTGTCAAAATCAATGAACCGGAAAATCACCACTTCATGCACATCTACCCATTATAGTAATGATATTGACCAAGTTTTGAAAAGATTCATTCAGAAATGTAGGAGGAGTTACGTTCACAAGGCTGCAATATCAAAAGCTACAGAGACTAAGTTTCAAGGGACACAAATCATGTAAAAATCATGAACAAAATCACCACTTCATGCACATCTACCCATTATAGTAATGATATTGACCAAGTTTTGAAAAGATTCATTCAGAAATGTAGGAGGAGTTGCGTTCACAAGGCTGCAATATCATTCAACTACAGAGACTAAGTTTCAAAGGGACACAAATCATGTAAAAATCATTGAACCGGAAAATAGCCACTTCATGCACATCTACCCATTATAGTAATGACACTGACCAAGTTTTGAAAAGATTCATTCAGAAATGTAGGAGGAGTTGCGTTCACAAGGCTGCAATATCATTCAGCTACAGAGACTAAGTTTCAAAGGGACACAAATCTTGTAAAAATCAATGAACCGGAAAATCGCCACTTCATGCACATCTACCCATTATAGTAATGACATTGACCAAGTTTTGAAAAGATTCATTCAGAAACGTAGGAGGAGTTGCGTTCACAAGATATGGACGTACGGACGTACGGACGTACAGACGTACGGACGTACGAACGGACGGACAGACGGAGAAGATGACGCCAATATACGACCGCCTCCGGCGGCGTATAAAAAACCATAGGCACACATATACAGGATCAATCAAAGGTGTGCACATATAAGATCAGAAACAATTATAATCACAGTCATGTCCATATTAGATCACAGGCAAAGGCATTTTAGATCAAAGGCACACAGACCCATATACACCACTAGGGCTGTGGATTGTTGGGCAAGTGACGATCCGATCCGATCCACGATCCGGGACTGACGATTCACAGACTGGATCACGAATAACTGGTTTAAACCTTAAAGAATCCTTAGACAAACAGAACTAACATATTAAGAAATTTAAACAGTTTTATTGATAATAACAAAAGTAAAACCTGTAATGAACATGGTAAGTTTAAACTGAGCAACTCTGTAAGATCCGCAATAAAACTAGATGTGGGTGTTCCTCGGAACACTTGTGTCGCCTGCATTTAAGCATGTTTGATGAAAGAATTGACTAGAAAATCGATCTTTTGACAAATTATTGATAAAGCATAATCTATTTTGTGAGGTACAAAATAACACCAAATCACACACACACACACACACACACACACACACACACACACACACACACATATATATATATATATATATATTTTTTTTTTTTTTTATTTATTTTTTTTTTTGGGGGGGAGGGGGGGAATAACAACACACGAATTCACACAAAAAAAATATATCAAACAGTGCAATATGTAATAATTTTCCCGAGCACTTTCGACTATACAGTCTTCATCAGAGGAGTGTCAGAATGACTATGAATTCAAAACATTAACTGTAAGAAAAATTATGACGTCATTAAGCACTTATGACGTTAATTATATATATGTTGCAAGTTTGTAGTCATCATTATCATTATTGAGTTATCATTCTTGTGTACTGCACTCAGACCAATGAGATCTATCTACTATAAATGTTTAAGGCAACACTTCAAATACTTTACAAGTTATGCACCACACAAGAATTAAATCCAAAAAAAAAAAAAGGGAAATAACTCCAAAAATACAACAGTTATCATTCTTGCACAATGCACTCCATGAGATCTTTCCACCTGTGAGGTTTCAAAGTAATACCTCAAATACTTTTCGTGTTATGCTCCAGACAAAAATGAAGTCTGAGTATCAACAAAGGGCAATAACTCAAGGAAAAAGAGAAACAGAGTTATCATTCATGTGCACTGCACTCAGACCATTGAGATCTAAGAAGTTTCAAGTCAACACCTCAAATACGTTTCGAGTTATGCCCCAGAAAAAATTAAAAAAAAAAGGGAAATAACAAAAAAAAACTGCACTACAAACCTTTATCTATGAAGTTTCAAAGCAATATCTCAAATACTTTTTATGTTATGCTCCTGACAAAAATAAAGACTGAGAATCAACAAAGGACAATAACTCAGAAAATATTAAAGTCAGAGTTATCATTCTTGTGCACTGCACTCCACCTCAATGTGATCTATCCATGTTTTAAGTTTCAAGGTGATACCTCAAATACTTTTTGAGTTATGGTCCGGACAAAAATAAAATCTCAGAATCAACAAAGGGTAATAACTCAGAAAATACGAAAGTCAGAGTTATCATTCTTGTGCACTGCACTCCACCTCAATGTGATCTATCCATGTTTTAAGTTTCAAGGTGATACCTCAAATACTTTTCGAGTTATGCTCCGGACAAGAAAGTGTGACGCCGACGACGCCGACGACGCCGACGACGACGACGGACAAAGTGATCCCTATGTGTCTGCCATGCTATGCAGGCGACACAAAAATCATGGAATTCAAATGCCAAATGTTAAGATCCACTATCATTTGTCTGCTTTGATAAAAACGTGTTTATATTTCACACACAAAATTTGCATACTTTCAATTTTGGTAACATTTATGAAGGCCTGTCTTTATTTTTCGACATCAGATCAATGATTTGGGTGATTTATCAGGCTAGTTGTACCGCCAGTATCTGTTAAATAGAATATTTAATAATTAATTACCGGCATAATTTTGAAACGAGATAAATGATATGGATGATTTACATCATTTACATTACGCCAGTATATGCAACATTAAAGTTGCAGACTTTACAAATGGCCCTTTTTTCATCTTGGGTAGAAATACCGAAGTATTTCCACACATTTGATGTGTACTTCGTGGGTGAATTTCTGTCAAGTTTTTTTGCTCTGCCATGTGTACAAATTACAAACGAATCATTCAGTAAAGTTAACATCAGTTTCGAATTTCAAATAATATGGATTACTTACAATATCGCTCGATTCTTAAGCTTGATGAACATTAAATCTATTAAATAGAATATTTAATGATTAATTACCGGCATAATTTTGTAAACGAGATAAAATGATATGGATGATTTACATCTGAATCTACCCTGACCTACAGCGTTTCTAAGAAATACATGTAGGACGTATTTTCGAATTTTGAAAAATATGGTGAATACTTACGATATTGCTTGATTCTTAAGCTTTATTAACTATTTTGGCCCATGATTTAAATTCGAATTTTTACTGATGCACAGCACTGCTAGCACTACAAGTTTGTCATAATTTCATTTTTGGTTTTGTAAAAAAAGCTTTGAAATCGTCTTTTATATTCACTTTTAGTTCATTTTCTTCATTTAAGTTTTATAATTTTAGGTAAGGAAGGTGTTTAAGAAAAGATCACGATCCAGCGATCTTTGCCGTGGCAAACATTCGTACCCGATTTTCAGACAGAATTCGTGGATATCCGAGTGTTCGGATACTTGCAACAGCCCTATACACCACAGCGTAGTCAGGCTTCTCCTTGAACAAAAGCTGTTCGTAAGGCACTACGACAATCTTATCAGAGATTTTGGGGGAAAAAAGGGGCACAACTGTGCCAAAATCCATGACAGATTTATGTACTCTTGCCTATCATAGAAGGTGATTGTCATAAACAAGTTTTACATGTTTCAAAGTAATACCTCAAAGGGTTCAGTGAAAAAAGTGATGTAGTACGAAAAAAAACACAACAATATTCTAAATCCAAATGGGGCCATTAAATTTGTATTAAATTTGGTCAAGAGTTATCTTACTTGATGCTCCTGTACACTTTAATGAAATATCAAGTCAGTTAATTCCATGACAGAGATGATGTATCACATGATAATTAGTTGCACACAATACATAAAGCAAAGCATTACAGTGTTACTGACACTTTAGGTAAATAGGACAGCTTCCCTTATTTTCGAAAAGTCAAGCTTAAAACCTGTGGCACTCACATCTATTAGTATAGAAACAAATGATCATACAATAGCTCAATAAACTCTTCATACTGTTATCATGAACTTCCCTCTCAAACATTTCCTTCATGTACAGGAAATGAATAATCTAAGGATCTCAAACTGAGGCAGCTTATCAGCAAGTCATCAAAATTAAGATTCTGTTACAATGGAAAACAATTTTTACATATATACATGTATTGTTCTGTATAGTTTTATGAGTTTGTGACAAGTCCAACCACTTGAAGTAAACTTACAAATATGAATCAGCCAAAAGAGCATTTTTTTTATATTTGAGAGCTTTTGATTATCTAGACCGTTGATCAGCTATTGTCAGTATTCCATACATAAAAGCAGATAGATGAATCAGTCTTCCTGGATCACTTCCAATCTATTTTAATAAAGTTCCTTAAGCCTGTACAAATTGTTATTGTCAGTGTAGATATAATATCATGTTTCCAAAACTGACCTCGTCCACCAATCTTTAACTTGCAATTTTTCTAACATCTTAATTAGAGACTGAAGAAGTGATCAAACACGACTGCACAACAGATGCTTTACAATACAGTCCATTAAAACACAAGATCCAGTATAACATTGACAAACGTTGGATCCAAAATTTGCATTTCATGATCTGTTCAGGAACTGTTGACTTGACCCTTCACCTTATGCATATTCTCGTTTACAAATTCATGACTTCATGAATATAAATTCACTACACTTTAAACAGTATATGAAACAATGAAATTGTTATGCTAAACTGTGAGACTGTCATATCTAAGCCACTGAGCAGACCCTTGTGGCACAGCTCTGTATGATGTTAATTTCTAGAAGCTAGCTGGTAACTCAATTAGCAATCTTCAACACATAAAATAGTACACATTACAAGTACAATAAAAATTTACTCAAATCAGTATGAAGCATAATTATGCAGTGGAGCGAAAAAAAAACAGGCGACAAAACATATTTAAATCATCTACACTTCAATAAAACTTAATTATTTTTTCTTTACAAAATGATAATAAGTACAGAATACTTTATACTTTACTTTGGTGTGAAAATTAATATTTGATTTAATTGAGAGTAATGTGTACCCAAATTCTTTAAACATCAAGCACAGTTGCTTAATTTTTCTCTTGACTGATATTTCTTCCTAGCAGTTTGAGATGGTTTTTATTTGCAAATATCTACATGATCACAGGGACTTGCTCCTGTATGATTAAAAATATCCTTTATTAAAATCAACAAGGCTGAAAATATTAAAGATGTTTCAAATCAATCCCATGCCTGGACTCTGAGATATAAGCATGAAAGTACCTTGCATGCAAAACTTAAACCAACATTTCTAAGTTAAAAAGAGGCCATAATTTGTAATATATTCCATCAAGAGGTATAATACCCCTAGGCATATTAAAGATGTTTCAAATCAATCACATGAATGGATACTGAGATATAAGCATGAAAGTACCTTGCCTGCAAAACTTTAACCAAATTTCTAAGTTAAAAAAGGGGCCATAATTTGTAATATATTCCATCAAAATTTATCTACCTTTGTTGTCTGATGCCCCTGAACATATTCATAAACTTTCAAGTCAATACCATGAGTGGTTATTGAGATACAAGCTGGATAGTAGCTTGCATGCAAAATTTTAACCAAATTTTCCATTACATGCAAAACTTTAAACAAAATTTCTAAGTAAAAAGGAGGCCATAATTTATATTAAATTCAATCAAGAGTTATCTACCTTGATTGTCTGATGCCCTGAACATATTCATAAACTTTCAAGTCAATACCATATATGCTTATTGAGATATAAGGTTGACAGTAACTTGCATGCAAAACTTTAACCAAACGCTGCAACGCCAACGCCGACACAAGGGCGACTACAATAGCTCTCATATTCTTCGAATAGTCGAGCTAAAAATCAAGACCAAGTAAACTCATTAATAACATTTGTTTATTTCTGCTGTCAGTCATTTCTATAAATCTGCTGTCAGTCATTTCTATAAACAAATCAATAATCATCAATACACAAAATTACAAACTACCTCACCCATATGTCTTCTAATCGAAATTCCAGTCTCTTACAGACCCTTCATCAAAAACACAGAACCTAAATTGGAGAAGTCTCAGCAATGACATCATGTGAGTAAACAACTATGTCACTGTGACAGATATTCAGGACACAGGGATTTCATTCGGTGCAGATGTTAATCTATAAATCTAATAGATACCATCTTCTCGTCTGACAGTGTTTCTATGTGATCAATATGGACAGACTTTGAAACATTGATTAAATTCAAGCTTCATTACCTGCATAGCTGCTAATGCATCCTCAGTTCCAACAGCTATCACCCACCAACTGATCAATTCCAATCAATAGATTGTCTAGGATATCACACAAATGAATCCCTGCATGATAAAACATTGTCATTTTTAAATCATGACATATCAAGTTTTGGTAGATCGACCGTGAAAGAGTGGGTGTTCACATCTGACAATGTTACCATGACAATGAGAGTTCACTTTTGACAATCTAGTTTTCCTACCCTAAAAGCCGTCCATATAAGTATGAACTTGACAATTTAAGCTTAAAGATGTCAAACCATTTAAAACCAAGATACTTATTGACAAGATATACAGTCAATGAAGTTCTTCTGATTACCTCCCCTGATAAGCTTGTTGAGGCTCATTAGATATCTTCCACAAAAACTACGAATTCTCTTCCCTGAAAAGTAAAAACAGTGATTGTCTCCATTTTTCTACAGTGAAGTCTGAAATTCTTCATATAATTTAAAACAGAATCATATCAAATGGCTCTCTACTATGAGTTTTTCTCAAGATTTAAATTTGTGTATTCATATTTGAAGAAATTGTAACTATGGTTCCCATGGATTTCAATGATAACTTAAATATGGATTATCTCCCCAAAATCTTAAAACATCTGAATAATTGAAATGTTTTTATTTTCATGTGTCTTTAAAGAGATAAAGAGCAGATGCCCACTTGCCCCCACTGGGTTAAAATCACTGTGGGCAAGTGATTTTTCAAAGAAGATAGCCCGGCGGGCAACTTTATTTATGTAAATGAAATCTTTCGGTTTTTTTATTATCTATAATATATCAGGGGTAAAATGTTTGCAAATTATTTTTGATACATATTAACTAAAATCCACCTTAATATTGCGCATATTTAGTTTTGAAAATTAACAAACACCAACTAACTTCAAGATTGGGCAACCTGTTTTCACTGGTGGCTTGTAGAGGTTCAAAGTAACTTGCCCCCTGGACAAGTGAAAGTCAAATCCTTTAGTAAACCCCTGAAGAGTCATAGAAAGATCACATCCAGTGGTCAGATATGAAATAGGGCTATTAGGGCACTAACTTTTCAGCAAGATATCCCGACAGAGCACCTACTTTGAAATTCAGGAGTCCTTTCTTAAAATTAGGAGACCCTGCCATGTCATTCAGACATATAATGGCATTATATTCACATAACAATTGGTAAAAAGTTATGACTTACCAAAGAAGGTTACAAATAAGAAAGTTTTATGAAGATGATTACATAAGTTTTCAGTAAATGTGGCTGTTCAATTTACTTTTAATCAGAAAATTAAGTGGGACCCAAAGGAACACCTAGCATGTTAATTCTGGAGTCTCTTCCCAATTTTTGGTGTCCTCAGAATCCTGGGACATTGTTGGTGTTGACCCCTGGTGGATGTACCTTAGGTTACAATGATACTCAGAATATGGAAAATTTCACAAATGCTGTTCTTCGCGACACACTTGTGTGAAGTGTTGGACTATCAACCAAGATACTGACAGGTGACTCTATTTTAAGTGAGAAAGTTTGTCAATTACTTTCAGATGTTTCGTCTCCATAAGAAATGGATGAACTGGAGGTTGGTGCAATTACTCAATTAAGACAAATACCCAATCATTTTCAAATTGATGTGCTCAATTAAGATCTGGCAGACACAATAAATGTAAAATTACTTACATCCTGACAGATTAACACATTACTATCACTGCTTAAATTTGTTACAGTCTATCTGTAAAAATAACTGAGCAACTTAGCAGATGTTACATTGCCATTTTACTTTCAGTAACCAGCATATAAAACAGTTTGTTACGTTCAATTACAAAGCAGTGAGCTGCTACATCTTCCAGAAATCAAAAGTGAGCTGCTACATCTTCCAAAAATCAAAAGTGAGCTGCTACATCTTCCAGAAATCAAAAGTGAGCTGCTACATCTTCCAAAAATCAAAAGTGAGCTGCTACATCTTCCAGAAATCAAAAGTAAGCTGCTACATCTTCCAAAAATCAAAAGTGAGCTGCTACATCTTCCAGATATCAAAAGTGAGCTGCTACATCTTCCAGAAATCAAAAGTGAGCTGCTACATCTTCCAAAAATCAAAAGTGAGCTGCTACATCTTCCAGAAATCAAAAGTGAGCTGCTACATCTTCCAAAAATCAAAAGTGAGCTGCTACATCTTCCAAAATGAAACAAGTCACTTAAGGTAATCCATCTATCATTAAATGACAATCATGGTCCTTCAGATGCTTAATAAGACTTCAGAGCAGATGTAAGCATCCATTAACTTGGAGTTATACGCTCATATATTTTAACTATAAAGACTTGCATTTACTATAAATTTTCCACAATCACTTTATGTACCATGATAAAAATTTAACGATAGATGGATTACATTAATTAAGAGAGCTGAAACTATTCCATATCTATACTACACTGTAATGGATATCAGCAAGGACATTAATAATTCTACACAAAGCTTACATGATTAATTCAGAGTCTTCTAGATTCTTAAATAATTAAGTTTATTACCCATCAGTATAAAAACAAAATGATGATGATGAATATCTCCAGATACCGCTATGTTACAGTAACGGTTTCCATGACAGACAGTCTTGAGAAATATAACAAAGGGCCATAACTCATTCAAAATTGAGCGGATCATGACGCACTCTAACAATATGCACAGCTAGGCTTGGTATAGTCTGGCAATATTAACCTGAGACATCTGAACATTTTGAAGATGATTAACACCCATGTATCAACAAATTATTATTCAAACCTCCCATACTGCAAAAATAGAATAGAAATTGATAATTGAAAAGAATTATGAATGAAAAAATAAAAATTTATATCAAAGATTCAAACCTGCCACTTCAAGGTTTCATGACCACTGTACTTACCACTAGGCCATCCAGTCTTATCTGAAGTATGAAGCATTGCAAACCATAATATAATTAAAAATAAATGTTTGGATAATAATTATTCACGGAAACTTGAACGAAGAACATCTCGGAGATTAATCAGTCTCAGGTCAATACTGCCAGACTTTACTTATTAGTCTTGTAAAGTTTCATCAAAATCTGACCGAAGGTAGCCGAGAAATAGAGCTGACAAGTCTCGTCTACAGACGAACCGATCAACAGACCAGCAGATCCAATATAACCCCCCGCCCCCATATATTTCGTATCTGGGGGAATAATAATTGGGTATTAGTCCTAACTATGACCATGACTTTCTGATATTTATTCACATACCTGAAATGCACCAACCTAAATACACTGTAAACTCTTTATAACGCGGGTTTGGGGGTCCAAGGTGGTGATCCGCGCTCTATGTGAATCCGCGTTATTGCTATTTCAGGTTAAAATCCCCCCCATCCACTTATACTGTATGCTATATCGAGTAAAGCCATCCCCCACCCACCCGCTTACACTGTACCGGTAAAATCAGTTTTATTTCTCTCAAATTAATATCTTTTAATTATCATACTTTAAACAATTCGGCTCCTTTAATTATATCCTTTCAAAAACAAATGTGCGAAAGTAACTTAAAAGTCGGCGGTATAGTAAACGATAATGGGCTCTTAATTGTTTTACATATGACAGTTTGCCATCATTATTACGCTGACACGTGCTGAAGTGCGAAAACATAACAGGTTCATGTCATTAGTCGGGGGGAAAATAGCCGATATTGGCTTCTTAACTGTTTGACTTATGACAGTTTACCATTGTTCACGCACCTAAGTGTACTAGTGTGACTGGTTTTCAGCCTACAGCGAGAGAAACTTACACATATCAGGTAATCGGCGGATAACCAGAAACCGCTGTTTGTAAACAAAAATGGCGGCTACAATAGAATGATACATACGAAAAATACGAAAATTGCTATTTTTTTCCCCCAAAAAAGGGGGTCCATGGACATCCGCGTTACATTGGATACAGCGTTGTTCCGAGGAGCGTTATATTAGG
>CM037780.1:34212238-34262238 GCA_021229015.1 Solen grandis | reverse complement strand
CAAGCGCTACGTTCGAATGCTCCCTAGGGCCTTAGACCTTAGGGGTCAAGGTCATTTGATGAAGGTCAGGGTTCCTGGCTGGTAGAGCTTATCAAGGTGCATGCGCCTGTAAAGTTTGAAGGCTGTAGTGGAAGGATTTCCGTGTTATGGTCAGGGTTAAGTTTTGTGACAGGACAAAAAACACCATAGTAATTAGTTAAATATTATACAACCAGACAAAAATGACGAATCGTTGTATTGACCGGTGTTTTGCTATCGCTTAACAACACAGAACTGGATTTTCCGCGGAATACACCTGCCCCACACTCGTTCTGGAACGAGAATATACGGTATTTCGCCGAGTTTCTTATCTTTGGATTGTAGTCTAAGGAAACAAACACAATCCGTTCCAAAAGGCTTTTGTTCCATATTCAAATCAAAACTTACTTGGTAAGAAACCTTCTCTATTTTTCTTTCTTTTCTTGAAATACTAAAAAGATCCGAAAATGTCTTTTCTTTGAATGTCATCGGGCTGAATGACAAGATATCTGATTTTTTTTATCATGCATAGATCGGCTTCATTCCAGTGGAATAAAGAGAAATAACAATATGGTATGACACTGGAAACTAATTATTAAAACACGAATATATCATTTATCAATATTTTACAGACTGCAAAAAAGACACTTTTCGATATTGCCAAATATTATAATATTTTGGTCAGCTTTTGATTCATTTTACAAAGGAAAGAAAAATGTATCGGCCGACAATCGAACCCGCGTGGCTGGCGGGCATTCTACCACTGAACCCCCGACGCTACACTTCTCATAATAAAAGACGCGGGAACTCAAGCCAACATCAACATTTTGAAAGTAATAAATAAGATACTCACTGTTGTAAGTGTCATGGAGATGTAAGTGTATATTACTCGTGGCTTATTCAATACATTTGCACAAGATATCCTGTATTCTGCCAGATTTTATTATTTTTATTTTATATATTGTCCACTATTTGTTTCTTAAATCTTTTAAATTCAAAGCTTTTCGATAATGTCTTTATGCACTTATTTTACAAATTTATTTTTAAGAACATCGTTCATAACATACGGTTGGTTATCTTACCATGAAAGATATTTAAGTAAAGTTCTGTTTATGTCTGTTTCGTGCTCTTTTATTGCTTATGCTTGTGTCGACCAAATAAAGAAACATTTGTGATCGTACGTATGTATATTTGAAATAACGTTAAAAAAAGGTAAACGGTTTACATGTAACTTAATTGGACGGCTTAGTTTTATAATTGAATATAATTACTTAGTTAAGACAATAGAAAACCGGAGCGAACGTAGCAAGCGCAAGCTTCTATTGCCTCGAGATATGCTTATCAATCCCCTTCCTGTGTTTACGGAGGGGGAGGGGGAGGGCTTAAGGTTTGCCCTCCGTCTGTCTGTTTGTCCAACCGTCCTTCTGTCCATCCGGATGTACGGACATCTGGATCCCGCGATAACCTAAAAACCGTTTTTGAAAATTGGTACATGTATATAAATAGATGATTTTTATGGAGATTTTGCACGTCATTTTTTTTTTTTTTTTTTTTTTTTTTTTTTCGGACCAAAATTCTGGTTGGTATGGTAACGGACAAATTATGCACCTCACCGGTAGTGGACTAATGTGTTGCGTGCCAGTTTATAATGATTCTGACCGACTTAGAAAACACCAGCTTTGTGGAAAGCTCTTGGTTTGTCAAACAGATTGACCCATTTTGTACATGGTCATATGAAAAATAGAATTATTTTCCATTGAAATAAATTGATGATAAAATTGCCTCTGATTGGCCACTGATCGAGTGACTTATAAGTACTAACTACAGTAACAAATTTGATTGCGGAAAAAATAAAACAATGATCGTATTTTGATTGCCATTCTTTATGATTATTGTTCAGTAAAAGATATGAAGTTACTCGTATAATTAGTGTACGTGTGTGTGTGTGTGTTTGCGGTATGAGATCCCTAAAGCTTGTAATTATCCAAGGTCAGTTGTTGATTTTTCTTACACTCATAACATAAATTATATTATCAAAATGAAATGCATCGGCCGGGAATCGAACCCGGGCCGCCCGCGTGGCAGGCGAGCATTCTACCACTGAACCGCCGATGCTTGATTGGGATGACAATTCATTCTATATAAAAGCAAAGTTGAAATCAACTCGAATAAACTGTAGACGACATTAACATCTGTGCTCTTTCGTGTGATGAATACAAAGCTCGCAGTTATATCTGTTAATGGAGAATTTGATTAATTACAAGTTGTTTGTGTAAAGATTTACAAGTACACATAGGAGAAAATCAAAACTTTACTAACAAAAGGGAGAAATTAGTTATACATGAAATCCGAAAATCAAGAAAACATACAAAATAAAAAAAGAAAATCAAACATAAAACAAAAAGAACGTGTTATCTTTTTCTCTTTTAATATGTTATATTCTCTTACGTGTTGTCTAAAAAGAAATAATTATTCAATTATCGACTATACCCTTTATTTTAATGGTTATTAGCTGTCTGAATACAAATCGAGGAGCAGTTAAGATAATACATGTATCTTGCTTGATATATTTTTCCCCAAACGATTTCTTATATGGTTCACATTTAAGTACCTCTAGAGATGTACTTTGGAGGAATTTAGACAAAATATAGAGATGAAAAATAAGAAGATACTAATCAGGCTCAAGTCCCATGCAGTTTCAGTTAGGTATACACTATTAAAAAGGCTATTTTATTGATAATGATAGTAGAAATGTACTCTTTTAAATGTTTAGTTAAACCTGAAATACGATTTGATTTTCAAATGAACCTGATTGCAGCCATTGTAAAAATAAATCTTAAATAGTGTCCTTCAAAACCTCGTCTTTAATCACTTATTTCTTTTAATTAAATCAGAAACTTCGACAAAAATGCGCGGATCTAGAGGGGGTGGGGCTAGGGAGTCAGGAACCCTGGGATGTGGTTTTCTTTTAAGAGTAAAAAAGAAAACAACCCCTTAACCCCCAGGAAAAAATCGTTTGACCCCCTGTAAAATCTTACGCCCACACGCCCTCTTCCCACACTTACAGCATAGATTAGCTTTGGTGAATTTCAGAATTTCATAGTTTGCTAGGTATGGTAATTTTCATAGATTGATTAACATATTCTGTCGGACACCGCACCCCCCCCCCACACACACACACACACACCGAGTTAATGGCTGGATCCGCGCATGAATTGGACATGTTCATCTCTTTGGCGGGATTCTGGCTGTACTGAAAGGTTAACCGGTCTCCGTAGTTACCTGACAACCGCATCGGACCCACAACTCTCTCATAGCCAAGAGTCATCAAGAAATGATTGGGCACTTGGATATCTGAACGGACGAATCCCAAATAATTCCCGGGACTTTTACTAGTATCGATTGAAAAATAAACGAATTGAAATGGACATTTATGAAACGATGAACAATCGTGGGCCGATTGACATTTGACTCAAATCACCGAAAGGAAAATTTGTGACAATGATATAATTTTAATGAATTTGGATTAATAGTGGGCATATTTAGATATCGAAAATACAATTGATGAGAACAACATTTATAAGTATACCGTAATTCATTTTTTTTTCTATCATTAGATCCACGCTTCATCATAGATAACAACGTTCATTTGTCAGGAGAGGCGAAGGCCCGAATGATGAAATTAAATGTTTGTATTTTACTAAACCAAGGACATGATAAAAGTTTTACATATACAAGATTAAAAATCATTAAAAATGTATGCATAATAGATATAGCAGTGAGGATCCATTCTCCGTATTATCCTATCATTAACATTAAATATTAAATTATAAGCAAGGTATTAAGTTTGATCACTAGATACAATTTACGACAAAAACTGAAAACGAAATGATTATCATGTTAATATAGAGATATCAGTGATGATCCATTCTCCACATTACTAAAATATAATATTCATAAACAAGGTGTAAACAATTTACGAGAAACTAATGATGAAGGTAAAAGTGGTATGATGTAGTAGATGAGAGAGTGAGTCGGAAAGAGAGTGTTTTTTTTGTTTCACGTGTGTAATTTGTGTAGTATATTTATTATGTATTGACGATGTACATGATTGTATAAGTCAAAGAATTAAATAAAGATATATATAACATGATAACCTGACTGAGATATGAATTGGTCCGAAATAAAGTTGCTCGTGACAATAAGACAGGTGAACGGGATTTGAACGTGATCTCGCTGAGACGCTTAACACCTTGACGCCTGCAGGCGCTTAACAGACAGTGTCATTTATAAAAGATGTGCGGTCAAATGAATGACATACATACGATTTGTGTTTAGTTTTATCAGCAATAAATTGAAGAAAAGAAAAATCTCAGTATAATTTTAATTGATATGAGCAATAAAAATCACACTTAATATAATATAAATAAAGTACGTTAACCAGAATACGGTAGTTAATTTGCATTAATTTTTTATTTTATGTCAAAGCTGTTGCCTTGTTCGGGCAGTTTATTAATGACTTCCTATTCCTTGTTTTTAGATAGATTCGATCGATTTATTTGCATTCGTTTTCAATTCATTTTGATCTAAGAATCTGTCGTAATCTAGCTTGAATGACGAGGATAATGTATTATGGCATCAAAATTAAAGCATATAGGAATGGAATATAACTATAATTATGCTTAAATAAAGGTGCTGAAATGACTGGCAGTTTATAACTTAGAGCACTTTTGTTTTCTTATAGAAAATAATCCCATAAAATAAATATATGCTGGTTTGTATGATAGTTGGGTTCAACGTCCCACCGACAGTATGTCAGTCATTTGCAGACCATCAACTTGAGACAGATGTAGTACTGCCATACTGCAGCATCACACTGTAGACATCCGGTCACATTATGACACCGGGCAAACCAGTCCTGGAAATACCTTTATATGCTAAACGTCAAGCAAGGGATCTATACCAGTACTATTTTTACGACTTGTACGACTTTACGGTATGTTGCGGCCAGGGAGCTAACCCATGACCTTTCGATTCCAGGGAGGACGTTCTAGTCATTCAGCAACCAGGACCGGAATATATGCTCATAATTAAATACTCGTAGATAAATAAAGTCACTCCTTACGAAATATAATGCCTTTATGAAGATTCATTAAAAAATAATGCGGCAGTCACAAACAACATAAACACTGGAGCATTATTTTCATTTTTTTTTCCGTCATTTTGGCATGATGTGCCAAAATAATGGCAAAGATTTTTTTTTCATTTATTGAATTATTTCCTTCCTGAAAAATTCCCTTTCCAGCCCTCAATCAATCGTAAGGACCTTTTATTGACTACTCTTGGATTTTCACTTATACCGGTAGCTTACAGTAAGCTATGAAGTTGATTAGGACCATATACCATGCTCTTCACGTGCACCTTATGCTGTAGATGATCATCGTGGTTTTTGACATCAAGACTGAATAATACGGAATTTTAATCAATCATTTAACATTCTGTAACACTGTTTTCTATTATTGCAAATGGATTCTATTTTCAATTTTACAAATCTCATGTTATCTCACGACCACATGATCGTACACGTACTTTAACGAGACTTTCTCGTGATTTGCTCTTAACTTACAGCGGTGTTGCGGATCTCTGTCAGGTATTATGTCTAATACAAGAAAGATGTATATACGTTTCGTGCTCTTCCATTTCGAGCTTACCGTATGGTATGAAAACATATCCCTTCGAATAATATAATCTTTACTATTCAATGTTCTCTTGTGTGTAATTGTCACTCTTTTCACTAAGTGCATATGATGAATTATGTACCTCCATTGACAGGTATATAACTGCGAGCTACGTGTATATGTTCATATCCTCAGGCGATTGTTTGAAATTAGTTTTTTTAGACGACAGCTTGCTGCCGTCTTTAGTGGCTAGAAACGCTTACCAGGCATCGCTGACCTTGCCAATTTGCATATTTTCCACGACAAGTTAAACTGTATTTCTCCGCGCTTAGTGAGGATCTACGCAATGCGATTCTGCACTTACAAATAAGAATGGAATACGTTACGCAGACCTTTTATTCATAACCGTAAGCGCTATTCATGTGCTAAACGTGTTATTTTGCTTTGTAAACATCCATTTTAAGCGTGAACAGTATATCCGTGACACTTACAAATCAGAACAGCAACCCATTTTACATATTTGAAGATCACTCCTGTAAAAAGAAAAAAAAGTAGCGCTTCGAATGTCTGTAATTAACCTGAAGTAGTTCACGCGTAATTTTGCATGAAAGCGAGTTAGGTTTCTCCCAGAGCATTTCTTAACTTTAAAATAGAAACAAACATTCAAGTATCTTAAACATCAAGTACCTTGTCAAGTTCTACACTTAAGTAACAGTAGACAGTGTATATAAATCGGATCCTAGGGAATGACCTACTTCTGAAGTTCATACAGTCAGGTTCATGACCCCAATTCCGGATTGTTTTGTAACAGAACAGAACAGAACAAATCTTTATTGCTCGAATCGTACAAACAAACGATACAAGAGCATACAGTTATATGATGTCGAAATGGGAAAAAAAAGTCAAACATAGATCACATGACAAGGTTTAAGTATCTCTTTTTACATTAAATGTTTTGAGTGATATATTTGTTACTTGGCGTTAAAAATCGAAAAGAGAAAAAGTGAAATCTAATCTCCCCCCGCCTCCTCTCTCCTCTTTTTTCTGGATTATAACATTGACATTTTGATAATATGTAAGGAGAGAAAGAGAGAGTAGGAAAATAAAGAAGTGTCATTTGCAAGAGGAAAATTTAAACGGTGACGTTATACACACACTTGAGAGCAAAGGAAATGTATCAAAATGTAATTTATACAGTGTAAAGAATGTTTAGTTCATTTTCAATTACACTGTACATATTTACGTACATTTATATTGGTATTGATTGGGAAATCCATGTAATTGTATATATTACTATAATTAACATGTATAATGTATCAAACCATGCAGCATTTACAGAGATTGAAACAGACTATAGATTCAAGGTGGATTTATTCATAACTGTTGTGTATTTGAAAAAAGAGTTGTGGTTGGTTAGTCATTACTGTATAAAGTCTGTTGAAACGTGAATATCAAATTAGTGAAACAGTATTCGAAAAACTAACATAGTGCGAATTCGATTGTCTTCCTACCGATTATAGTTGCAGGTTTTGCGTCATGTGGCTTTTGCCTCTGTTGTATCAATAATTAAGAATCACAGTTTTTTTCCTGTTAATCCGGCTGCCGTCTCTCAGCGCATTGAGCGCTTTGATTCTTTCAAATAAGAGAGAGCATATTTTCGTCGTAAGCATCGGTGGTTCAGTGGTAGAATGCTCGCCTGCCACGCGGGCGGCCCGGGTTCGATTCCCGGCCGATGCATTACTCTTTTTAGCAAAACATTATGTCAAAACTATCATACATATGCTAGCGTTTGGAGTGTTTAAATAAAAAATGACAAGTCTTTAGTGTTCCAGCGCATACAGATATCTTTATAACTCTTATTTTCCTTCCTATCACGTATACAAATATTTCAACTTATTTCACCTTTTGTACCATGATTCTGCATAAAAATATACACTGAATTGACCTTAAATCAGGAAAGAAATGGAGAATTAACATGATTGCTTCCTTTTCCAATTATCTGTTTGATTGGTTACTATGGTTACTAAGTAATTGTCAATTTAATAGCCGTCCAATATATCAAAACACATAGGCTGCATGATATACTTTCATCTTAATTGGCAATGCTATTTTTGACTTTCCTATAATTATCACGAAATCTTAGAATTTATAACTTTCTCATTAAGTACGTTCAAAAATCGTATTTTATTTGTCCTTGTTTCGGATTTCAATATGCCATTAAGGTAATCTATTCTTAAACTATATCCATGATCATTCAGATGCTTAAAAGACAACTGTAGATGTCTCATACATGATGTATAAAAGAAAATATAAATTAGGCCCATCATTTTTCAGGTTCGGCAACCCTTTACCTCATAAATATTCATGTACATTTTTTGTGTTTAGATGAATATTAATTTACGGAACTTTAAAATGGTATATAAAACAATGGGTTTGTTTTTTCTTTGCCGTGAAAATTGTGTATCTGGCTTGAATTCCACCAACAATACTTAGCGCTAAGTAATATTTAAATTCTTAAACTAGGTAGAAACACATTCCAACATTCCTGTTTTATAAAGTATTCAAGTAAATGACTAAGCCGAAATCAATTATTACCTTTAAAACTTACAATATTTGTTAATACATGAAATATTTAGGTATTTTGAAAAGAGAAACAAGAATAATGAAATTTGCCACTAAGTATTTAGGAATTACCTAGCGTTAAGTATAGTTGGTGGAATTCACGCCTGAGCTACAATATTGTAAACTGAAGGGAGAGGCCTCTGTCAGTTAACACATGATCAATATTGTAGAGTTTTACTTAAAAAAAATAGTTCATTCTTTTTCTCAGGAAAATGATGCCAGATTTGTTTTTCATAATCTTACTCCGACCGTTCAAATTTTTGGGTCCGACTAAATATCTTAAACAATAGAGATATCTTGTGACTCGGTGACCTTAAAAATCATAGTAATACTAAAATATTGCCGTGGTTCATTTTGTGAAATTCTATTTACTAGGTGCTCCATCATAGGTTAACAATTGTATGTTAACTTTCAGGTATAGTTTGTGGTAAGCGATGAACGGGTAACTAATATGTAATGCTTTCATATCACTGTTTCTATGCTAAACCTTCATGTATAAATGTTTAACCATTATGTTCCATATAGTTTGTATTGATTCATATACTAAGCATTCGGTTTAGCCCTCTGGTTAGTCTTAAAAAGATTTAGGTTTCAATTTGTTATGGCTGCCATAACCCTATTCATTTTAATTCCTCGGCAAGGAAACTATATATGTACAAGTATGTATGTATGTATGTATGTATGTGTGTGTGTATGTATGTATGTATGTATGTATGTATGTTATTAATTATTAGGTTTGGTACTGACCCTTACGGAATATAGTGTGTTAATAATGGGGGGGGGGAATACTATCTTACTACCACTTCTCCTAGTCATACAATTATAATTTTCTTATTTTAAAAACTAATTCTACTGACCGTACATAGAACTATATATAGTCACCACGTAACCTCGCGTCGACCAATGAAGACGCTATGAACGTGGAGGTGAAACAAACATGCAGGAATATTATTTATGTTTTAAAAACCCAATGATTGATTTTATATGGGAGTCACGATGCCATTCATGTTACAGTAATTAATGTTTATTTCAGACGTTCCGGCAGCATGCTTGTTGGAATACATCTCCGTATGACCCTAATGTCTAATTATATTCTCCAAGATGAACCCCTTTGAATTCATTTCGACCAAAATAATAATATCAAATGACTACAAAATAACATTTAATTTCCTATTTCTATATATGGAGTAGGTATTATTTGTTTGTATAAGCTGTTTAGTTCTGTAATAATTTGTCGTGTCTCTACTATAATATCATTATTTAGCCGATAGCTGGATGTAAAGAAAGATTACACCAAGGCAAATTGGTGAAAAACATATTACTTTCGACCAAGGTTACTAAGCTTTTTTTCTCATTTTCTCCCTAAATATTTTAGAGTACATTTAATTTCCCATTAGACGTATTGAAATCTCAAACGATTGAAAAATATTTTAGTAAAAATAAATGATTTTAAATGTCTTAATGATCTTAAATGTATTATATTTGAAATGAGACGTAACATCATTAAGATAACGTCTGTGAGATCCATACTTATCCATTATATATAACCGCGATCTCTAGTTAAGCCAAAACTAAAAGAGTGCACTTAAACAGATTTTTTCCGCTCTTTCAATGATCATTTAACAGAATGAAATTCATCCACGAGAGTGCCTCATGTTATGTTAACGTTTAGAACAGAAGAGATAATCATCTGGGGCTTAAAACTTGATGGTTAAACTTGAGTCCTAGTTTCATTTATATTGGTCTCAGATTAGAGTACGTTTAAATGTTCTTTGACGGACATTGACACAAAGGAAATCATACGCCAAAAGTTATTAATGGAAATGCCTTAATCCTAGAAATAGAAAGTTACTTTTTATATTATAAATACATTAGCTAGCACCGAGAAAATATTGACATAGTTTTTAAGTAGATCTGGAACTTGCGTCAACGCCATTTTGACACTTTATTCGCTCTTCCATCCCAGTAATATGCCATAAAAAACATACAGCGCTATATAAAACACACACACACACACACACACACACACTCTCTCTCTCTGTTAATAATCTTAATTGATATTTTGAATTATTGTGATATTATCATTCTAATGGCGAACTTGTGTCTTATTTTCACGAAGATGTCAACTTCTAGTTGATTTCAGTTAAAATCAAACAATACATAAGTGTATTTGCATCAAGAATTTCTAAATTGAGCCGGCATATTTTCAAATTTATCATATTAAAATGATTAAAATACTCACGTAGATCAATTTGATACGTATAGAGTATAGAGATTAGTATTGCGTGCTTTCAGAAATTCGAAACATCTAAATTGCTATTGTAGTTAACAAATTTCTTCGAGACAGTGTTTTAAAACATAACTAATATGGGTCAGAATTAGGGCTTCATTTGAGCACTCTTGTGCCCGTATTAAAGTAAATAAAGTATTTTATTTCTTAGCAAATGCGTATTGTCTTTAAGGCAACAATGTTTGCCACTTATTTTTTTATTTTTTTTTTATTTTTTTTTTTTGTCGTGTTGTTGTTTTAACAGAATTGGTGCAATGCGTTTCTACCAATATGCAATTTCAGTGTGGCCATACCACGTGGTATATGACGTCATTTTAAGCAAATGCAAGCAGAATAACTAGATTCGATTCTAAATAGGAAACTTATTCTTTAACCAATTTTGATGGGATATAGCGTGTGCGAATCATTGCGATCATTGCACATTTTCTGCTTCGCATGGGCTATAAACCATTAACATTGTTAAAGAAATAAATAAATTGAGCAGTTCTTCCCTCTGAATCGATGCAAAATATGCTTTTCGCGATAGCTTAAAATGACGTCATATATCACGTGGTATGACTACACTTATTTTAAAACAGCATTTTCACAGATGATCGGTAGAATTTCCTACTCTCCCTCGTTAATGTTCCCGAGAAATAAACTCGGAAAGTGTGTGTCACATTGCACAGAAAAACGTTATTTTCGTAAACTTAACTTCGACGAAACCGATAAAATTTAGTCTAGAATATAATATCCCTGAAGGACTCGCTCCGTAACACCAGTTCACGGTAGGGATTCTTAAGTTAGCGCATGCGGCAAACGTGAAAGAAATTTAAATATAGGATTTATCAGTCCAAATATAGTTTTCATTACTATCTGTGACGTAGTTGCCTGTGTTGGGTGTTTGGGAACCCCTTTTTTACAATCTCGCAATATTGCATTGTCTGTAGATGGGTATTGATAGACGCAATACACACATATTGTTAATATCAAGTTTTTAGTCAATGACTATCATTACTTATTGTGAAGTACTGTCTCAGACAATTACTTTTAGATAAGACCCCTCATTTACAAGGCATGTGCATTACTAGGTATGTATAACGTATCACGGGAAAAGGCTTTGCTGCTGTTACGATACATTCAGGGATATTTATTACATCACAATAATTTGCAATCAAGTTTAACAGAATAATCACTAAATGCCGAAATATTTGAGAAAGTCGGCTTTAAATGTGTACAAACGGGATCAATGATTAATAGTGAAATCTATAGGGTATTTTATCTTTAAGATTTGTTTTACATCATATTACACTCAGGTTGCTTGCGGTAGGTCGGTGGGTCTACCCGGGTACTTCTGTATACTCGGGGTCTTCCTCCACCTGTGATTAGCTGGACGTCGCTATATGATTGAAATACTATCGCAGCGACGGTTAACCCCAATACAACAACAACAACAACAAAACTCAGGTTGAATCTTTGGTAAAAATAATAAGTTTAAAGAAAATATGAAAATAATGAAATTAATGAGTTAAATCTAAGAAGTATATTATTGAATATTGTCCCTAAGCCAGCAATGCGACAAATAAAAGGTAGTCGAAAAGTAGTAAGAAAATAGTTTGTGCATGGCGCTCAACTAAACGGGGCATTCCTCGTACTGCTTGACCCGATGCTAAGATAATGTGACTCGGTTGGATATTATCACACAGCTTTAAAGAGCATTGAGCAGCATGACCTAAACTCCGCCGCAGTAGTTACCTCCCCTTACAGTTGTCGATAACCACTGCCACCACAAGTAGATTCGGCTGATATAGGCCGGATTTACTTTTATCACTTTTGACTTAAGTTTTGTATATATCATACCAGTTTAGTAATATTTCACGAAAATAACATTCATGATTATGAGAAAAGTAAAAAATAAAATCAAATAACATTAATTTATAAAATTATGAGTGTTGGTCACATGGTTTCAACTATCATCACGTGACTTGTGTGGTTGCAGTGGTTAAAGTAGCGTAGCGTGACGTAACCGGTTCGCGGAGTTTGAGCATGACCTCATACATTTGGCAGAACATTATACCAGAAGCAGTCAAACAGGCAGCTTAACAAACTAACACTGTAATTATGACTATAAAGTTCATATATTAAGTATTCCCAGACTGTACCTTCCCAATAACTTCTTTTTAAGAGAAAGCAGACAAACTCATAAAGCGCATCTTTACTACTATATAAATCAAAACTTATTTTCGGTAAGGGGACTCTAGGGCCGTACTTAGCTAGGATATAGCTGAAATATAAATTCCGGTTTAAAGTTATAAATTAGAATTATAAGTATACGTAGCATCAAACCACGCGTAAAATGTCTCTGGAACAATACTGTAAGGTACATGTAACAAGAAAACTCCATATAAATCTAAAGCATTACCGATACAATGACATGTTTCCGGATTATAAGAATCCACCATGAGTATTCATGTAGGATAGGGATATCTCACCCGAGGGTCAGAAATTTCAGGTAGGGACGAGGCTCTGCCAAGTCCCTGCCTGAAATTTCTGATCCCGAGGGTGAGATAACCCAATCCTTCAGGAATTTACGAATGATGGATTTTTTTTCTCCCATGAACGATTATTACTTGCCACAGACCGTCGATCAGCATCGATTTTATTACATATCGCGCTTCCATTTTTCTTTTCTTTTTTTGCACTTTTTTCTTGCCGCTTAACAAATTAACACAATAACAACATGAAAGAAATCGGCATTCTAAAGTTCACACGCAAGTATGTACCTAAATTCTGATGTTCATTCAACTGGGAATTACCATTTGCTTAAAATAACTTAGTTAAAAATACCAGTCCTTGACGTACATAATATTCCCCCCAAATATTAAGCCTTATTTCACATTCGTAGTAGTAAATGATAATAAATGGATAACTAACTAGATATATAATATTTTCAAACATACATGTATATCTATTCACACGAATTACAACAAGTTAGTTTTGTATCTTGATAAAATGTATAACTTACAGTCATCATTGTTTGTTTACGCGACATGGAAGAAAGCTGATCACGTGACATGGAAGATAGAGTTTTCTTCCATGAGGAAATCCCTATCTTCGTATGCTGAACATGGAAAAAAAAATCTCAAAGAAGCAGAAACCTTATCTTGTAAACACGAACCGATAAAAAGTTAAGGTTTGCAAAAAAAAAAAAAAAAAAAAAAAAAAATACCATTGTAGTAATGAATTTTAGGTTGAATGCTTATAAATAGATAAATAACAATGACTTTGTTGTTTCATTCAAAGCTAAACAAAACATGAATGTATTTTCATAAATAAATTCAAATCTGAATCTGATCAATCCGTTATTGTTGTTGTTTTTTTAATTTAGCACGAAAAATCTTTAAAATAATTTCAGGCGACAGATAAGTCCTGAGTGCATTTATTTTGACACATTTCTTCGACACAGTATAATATGTAATAAGATTAAGATCTTGTATTTCTTCTTTTCACAAATGTATTGCCGAAAAGGGATCTACATTGCTTGTATCTACATGTTCTGTGTCATTTTCAGGACAATAAGTTTGCACTTATACAGTACGCGTTAATTTTAGACTGTCGGCGTTTAAAGTTTTTTTTGTTGTTTTTTGGGGGGTTTTTTGCTAAATAAAAAAATATGTCAGATTGAACGTATTTAGACTTGTTTATTCTGTTGAATGTTCATACTGTGTCATTTTCAGTACAATAAGTTGGCATTTGTACAATACGCGTTAATTGTGGACTGTCGGCGTAAGCAGGAAATTAAAGGCTGACATCGTCAGTATTATTGAGTCACCAGGCAATCTGTAGCATATCCCGAGCTATATATACACATTCATACACGATTATCACTAGCCTTTTAGTTCATATGCTGTTAAAATGTACACGTGCTTTAAATTTCAAGGACGGCTGTAATTAATGTCTATAAGCATATCAATCATCGTAGATGGAGTGTTCATAAACATAAACAATAATTCACACTGTACACAGTTCATATATGCTATTTACAAATCACTTATTCCTGAAAGAGAGAGAGAGGGGGTGGGGGGTGCATGTTTCATGAAATTCTGTTATCGAGAGACGTGTCTTAAGTATGGAAATCTACGAATATTATCTTATATGACATGTATATAGAATCCCTGGTTTTACATAAGTTTTAGCTTCATGATGTGTTGAAGAGTAGACATGCAATGTTATTATATAATTTGTTTTTCTTTTGTGTGTATGGGGGTGGGGTATTTTCGTTTCTTTTAATTCATTCATTTTTTATTACGCGCTGTCATAGAAAACAATATTTAACATTCGATTTTTGCCATTCCTTTCACCAAGGACACACGATAAATTATGTACATCTATGTATATCTTTTGACAGGTAAAACTGCGAGCTACCTTATGTCCTCTGAGGATGGTTTGAGATAAGTTTTGTTTTTCTTTCCAAATATGAGAAAAGTAATATCTGATGTAGGTATCCGTGGTTCAGTGGTAGAATGCTCGCCTGCCACGTGGACGGCCCGGGTTCGATTCCCGGCCGATGGATCATTTTTTTTATCGTTACATTTTATTTTTAACCAAACATTATATCAAAGCTAAATTAGATTTGCGCTGGCGTGTTATATTACGTCTTAGTGTCCCAATATTGTAAACATGCACTTGATATTTGTCACAATATCTTACTGTTTTTTTTAACATTCATTCACTTTTGTGCATGTTTCATGAAATTCTGATACAAATATGTCTTGAACTGACATAACAATCGGCAATCAAAACATGAAAACAAATGCTTTTTCCCCACCGTTTGTGCGATTGATTATACAGTAGATAAGAGGGGAAGGCTGAAATCAATCAAACATTGGATATTGTTTGAAACGTTTCTCAAACTTCAATCATTTTCGCTTTGTCTTGATATTTAAAAGATAAGCTTGAATAATAGGAAACTTTCATGCTTTACTTTGTTGAAGTAAAATACTTCAAATAACATATTAGATTGATACTGAACAATATTCCATATAATGTACTGATATTCACGAAAGAAAATGTTTTAAAGCAGTTCGTTCACAGACGGTCATTGACTAACTTTTTGTGTTTAGCTCACCTGAGCACAACGTGCTCATGGTGAGCTTTTGTGATCGCCTTTTGTCCGGCGTCCGTCGTCCGTCCATCCGTGCGTGCGTGCGTCTTGCGTCAACTTTTCCTTTAAACAACTTCTCCTCCTTAACTACTGGATGGATTTTGATAAAACTTCACAGGAATGTCCATTATGGGGCCCTTTATCAAAGTTCTTAAAATTATTTTGATTGGTCAAAAATCTAGGTCAAAGGCGCTAAAAATAGATTTTATAAATGAAAATTTAAAAAATCTTCTTCTCCGAAACCACAAGGCCTAGCCTTTTGATTTTTGGTATGTAGCATGATCTTATGACTCTCTAACAAGATTGTTCAAATTATGACCCTGGGGTCAAAATTGGCCCCGCCCCAGGGGTCACTTGATTTAACATAGGCTAACATAGGAAAAAACTTGAAAAATCTTCTTCTCCGAAACCACAAGGCATGGAGTTTAAATATTTGGTATGTAGCATGATCTTATGACTCTCTAACAAGATTGTTCAAATTATGACCCTGGGGTCAAAATTGGCCCCGCCCCAGGGGTCACTTGATTTAACATAGACTAATATAGGAAAAGAATTTGAAAAATCGTCTTCTCAGAAACCACAAGGCATAGAGTTAAACTATTTGGTGTGTAGCATTGTCTAATGGATCTCTACAAAGTTTGATCAAATCATGACCCTGGGGTCAAAATTGGCCCCGCCCCAGGGGTCACTTGATTTAACATAGGCACATATAGGAAAAACTTGAAAAATCTTCTTCTCCGAAACCGCAAGGCATGGAGTTTAAATATTTGGTATGTAGCATGATCTTATGATCTCTACCAAGATTGTTCAAATTATGACCCTGGGGTCAAAATTGGCCCCGCCCCAGGGATCACTTGATTTAACATAGGCTGATATAGGAAAAAAACTTGAAAAATCTTCTTCTCGAAACCGCAAGGCATGGAGTTTAAATATTTGGTGTGTAGCATTGTCTAGTGGATCTCTACCAAGTTTGTTCAAAACATGACCATGGGGTCAAAATTGGCCCCGCCCAAGGGGTCACTTGATTTAACATAGGCTAATATAGGAAAAAAACTTGAAAAATCTTCTTCTCAGAAACCACAAGGCCTGCAATTTAGATATTTGGTGTGTAGCATTGTCTAGTCGATTCTTACCAAGTTTGTTCAAATCATGACGCTGGGGTCAAAATTGGCCCCGCTCCAGGGATCACTTGATTTTACATAGACTTATATTGGAAAAAAAACACTAGAAAAATCTCCTTCTCAAAAACCACAAGGTCTGGAGTTTATATATTTGGTATGTAACATGGGCTAATAGACCCTTTACTAAGTTTGTTCAAATCATCACCCTCGGGTCAAAATTTGCTCTACCCCAGGGGTCACTTGGTTTTACATAGCCTAATGATACCAGGTGAGCGATCCAGGGCCATCATGGCCTTCTTGTTTAACTATATGAGAGCATTACGTCTATCAATTTACATCTACAGATGCATGGTCACCCAATGCAAACCATTCGATATTGTAACAACACAAAAGGTTGGTTTCCCCATCACAGGCAATACCGTCTGCGACTGTATTGAACCTCTATTTAGAATAATAAAAGCTATATTTAGATTTTCTATTTTCATTTACCATTACTTTGCTGATCACATTCTCTTTTAACGCATGCTATATTTTTAAAGGCTAAACTTACGAAGTCACTAACCTGTACTGGTGAGGATGCAATGTTGCGGAACGTGTCAGATGGTGCGGCAAGAATATGCTTCGGAGATACCGTATTCTCCCATGTTCAGCATACGAAGATAGGGATTTCTCTCATGGAAAAAAAAACTCTATCTTCCATGTCACGTGATCAGCTTTCTTCCATGTCACGTAAATAAACAATGATGACTGTAAGTTATACATTTTATCAAGATAGAATATACATGTATGTTTGAAAATATTATATATATCTAGTTAGTTATCTCTTGATTATCATGTACTACTACGAATGTGAAATAAGGCTTAATATTTGGGGGGAATATTACGTACCGTCAAGGACTGGTATTAAGTTATTTTAAGCAAATGGTAATTTCCAGTTGAACGAACATCAGAATTCAGGTACATACTTGCGTGTGAACTTTAAAATGCCGATTTCTTTCGTGTTGTTATTGTGTTAATTTGTTAAGCGGCAAGAAAAAAGTGCAAAAAAAGAAAAGAAAAATGGAAGCGCGATATGTTTATTAAATCGAGGCTGACGGTCTGTGGCAAGTAATAATCGTTCATGGGAGAACAAAATCCATCATTCGTAAATTCCTGAAGGATTGGGATATCTCAGCTTCGGGATCAGTAATTTCAGGCAGGGACGATGCTCTCGGGTAAGATATCCCTATCCTACATGAATACTCATGGTGGATTCTTATATTCTATTTAACCGATTTTACCGAAGTTGCGTTTATGAAAATAGCCTTTCCCCTTAGACTGTGACCTACACATGCCGATTTTATTTGTGAGGAAACAAAGACTTCATCAACATTAACGAGGGGTATAAGAAAATAATAAAATTATTATTATTACTACATGTATTATTATTTTAAATTTTTTCCATTCATTTGTGAAAAGCTGCTTCAAAACTAAGTAAGTGGCGATATAACAGTCATTAATATATATTACCCATCTAATATATCATACACACACGGTATAGTTAACAGTTTATTAGTTATATTGATTGTTCAGGCTACCAGTATTTCTTTACTTTCCTATGATCATTTCGAAAATACATTTGTATATCTTGTGAGATTTTTTTTTCATCTAAGCCACAATGTCCTAATAAAGTAATTTCAAGAATAATATTTTATTCTTCCTTGTTTCGGATATCAAATATGACATTTAGTTTCAAATTATAGAAATTTATATGCGTGTTTTTTTTTTATAAAACATTTCAGCAGCAATTTTGCAATTTCTATTTGTATATCACATTACAATATCTTTAAATGCTACTGAAATCAAACCTATTAACTTATGTATTTGATCGATTTGTTTTTGACAATTTTTAAACCCAACCCATGATAGCTTTAAGTGGAATTATTTAGTTGTTCTGGGCAACGAAAGTTGTTTATTCAAACATGGCATTGTGAATCATTTGAGCGTTTTATAGTAATGGATGAATAAATATAAATGATCACAATAAGTCTTTGATTAATATCTTAAGATGTGTAACTTGCTTTATGATATATATAATATTAATAATATATAATATGTGTATAACGGTGTTGTGAATGCACTCTTACCAGTGCCATGTATGAATGGGGTTCACATCGGAGAAAATTTCAAACATTTTTTCAAATAATTCTGACTGTAATTCAAGTATTTGTATATTATTATGTAAGGGGAAAAATGTATTATATGTGTCACGAAGTCTTTGAGATGAAAGTAATTAATTTTTATTTTAGACGATCTAGCATCATGATTATTAGAATACAGTTCCACAAGTCCGTTATATGAAATTATGTTTTCCCTTTGAAATAATTAACCGTTAGGATTAGTATGAAATGATTATAAACGAATATCTAATCTTGTTTTTCTATATATGGTTTGGGTATTGTTTGATTGTATGGGCTATTTAGTCATGTGCCGTATTTGTGTTATAGCATTACAGAGTGGATTGCTGGAAATAAAGAAACATAACTGAAATTCCGAGCCAAAGACGTGCGCGTGGTTATATTTTTATATATACATATACTCAGCAAAACTAGAAACTTCCCTCCAGTATTCAGGATAGATTTATAAAAAAAAAATCAAAGGATTAATTTTATCAATCAAAATAGAAAAACGAGTTCATTAATTACTGTACTTGGGAAACCGTGGGCCGTGGCATGACGTTGGCATTGTTTTGCTTCAAGAATTGAGTGGTGACCCTGGCTACATGAGGACGGGCATTGTCCTGCATCAATGTTACACCAGGACCATGCTGACGAATAAATGGTAAGGCATATGCATTTAGCACGTCTTCAACATAACGCTATGCATTAATGTTGCCCTTTACAACAACCAAATCTGTCTTCCAGTTTCCCATGATCCCACTCCAGACCATTGCGCTCCCTCCCCCAAACCTGTTCTTCTCAAGAATGCAACAATCGGCGAATCTTTCATTTTTACGCCTGTATACCATTAATCTTCCGTCAGCATGACTAACTGAACCGAGATTCATCGGTGAACAAAACTCGGTTCCAGTCAGCCCTTCTCCAGTTCAGATGACGTCGCGCCCATCACAGCCTGGCAGCACGGTGACGTTGGGTCATTATCTTACCAGTGTAAGGGCGGCGTGCCCTGGTTGGTTGGGCGTTACGACGTAACCGGTTGCGAATGGTCTGCCCTGAGACACCGTATTGCCTAGCAGTGACTGTGGCTGCCAATTGACGTTGACGTAAGTGCGTCAACGTAATTAAACGATAGGCTCTAGCCGTCGTTACACGAGGCCTACCAGGTCGCTGCCGGTCGTGAACAGCCCCGGTCTGCTGATACCGGGCTGCAAGACGATCAGTCGTCTTCCGACAGCACCCGAACCGACGTGCAACTACCAAATGACCGTTCCGGTTACTGGCCAATATGTAAACCATGCGTATCGGGTAAACTGTACACGATCGTATTCTGAACATCGTCAGGGTTTAAAATACATGTACATTGAACATGTAGCAACTACACAGACAAAGCTTCACCGGCTATAAAACAGGGACGTGTCTAGTTTTGCTGAGTATATACTGTATATATATTTCTTTGTTTTCGAACATTCCAAATTACATTACTCTTAAAAGTACTAAAATCTGAAAAGATTGTGAAATCGTTTAGTATGCATTTAATAAGTATTTAAAAACTAAATTTAATAACATCAGTTAGATATAGCAAGTAAGTAAGTGAGAAAAGTCTTTCTTTATAGTGGATAACATATTATTTGGCATAAACCAATCTTTCATATGGTCCATAGCGGCAGCACCAGGAATTTATAACTGTGGCTATTGAGTGACTCAGCGAAATGTCCCTCCTTTAAACATTATTAATTGTTTTGTTAGACCTATATGTTTTACGTAATGATTAGGTACATGCAGTGACATTTTAGTCTGGTAACAATAAATCTTACCCACAAAACATTGCCATGTAGTTTATTGTTTTACCTTGTTGGAATATAACTGTAATCCTTTGTTAATCATGCAAATTCAATTTGAACAGTTTTTGAACAGTTTTATTACAAAGACACAATGGTCCACACATGTGGGCAACATTATCAAGTGAACACAAAATTATTTACAATATATATACACGAGATTATAATTGGCATTGCTATTAATTTTGTATTGAAATGAATTATTCAATAATAATAATAAAAAAAAGTAAAAACCATTCAAAAGGTAATGAATCTGTCCATCTATTACGGTTTTAACATCGATCAAGTTTTAAATAAAATTTAAAGGTATGTACCAAAGATTTATTAAACAGAGACAGGAAACTCCTGTTAAAGCCTGTGGAACATATTGTTTAGGCACACAACATATCATTGAATATTGCAAACGTTAAAAATTGTATGAAAAATGAAAAAAAAATCACAAGGAAAAATGTAATAATATTAAGAAAGACTCATTTCTTTACAGCAAAGTTTGATTTATTTTAAAAATTGTTTTACTGTATGATTTTACTTCAACCAGTGTAGCAGAAAAATAACACGTTTTACATAGTTATCTTTTCTATTTTACATAAAACATTTTTAATTCATGACTTATTTTGAGACATAATGTATAATATTGATGGTAAGATTTACTTTCACATATCTTCAATAGAAAATGAAATATCTGAAGACGTGACTTTGAAAGAATTTAAAAATTTGTAAGTGCTTTTGTGAGATTTAGACTATTTGCCAATCTTTGTTAAATAGTTCTTTGTATGCACATACATATCATTCAGCAGTGACCTTTTTTTCTTTGAAAGTTCGCCAATTAGGGAAGGCACTTACGGCGTATTAAACAAAAAAAGAGAACGTTGCGGCTTTCCTCGCATCACTGTTTTATTTATATAAGCTTCAGTTTTAAAACTGTTTAGTGTATTCTGACATTGACACAAAGGAAATCATACATAAATGCCTTGTAGTTGTTTTAAGTTATTAATAGGAACGCCGACCGCCTTCTGCTCAAAATCAGATAGTTCCTTGCTATAAATGCTTAAGGTTACTTAACTATTCAGCAACAGTACCACCAAATTGTATCCCTATTATATCTGATACCATAGCAACGTCAAAAGACGAAGAAAATAAAATAAAAAGTTCAACGCCAACACCTGCATTTTTGCATTTTACGTAATGTACAACACGTGACAGGTATTTACTTTCGAAAATCAAATTAAAAAAATCCGGTTTGACCTACAAATTTCAGTGAGTTAAAAACAATTCATAATATTTTTCTTTTTACTTTTTAATGATTTACTTTTTTTCTCATAGTTCGTAGCTAATTGATTGTTTTCAGTATAAAGAAACTTCGTACTACGATTTTTTTTGTAAGATTGTGGGTGATAAAGGTGCGTTTTATACTATAAGATGACCGATCTGAAAACAGATTTTTTTTTTTAAAAAAGAAAGTCACTATTTAATCTTATTATTGGATGTAATTTATAATAGATAATTGCTTTCCTCATTACAAAAAAATATTCAGGAAATATGTTTACTTATAAGATTTCATTGCAAGAACATTATAAGATAATAAAATCATCTATTTTATTAATTGATTTAAATTCAACAAATAAACCGGATTTAGAATAGACAGACACCACTTCTTGAGAATTAGACTCATTTTAGTGCAAAGGTGATTAGGTATATACACAAAAAAAAGTTTCCTGGAACTCCTACTCATTTCACAGCAGATCTTAAACATGACAATTCCATCCCAATAATATGTATTCTAAAAGAATGTCGGTGCGCTATATAATATTCGCTACTCCTCTTCTATTTCATTTATTTTCCGTAATATTATTTGATATATTTTTTATCATTTGTGTCTTGAAATAATTGCAAAGAAATATTTTTCCAAAATAACTGGTATATAATTTTCAGGTTATCTATCTTTATATTTAATTCTTAAAATGTTAATGGCGTTATAGTTATTACATTACTACCACCTACTCACCTGAAACTTGAAGCTTTCTAAAAATAAATTACCCGGCTTTTTTCTTTAATTCAGTATAGCAAAGGTCATGTAGATCAATTGAGTACACGGGGATAAGTATTGTCTGCTCTAAAACCCATTGGGATATAGATCAGGATAAAGAGAATGTACTTCCTCTCTCCGCCAAGTGTAAGTCTATTAAGGACATACGGTGCCTAGTCTTACTCAACTTTCTATTTCTGTGCCATTTGCAAACAATAAAAAACAACTGGCATGAGCATAATGGCAGTTCAATGTAGCCGTTATATTCTTGGTGTGAATTTCATGTTTCTCTTTTGAGATACCAATCCTTTTTCATTTTTAACATTTTTATTAGTGATTGGGGTAACAATTCATGCTACATTAGTAATATATTTAAATGTTTCGTAAAAACAGGATTGGTGTAATGAAATGTGAGAATTTAAGAATTACTTAGAGTATTGTTGGGGGGTATTCGAGCCATGTGATGGGAATTTGCTCCAGATATTGACTTACATTTACAACATATCATTTAATACACAGAAAACATGTTTCCAAGCGTGGTGCAAGTATTTTCTTGAGAATTTAAGTTTGTGTGCAGGCAGACACGGGGTGATCTACCGGCAAGGAAATTGTAGTGCTTACCCAAAGAAACATGAGCGAATATTCCTGCATAATCATTTAGGTATGTTGTTTGTTTATTGGATTTAACGTCCAAACAACAGTATTTTATTCATTTGGAGACTATGTCTACTTGAGACAGACATAGTGCTGCTACACTGCAGTATCACGCCGTAGACATGTAGCATGATACCACACCCAGTCACATTATCCTGACAACCGCCCAATCAGTCCTCGAACTATCGTTATATGCTAAGCACCAGGCATAGGAGGTATACTTGTGCCATTTCTTATGACTATGTTATGTTGCGCCTGGGGTCGAACCCTCGACCTCCCGCTCCCGAGGCGGACGCTCTAACCACTCGGCCAAAAGGGTCGTAAAGAAATGCGTTTCAAACAGTTTGTCATGAGAGTTTTAAAAATGCCACCAATGTTCCTTTGGTATGTTTATGTTAGATGAAGATATGCTCGGGAAAATAAAATTGAAAACTTTTCGATTTTCTTACTGCTCGACATGAGGAAAAAGACAAGTTTCTTGAGAAATGTCTGAGTTCTAAAGAACATATTGAATATGGATAATGATAATTAAACATAATATTTGTTGATCATGTATATGCTATTAACTTTTCTTTACAATTTGTAGATGTAAGTATTTTTTGAAAGCATGTATGTACTACATTGTGAAGTACAGTAATTGAAAAATATGTTACCAACAATGGTACAGAAATTCATAGAATGCTTCTGAATGTTTCCGCCAAATGACAGTAATACTGCACTTAAGGAAAATAGAGAAGGTCGATCCCAACTGATATAAAATCGCTGTATCTGATTTTCTAATGTTTTAGACTTTGAGATGGAGGATTGGAGATGATCAATGAGTCTAATGGAGTGGCCGCTGTGGTACCCACCTCTATGCGCATGACAGGTAAATGAAGGTCACCAACTTGTTTATTTTAGTAAAATAAACTGAAATGTGAGCCATTGTATAAATACATACGATCACAAGAAATATATATATAAAAAATGAAATTCATGTTTCAGTGCGCAGCACCATGTTCTTTAATACGATATTATTTCAATTATCAAAAAAGACGCTGTATTCAGTGCTCAGTATGTCAGCGCTTTGACTTTTATAAAATGGCCTGATGAAAAGATATGTTTATAGATGCGTGTTGTTTTAGTCTTTTATTTTTGTGGTCTAAAGTTTTTAAGTCCAAAGACAATACACAGTTTAACCCTTTCCCTCATAGAGGAAACCATGACAAAACCTATGCGAACAACATAAAACCAGATCAGCCTGCGAGTAACTCGCAGGTTGATCAGGTTTTATGCTGTTCGCTGCTCCTCAGTGGTCTGGAAATAAGGATTTGTAATTAAATTTGGTAAGGTTTGAGTTTGGCTTTCTGCAGATCAAGCTTTATGTGGTACCTACTGAGTGCGTCAAAATATGTCTATATGAGGGAAAGGGTAACACATTCATTCCAAATGTACCTATACACTGGCTCATGCTTATGCATAGCTGATAAGCTCAGTGAAACAGTGAAGTGTACTAAATAAGTTACGGTTCTGCTTAACTCTTCCAAAAGTCCAAAAGAATCAGACTTTATGGTACCAGGCAGAGAAATCAGGACACTTTGATGAGTAGAGATTAGCAATTATGCCAATTTCAAAAAAAAAAAAAAAAAAAAGACGTGATTTTGTGACAAAGAACTAAAGTTGCCTAATATTTGGTAGATTGGAAATAACAGAACACAGTCAAGATTCCTCAGTCCTCTTACAAGCCCTTTAAAAAGACTGTAACTATATATCCCCACTGATAACATATGCTATTTATTGATGAACCAAGTTCTGTCGGTATATGCTGGTCAGTGATGCTTGTGTGAGCCTGTGAAGAATAGGGAGCATACAAAACATTGATCAATTTGCTCTTGGTACTTTCATTTGGTAATAAATAACTTGTTAACATTGTTTCTACAGACACATACGAACTAAGGTGTAACAGCAGTGGACTAACATATTGATAAAGGGAAAGTTGTCAAACGTATGCAAAATAGCAGATGGGTGAAGAAAAGAATACGACAGTTTATTTTGTTTTTTTTTTTTTTTTTTTTTTTTTTTTTTTTGTTGTTGTTGTTGTTGTTGTTGTTGTTGTTGTTGTTGTTGTTGTTGTTGTCTGAGTGTCCATAAAATGTCTGGTATTTTTGTTCCTGTTAGTTAAAAACATGTCATACAAGTTGCATTAAATAATTTTGAAAATAATATTTATATATTATGAAGAAAATGAGTATTCAGGAATTTCAAATAACAGTAGTCAGTATTTTTACAGCATAACAGCTCTCCAAACAGAAAATAATATATAATAAATATTAAAAATGTTGGAATATGTAATATTCACAAATTGATATATAATTCAGTTATAATGGGTTAATACGAATTTAAAAAACTTTAAGTGTATTGATAGTATGTGACAAAATTTTTAATATATTCATAATTGTAATATTTTTCAATTTATTGGATGGTTGACAATGTACAACGTACACGCTGAAAAATAAAGTATTCTGTATTATGCATTTTCAAAACAGAAATTAGTCAGATATATGCGGAAGGAAGATTACCAATTGTAAGCATTCTGTTGGATAGAATGATAAAAAATCAATGATTGGCTAGTGACCAATTGGATTTTCCAAGTCCACAGTGATAACACATAGTTGTTAATATATATCTAGATTTAAAATCAATCTCATTGAAATCAGATTCATTATGCTAACTGGATCTGACCACATCGTTTAAAGGGTCGTCCCAGATTGACCTTTGTATTAGCCAATCAAATCGGCGGCTACAGAAACGTTCGGTTTAACCAGAGGAAGTAACCGCATTCATCTTATTCGGTAGCTCATTCGGTAGAGCATTCGCTCTGTAAGCAAAAAATCCCGGGTTCGAGTCCCGGTTAAGCTGCACATTTTTCTCATTCTGTGACAAATGTTTTACAGAAGTCAGTTTGAAACGCGTTATTTAAATGGTTTAAAATCGAGCACTTGTTTATGCATATAAATTACTTTAAAGGTCAATCTGACGTGAACCCTAATGCGATGTTGTCAACTCCTAATCGCGGATAGTAGAGGAGCGCAAAATAGGATATGATTTTAATGAGATTGATTTAAAATGCATATCAATTTGTTTTGTATATATGGTTCGAACTGAGGGGCCACTACATTGTTAACATACTACCTCCAAAGTTTATTTATCTAATATATTTTATTTAAGAATTTAAATAATTCCGTGTTTCAAATAGATTCAGATGCCTCTTTCAAAATGTTGTGCTAATATCGAAATGTAAAATAGCCCTGTAAGGGATCATTTAAGATAATTTTCTGAAAACATGTTTTAAGTAAAACTTTGAAATCCTCCAACGTACTTTGAAATATCCGAAGCTATCCGATTCGGAAACAGATGTTTCTAATTACTATTACCATAATTATAATGATATTATATTTACTTGATTTAAATATTTAAAGACTCGCTGCTATAATAGCAAGTTAATGTTTACATATTCCTTTTCCTTTTAAGGACCACAATTATCATGGGCATATTTAAATGAGGCGCCACATAAATAAATACTTTAAAAATGACTTTCCACTGGGTTTGCAACCGACTGAAGGAAGGATATTCAACCTTACATAAATATAAATTCTTCATGTAGACCAAACAAATCGGACCATCATAATCTTCTGTATTGAATAAATTGCTGATACCATTCGTAACCTTAAGGAAACGATAGACAAATACTTTCCCAGAAAAATATAACTTTATTTGAAATTAGTATTATTATTTCCCTTTAAAAATCGAAAGCTGTGTCCTCAGGATAGTAACTTATGATATCTTATATCTTCTGTACATAATTAATCAAAAGAAAATGACAAAAAAAGTATTTGTCTTACAAATAACCTGTTATAACATCTTTTGTTTCTTTCAGTGCGGATTATATGTCATTATATTTTCAGAGGCTAAAATGTTTTCACCTTTTTTTCTTACTTTAACGTAGCCGACTAATATTTGTCAAAATTAAAAGCAAGAGCTGTTGGCAATTCCGTTCCATATGGCTTCGTAAAATTTCAATTAATCATCGACTGACATATGGCAAAACCACAGAAAGATATAAATTAGTTCCCTGCCGGCGTTTATAAAAATAAATATGATGACACAATTAAGCTTGTTGTCGTTGTTTTTGCTTACGTAAATAGATATTATTATTGACAAACATAAGATTTGTTAGCTTTCTTTCCTAGCAAAATATTTAAATTATTTGACAGAGAGAGAGAGAAAGTATTGTAATACTATCTTTGCGAGGTATCCCATAATCCTATCATGTGTGTCTGCGGTTTTTACCTCAACTTGAGGAAAATTTTGACAACGTGGGATATACTTTTCGGAGATATACCTCGGTTTGTCATTCAACATTGAAACTTACCATTAGTACCATTACTTCGTTAAAAAAAAAAAAAAAGGCCCCCAAACCAGTAGCCCCCAACCCTATCCCTAAACCCAAGCCCTTCCCCAGACACAAACACTGAACTCGCAAGATAACAATGATAAGAATAATAATACACTTGTAATAATAAAATCTTTATTTATTGAAGTTAACTCAGAAAGAAAGATAGCAACTGGTCTTCGTTGCATTTGGCCGGGAAGGTAAACCAAAGTGCATGCGCGCCGCACACACACACACCAAAATTACACGCACACAAACATTATGATGGTTTATTATGTCGCCTTTTTAACAGTATCAATATTACATTTGTACTTAATCACATGAGTGCGCATGCAAAATGACTGAAATTCTGCCAGTGGGTAGTTAAATCCAAGCAAACAAAACAAAATGAGGTAAATTACCGTTGTTCACATTTATTCAGTTTTCTAAAATTTCCATGCTCAAAGGTATTACCAACATTGTAACTCAGGGCATAAACGTCATCTGTGACAGATAAAGGCGTCAAACTCGTCATTTATTTAATTATACCATGGCCAACAAGATAATTGATAGACGTTGAAAACAAGATGTCGTCTGGTTGACTAGCAAGCGCCTAAAGACACAGAGTCGCTTACATTTTAATGAGCGATTGAAACCAGTCGGCACGTGCATGTAATAACAAAATTATCAGCCGGATTTGCACATAACATGTCTGAATATTAACATAGAAAGTCACATTGTAGTAATCAAAACGATAACAACACATAATAATAGTTATAATTTTAATATTAAATATTACATTTTGTCCAACTTAATCGTCCAATTAAATGCTTGTATTTCGTTCAACATTTGCATAAAATGATCCGTCAGGTCCTGATATGAACAAGATATAATTTTATGGTGCCCACGTGACTAAAGCGAATTATAGGCGGAGCTAGTTACTGAGGCCACTGTGCTTTACGTCGTGTCTTGTTAGCTTAAATTATAAAATTAATGTACTCAGCGACACTGTCTCTGAACAGTACTTTACACGTCACGTGAAACTGTCAATCAAACGGGAGGCGGTTCTATAATGCGATGTCAAAGGTAACTCTGTATGGCCAACGTGACTATTAACCATGATTGCAAAAAATATGTTATATTAGCCACAACAAGTATTAGTTATCGTTTATATAGTTAATTTTCTGGATTTATCGCAGCACTCAGATTCGCGTCGCTTGCAATAAATTCCATAAAATTTAAAATATAAACGATAACTAATATTTGTTGTGACAAGTATAACATATTTTTCAATCGTAGATAATAGTTTGTGTACAGATGTATATGTGTTGTATTGAATGAGCATCACATCATGCAGTATTATTGATAAATAATGCGTTTTATGCTTTTAGATGGTATAATAAGAATTAAGCATAGGTAATATTTTTGTATTCACCCTGTACCTGATGTACTTTGGTTTCACCCTGTACCTGATGTAAAACTGGATTAGAGATTAAGGATTTTATTTGGCATAATATTAATATTTTATTTACATCCAAATGTTGAAGTAGTCTCACAATCTTTACTACGTGATGTATTAATTTAATAAATTATAAATAAAGATGTTATTTACAAAGCATTTTGGGTTGGCGCGTGTTAGAGATTATACTAGATTCTTTTGTTTGATTCGAGCTGCAGCAAATATTTTCGGAAGATAATTTATTTAAAAAAACATTTGTTTTATGGAAAAAAAACACTCTAGTAGTGTGTATCCTTTTATTAATGATCGTGACCAACAGAACGTGACTCAAGGGGACTTTGCAAGGGTGCGCAAGCATCGATTTAATTTAGCGCGCGTGTTTGTTGTGTATACAAAGATTTTAATTCAACATGGCGGATCATTTCACTGTTGGGATCATCGGTCATTCTTACATAAGGAGACTAGGACAATTTATAGATGAAAACCCGCTTTACGACAATTTGTACTTAAACAAAGACTTATTCAAAGTTTATTTTAGAAGCCGAGGTGGTTTAACGGTTCGTGGCATTGCTGCCTCAAAACATGTAAGTGAATTCCCAATTATCCCGGACTTGTGTTTCGTGCAGATCGGAGGGAACGATGCAGGTTCTCGTAACGCTCTCCATATCGCTAAATACATAGTGGCTTATGCTCGTTACCTCCAGGACGGTTGCGGAGTGAGATATGAGATCATAGGACAGTTGCTCCGGAGAAGACCCGAGAGCTAGGTATCGGGTTTCAATGAGGAGGTGATAAAGATAAACAGCCATCTACACAGCCTGATAGAACATATGGTGTTGGCCCGGTGTTTTTTTCCCTTCTTTATTCTATAGTAAATCCAGAATATTTGAACATACACTGTGGACTCCAGAACATTTTCCTGATAATTAGTGGTCTATATTTCTCTTCTTTAATCCTGTCCCAGCAAATTGAGGCCAAAAAAGTTACCTCATCACCGATGAACTTTTCTGCTATCACTGAATGTTTACAAACACTGTCAATATTTTCAACACACAAATCTCACAGTGCACCCGTTGCATCATTTCTGTTATTCATCCACTCAGGCATATAGTCCAGAAAAAAACAGAAGAAATCATTGTTAAATGTACCAGAAATGACACAGAAACAATAATGCTCTAATAAAAACAATTGAACTTTAACCAGTCTAGAAAGGCAAAGCATCAATTTCAAGACTTTAATATTTAAAAGAACTACTTCCTAGGGTACAACGACCCGGAAGTATTTCGATACCGGGGTCACACCATATACCTGACGTCCGGGTTTGGAAACACAGGGGCTTTTGGAGAGACCTGGGGCGTGATGGTGTCCACTTGGATGCGAGACAGCGGGACACAGCCCCGTCACCTATGGCGAAATATCTACATAGCATTAAATATGCAGTCTACAACGTTTTCAAAGGCCAGTAAGATTTTATTTAGGTTGTAAAGCACACTGTTTGATATTTCTTAACAAATTTTAACGATATTACGGATTTGATGAATAGAGGTATAAAATTTGTGATACATCGTCTCCGTGGTCTATAGATATGTTTGATTCATTCACACTAAATTTATTTTGGCAAAAGGTCAGAGAAAACTGCTCGACTTCTCGCCATTTTATGCTGACCCGTCTATTGAAAGTTTGTATTTGTACTGTTTGCCAGCTTATGCGGGCTATTATGTATACGAGGGTTGATAAAAAAATAAACAGCACTGCGATAATAACAATACACCAAAATTAATTCAATTAATTTAATGACACATATTTAATGTTGGCTTTTCATGCTTGTCGATTCCAAATTTTATGTTAATGTGTTTACATTCCATGATAGTCAACTGCAACCTTTATCTATATTAGATTTTCTGGTTTCTTACCTACGATAGTCTATTGCCAGTTTAGGATGGCATGACGCCAGTCTATGTTATTATTATTATTATTATATATAATTATTATTATACACAGTTTTACTGCCAGTCGATGTTGGCATTTCATGATGGTCGACCCCCAGCCAGTGTATGTTGGTATTATTAGGGGGTCGAATGCCAGTCGATGTTGGCATTCTACGATGGTCGACCCCCAGCCAGTTTATGTTGGTTTTATAAGGGGGTCGAATGCCAGTCGATGTTGGCATTCTACGATGGTCGACCCCCAGCCAGTTTATGTTGGTTTTGTAAGGGGGTCGAATGCCAGTCGATGTTGGCATTCTACGATGGTCGACCCTAGCCAGTCGATGTTGGCATTCTATGTATTAAATGATTGTTTTATTATTTAAGGCAGATGCTATTCTCTGATGATACAAGGGATGCCACCAACTTAGGCTGGCATTCTATGTTTCAATTTATTAAATTTCAGTTTTAAACAATATATTGTTCTTGTTTGATATTGAGACAAGGGATATTCTTAACTACCAGTTTAAAAAAAACAACAACAAAAAAAAAACAACAACAACAACAACAAATTTCTAAGTACGACAGTTCGATTTATTTGCAGTACTAGTCACCATGCCGAAGCGGAAAAGTTCGGATGAAACTCCTTCCAAAAGGGGCAAGAAGGCAACGACAAATACGCCAAGGTCTACTCCACTAACATAGCCAGTTATTGATTATGACCAATTGGCGGCCGCTATCCTGCGGAAACAGACTGAAACTCAAAGTCAACTTAACCTAACAACAGTGCCATCGCCGACCTCGGTTAGGCAGACAGAATTTCCAACAACAACGTCCGTGACACCACTTACATCTGAAAACTTAAATGATGTTGTTAATTCCGTATTTCACTCAGGTGAGCCAGAATCTCACAAAAATGACATATGTTTACTGGATGGGATTCCCCTCGGGGCTGCAATTTCACAACGCATCAAGGCGAAATTTTGGGAAAATGCATATATAGATATAACAACCTTGTTGCAGCCCCAGAAGGATCCGATATCAGTAAAAATTTCTATTGGGACAATAACACTCAATCAAAACTCGAAATCTAAACCAACTTTATCTATTTATCAATGGACAGATGCCTTTTTGATATTCATGGCTATTTACATCGAAAAGTTTCCTGAGCAAGCTGCTCATATGTTAAGATACTGCTTTTTAATTAGAGACTTAAACAAGTCACTCGGTGACAAAGCATGGAGGTTGTATGATCAAAATTTTCGCCAGTTAAAGGAAAATACAAATCTTCCCTGGCAAAAGCCTGTGGAAGAATTGCGCTTAAAGGCAGCAGCCACTGCATTCCAAGCACAAAAATTTCCATTTCGGAAACAAAACAGAAAAATCCGATTTTGTTTTGACTTCAACAACGGAGAAAAATGCACACGACACCCATGCCCTTACTCACATCTGTGCCAAACTTGCACAAAACCCCATCCAAAGGCAACATGAAGAATAAATAGACAAAAACCTAGTTCTGGCCAACAGAATACAAGATGGCCTCCTTCCATGACAGATTTCCAAATTTGTATTAAAGAATTCTTCCCCATTGTGTTAGCTTTAGAAATCTGGGCAGACCGTTTTAGAAATAGAAAAGTTCTATTATTATCAGACAATATGGCAGTGGTTGAGATAATAAATAAGAAATCATCCAAAGATAAAACCTTAATGAAATTAATACGTCGACTTGTTTTGGTTTCTTTGCAATATAACATTCACATAAGGGGCGAAGCATGTGCCAGGTAAGCATAATATCCTGGCTGACAGATTATCACGTTCCAACTTTCAGGAAGCATTCTCAGTAGCACCACAATTGAACAGTCAGCCAACCGTCATTCCAGACCGCATCTCAAAATTTAACTCCAATAGCTATGACCCTCATTGACTCAAGCTTCACAGCAAGCATACAGGCATACATGTACCTGGAAGCTCTGGTGTCAGGAAGAAACTACTCTTCCCATAACTCATACTTCACTGTGTAATTTTATTGGTTATCTGTTTGAACGGAAATACTCACCAAGTTCTATATCATCCCATGTCTCTGCCATATCTTATGTTCATAAAATTACTAACGTATCTGATCCTATCCAGAATTTCTTGGTTCAAAAGATAATCTCGGGTTGTCACAAGTTGGGACAAAAAGTGGATGCCCGATTACCTACAACTCATAATTTGTTACAGCGCATACTGGGTGCTTTAAACCACACAGTTAATGCTGCAAAAAGAACATTGCTGAGGGCGCTCTTTTTGATTGCGTTCCATGGATTTTTTCGTTTAGGAGAGTTAGCGACAAAATCACCGATGTATACCTCTAATGTGCTTCAACGCTCAGATGTCCATTTCGACACTGTTGGAAAACAACCATCACATGTGCAGTTGGTACTTAGGCATTCAAAAACAATGAAAGCAAACCACCCATATACTACTGTCATTAACACAATGCGAAAAACAAGGTATTGCCCAGTTAACTTGTTACTGGAATACCTTTATCTTTATAGTCACACAAAAGGCCCATTATTTCAGTTCATAGACGGCTCACCAGTCACTTACAGTTATGTGTCCAAGGAATTACATAAAGCGATTTCTTTCACAGGTTTAAATCCGAAATTTTACAAGGGCCACAGCTTCCGCATAGGTGCTGCTACACAAGCTGCACAGATGGGTTTTTTCTGAAAATGCAATTCAAAATATAGGTAGATGGAAGTCTGATGCACTTAAAAGATACATTAGATTGGATTCATTTGCTAAATCTTTGTCAAAAGAATAGAAGTCTGTCTTGTCAAGCCACCAAATACACTGAAACTTAATTTGATTAAGCCACAATTGTGATTTACCATAGTCTATTTTATATTGTTCCCGTGGCTGCTGTCTACATGCACTAAACTTACTACAGTTGAGTCAATTTACAATGCTAGCTAATAGGTCAGATAATGTCTGCTATTGGCTATCTGTACTACCAAATGAATGTTACATTTGTCATTAAGATATTTTCATTTAAAGTCAGATGACACTACCATTTGTATGTTAAGGGTAGGTGAGATAAGGTCGGCAATCAGCTTTCATTAACCTTGCAGGAAGACGATAGGTCGGATTATGTCTGCTATCAACTGCCTGAAAATTCATGTATTGCAATGACCCGTCATGTCTTGTTCCTCTTTAAATATGTAAATGGAGTAATTATGTACAGGTTGGTGAAAGGTCAGATTACGTCTGCTATATCAACTACATCAGATTCAATATATGGCAATGTTCTCTCGTTTTGTGCTTGTATTCAAATGTGAGTCATTCTGTGTTACAAGCACCTGTCTTTCATTTGACTGAGGCAATTTTGGGCAGGTGGTTGAAAGGTCAGATTACGTCTGCTAAAAACTACCCCAGATTCCACGTATCGCGATGTTCTCATATTTTTTCTTGTATTCAAATGTAAGCCATTTTCTATTACAAGCACCTGTCTGTCATTCGACAGAGGTAATTATGTACAAGTTAACTGTTTACTATGGTACTACATTTTTTATGTTTTCCCCATGGTTCACATTTTCCTTGGTTGGTGGAAATCTAAACAAGTTTAGATTATGTGGCATATTTTGTGTTCGCCACCTTATTTGCATATGAAAGGTGATCATATTTACTCTTCTATGTATGTTCGATTTTATAAATCTAGTCTATGGTGATCTAATTTTATGTATCTAGTCTCTGACTCCTTTCATACATGTAATAAAGTTTATGATTATAAATGCATATTTTCATGTAGATTGAACGTCATTTTAATAAAATGACAAATTATCATCTAGTCACGTCTTCACAGTATTTATTTAAATCCTATGCAAAATTAACCGAGCCGCGGAAAATGTGAACTAGACCATATATTACGAACTCCATGTAGGAAGCATAAAAAACAGCACACATTGTCTGCACAGTCTATTAAAGGAATGCCATTAAGGGTATAAAATATCATATACATATTTATAGCCAAAACATTACATCAAAAGACATGGATGCATGCGTAATTAATAGATAGTTGTATGACATGAACATTTTCAGAAAAGTATATTAATATATCCATTAACCCTTTCCCTCATATACACTCATTTTGACGCACTCAAAAGGTATCACATAAAGCCTGATCTGCAGAAAACCACAGTTAAACCTTACCAAATTTAATTACAAAATCCTCATTACCAGACCACTGAGGAGCAGCGAACAGCATAAAACCTGATCAGCCTGCGAGTGACTCGCAGGCTGATCTGGTTTTATGCTGTTCGCATAGGTCTTTTTATGGTGTCCTCTATGAGGGAAAGGGTTAAAATAGAGTCTTCAAAATTTATCTGCAATTAAAAAGTACAATGAAATTTGGTTTTAAATAAAACACATATAAATAGATTTATGACAAAAATACCAGTAGCTACAGTACATATAAAGTTACATTAATAATATTAAAATTAATTATTAAATATTCAAATATTTATCTGTAAATAGATATATGATGAAATATTTTTTAATTGTTAAGGTATATAGATCAATAAATAACACAAACAGTTAAACCTAGTAGTTGCAATATATAGAAAAACTACTAGAACATTTATTTACTTATCTGATTTTCTTATTTTTGATGCAGTGTATATAAATCGTGATATAATTTACGTGATTTCGAGGTCATTAATGATATAAATTTGTTTATCGATGGTAATTGACAAAAATACTGTTTAAAATATTTTCTTCTTAATATACTATATTTTGGACAAATTAAAAGGTGGTATTCATGTCTTATCATTTTTTGATTGCATTGTTGGTATATTCTTTTCTTCCCTTGTTATGTTTAAATGTCAACCCATCTCAATTAGCCAAATCATCGGAAGAAAGTCTAAATTTCGTAAAACAGATTTTGATTTTTTTAACTGTAATAAAGTCTAAATGTTTTTCTGATTCTAAGATAAGTTTAAATTTACAATAAGACATTAACCTGTTTTAATCATTTATGGTATAATGCCAATTTTGTTTGTATGTATCTAAAATTCTTTGCTTGATTTCTTCAAAGTTAATGGTTACGCTTTCCTGGTCTACCCATGTGTTAGTCATTCCTAATTCGTCGAGAATAGTTTTCACTTTTGAAACTCAATTTAATATATTTATAAGTGACACTCCTCTAATGTCTTTCGCATCTTTTGTATCTCCCCCTTTAAATATTGAGCATATACTACCTTCTCCAAAACATATTGGATATTCTCCATTTGAAAATAATATGTTAAATAATTTTGATATAAATGGTGAGATTTCATCAAAAGAGTGTTTATAGATTTCAGCACATATATCATTCAGACCACTACTTTTATTGTTGTTTTGACTAAATACTGCGTCTCTTAGTCCAGACATTGTTATTTCTGTGTCTAAAGTTTCGTCATTTTTATGTATACCATGCTGTTCATTGGTACCGTTGTTATTATTTTCTTTGCTAGAATACAATCCTTTAAAGTGACATATAGACTGTTATATTTAAATTTTGTGCTTGTGTGTGTTGCTTTTGGTATTGTGATTTTTTTTCCAAAACATTTTTGGATTTGATTTACCTAAACGTGTCAATTCACTTTTCTCCTTGTTAAGGAATTGACACTTATTTTTTGTTTCGTTATAAGTTGACTTTGAAGTTCATATTTTTTTTTCATTTTTTGCTTTAAACCTTTTTTTTAAAACTTTTTAACCATGGAATTTTATTTTGCAAATGTTTGTGATGTTTTCGATGTTACCCTCTTGTTCTATATTATTAAAAATGTCAGTAATATCTTGTCGTACTGATATGAGTTTTTGCTTAAATTCGTCAACTTTTGAGTTTTCAAAGCAAATAAAATCCTATTATTAGCAGTGAATGTATTTGGTTTACGGGCTTCGAATGTAAATAAAAGATCCGAATAATCAGAAAACTCGTTTGGCTCTGTGATCATAAAGTTAGTTACATATTTTATAACATTTATATGCAAAAGTAAATAATCTACTACACTAGAACCATTTTGTGAATGAAATGTGTAGTCCCCTACATCTTTGTCACTGTGTAGACGACCATTGCCTATGATAAACGACGTGGATTGGCATAGCTCAAGCGTTTACCGTAGGCATCTATCACGTGATCTTGTGAAACACGTGCTGGTATGTAAACACTGTCAATATGTGTGTTACATGATCAATATAGTAATCATGTTGTATGTAATCTTTGGCATTGGAACATCTAGAATTTAGATCGCAAGTTATAAAGCATTTTTTATACATATTTCTAGTTCCTCAAAAAAATCAAATTTGTTTAAATTGGAATTATCTGAGTTCTTTGGTGGTATGTATACCGCACCGATATAAACATTTTCATCAAAACAAAATAAATCCGTGCTAGTTTTATCCAAATTATACCTTTTTTTTTCAATAATTCGTACTTTATTTGAATGATTGTTTGAAGTAAATTAATATTCCTCCACTATAACGGTCTTTTTTAACCTTGTGTGTTTTATTACCGAATAAATGTTCACTTTGAAAACCTGGTATCTATAAATAAAAAATAGTTGTTCTTGAAATCCACGACCCTGTGAAAATGATAATATCATATGTTTGCACATAGTCAATAAAATCTGGGTCCTGAATTTTAGGCGCTTTTTATCAGTATTACTTAAGTGGCTCCCGGCATATTCAACTGTAATTAAGGCATTGTTTTGAAATGTTCATTAGCTGACTTAGGGAGCTGTTTACCTAATCACTAATCAAATAAGAACTTCAGATCGATGACCCATTCATGTTGATCAAGCGCGGAAACGCTATATTGAAATAGACACAAACTTCAAATTCCATTGCACTTAAAGAATGTCACATTACGCGCATGTCGTCCAATCAAAATGTTGCTTATATCCTAAGTAAGTTAGAACATAAAGTGAAATCTTATCGGTTAAGAAGGAGCTCGCTCCTTCGTTCGTCACTTAATACGTTATTTAACTGTTACGTACTGACTAACCTTGACTGTTGTGGTAAGGAAATGACGTTTAGAGTACTCTCTACCGTAAATATACACCAACACATCCGGAAGTAGACAACATGGTATACACATAAGTGAACAGAAAGCGTAACCCGTCTACTAGGTGTAATATTATTTAGCAGCCCAACACGTTTATGTAATTATTTGTCAACTGCTACAAAAAGTAATATATCAATATTGATTTTGTTTTCTGTTTTAAATATTAATATGGACGGGAATAACTGCTAGTTCACTCATTATGATAATCGATATGCTATCGTTTGTTTTATTCTTACAATATTTGATTTCCTATACGTTTATTCACAAACACATTATCTGAATAATGTGTTTTCATTTCTGATCATATGACATTGACTTACTATTTGCCATTTGGCATTCCGCTCGTTTAGGGATTCAGTGCGAATTTCCCAGTTCGCATATCGAGTCAGAGATTGCTGCGAAATACTGCTCCGGTGTAATTACTCTTTTCGCCTCATCTAAATTATCTAGTTGGCGTGTAGACCGATCAACACGTATTTCCACGCATTTGAAGCCCACGAGTAACTTTTGGTCATTGTAAATGTTATGCTATTGACTATTGACTATGTGCTCGTCTCAGACGACAGTAACAACAATTTATATTACATATACAAAACAGTTTCACGGTCTTAGGGTACGTTCATCTTTGCATCGCAGTTAGAGGGTCCGTCCCGTAACCGAGAAGTCGTATGTTTGAAAGCCGACCGGTTGTGGTTGTGGTGTCATGCCATTTATCTACGGTGTGATACCCCCGTAAAGCAGAACTATGTTGTTATGAATAGCAATCATTTTCTAAGGTCATGTTTTAGACTTTGTGGCCAAGGATAAATTACATGTCGGGTCCTGCTTTTTGCTGAAGAGACAGCATCGGAACAGACAGTGGCTTGATATAAGTTTGGCCGAATGCGATACCTGAGCACATTTTGCGTGTAAACCCCTTGTTGTATAGCAACAGTACACGGAGGGACAAGTTCCTGTGTAGAACCAACACTGAGTACTCCGAGTCCACCCCCCCCCCCCCCCTCACAAAAAATATATATATATTTTGATGAGTGCTAATGCGCCGGTGAGTTATATCACATACAGATAAAACCCAAGATGAATTAAATATTGTCAGTGTTTGCTTAGGTTAACCGTTCCACTCAATTTTTGGACTTTAGTCTACATATGAGAAAAATATAGTTCTACCTTACAGCGGTATCACACCGTAGACAAGTGACTTTGATACCACATCCAGTCTCATTTTTGATGTGTTGCAGTCAGCTTTCCAGCCTACGGTAACTCGGTTACTAGGCAGAGGCTCTATCCGACTTTGTTTTCTGTATACTCACTTATCCATAATACAATTTATCTGCATTCATAATATTGTACAACATACTCAATATATAAAGTCGCAAACAAGCTCGTACATCCTATGTATGAATCCGCTGTGTTTATCATATTCCTTTACGCTGCAAAATATAAAATTACTTAAAAAGTGTGGACAAATTATTATGGGATTCCTATATGGTAGGTATTTTTGAAGTGGAAACTGCGATACAAAAAGCGTGTATCCTAAGAGCGCGAGACTGTTGTATATATGTAATATACTATCTTGTTGTTGTCGTCGTCGTCCATGACAACCACATAGTCATTGTGTACAAGCATAATATTCTCCGTAACCCTAAGTCAGTTTCGGGCTTCAAATGCGTGGAAATAAGTGTTAGTCGGCCCACACGCCAACTGAATAATTTAGCAGAGGCGAAAAGAGTACTAACACCGGAGCTGAATTTCGCAGCTCCCAAAAATGTACTGGTTCCCTAATATTCATATAATGATACCGTGAGGACGATGCCATAGAGTTGCCATTATTAATCTGAAGATGCTTCATCCTTATTTAGAAGTGATATTGACATTGTATTATTTCGTTTCTGATTTGATTTAGTATTACAAATTTAATAGTAATGAACGAATACAATTTTGTAGTATAAAATATGGACTTATTGTTAATCGCATATTAAAAGACTATCTTTTAAGATTACGAAAAATAGAATATATTATGTATTTAACCTCCATGTAACAACCACCTACTCCAAACGGCCATTTTCTGATGTTTATTTCCCTGGCCGTTTTTTTCGGCAGGTTTAGAAAACTTCGCGTCATGAAATGCACTTCTATATGTAGTGAATATATAATAAGATAGCATCTTGTTAAATCATTAGTAGAATACTTCCCCAGGTTTCCCCTAGTATATATCTTTTTTTTGCATTCGTTTTAATTTTACCGATTTTAATCTATTTATAGACTAAATTATTTACTTATTTGTTAATATTGATTATACCATATTTTATTTTTAAATAAATGAAACGGTCTTATACGAAACACATGTATATATAAATGTTAAGATCAGCTGAGATAAAATTGTTGATGTGCGAAATTTTGTCACATTTTGTTCGCACATATCAAATATTAAAACGAGGCAACGAAAATAACATTATCATTCTAGTATCGTTATGTTACCGTACTTAGGCTTTTCCATAGGCTTCAATGTTAACTTATATGCGGATTATCTCCCCCAAATTAGATAAAAATTGAAAAAATCTCTTGGTAAAATATTTTTTATAGAAATATAGCCTCCAGTGGCAAGATGTTGAATATGGCTATTAGGAAGCAAAATATGACATAACATAATATACACTTTGTTCGCACATATCAAATATTAAAACATAACAACAAAAATAACATTTATCATTCTAGTATCGTTATGTTACCGTACTTAATCTTTGCTTCTTACGCCCACTGAGCAATATTTTTGTCATTGTGGACCCTATGTCTGCATGAGATAGATTATTGTGCGGCCTCAACTCCGATGTCATGCCACTCACAACATTCTGAAACTAGAATGATCATGTTCACTAAAAGGTCAATTTAGTTTTCTCTCAAACTCAAATACGGGTTTTATATACATAGCATAAGGTAAATCACGTGTTTGATATATGTTTCTTATGTGTTTATAATGTTTGTGTATATATGTGTATATAGGTCCGATGCAATATAATCGTCATCATCACCATCATATACGCATCTTAAAACATCTCAAAACAAGTGCTTGCGATTGTCACGTGACATCATTTCTAATTGATTTGTTACTTTTGGCGTTACCGGCACCTCCGACGACAGGTTACGTGTTTCTACCCCCGGTACAACTGTGTTACGCTCACGGTCAAACTTGTCCCGACGTTTCCTGGTCTGACAGGTCGGGTGGCTATATAAATGGGAAGTTTCTGAGTTCTACCATCGTCAGTTGATCAACAGCCATCAAGGTAAATGTTCATTTGTTTTCTCTTTAGTCTTCATACCGGGAGGAATGTTATAGAAAACGAGAGGGACACATAATTTTTTGTAGATATAAGTTTCAACAAAGTATCAGGAAAACCAAATCAAGCAGCAATATATGTAAAAAGATAAAACAATTTAAGTTGTTAAGCATAGAAACTTCAGGATCAGCATATATTGTTGCCATCATTACTATTGTTATTAATTAGTTATCATCAGTGTTTTTATTGTTATTGTTGATGTTGTTGTTGTTATTATAATTATCTGATGAAGCATCCATAATCCTAGTAGTAGGGAATGTTATAACGATCTTTGTGTTAGATAATCATACTAAAAGTGTATAGATATTTAAATAGTCTTTCACAAAATATTAACGTAATGTATGCATTTATCATTACTTTTAAAATGATAATTATGTAGATTTTTATTTATTAAAGAGAAAATAATATTTTACATTTTCTGATCGTCTGTTATAAACATGACATGCATGGAATCGCAGTCATTAAAAGTCTTCGTTTGGTGTTAATCACTTAACAGCAAGATATTAATATCATCAATAGAAAAGAAAGGAAGGTGTTGGTATCAATATTATAATGTTTATTCATAATTTTCTTCAGTTAATATAAAATCAATGTTTTGTTTGTACAGCACCAAAATGAAATCCTTCCTGATCGCCGCTCTCGCCATCGCCTGTGTCCTCGGGCTGGCCACTGCACAGTTTGGATATGCGCCATCTAGCGGTGGCTTCGGGGACGGATCATGTAAGTTTACTTATCAATAAGATTATGCATCCAATGAATCTATCTGATTTCAAATGGGGATTTATTGGTAAAAAATTATCAAAACATATGTTTTTGTTTTATGTTTTTGCTTTCTATTTATTTGAGGGTCGCTATTATTATTATCATCACAATTATCGTTGTTATTATCATTATTTTTATTATTTTTATTATTTGCTGTTGTAGTTGTTCAATTTAAAGACGGTTTGAAAAAGGACCACTTGCATACCATTCAATTTAATTTGAAAAAGTTTCAAAAAAGTAATTTTTGTTAAACAGTATTTTGATCAAAACATAAAAAACTACCCATTTAGAACATATATGGATAATGTTTGTTTTGACGTGTACGCCTCACCGTACTCTTGTTTATTCCAGTCCTGATGCTGATTGGTTTCCTGTTCGTGATCTTGTTCCTGTTCCGAAACACCAGCACCACCTCCACCACGCCCACCGTCACCATTGTCAACGCCTCAGCTTCCGGTTAAAATGAAAATGGTAAATTAATGTTAATATCCTCAGTTTCATTCCGAAGTGGTGTCCCATCTGTTTTTAACTACATTCATAAAATATAAAAGTAATCTTGCTGCAGTTGAACATATGTTAAGATAGCTTGAATTATGTGATCAGTCTGTTTAACGCAGTCATCTTTTAGATTACTTTTTCGATGTCCGCTTATAATGCTTAGCGCTAAGTAATGATTAAATACTCAAGTCAGGTAGAAACTCTTGCCACCAATATTGATTTTCCTATATTTTGAAAATATAGTACATAACTCAATTCACCTTAATAGATAACAGTTTGTGTTAGGTAATGAATAATTAGCATTTCATATTTAATATAGTGAAACCAGAATTAAAGTAAATGTATATGCTCCTACGTATTTTAGTATTAATTAGCGCTAACACGCCCACCATTCCTTTTTTTTTAATGTTCAAGTTCGTGAATAAGTTGACATAAAGAATTAGTTTTAAAACTGACAATATTTATTTAGAGATGAATTGTTTGTTTATATTTATCAGACAAACAATAGCGATTAAATTTCCCCCTAAGTATTTTGATATTATTTAGTGTTAGATAGCGATGGTGAATTCGAGCCATATTAAAAGGGTACTCTAAAATTTAAAAGGAACATTAATATACTGACCTTTCAAGTGTTTACATTATAAATCCAGATTCGACTCAAATGCTACTCAATAGTTTCACTTGAATAAAAGGTAGCCGATGGTTGACCTGGTTTACACAAATGAACGCCATGCTTTGTTAACGTTCCTGTTTTTGTGCAGATGATCTAGCCATGAATAGGAAGGACAAGGCTTAAGATTTCACATAAAAAGTGTATTGTAGTACATGTATTTTATGATTTAAGGAGCTTTTATTTCAAATAATATGACAGATCAAAACAACTCATTTCTTCGAATTTATACTCATAAATAAATTTCTTTTCTTTTTAGGGACATTTCGGTACGAGGATATAAGTCGATGACATTGAGAGCAAATCTTGACAATGAAAACATTTGTCGACCTTGAGAAGAAATCTCGACATTGAGACCTAATGTCGACCTTTAGAGAAAATGTCAACCTTGAAACCAAATATCGGAAATTCATCTAAATATTCATCTTATTATAGCAAAGAAAGCTTTATATATATATATAATGTGTGACAAGTCGACTCTTTGTAAAATTGTTTGTTAATTTATTCTGATTTATTCATGCATGGTTACGTTGATATAGTTGGCTATACATATATTCTGTGTCAGTAAAGTCAATTCTGTTCTATATATGTAACTGTGAATATCCTCATTCACCATGGTACAGTTGTTGTTGTTGTTGTTATCTATTAATGAAATAAAAAATAACAGGAATTTAATATGATTTTATTAATATTTTGCGATGAGATAGTGTGTGTGTGTGTGTGTGTGTGGCCCCTTTGACCGTATACATGTATTTTGTATCACCAACCTTTTTTATGGAAGTGCTGAGAAAATGAAAACGCGCAAAACTGTGCTGAACATTCAACAAAATAAAGTGTGCTTTAATCCTTTAAAACACGACATCGTTTAGGTTAAAGAAACAATGTTATATTTTCATAATCAAAAAATAAAATTTATTCAGTATGTAATGAACGACTAACGTTCTTAAATAAGAAAGTCAACATATAAAATATACAAAATCAATATGACTGCCGACGGATTACAAATGAAAAAAATAGTAATATAATTTTTTAAAAAAATTTGAAAATAATAAAATTTAAAAAATTTATGCTTAATAAAATAAATTTATGAGTCTCAATTCCATTGCTCATGATACATCAAGCTTATAAAGACTTGCGTCCTTATTAGACCAACATTGTAAAATCGTTGGCTGTTGCAATTCCACTCACGGACTTTCATCATATTTCGCTTTATCTTTCACGATTTTGACTATACGGAATAAATTCCTCCGAAAAAAAGGAATCTCTCTCTCTCTCTCTCTCTTGTATGTCTGTCTTATTTTGATCCTACTAGCCTGTGACAATGAAACAAATCCAGGGCCCGTTTCTAGTAGAAGTTTTTCATGCGGAGTTTGTAATACCGAAATTAAATGGCACCCTGACCGTGGTATCTTCTGTGAAGACTGTAATACTTGGTTCTACGCTGAATGTCAGGGAATGAATACCTTTACTTATCAGTTTTATTGTGATAAACCAGAAGAGTATTGGCAATGTTTAAATTGTGGCATATCTCTTTTCACTCCATCACTTTCTTTAAACATCTACAGCGACTGATATAAACCACTCTTCAAACAGCTCATAAAGCTCACCGATTCAATCACCAGGCACTCTTACATTTGTAATCATATCTCTAACCTTTTTTCAGCAGCACTCCATCTGGTGAAAAACCTTAACAATGCACATCACTTCCACCACGCCCACCGTCACCATTGTCAACGCCTCAGCTTCCGGTTAAAAGGATGCTTCCTTCAAAAAGTAGTAGTCGACTTAGATCTTCTATTTATCAAGCACACAATTTAAAACATTAGTCTGTTAAAAAGAAAAAAAATGGCTTTCTAAACATGCATCAGTGAAACCTGATTTTGTTTTAGGAAATAAGTCCTGGCTAAAACCAAATATTAGAAATTCTTTTCCTTCTGACTATGACGTCCATAGAAATAGTCGCAAGCACAGAACAAGAGGTGGCGTATTTGTATAAGTATCCAAAAAGTATTACCAACTATAAAATCAAACTCAGAACTGCATTGGGTGAATGTTAAGCAAAAGGGCAATAATATATTCTTGTATTTACTGCATACAGGCCTGATAGAGATTTTTCTTGTAATGATGAACTAGAACGCACATTTTCATTGATTGATGCTGACAATAGCACACTTATAATTGGTGGTGAACTAAGCTTGGGTGATATTGATTTGGATACTCACTCAGTTAAAACTTGATTCAAATATAATAAGGAAAAATACAAGCTGCAAGAATTTGGTAAACAATTTGGACTCACACAACTGATTAGTGAAACAACCCGTATTCTCGACACAGCCAGAAACTGTCTCGATTCACTGTTTATTTCATATCCATCTTTTGTTTTAAATGTAAAGATCATTCCAGGTTTTAGTGATCACTTTATACCTTTTATTAACATGTTGGCATCAGAATTAATACTGATGAAAGAAGAAAAATATCTTTTTGACAAGGCAAACTGGTCAAAAAATAATAAAGGATTTCATCACTAAAAATAATCCGAGAAGTATAAATACCCAAGAGATATGGAACACTTTTAGATATGTTTAGTTGGTTAAACTAATGAAACAAGAGACAGTGAGAAAAAAAAAAAGTATAAAATCTTATTCATAAAAACACAAGAGCAACATACTGGGGTTACATGAATAATATAATATGTGATAAAACTCAAAATAAACATGGTCCTACAAAAAGATTTTAAGGCTTTATCAAAAAGTTATAAAAAAAAATGATTCATCAGATGTGGCTCCTCTTCTTGAAAATGGTATCTTACGTAACACATTAGAAGAAAAGGCTGACTAACTTTATTATGATAATGAATCTTTCATGCCTCTGACGAACACTCGATAGCACTGTTCACCGATTTCAGCAAGTGGTACGCTAGGCCACTTACCTAGAAATAGAAATAACATCAAATCTCCCCTGGAGAGCACATACAAATAAAATCACTGCCAAAGCCAGTCAGTCATTTGGATTCCTAAGACGCAATCTCCATTCAGCTATTCAAGAAACTAAAAGGGCTTGATATAACTCCTTAGGAAGACCGACACTAGAATATTCTTCATCCGCATGGGATAAAATTGAATCCATTCAGAAACGTGCGGCGATATTTGTTGTAAATGATTACTCTAAAACCTCAGGATCAATGACCAACATACTCTCAACAATTGTCAAACCTTAGAAAGTAGGCGCACTTACAACAAAGTTGTTCTACTTTACAGGATATCAAATGGCATAGCAGTGCTATACATGAATCAATATCTGCAACCCTTCACAAGACAATCTAGACATTACCACAATCAAGCTATTTTGTTACATCATCAAACAAAACTTATGAACATTCATTCTTTTTCTCGAACGGTCTACCTATGGAATTCCCTCCTACAGAATGCAGTCAGCGTCGGTTTCAGGTCGGCGCTGGCTGCATGCACTTGGACAGCACCATGTTTTCATACATCCGGCTTTTACGTCAGTCGTTCCTTTTTTTAACATAATAACACTCATTCATCAAAACCACATGTATATTGTTGAAATATTAAGGTTTTTTTTTGTGGTTTCTTTTTTTTTTTAATTTTGCGGCGTTAGGTTCTGCACCAATCTATTCACGGTGCTTGGTTTTCCTGTGTATACTGAGTAACTTTGGAGGCCTAGTGCTCTATCATTTTACTAATCTCCACGCATGACCATCATAATCAGAAACTTATTGTAAACCATTACTTTAGTGGAAGAAAAAGACAGTCAACTGATCATTGTTCCTCAAGGATGCGGTGTTGATAACATTAAAGGATTAGTTGTGTTTATATTTTTGATTAAAAATAAATACATTAAAAAATAATATAACAAGATAAGTTAAGGGTGAATAAATGATAAAAACGCTTCACAAGAAAAGTACAATGTATATTTTATTTCACTATTTATTTGGAAACTAAACGGTAAATTAAGGCATATTATTTACAATAAAAGGATCCTGTAATACATTTGAATCTTTTCATATGCACGTAATGTCAACACTATCATTGAGACCGGTATGATGTAGACATTTACCGTATGTACCATTTTGGACCTTTTGCTATTCAATTTGACCTTGACCTTTGAGCAGCAAACCTAGGTCTCATCTGCGTGCATGCTGCCTCTTAATGCGGAACAAGGGTATAAAGTATTTTGATAATTCGTCAATACATGAGGAAGTTATATCCCGAACACTGTCATATAATAATATCTCATATTTGATCTTAACTCTCTAAGTGCGAACTTGACCTTTAAGCTAATAGACCTAAGCTAAGCGCAGCGCATCGTATCATATTGATTTTAAGGTAAAAACATGTCATATTCGCATTCCATACAAAGGAAGCTCTGATGGTCGACCAATAACATGGTTAAATAATATTAAAATGTTTATTGAACGTGGGCGGATAACTTAAAGGTTTGCATAAACTAGAATGAGAAGAAAGGATTTAAACATGTGTATGATGTACGATAGCGTTAGATTTAATGCGTGATAAGGCTACATTGTCTTATATAAGATCTTACAGTATGCTTAATATAGATTATTTTTTATGATTTTTTCATCATCAAAATGTCATTGCACATTATGAAACTGTCTTTCCCTTATCACTAACGAGTGCATGTTTATTATATATATATTATTTATTTATTTATTTATTATTTCATACTTACACAGCCATTGAAATGACGTCAACAGAAAATGAGAAACATGCGATTTTAGATTTAGCAACAATGCTTAAACAAATGACAATCGGGTGAAACAGAACAAATTGAAATTGAACGCTTCAAACACAAAACAAATTTATTCCGTTTGTAAGTTAACAGAACCTTGATAAATGTAATTTGGTATGACTAAAATAATCTTCAGTCCAAGGAAATGTATTGATAATACCTGGGGGCATCTTTGGATGAAAATCTAAATTCTAAACATCATGTTAAATGAAAATGACACACAGCTGTGATTAATTATCTTACGATCAAAAGCGTTAGAAAATACATTTAAAATGATGCTACAGAACTTCTGGTATCTTATATTTAATCTATTGCAATATTATTTTTTTTTATGGAATTGTACTGTGTGAACTGCCCAAAACAGCAAAGAATTTTAGCTGTTTTATTGTGCTGACGTATTTTAAATGGGTGTATAAGATTTAAAAAAAAAGAGAAAACACCCGTAGGGGGTAAGGGGAAGTCAGTTTCCATAATATGCATAAGTCATTTTGATGATGAAAAAATCATAAAAATGATCTACAATCAACCCACTTTATTTTCTTTTATAAGAAAATGTAGCCTCAACAGGCACACCATACGCATTTAAAAAGGGGAAATTATTTTAAGTTAAAGAAATTGAATAGATTGAAGATTGCGAAAAACATGTTTTATTTTCTTGCCAGTTAACATACATCTGTGCATGTTTAAACCCTTTCTTCTCATTCTAGTATGGGCAATTTTTTAAATAATCTGCCCACATTCAATAAACATTTTAGAACTGTTTAACCCGGTTATTGGTCGGCCGTCACGGAATGCGAATATAACGATTTTACTTTAAAATCATTCTGATAGGGTGCGCATGCGCTTGGCTCAGGTCTATAGCTTAATGTTGAAGGTCACACTTATAGAGCATAGATCAAATATGGATATAGTTATGACCCGAACTTTCCAATGCACAGATTCTCAAAATACTTGGTATGAAGAGGCAACATGCACGCGTATAAGACAAAGGTCTGCTGCTAAAAGGTCAAGGTCAAATTGAATGGCTATAGGTCGACCTATAATGGTAAAAACGGAAAATGTCGAAAATGTTTAACTGTAAAACCGTCCTTGATAAATATTTGACTTGTCAAATTTCCATACTGTAGGAAACTATATCATTGTTTCTTTAACCTAAGCGATTTCGTGTATATAAATCCGATTTAGAAGTTTATTTTGTTGAATTTTCAGCACAGTTTCTCGCGTTTTCTTTTTCTCAGCGATGTATACGGTCAATGGGGCCAACCCTCCCCCACAAACACACACACACACAGAGGTTTGTCTATATCGCCAAGTGAGGTACGTAACTGAGCTCAACAGTAAAGAGGTATCCCATTAATATAAGATGTTAGGGTCTAGAATTTCACATACCTTTATTACTTAATATCTCATTCTTGACCATCACTTTAAAAATGGAAAAATATATAAATTATTTCAACTTTTCACTGTCCTGAGGTATGCATTTTAATGAGGGTATTTCCATATATTGTCATCACACACACTGGTCTATACATGT
>CM037780.1:34162138-34212138 GCA_021229015.1 Solen grandis | reverse complement strand
TCTCTGTAATTGGTCTCATATCTATTATTTTTCTGTAATTGGTCTCTCTATCTATTATTTCTCTGTAATTGGTCTAATATCTATTATTTTTCTGTAATTGGTCTCATATCTATTATTTTTCTGTAATTGGTCTCTCTATCTATTATTTCTCTGTATCTATTATTTCTCTGTAATTGGTCTCTCAAATATTTCTCTGAAATTGGTCTCTCTATCTATTATTTCTCTGAAATTGGTCTCTCTATCTATTATTTCTCTGTAATTGGTCTCTCTATTATTTCTCTGAAATTGGTCTCTCTATCTATTATTTCTCAGTAATTGGTCTCTCTATCTATTATTTCTCTGTAATTGGTCTCATATCTATTATTTTTCTGTAATTGGTCTCTCTATCTATTATTTCTCTGTAATTGGTCTCTCTATTATTTCTCTGAAATTGGTCTCCATATCTATTTTTTTCTCTCTGCAATTGGTCTCTCTATTTTTAAATTGGCTCTTTTTATTATTTCTGTATAATTTGTCTCTCTGTTCATTATATCTCTTTTCTTTTGGATCAACAAAATAACATAATAAGCCAAATATTGTTATGCACCTGATTATATAAGTCAGACATTGACAAAACTGTAAAATTGTACAATCAGTACTTGTAATATGTCAGTACTTATGTTACATAACTGACCTACTGATGTAATGTGATTTAATTTGTAGACATTAAATACCTTTAATCCTCACTCAATACCTCAAGGACCTTGGTTTGGAAACTTAATCCTCTATGTCTGGTCAATAACTATTAGTACAGATTATACAGGTGGGAGAGGTATACTTATGTAAGAGAGTTTGAAACATGTAGTAATTAGTAATAATCATGTATGAAAAATAATTTTCACTGTATTTATTAAGTAAATAACCATATAAGAAATCCATAAAGTTATATATATTTATTTGTTAACAGTTATAAATTTTTGAATACCTTGCAGGGTTTTCCTTAAGAGGTGGCTGGTGGCAGATTTGACCACCTCAAATCCTTTCTTGGCTGGCTCAAATTTGAAAATGAAAAAAAAAAAAAAAAAAAAAAGCAACAAAAAATGCCAAAAAAATAGGACCCCAAGAACCCCCTGCCTTCTGCAATTTCTTATGGAAAAACCCTGCCTTGGTCTATGGTTATCTGCCTACATTATGCCAGGAATTAATTAGAAGCATAAAAAGAAGTCAGTTAGCAGATGTATAGGAGAATTTTGATATTATACCCTGTATCAGGTTATCTAGATTATGGATAAACAGAGATAGGGAAAGCCTTAATTAATCTATACAAAGAATTTGATAGTCTGACTAATAAGGCTATTTTTCCCCATTTTCTTGGAAAAAAACTATAATACCCCCAGATACACAGTATATCAGGGCTATATTGGAGTCATGTCCATTGGTCAGTCCATCTTTAGAAGAGATTTGTCCGCTCTATTTCTCGGCTACCTTTGGTCGGATTACAAGACTGATAAGTACCAAGCATAATTGCACCTATTATTGGCACGTCGTGATTCACTTGATTTTGAATGAGTTATGGCCCTTTGTTATATTTCGCAAGACTGACATATTCATTGGAACAGTAACTGTGACAAAGCTGTTTCAATGATAATTTTGGTTTGTTTTGGAAAAAAATCTCAATCATTTTAGATACTGCTGATGCACAATGAAATAATGTGTCATAAGAGGAGAATTGATATAGAAAATGTTGATATGGAATCAGTATGGATCCAAAAGAAGCATGACTTTTCATGTGATCAGGTTAGGTACAGGGTTATTGTTGAAGCAAAATTGGAATATACACTTGTCCTTGGAGTCACTTGTTTCTATAAATACAGGGTTAAAGCAAATCCCTTTGGTAAAAAATATTGTTTGCTTCATTACAGAAAGAAAGAGAGAGATAGAGAGAGAGATAGAGAAAAGAAAAAAGAAAATACCAAATGATCGAAATAGAGAGAAAAAGAAAGGAGATATTAGAAAGAGAGAGATAGAGAGAAAGAGAAAAACAACAAATGAGAGAAAAAGAGCCAGAGAGAGAGAGAGAGAGAGAGAGAAAATACCAAATGAGAGAGAAAGAGAGAGAGTTGTTGAGATATTAGAAAGAGAAAAAGAGAAAAAGACCAGATGAGAGAAAAAGAGCATGCAAGAGAGAGAAGAAAAGAGAAAATACCAAATGAGAGATAGAGAGAGAAGAGAAGATATTAGAGGGAGAGAGAGAAAGAGAAAAACACCAAATGAGAGAAAAAGAGCCAGAGAGAGAGAGAGTTACATGCAGTTTAAAGTTCAAAGTTAAAAATAGAATTAATTAGTTACATTTATAGATGTTAAATGGACTAATCAGACAACATTTTGGGGTAAGGTTTATGCATAAAATCTGGAAATGATTCAAATTGATGATTTTAACTTGATTTTCATGATTACAAAAACCACTTATACCTCTTGGAACAGCATATTACAGCATACAATTTTAAATCAATCAGCTCTATCCAGGAGTTGTCTGATTTGGATCAAAGGTACCCGGTGCTTTGCTTTGAACCATTTATTTATTTTCAGTCAATTAAGCAATGTTCCACTGCCTGGTACTGCTGTTTTTACCAAGGCATGAAAACACCTCTATTTGAGTTTAAGTGTCCATTTTGTTCATCAAATTGCCTTAAGTTAACAAGCCCGGTAAAATTTTGAAGCCTCAGGTTCTTGAACTACCAGGTATTCCACAGAGTGAACATGGCCGTCTGCTGTATGTCTTTTACTAGGAATGACCTTGGGGTGAATGAACATCAAAAGTCCATGTCCTTATGTTCTACATGGTGTGAGTACTGCTTCATATATAGCTATTGATCATCTGGGAAGTACTCACCACAGAGGAATCATTTTTATAGCTCTACACAAGGGACCAAGGAATTGAACAGGGTATGTCGAGAAAAACATGGACTTCGTCAGTGTAGCAATCAAGTAACAAATGAAATATCAGGCTCCGTATTGCTAAACATTTGGCGGTCATTCTTCTTGTCACGTGTGCAGAAATTTAATATTACCGATGTTTTTGTTTATAGGAATCATGTGCTGTTCTTTTGCCATATGTCACGTCCCAAAAAGTTCAGTATCTTAATGTACCTTTGGGTTAAGGCAGTGTAGTGAGCCTTTTTCATTGCCTTCAACGATAGCCTTAGCATATTCCAATATGGATCCCTGACATAGTTTTACACTGGGTTTCTTGTTTTATGTAATAAATATTAATTTTATAGGAATGTGACCTTGACCTCAGTGTTACCTTGTCATTTGAATTATTGCAAAACTGTATGATGATCACAGTATTGATAAAGCCTGGTTGATTTCTTTTATTATCACATTCACTAGCCTATAAACAATGAACCAGTTAACATTTCCATCAGTGACAATCAGTCGCTCAAGAATTTATTGGCCACAATCAATGTCTTATTGAGGTCAGGGAGGTCGTGATGGTAAATTGCAGGTAATGTAAGGTAGTGGCTCCACATGTTGTGGTGTCTAAATTTGGGTCTTAACCCTTTCCCTCATAGAGGACACCATGAAAAGACCTATGCGAACAGCATAAAACCAGATCAGCCTGCGAGTGATCAGGTTTTATGCTGTTCGCTGCTCCTCAGTGGTCTAGAAATGAGGATTTTGTAATTAAATTTGGTAAGGTTTAACTGTGGTTTTCTGCAGATCAGGCTTTATGTGATACCTATTGAGGGCGTCAAAATGAGTCTATATGAGGGAAAGGGTTAAATTAACTGTTGAACACTTCCTCCCTCTATTGAAAAATTGGTTTGGTCATGATTTAAAGCAGTATGATAAATCTTACAAATTTAAGACTTTCAGACTTAAACTTCTGTTGACTTTTATTGATAGCAAGAAAAAAAACTGTCAGGTCACATCTGACATGCATGGCAGATGACAAATTGTCGAAATAATACTGTTTACCTAGAAATGTCATGAATAAATGATTGCTCTAAAAGATCCTAATTATCTGTGTTCAACAGTCATGAAATATACATGTGTGTGTGGGAAGATGTTCCTTCTGGATTTAAAATTGTGACATAATGAAGAAAAAAAAACTAGCTGGAGTTACATTCTGAGTATGTATCTTTATTTTCCTGATCAGTTCATTATTTATCAGTTATTTGCAGTATGTGTAGTTTAGTATAAGAAAAAAAATGTGCTTATTGTAAGTTATTGGCAATATATGTAGGTCAATATGAAGTAATTGTATTGTAAGGTATGGGCAATGTATTTAGGTCAATATAAGAAAAAGTTATATTGAAGGCTATTTGCATTGATATTTAGGTAGGAATAATTGTATTTTTCAGCAATATATTATGATAGTGTTTATATAGTTTCTCCATCTATCTGTAGGAGTTATGGCCCTTTGTATTTTTGACATAATCTTCACTTCCTCTCCATTTTAATCCCCAAGCATGAATTGAATGAAAATTGACAGGATTTCTACTGAATTGTGTAGATACAATTCATCTTCCAACTTCCTTAACTCAAGAATGATATGTCTCACTTTGGAATCAGTTTTAGAAATGTTAATTTGACCTACAGCATGACATTTGACAAATCTATAAAGAAGAAAAAAATGTCAGAAAATGCTATCCTGTACCTATAAGCAAAACTGTGGATGATATTGTTGGATGCTCAAAATTATTCATGGCAGATAGCTAGCAATTATTGAAACAGTGTGAGCAGATATGACTCTAAAAACCATGACAAGCATTTGATTGATGAGGCTGTGGGTGTTGATCTAGTAATCAATATGTTTGAATAGATGATAGTTGTACAATGTCATAGATTATTTCAAAGTTGTTAGTATTGAAGGCTTAGATCTGTACAAAATGCAGTATAGATTTGCACATTTTGGTTATAAGGTTCCAGTACCCAGTACACCAGGATGCAGTTAAGACAGTATCATTCCACGCATAAGACAAACAGGAACTTGGCCACTAGTCTCTCCAAGACTTGCCCCCCCCCCCCCCCCCCCTTCAGGAAGATAATCTTTGAGGTTCAGCCTACAAGATACAGTGCATTGCAGAATCATGTTCTTTGGAAATGATAGTACGAACTCTTGCTGTTCAAATAAAATTTTATAGATTTTTGAAGGTCATTTCTTGGTTCTGAAATTCCTATAGACGTATCTATTACAATGAATGTATCCCTCTTAAGCTAGTTTGGCACAAAATCTTTAGATATGACGCATAATATTAAGAATGAATGGAGTAAATATTGGTGCCAGAAAAGTCGGTATGAAAAGGAAAAATAAATAAAAAAGATCAATAGTTTAAAGCTTGGGTAGTAAACTACCAGGTAGCTTCTGTCACAGGAGCCTTGTTGATTTAGCGTGTAATTGGAAATGTATAACAATGTAAAATTGAGAATATGCTGGCTGACAGATGAAAATATTGGTGATAGGATCGCAGATGAAATATTAATATATGTGTCAGATGATATACTGTAGTATGGGTGTTCATCATATTTAGAATTTATTGTGACTTCTTATGAGTGAATGAATGATCCATTATTGGAGGTGTTGACTGTTAATCGATCCGTGATTTAGGTGGGCATGGGGCAGTGTAAGAATGAGCTCAATTGTTCATTCATCTAGATATGAAATAATTCCTCGTGGAAAAAGGTATGGTGTGCTCAGGAAATGTGACGACTGGATTTTTGTTTGTCTTTGAAATCAGAACAGCAGGATAAGTAATACATTGTTTAAACATATTTTTAGTTTTGTCAAATAGGGGAAGAACCCTGTAACAGTTTCTGGGTTGGACCAGCACTTTTGCACCTTTGAAAATCTTGGAATATCAGGACAAAGTAATTCATGTCAATGTGTCTGTTCATACTTATTTCTTCTTACATCAACTGGGAAACAAGTTCTTACAACTTATCTTCTTTTTTTAATTTTAGAAGCCATATTGATGGTTTCTGTGTTGAAACAGTATTTCTGTGCCTTAGAAGTAATCCCAAAAGGGATTCAAACCCACAACCTAAAGATCTACAATCATGTGTGCTACCACTGGACCAGGCACCCCTAATCAGTAATTAGAAGTAATTTCAGTAGAATATAAACTATATGACCCAGGATGCTTAAAAGGTAATCAATACATTGTAAACAATGTAGGATGGACTCTGGTATAGTTGAGACATCATCTAAATCACATTAATACAGGTTTAGATTGAAATGCAAATTATTGCTTTAAATGAATCTTCCAAGAGGTGGGGCTCACACAGCTGCTGGTCCTACATAAAGTAAACCAGTCAAATCTTATATCTAACAATCACATGAGGTTCAGTGGTTATTAGAACCTTTTACCTCATGAATATTCATGTACAAATTCATGACTTAATGAATTTAATTTACTTAACTTCAAATGGCTTATAAAACAATGGATTTTTCTTTGCTCTGCAGAATCTTATCTACAATATGGTATAAAAAAACAAAGGAGACCCTGATCCAGGAGATGTCTGATCTGGGTCTGCTCTGTTTGCCAATGTGTCAAAACAAGTTTCTATTAAGTAAAGGGATAACATTTTTGCTTTTTGATACTCATGCAGTGCTTTGTAATATTCGTATAAATGATATTATTATACTGTGACATAAAATTCTCTCTTCTGATTGGTCAATAAGCCGTGTACATAACGTCATGTACACTTGGTATATGTATACAACACGTTATCAGTATTTATTAACGCAGAAACTGGACTGAACTTTGCAGTATAATAAATCCGTTGTATAGTTTCCTGACAGGGTACATGACGATTTATTCCTGGCTGAGAAAAATCATGTCACCCTTTCCTAATGGCTCGGGTGACATGACTTTCCTCAGCCGGGAATTAATAGTCATGTACCATGTCAAGAAACTGTATAACTAATAAAATAAATGTGTATCAGATAAGCTGCGTATTACGTTATTACTCATTTGTATAGACAACTTAATATTCACTTATTGTCAAATTAATGGGAAACATTTCAACACACTTAAAATTTGGAATATTCAGTTGAATTTATTCCTGGACACATTTTATTTTCAGTACAGCATAGCTAGTATATTTAAGTTACATGGAGCATATGCCATGTAAGTTGTCAATGGTAAGCACTCAGAGATGAAAATTAAGATACTGAAATGATATACTCAGTTGATGGAGTGATAGATACTAAATTACTTAATAATTTTTTATCAGTTCCAAATCTAATTCTTAGAAAGTGACCGGTCGCTGTTGTCAAGTGGTTAGAGCATCTGCTCCCTGATTCAGGAGGTTGTGGGCTCAATTATCCCCAGTCATGACATGCCAAAGTGGTATAAAAATGGTACTGGTATAACTCCTTTGCTTGGAGTTCAGCATATTAGAGTAGTTCCAAGAGCCAGGATAATGTGACTGGGTGTGGTATCATGTCACATGCCTACAGTGTAATACTGCAATGAGGCAGCACTATATCTGTCTTGAGTAGACATAGTCTCAATATGACTGAAATACTGTCAGTGGGGCGTGATACTGCACTGTGGCAGTTTTATATCTAATGTAAACTTAAGTCCCCAAATGACTGAAATACTGTTGGAGGGATGTTAAAACCAGACAAACAACTTTTTGAAAGTGTGGGACAATTTTGAATTGATCAAAAATGCTTATCTGTTTCTCTGTATGTACACAGTCATTTTCAGACGAGATTTTAAATAATTGAGTGGGTACTTGTGTATACAATTTTTAGCCAATAGAATATTCCTATAAATGTGAACTTATTGAGATCATTCAGATGAATCGTGATAAATATTGCTGTTATTTTTATTTTTCTGTTGACAGTGGTTTAGTAATAAGCACAGTGAAACTTAGGTAACAATGGAACAATTCAGGAAAAGGAAATGCCAGGATAATGAAAAGTATTTTTCTCATAAGCATGTAAATTTTTCTCTAGTCATTTGTCATTTTGTCGGGTATAAAACAATGTAGGAAATCTGGAGGTTGTGGGGTTGACTCTCTGTTGCGACATACAAAAGTAATTTAAAATGGCACTGGTATAGCTCCCTTGCTTGGTGCTCAGCATATAAGCTAACTAGGGTAGTTGCGGGACTGGTAGGCTGGTGTCAGGATAATGTGACTGGGTGTGGTATCATGCCACTTGTCTAGGACGTGATACTGCCGTGTGGCATCACTATATCTGTCTCAAGTAGACATTGTCTCCAAATGGCTGATATACTGTTAGTGGGACGTTAAACCCAACAAACAAAACAATGTAGTCCATTCTAAGGATTTGCATAAGACCTCGATGTTGCTTGAATAATAGCTTCTGGGAAAATTGCAATTTTACTGTTCAAATTATTTGAAGTCTCCATGCCTCTAAAGAAATACTTTCTAGATTTCAGCAAAATATGCAAATTAAACATTAAATTTTCGTCCATTAAAAAATGTATAAATTTTAATAATTTTGACATTTGACAAAAGTCAATCAATTGGTTCCGAATACAAGCTTTTAGAGAACAATATCTAATTTGCATATAGTGGATGTTGAATCCAGTCCGTGAATATATCACTGTTTCAAAACTTTTCTGCCATGGGTTAGCATGTGAACATCAGCAATAATCGTTGAAAGAATTGTACTATCACATGGGAAATCCATGGGTTAGCATATTCTAATTTGCAATAATTTAATAATTTCAGCTCATTAAGTAAAGCTGTGATCTGAGACAGTAACAAGTTATCTGATCAGACTTATTTGCAAGTTGTAATTTAGTAAAAAATAAGACTGAATCTTTAATCTTGTATACAAGATTTTCTTTTTTATCTGTTTTCTTCTTGTCATAGCTGTTGGTATACATTATATCATTGATGAATTTAATTTTAATGATTAACTAAGATTTCACGTGACGACTGGAAAACTGTTGGTGGGATGTTGAATTTAAACAAACACTATTTGCTGCTCTATCAAATTAACATAAAAAAGTCAGGTTTTGTCATAGACTGGAATCTTACGTCTGATAATTAAGATTTAACTTAATAGTACCTCATGAATATTAGGTTCAGTTTATGACTTGATGGATATATTAATTCAGTGAAATTTAGAAGTTTTTAACACACTGGATTTTTATTGGCTTGTCTTTTTCAAAGAAAAAAAGTTGAGGAATTGTCATCACTCTGGTGTTGTCATTGTTGTTGTCGTTAGCCTTGGGGTCATTGTCTTGGTGAAAAACTTTAACCTTAGCCACAATATTTAAACAATTAAACCATCTCAAGGGCCATAACTCCTAGGTCTATTTTGACGTAATTTATCTCCCCCATTTCAAAAGAAAAACTCTTACAGATGAGTGATGGCATCTGTATGCAGTGCTCTTGCAGACAGCCTAAATTTGAGCTGATATATTGTATGATTTGGTTCTGCTCTGTTTACCAAGCTATCGAAATTTGTTTATATGAGGTAATTACTTTTTTGTGACTATATAACTTTAAACTTCCGATGCAAATTAAACTTGCTTACTCACCATTAGATATGCTTTGTATGATAATGGGGCTGTCATTAAAGATGTTTTTTGCCATGCTCTGACCAACCCAGCAGAATCGAAATACTGACTTAATTTTGGCCCCAGACCAAAGATTTTTTTCATTTTTTTTTTTTTTTCCATGCTATTTTCAAGCGAATGTCCTCCACAATTTTTATTTAAACATGTAAAACAAGACAATGTTTTATGAAGTAAATAAAGACTTCATAGTAAGCTCCATAACATGTTCATTCTTTCATCTTTAAGGCCATTCATCTTTGCCATTGTCAGAGTTAAAAAAACAATCCCTACCTATCTAAAAGTTTTAGGTCGGGGCTGTTTAAACAAATGATGGCCTGGGTTTTCAAGAGATATTTTGTCACATACTGTGATACATTGGCTTAAGGTACTGACATGAAATCTCAGTGTAAACAGATACCATGGTTTAAGTTTTTGCTATAGTTTATTTAGTTTAAGTTCTTGTTCTTTTTCAGAGTCATTGACTTGGAAAACCTTTCATCCAAAGGTTTTTTAAACATCAACATCATCATCACCACATTCATCATCACCGTTATCCTCCTCCTTATTATTATCATCAGCATCATCATCATCATCATAATTAACCACCACCTCCATCATAATTATCGTCATTTTCATCATAATGAATAATAAATTAATGCATTTCAAACATCGTTAAGAAGAAGAGGAAATAGGCCTCTTTGTTTCAGCATCTAGCTGTGTGGTATGTGTATTTATATATATATATATATATATATGTGTATATATATATGAATGTATATGTATAATTCTATTATACTCAGACATAATCCTGTAATGTGGTGTCACTTCTCGGAGTTTTATCACACAGGTAGAGGTTTATTACGCAAATTGAATATTAAATTATTCAGCAGAACACTGGCAATGAATCAATTCTGGAACCAGCATAAGTCTTGGCTGCTGGTCAAAACAAGAGACGCCACACTAGGCCATGGGGGAGACCTTGTAACACGGGGCAATTCATAATGTAACTAGTTCTGACATTGTCCTGTTTTGTATGTTCTCTTTGTTGTACACTTGATTTGTGTTCAGAATACACGAGACTCCTTAGAGGGACATGATAATTCACATTACATGAGAACATAAAAATGGTACTGGTAGAGCTCCCTTGCATGGTGCTCAGCATATAAGGATAGTTTCAGGACTGGTTGGCCCGGTGTCGGGATAATGTGACTGGGTGTGGCATCATGCAACATGTCTACGGCGTGATACTACAGTGCTTTTGCACTGTATCTGTTTCGAGTAAACATAGTTTGAAACAAACAGGAATTTTTTGTTAAGGTATTAATCACCTCTAGTGATAAGTCTAGTCCATCATATATCAGTTGGTATGCTGCATTTATTTTCAATGAAAACTTTGAAAATATATTTCTATTATATTCCCCCCCCCCCCCTTAAAAATTGTAATAGCTTGCTTTTTGTCTTTCTTTTCAGGAAAACTCATCTGCCCTCAGCAAGTCACGGACACAAAAATTTCACAAACTATTTAAATCTGTCCCTAGCCATGAATTCCCTGTTGATTGTAAGTAGAGCTCTTGTAGATATTGTAAAATATTGTTCACTTCTTTGATTTTAAATATCAATAATGTGTTATTTCACCATCGTTACACTTTATTCAATAAATTTTAATTTCACCATCTTTACACTTTATTCAATAATTTTTAATTTCACCATCTTTACACTTTATTCAATAATTTTTAATTTCACCATCTTTACACTTTATTAAGTTTAAGTAAATTAGAATTCAAGTATTAAGTAATACTTGCATTCTAAGGCACACATTTCATAGACTTATTTTGAAGCCTTGGCAAACAGAGCAGATCTAGCTCAGTTTGCTGCCTCAAGGAGCTGTCTGATCCAGATCAGTTTGCTGCCTCAAGGAGCTGTCTGATCCAGATCAGTTTGCTGCCTCAAGGAGCTGTCTGACCCAGATCAGTTTGCTGCCTCAAGGAGCTGTCTGACCCAGATCAGTTTGCTGCCTCAAGGAGCTGTCTGATCCAGATCAGTTTGCTGCCTCAAGGAGCTGTCTGACCCAGATCAGTTTGCTGCCTCAAGGAGCTGTCTGACCCAGATCAGTTTGCTGCCTCAAGGAGCTGTCTGATCCAGATCAGTTTGCTGCCTCAAGGAGCTGTCTGATCCAGATCAGTTTTGCTGCCTCAAGGAGCTGTCTGACCCAGATCAGTTTGCTGCCTCAAGGAGCTGTCTGACCCAGATCAGTTTGCTGCCTCAAGGAGCTGTCTGACCCAGATCAGTTTGCTGCCTCAAGGAGCTGTCAGATCCAGATCAGTTTTGCTGCCTCAAGGAGCTGTCTGACCCAGATCAGTTTGCTGCCTCAAGGAGCTGTCTGACCCAGATCAGTTTGCTGCCTCAAGGAGCTGTCAGATCCAGATCAGTTTTGCTGCCTCAAGGAGCTGTCTGACCCAGATCAGTTTGCTGCAAGGAGCTGTCAGATCCAGATCAGTTTGCTGCCTCAAGGAGCTGTCTGACCCAGATCAGTTTGCTGCCTCAAGGAGCTGTCAGATCCAGATCAGTTTTGCTGCCTCAAGGAGCTGTCTGATCCAGATCAGTTTGCTGCCTCAAGGAGCTGTCTGATCCAGATCAGTTTTGCTGCCTCAAGGAGCTGTCTGATCCAGATCAGTTTGCTGCCTCAAGGAGCTGTCTGATCCAGATCAGTTTGCTGCCTTAAGGAGCTGTCTGATACAGATCAGTTTGCTGCCTCATGGAGCTGTCTGATCCAGATCAGTTTGCTGCCTCAAGGAGCTGTCTGACCCAGATCAGTTTGCTGCCTCAAGGAGCTGTCTGACCCAGATCAGTTTGCTGCCTCAAGGAGTAGTCTGATCAGATTCAGAGTCTTTTGTTTGCCCATACTAGATAATAGCTCAGATTCTTCACAGTCTGGACAGAAAAGAAAATTCCATTGTATCTTACACTGTTTAAGGTTATTCATCCATCATTGAATTATAATTAAAGTCCTTCAAATGCTTAAAAAAGACTTCATTGCAGAAGCTCTTTTGTTCAAAGTCTCTTTAAAGGATTGCATTTACTTTGAAACTCCCATGTTCACTTGATAGACCATGATTACAATTCAATGATGGATGGATTACCTTAAAGTTCAGATATGCTGGTAGAATTAAAGGATGTTGCATCAATATTTCTGAGTCAAAATACAGCTGTTACTACATTTAAGAATAGATGAAGTTTCAAAGTGACTTTATAATGCTTTTTTCCTTGTCTAGACTCTTTGATATTGCAAAATTAAAATAAATGTGTTTCGAATTATCCTGTAACTTGGGTTATTTGCAAAAATTAGATATTGAGATTAGGCCCACCAGTTGAAACGTTTTATTTTTGCAGATTTATTTTTGTGCTTTTGATGAAAATAAGGATTAATTTTCTGTTTGTCCCAGTTTTCTCTTGTTGCTGATAAGAGAATCAAGATTGATGCTTTCAGCGGACATGGAATGAATCAGATGCTGGATGTGCAAACTGTAACAGTGGAGTAAAATTCACACAAGCAATTTGTGAATTTCATGAATAAGCTATCACCACCCGTAGTGAGAGAGATAATTTATGGCTGATTGAATCTGTGAAGATGATGTTCCATTTATCTGAATTTAAAATTTATGTTGCCAGTAAATTTAAGAGATTTATTTTTTGTAATCATGCTTATTGGGCCGCAGAACTGCAAAACTACCAGCACAAATAACCCATTGTACCTGTATTTAATTGAATATCTATTTTCATTCCTCTATGTTTTTTTATGTCGGTTTGTTGACATTCTTGTATATAAAACTTGATTCTCCTATTGATTAAATAACCCTGAAAATGCTGCGGACACTTGTGACTGCCTTTGCAATCAGTGCAGACCAAGATCAGCAAGCACATCATGGTCTGCACTGTTTGTTATCCTGTCAATTTTCAGAAAGCACCCCCATGAACAACTAATGGCACAGTCCTAAATAAACAAAAGACTTGTCCAATTAAGAAATTTAGCAATGTAAAGGTCAAATATATTGAGTTAGGTAATTTGGAGTCGTCCACTGGTAATTTACTTGACATTGCTGTATGACTATAGTATTCCAAAAGAACAATATCTCTATAAAGAATAAGGATGCCGTTAAATCGATGTAACAAATAAGCTTTTTAAACCCCTACAAAAATAAGCTTTTTATACCCTCCCAAAAAATAAGCTTTTATACCCTCCCAAAAATAAGCTTTTTATACCCTCCCCAAAAATAAGCTTTTTATACCTCCCAAAAATAAGCTTTTTATACCCTCCCAAAAATAAGCTTTTTATACCCTCCAAAAAAATAAGCTTTTTATACTCTCCCAAAGAAAAAATTAGTTTAGTAACTGTTATATATTAAATTACATTATGATCTGTTAAGTCAGTTTTAAATAAACCGCAAAATCAAGATTTCGGATTCCATGCTGGAATTAATTTATTTGGCTTTCATGTAAAAATGAAATTGGATTTGCACAGTCTTTATTTATTAACCTATTACCTAATATAGATGTGCTTTGACACTTTTGCAAACAGACCCAGATCATTATTATTATTATTATTATACCACATTTATATAGCACTCTTTTCATAGCAATGTACGTTCAAAAGTGCTTTACAATTGCATTCAAAAAACACACACACATACACACAAATCACCACGCTCACTCACATTGTAATATAAAAATATATAAAAATTTATAATTAATAAAGCATCAGGTTTCTGATGGAGGAATTAGATACAGTTAACTCCCCCAACAGCAAGGAACCAAGTAACTGCAGTAAAATGAAATAAACTAAAAATGATTAAAATAACTGATTCACTAACAGTAAATCATGATTAGAAGTCCTTGAACAGTTACCGGTTAACAGTCAAGTCAGCTAACTATCAACAGACTGAAATCCTTAGTAGTAACTGACTAAAAGTCAAGTATCCTAGCCAGAAGCGGACTCAGTTCTCAGTTGTGACACTGTAACAGTCAAGTCGAATAACTGTCCTTGGACAGAAATCACTAGTAGTGACCGACTAACAGTCAGGTCAGCTAACAGTTGAAGGACTAACTCCAAAATACAGTCCAAGAAACTGATGTCATCTAAAAGATGACAAACCAAATACAGTAGTGACCAACTGAAACTGATGTCATCTAAAAGATGACAACCAAATACAGTAGTGACCAACTGAAACTGATGTCATCCAAAAGATGACAAACCAAAAGTATCCAAAGATCAATTTCTATATGCTTGGAGGCAAAGGTGTGTCTTTAATGCCCTTTTGAAAGAATCCATTGTGTTTAAATGTCTAATTCCGATAGGAAGAGAGTTCCAGAGTTTTGGTGCAGCATATGCGAAACATCTATCCCCATATGTCACAGTCTGACATTTTGGTACTACAAGTTTGAGAGAATCACTCTGAGATCGCAACTGTCTTTTTGGCTGGTAGATTTCCAACATTGTCTTGATATAAGTTGGTGCTTCATTGTGCAGTGCCTTGTAGGTTAGAGTGAGAATTTTGTATTGAATCCTACTTTGTACAGGAAGCCAGTGAAGTTCTTTCAAAACAGGGGTTATATGGTCATATCGAGAGGTTTTTGTTATCAGCCGAGCAGCTGTATTCTGCACATTTTGTAACTTGTTTAAAATGCTCTTTGGTGTTCCCTGCAGAAGAGAGTTACAGTAGTCCATTTTCGAGGTTACAAGGGAATTCACTAGAACCTTTGTTGCATCATCTGTTAGATATTTTCTGATGTGACCAATTTAGCGTATCTGCCCATAACACGACCTGCTGACCGCAATGACATGTTGATCCATAGTCATGTTGGAGTCCAACATTGAACCAAGATCAGGCAGCTTCTGGAAAGAGCAGTCTGATATTTTTGGGGTCTCCTCTGTTTGCTCATAGAATATTGTACTATAAGCCAAGAAAATCTGTTGTTTCATATACCTTTAAAGTTCAGTTAATTAATTTTCATCAAATTATAAATTTGTACGTGATCATTCAGGAGGTAAAAGGTTAAATGATTGAAAGATACAAATCTTGTAATGTATGTAGAGTGGTTGAAATTCTTAACAGACTGAAAAAAGGTGTGTCAGTGATTCAGTCTACATCAGTCAGTTTGTTCAACATGATAGTTTTAGAGTTCACTCTGAAAGGAAAAGTAGCCGGATAAGCACATATATGGATCCACCATGCAAACACTGAAAATCAATCTCATAACTTGAGATTATGTCATTGGGTGCTTGCCAGACTGTTTGCTAGATCTTCTCATATGAATTTATCACTTGTTATTGCAGCTTACCTCAGCACTAAATCCTCATACTTGTGCTTGAAGATAAAAAAAGCAGAAAAAAAAAACCTGTCTGGTCATACAGTTACTGTATAGATGCTTAGAGATTTTTAGTTATTTATCAATGCACAGCCCTCGTTTTATGAATCTAAGGGCTTAAATTATGCTTCATTTTCCACTCGGCAGAAAATACTTATTTTCTGTAGTTGCATACAAATCTCCAACATGCGAAGATCAACAAATTTTGTCTAAGAAAAACTTTAAGACTCAGAGTGCTTTTTTGAAAAACTGAATGTACACATTGTTCAATTTCACTAATTAAGGTTTTCCAACTGAGAAATCTGGATAATTATTTTTAAGTAGTTTGGCCAAAGGTCAGCAGTTGAGTGGATGGTTGGGCACATGGTCACCCATCAAATTTCTTTATCCTGTCCAAAACTTGTTCATGTATTGAGATATTTCAAAATAACTAGGTACAATTGTTCAGCATACTGAGAGATTGCGCGGGTGCATGATTCAGGCTGACAGGTCAAGGTCACACTTTGAAGTTGAAGGTAAAAAATGGTAACAGTGCTTCCATTTAAAAAAAAAATGTATGAAATTTCCCTATCTCATAATTGTTTTTTAGCTCACCTAAGCACAGCATGCTCATAGTAAGTTTTTAAGATGGCAATGTGTCCATTGTGCATTATGCGGCATCAACAGTTTGTTTGTGAACATTCTAGAAGCTATAGTTTTGATCCAATCTTAAAAAACCTTTGCTAGAATGTTTGTCTGCCAGGTCAAAAAGTAGGCCTCTAGGTCAAATTCTAGGAAAACCTTGTGAACACCCCAAAGGCCACAATTTTAGTCCAGTCTTCACAGAACTTTGTCAGAATGTTTTGTTACATATAAATCTTGGATGAGTTTGAAAATGGGTCCTGTTGGGTTAAAAAGTTGGTCGTTTTGTTAAATTCTTGATCAATCTTGTGAACTCATTCTTCAAAGAACTTGGTCAGAATGTTTGCTTGCTTCAAAAATAGGTCATGTGGGATGAAAAATGTAGGTCACTAGGTCAAATCTTTGAAAAACTTTTTGAACACCCTAGAAGCCACATCTTTGGCCCAGTCTTGGACCTGAAGACTAGAGTTGTCATCTAAGTGAGCTAGAGCCATCATGGCCCTCTTGTTTGTTAGTTACATTTACTGTGATGTATCTTCAAAAGTTAGCAGAGAAAAATTAAAAGAATCCCCAAAAGTGGAAAACATCACAAAAATACCCCCTCTCCTCAAAATTAAGAAATTAAAGTGGAAGTGGGGGGAGTCCACTGTGATGTTATTGATTGACTTCTTGAGTGAAACATTCAATATATAGACATCTTCATACAGACAATTCAATTTCAAACACATCAAATAAGGTCCAATTTTCACAGTTTAGACTTCATCTTGTCTGTCCCCAAGCTGTGAAATTCTGCAGTTTTCAATTATATTAGTAAAATATCTCATTTGAAGTTCTCCTTTTCAAAAAGACTAGGTAAATATTTGATGTGTCTGTCTTAATAATATTAAGAAGGAGAAACTTAAACATGAATTAAATAATTTTTTTATTTTATCTTATTAATTATTGAAAATCAATTTTGTTCAATTCATGCTATTATTATAATTATTATTATTATTATAATGCTATATTTGGGTTCATATCTGAATACTACACTATTTGGATTCCATTATACTGCTGTAAAAATATAATTTAAGTCATTTTAACTAATCACAAAATAAAGTGGTACATGTATCAGGCTATCATTCATTTTTTTTTACAGGATTTAATGCAAATTATGGCCAACTTTTTGACCTATATAGTCTTTTGGTAAAAGTTTTGCATGCAATAGAAAATTTGGTTAAGTTTTGCTTGCAAGCTTCTATCCAGGTCATATCTTAGAAATCATTTATGGTATTGACTTAATGATCGTCCAAACCAAGGTTGATAACTCTTGACTAAATTTAATACAAATTATGGCCCTTTTCTTTCTTGGATACTTTGGTTTTGCATGCATGGTACTATCATGCTTATATCTCAGGTATTAGGCATAGGATTTGTTTTAGAATTCATAAGCTTATTCTGGGGTATCAGACTATCAAGGTAAATCATTTTTGTGTCACCTATTGTAAGCAGAGAATACATAGGGATCACTTTTCTGTTGTCCGTCCGTCTGTCTGTCTATCTGTCCGTCACACTTTTTCCGTCATGCTTTAGCAGGTGGCATATGTGTTTTAGAGAACACTCTTGTTCCATAGGGGTATTTTAAGGTAAAGCCTCTGTAATGGTTCCACTACATTTCGGATCTCATGGCCTTTCATTGAGATAACCAAGGTTTTATTAGGGTACCTTGGTTATCTTGGTAAAGGTTAAGTAGTCCAAGATGTAGCAAAACCTTAACATGGAATTTACCTTAAGGGCAAGATTTTTTATAGACTTAATTTGATTTTACCAGCAGGCATTTCAAATAGTCAAGCCTGCTATCTTATATGCAGCTCTTGTTCAAGGCTTGTTATTTGATGCTAGGCTGTCAGTTGTATTATGTACTTGCTTCTGACTTGTGTTTGGAAATATTTCCAATTCATTTTAAGATTGACTTTTCAGATAATAAGAAGAGCTATCCTACTCAGCTGAGTGCATCACTCTGTTGAGTAAGATAAATCTTGACTGAATTTATTGTAAATTTCTTTGGAACTTTTGAATTTTGGTTTAAGTGTTGTGTGCAACCAAATTTTGTCAAACTTAAGTAAATAAGCTGCAGAATAGTTAAGCGTCCTACCTTATGGACAGCTTTTGTTAAGAATACATACTTGCAAATGCCATTACAACTCCGTCACATTCTACAAGCCCATTTTTGACTTTTTTTTTGCCCCACCAACTGCATTGTGGGGTATATAGATATTCGGTCTGTGTGTCCTTCATTTGTTTGCATGTTCATTTGTCACACCTCAGGTTTACCTTTGCATTTTATGTTTGTTTTCTATGAAGATGACCTCACATCATCATGAAACTTGATATAAATGTACATCAAGAAAATTATGTGACCCAATGTATGCCAGCAGGAATGAGTGTCATATAGACACATTTTCTTATTGATACTGTTCATGTCTACAGATTTCTCGTGTGCCTACATCGGGGATATCCTGCTCCAAGGGAACCTGTACGTCTCCCAGAACTGGTTCTGTTTCTACTCCAGGATCAGGGGCCGGGGACGACTGGTAAGTTGCATTTTTGTATTTTATCCCACTACTTCTTTATGCCCTGACCGTCCCCATTGGCCAAGTTGTTAGAGAGTCCACCTTGGGTCAGGAGCGGGAGGTTGTGGGTTCGATCTCCAGCTGTGACATACCAAAGTTGTAAATAATGGTACTGGTATAGCTCCCTTGCTTGGTGCTCAGCATATAAGGGTAGTTGCAGGACTGGTTGGCCTGGTGTCAGGATAATGTGACTGGGTGTTGTATCATGCCACATGCAGTGTGGCAGCACTGTATATCTGTCTCAAGTAGACATTGTCTCCAAATGACTGAAATACTGTCGGTGGGAAACCAACGAACAAACAAACTTTATGCCCTGAAGTTAAGGCCATACTAGAATCCCTCTTTTTGTGTCTTGCCTGGCCAGGTGTCTCAGTGGCTGAATGGTTGCAGTTACTGATTTAAATTGACTTCTTCCCCCTCACTGCTGGCTGGAGTACCAGTCAGGTCTCTCAGATATTTTTATACTCCCACTTTACAGAAGTGGAGACTATAGATATCTTGCATTTTCACTAATATTAAGGTAATACACCCTTCATTAAATTGTCACCATGTGGTCCTTCAAATGCTTAAAAAATGCTTAAAAAGACTTCAGTGCAGATGCAGGTTTAAAGAACCTAAGATTTTATGTGCCTACCGTTTCATGAATTCCATTCCCGAATGACTAAAAAAATCAGTTGGGTGTAAATTCAAACCCAAGCAAACATACAAGGAAAATCTCCTTATTCTTGGTTTTCAACATTTTGGTTCTAAGTATCACCTGAGAAACTTGTATTCTCCTGTCTATTTTATGTTTTAAAAATTGAAGCTACTCAAGGCATTTAAGTACTGTATAGATTCTATGGAGGCTTCAGTTGAAAATAGAGAATATTATTTAAACAGGAATTGCTGTCAAAACAAACCAGTCCATAAAGTAATGTTTGTCAAGTTAGCAATCAGCAAACTGAATTATGTATCTTTAATAATGCATGCTTTGTGCGAAAATCCCTCATTTCAACAATGTAGAAGAGGAATTAATCTCAGAATCCTGGAATCCCTTGATGAAACTTGGTCCGTTGGGAAGAAAATGAGAACATGACTGTCTTGTTCAATTGGACTTTTGTAATTCAGCACGATTTATTTTACTAGCTTCCTTCTATTCTTTTCCTTCTATTTTAGATTACTCTAAATAGAACTGTAATACTGGAATGCAACAAGATTAGCCTGCAAGTGTCCTTTAGGAGATTGCACACACTTTAGATAATGTTAAAGGGAGATAATCTTATTTGACCGAGTTTCTAAAATATCAAACTGTTTTATTTGTTCAAGCTGTAAAAACATTTTTTTTCCTTTCTTTCCTTTGTGTGTGTGGGGGAGGGGGAGCTCCTGTGCTTAGTGGCCAACCTGTTCTAAGTTACTAGCTTCTTGGGTCCGAAAACCCACTTGACTATATTTTTCTGCTCACCTGAGCACAACGTGCTCATGGTGAGCTTTTGTGATCTCGCCCTTCGTCCGGTGTCCGTCATGAGACGTGCGTCGTCAACAATTTGGCTTGTAAACACTCTAGTGGCCATATTTTTAGGCCAGTCTTCATGAAACTTGGTCAGAATGTTTGTCTCCATAAAAGCTTGGACAAGTTCGAAATTTGGTGATGTGAGGTCAAAAAGGTAGGTCACGAAGTCAAATCTTATAAAAACCTTGAAAATACTCTAGAGGCCACATTTTTGGCCCAATCTTCATGAATTGGTGTCAGAATGTTTCTCTCAATAAAATCTTGGACAAGTTTAAATTTTGGTCATGTGGGGTCAAAAAGTAGGTCAGGAAAAAATAATTTAATCTTGGACAATTAAGGGGCAAAAAGTAGGTCAATATGAAAAATCAAACATACGTTGCTCATTTATAATCAGGTGAGTGATTCAGGGCCATCATGGCCCTCTTGTTTTAATGAACCTCCGTCTCACTACATTACGAGGGTAACAAAAAATGGGGTGCACAACTTTTTAAATGATAGATCACAAGTAAATGAAAACTGAAAATGCCATGAGCGATGTATGAAGATTAATGGAATGACATTTCCATGGGTTTCTGACAATCTCTCAATGCTATTATCTGTCCTGTTTTTCAGTTGGAGATCCCGATGGCAGATGTTATCAGTATTACAAGGGAGAAGACCGCCATCATTTTCCCTAATGCCATCGGCTTGCAAACGAAAGAGGAAAAGGTTTGTCTCTCTTTATTGTGACCATGTTTACTTGTGTCTGTATGCACATACCTATCCAGTGTCTACATACAGACAAACTTGTACTTTTGGTTACCTATTGATAACAGCTAACCTGTGAACAAAGCCCAGAGACTAGAGTCCCAGCCCTTGATTACAGAGAATGTAACCTCAAAATTAATGCAACCTCCAGCTGGTAAAGGTCAGGTTTCAGTTTACATTCAGTGGCCTCTAGTCACAAGTTTAATTGTATTCATTTCAAAATAATTGTGTTTGAAGCTTTGGTAAATGGAGGAAACCAAGATCAGACAATCCCTTCCATGTTGAAATGGAGTATACTGGCTGTAAAGGGTTTGTTATAGTGCATAAGCACCATTTTCATTCATTAACCTGTAACCTAATACTGTGAAATCATTCATTTTAGTGGGACACTAATTCGTGTCGATTTGTGGAGGGTTTTATCCACGAATATTAATCCCCACGAATACTTGTCTCTTATATAGTCTCACATTTTCTAGAGCATGGACCCACGAAATTCCCTTAGGTACATAATCGACGAAATTTAATGTCAACGAAATACATGATTTTTCAGTATAGACACATTTTGTTGCTATGGCAAACAGAGCAAACCCGATCGGGAGCTGTCTTATCAGGGTCTTCTCTGTTTACTCATACAATATTGTAGCTCAGACTTTATTGTCTGTATGGCAAAGACAAAATATAGCATTTAAAGTTCAGTAAATTGATATTCAGTATGTCATTAAGTTTTACATGAATATTCATGAGGTAAAAGACATGGAAAATGATAATTGAGGCTCTCGGTAGATATTTTCAGAATTAATTGAATTTCTAGTTATTCCTATATATAAATTGGGATGAATAATTAACTACTCTCTAATTAATGTTGTCAGCTTATTTTTTCTCTTGCATCTTAGGTTGATGTGAGTCTTAAAATCCCCAGTTGGTTTGAAGAACTAAGAACTATTCTCTAGACAGTTATATGTTGTTGTTTTTTACATTTTTGTTTATCAAATTGACATTTATTGGGGAACTATATAAGGACATGGGAGATGAATTACGTGTTTTATTTTTCAGTTTGCTTTTGGTTCCTTCATCTCCAGAGATAACACTTACAAATTTCTACTCAGTATGTGGAGAAAGTCTCAGGAAACTGCTGCCATGGTAACAATACTTTATATACAATGTATTATCTTAGGTACAAATGAAACCAGACCATTTACCAATAAATTGAAAAGAACGCGAACAAAGTGATCTATTACAGACTGGAATATGGTTTTGATACTGTAAACTCATTAAAAAGCAAATTAATTAAACATTACGTTTATGATGCAGTAACTGGAGAGAGGCTAAAAAACTGTCTGATGTTTTATTCAAAGAAAAAAGACCTTTGCAAGCCCCAGGGATTGGATGATTTATTTGCAGTGAAAGGATGGACAGCAGAGGGCCTTTCTCTATTATTGAATATTACAAGCGGACAGTTTACATGACATGGCAAATGAGACAAGAGGGATTGGAAATCAGCTTGTATTTTTATTTGATACGTAGAGTAGTCATTGATTCCCATTATTGCATATTAACAATATTGACATATCAGATGAATATTCCTGTCTGAGTTTTGGATGGGTTTTTCAACGAAAAATTCCGTCCTTTAAATTGATGATGTCCGAGTGGGCGTCTGGCATCCGCTCAAGGTTGACCTTTTTTTAATCTGCTACAACTTCTATCTCCTTCATTGGATTGCTTCATTATTTGGACAGTTCATTAAACGGATGGACCTCTTCATAATGCAGTTGACCTTAACCCGACCCTTTGACCTATTTTGATAAAAACAAACAACAGTGTATAAATTACTCTACTTCAAGATTTGGCTGATCAGCTTATAACACTGTCATTCATTCAGTACTGTATTCAAAGTACATGTTTTCTCAGTACTGTACCTTTTATTTATCAATTTTTATTTTTTAAATGAAATGAAAGGTAAAAAAAAAAGGAAATATTTTTTTAAAGGCAGAAAGGTAAAAAAAAAAATTAGGGTTGATTGTTAAAAAAGAGGGTTGGGTGGGAGACCAGAAACAGAACTTCTTTTTTTTTTTTTTGCCTCAGTGATATAAAAATCAGTGTTAACTTATTAGCTGTCATGTGTGATTGGTCCATTAAGGTGCTGTATTTTTATTTCAGACAAATGAAAGGTCTAGAAATAAATCAAGCAGAATATCACGGACGTCAAGGGTATGACATACTTCATCTCTAAATATTGAATATTGTATATTTCTTATTTATACACCAAAAGACCTAGCTGTGCGATTTTGATTTAGCTGATTTGTACTTTCTTCAACAATTTATTTTTACTTTAATGTGTGAGAATAATTCCTGACTGGGATAGCCAAATGATATTTTATTTTTGATGAAGACAGTCTAAAATTTTCCATAGCTGGTCATTGCATATTTTAAACAGTTGCGTTTTGGGAAAAGAAAGTAGGCAGATTAGTGTCACTTGCTGTTAGTGGAGGTGACACATAGGGATCACTTTTCCGTTGTTGATTCCTAAATGTTAACTTAACCCTTTCCCTCATATAGACTCATTTTGACGCACTCAATAGGTATCACATAAAGCCTGATCTGTAGAAAACCACAGTTAAACCTTATCAAATTTATTTACAAAATCCTCATTTCCAGACCACTGAGGAGCAGCGAACAGCATAAAACCAGATCAGCCTGCGAGTTACTCACAGGCTGATCTGGTTTTATGCTGTTCGCATAGGTCTTTTCATGGTTTCCTGTATGAGGGAAAGGGTTAAAAAAAGAATGTTTAGTTTGGAGGTATTTGTTTCTTTCATTTGGTAAATTTGGTAAAGGTGTTTTGGTTTGGTAATAATCATGGATAATCCTTTCTGGGAAAAATTAATATGAGAAAAAAAAAATCTCATTTGGCCAAAATAAATTAGAACTTGTTCATGTGCGTTGAGAGAATTAAGTCCAATGTATGACTGGTTACATTATTTTTACATTAGATTTTTCTCTGATTTAGCGGATTTCAATGAGATTTTTGTATAAAATAGAAGAAATCTCTCATAATCCTGCCACTGAATAATAGCTGATAAATATATCAGAAAGTTGAAAATGTATAAGTTCTTTTTCTTGTTATTCAACGCGAGATCTGTGATCGGGGGCATATTGTTTTTGTCACAAAACTTAAACCTTGACCATAACACAGAAGTCCTTCCACCTGCAACCTCCAAACTTTATAGGTGCTAGCACCTTGATGAGCTTGATCCCAAGGTGTAAGGCTCCCTTCCGGGGGGCATTGCGTTCATGAAATGTAGCTCATTCTGTACCATTTTAACCCTTTCCCTCATATAGACTCATTTTGACGCACTCAATAGGTACCACATAAAGCCTGATCTGCAGTAAACCACTGTTAAACCTTACCAAATTTAATTATTAAGTCCTCATTTCCAGACCACTGAGGAGCAGCGAACAACATAAAACCTGATCAGTCTGCGAGTTACTGGCAGGTTGATCTGGTTTTATGTTGTTTGCATAGGTCTTTTCAAGGTTTCCTCTATGAGGGAAAGGGTTCAGGTTGAAGCTCAAATGCATAAATTGCTGCCACTTTGAAAACATATAAAAAATTCATTAATGACAAAAGCCTGGATTTTATCACTGTACTGCTGTGATTGTTATGTTAATAATTCATCGCACTAAATCAAAGCCTTCATTTGAATATTTAACAGCTTGTATAAACTTAAAAGCTGATGAATTTACTGATTTGTAAGCATTTTTAGAACATGTGATTTTCTTTTAAGATCAGTCAGATATACCGGTAGTTAAACTGGAAATTGATTTCTTTTTATATTTATATTCAAAAAGGTCATGCAAAACTGATTCCATTAAATTTTCATGTTGAAGGTTTCATGCAAATTTATATTTCATCAATATATCACTCTCGGCTTTGTGCAAAACTGCGGTATCTGCAGCTTTATTTACATGTAGTTACCTTAGTTTGAATTAAGTTCTTAATATTCAGGATAGGTGGCATTGAACTTAATCAAATACTAAAATTCTTCTCTGATTATCATATTCTTAAAAATTTGAACTAGCTAACCAGTCATTAATTTTGTCCATTCATTATTAAATTTGATAATGTTTAAATTAATGAGACATTATAAGATGTTACCTGTTACAGTTTATCCTGCTACTCTCTATATTATAAGCTGAATAAAGCCTTGCTGGATAAACTTAACTATCTCCAGTCATTATGTCATACAGCCAAAATGATTGTACTGGGGAAAAAAAAGAATGAAACCATTTTATAATTTAAAAACATGAAAAACCTTCTCCATCCTGACATCAACCATATATTCTCTATATATATCCATTTTAACATGAAATTAGATAAAACATATTTCAGCATCGGGTCCTTAATTTGTATTTTGTGATTCGTTTAGAACGCATTTCCACAGTTGATAATGCATTCCATAATAATGCATTAAGTTAGACTCAAAATTCAGTGGTATGATGGAGCTACCTTGTATCTAGGCTTTGAGCCCAAATAAAGTGTTATAATGGAGCTACCTTGTATCTAGGCTTTGAGCCCAAATAAAGTGTTATAATGGAGCTACTTTGTATCTAGGCTTTGAGTCCAAATATAGTGTTATAATGGAGCTACTTTGTATCTAGGCTTTGAGTCCAAATATAGTGTTATAATGGAGACTACTTATTTGTTAATCTCTAGGCTTTGAGTCCAAATATAGTGTTATAATGGAGCTACTTTGTATCTAGGCTTTGAGTCCAAATATAGTGTTATAATGGAACTACCTTGTATCTAGGCTTTGAGTCCAAATAAAGTGTTATAATGGAGATACCTTGTATCTAGGCTTTGAGTCCAAATAAAGTGTTATAATGGAGCTACCATGTATCTAGGCTTTCAGTCCAAATAAAGTGTTATAATGGAGCTACTTTGTATCTAGGCTTTGAGCCCAAATAAAGTGTTATAATGGAACTACCTTGTATCTAGGCTTTGAGCCCAAATAAAGTGTTATAATGGAACTACCTTGTATCTAGGCTTTGAGTCCAAATAAAGTGTTATAATGGAACTACTTTGTATCTAGGCTTTGAGTCCAAATAAAGTGTTATAATAGAGATACCTTGTATCTAGGCTTTGAGTCCAAATAAAGTGTTATAATGGAGCTACCTTGTATCTAGGCTTTGAGTCCAAATAAAGTGTTATAATGGAGCTACCTTGTATCTAGGCTTTGAGTCCAAATAAAGTGTTATAATGGAACTACCTTGTATCTAGGCTTTGAGCCCAAATAAAGTGTTATAATGGAGCTACCTTGTATCTAGGCTTTGAGTCCAAATAAAGTGTTATAATGGAACTACCTTGTATCTAGGCTTTGAGTCCAAATATAGTGTTATAATGGAGATACCTTGTATCTAGGCTTTGAGTCCAAATAAAGTGTTATAATGGAGCTACCTTGTATCTAGGCTTTGAGTCCAAATAAAGTGTTATAATGGAGCTACCTTGTATCTAGGCTTTGAGTCCAAATATAGTGTTATAATGGAGCTACCTTGTATCTAGGCTTTGAGTCCAAATAAAGTGTTATAATGGAGCTACCTTGTATCTAGGCTTTCAGTCCAAATATAGTGTTATAATGGAGCTACCATGTATCTAGGCTTTCAGTCCAAATAAAGTGTTATAATGGAGATACCTTGTATCTAGGCTTTGAGTCCAAATAAAGTGTTATAATGGAGATACCTTGTATCTAGGCTTTCAGTCCAAATATAGTGTTATAATGGAATAACTTGTATCTAGGCTTTGAGTCCAAATATAGTGTTATAATGGAGATACCTTGGTATCTAGGCTTTGAGTCCAAATAAGTGTTATAATGAAGAACCTTGTATCTAGGCTTTGAGTCCAAATATAGTGTTATAATGGAGATACCTTGTATCTAGGCTTTGAGTCCAAATATAGTGTTATAATGGAGATACCTTGTATCTAGGCTTTGAGTCCAAATATAGTGTTATAATGGAGATACCTTGTATCTAGGCTTTGAGTCCAAATATAGTGTTATAATGAAGATACCTTGTATCTAGGCTTTGAGTCCAAATATAGTGTTATAATGGAGATACCTTGTATCTAGGCTTTGAGTCCAAATAAAGTGTTATAATGGAGATACCTTGTATCTAGGCTTTGAGTCCAAATAAAGTGTTATAATGGAACTACCTTGTATCTAGGCTTTGAGTCCAAATAAAGTGTTATAATGGAGCTACCTTGTATCTAGGCTTTGAGTCCAAATAAAGTGATATAATGGAGCTACCATGTATCTAGGCTTTCAGTCCAAATATAGTGTTATAATGGAGCTACCATGATAGGCTTAGTCATATGTTTATAGGAGCTACTTGTAGGGTAGAGCCAAAATATATCCTAGCAATGGAGCAACATATACATGTACCATGTATCATGGTTTGGAACCCAGATGTAGTGTTATAATGGAGCTCCACTGAACAGTGTGGCCAATATAATGTGATATCTAAATTTAGACACCAGTTATAGTGTTATAAAGGAGCCTCTCAATTCTTTTTTCAGCATTCTTTACAAATACCATTCTCACAATGACAGAATGTATAAAAGATTTTTTTTTCCTCCAGCAGGAGTCCACTGCCTCTTCAAGTGCAGTTCCAGAGGAACTACTTGATGGGGACCTGGATACATCTCCCAACCTGAACATTAGCGAGAACGCAGGCAATGTGGACATCGTCAATCACACACATTCCAAGTCGGATCTGACCGACCAATCAGATGAGAGCGTTTGCCTGGAGTGTGGCTCCATAGAGCCAAGTGATATAAATGTTACCGAATCTAAGGAAATGAGTGATAAAACAGACACAAACTCTAGTCCCACCCACACGGCCTTATGCAAAAGCAAAGGTCACGTGCACAGACATACAAGTAAAGAGAAGAAAATGAGTCACGTGCGAAGAAAAGGATTAGAAGGGCAGCAGCTCCAGTTTCCTTACTCTGTGATGCATTGTGAGTAATAAATCCATCACAGCATGTAAAACATTTCTTAAAATTCTTATCTTACATATAATTGAGAAGCTTTAAAATGCCCAAGCACGTAGGACAGACCAAGATCAGACAACTCTTTCCTGATCTGGGTTTCCTCTGTTTGCTTATGTAATATTGTAAAGTAGCTCAGACACACTCTGCATGGCAATATAAAATCCATTATGACATACAGTGGTCACGTGATTCCTCAATATGGCGATTCATTGAATACCAGCGATGGCTCGAGCTACAAGCCCAGTCCCTTGATTTAGCCCTTCTTATTCTATATAAATTCATGGGCATTTCTTCAAACATGCGATTTTGGATTCCTCCAGATCCATTCTTGGTCCCTAGATAGTATATCCTATATTATTTTCCTAGCGATTCCTCGAAGTCAATATCAAAACCTACCTAAATCTCCTTGACAACCATACTCCGGCCCTATGACCACCTGTAATTAACACCTTGCTCGAGATGGTTTTCTTTTTGTTTTCACACATTGTCAAACCTCCTTAGAGTACATTCGGTGAACCGTTATATCAAAACGACCATGTAGAAAGTATTTTCCCACCTACTGATCATGTAACAAACTGTGATGGGTCTGCATGATTAATCACTTGTCTTTAAAGGGGCCGATTTTGTTTGTTTGTGTGTTCTTCTTTTTCTCTGTAATCATTAATTTGAAGAACCAAGGTGTAAGTGATTATTACAAGAATGTATAAAGATACACAACGCCGCCATATTACACAAACTAAAACAAAGGGTTTCAATCATATTATCAGTAAAAAAGCATCTGACTTAATTCTCATAATGAAAGCTATGATAATGTTATTTTTGTATTTTTAAACATATGTTTAAAAATTATTAAAGGCTAAACGTAACAAAATAATTTATGAAAAGTATGTATCAACAAATGTAAATGTATTGAATTTTGACACATAAATTATTCCTCGAATACGTCGATTCTTCGATTTTTTTTGCAGATCTCATCGATGTCGAGGAATCGTGTGACCACTATATACCAATTATTGTACTGTGAATTAATATTCAACAATTTGCACATGAATATTCATAAAAGGTTAACATTTACAAATGTCATTATCTTCAGCTGTGTGTAGTATAGCTTTAATAAATCAAAAATATTTCTTGCCTGTATATACTCATTTATGCAAAATGTTATTGTCCAGGTGTCAACAGGGAAAAAACTCTAGCGGCCTTGCATAAATCAGCCATCAAACTTCAAAGGTAAGTAGGAAAGACTTTCATGTCATTTGACTTTCCAAGACTCCTATTGTCAGAGCTGAATTTTACATGTATCTGTGTCTTTTGTTACCCCCCCCCCCCCCCCACTAACATTCTGTCACGTTTAAAATTTTAATTCAGGTTTATTTTTCTTGTAATGTCTCTGCTGTTGGTTTTTTTTGGCTCACATTTTGATGAGAACATAGTTGCCCCCTCCATTTTGCATATCTCTGAAAAACAAATCACATGATCACAAGATTGGTAAAAAAAAAAATAAAAAAAAAATGTCATATTGCAATGGGGGCCATGAGTTTCCTCCATTTTTTTTTTTTTTTTTGGTCAAAGTATGTTTCACACAAATCCATTGAAGTATATGTCCATCATTAACAAAATGTCTCAGGTCTGTTAATCCTTAAACTCGTAAAGTTGTGTTCCAGGAGCTATCTGATCAGGGTCACATCTGATTATACAAAATTGAAGCTCAGATTTTTCAGGCTGCACAGCAAAGAAAAAAATCCTTTGTTTCACATGCCATATAGAGTTCAGTAAATTAACTCATCAAGTCATAAAATTTATACATGAATATTCATGAGGTGAAGGATTAAATATGATATGCAAAGAGGATTTTATTTTGAATCTCTTGAAGTTTTGCAGAGTTATGGCCCCTGATTCATGTCCAAAAGTGAATGTCTGAGAGAGGGAGGGGATGGGGGTTTCCTTGTAATGTTTTGAAAGTTTTGCAGCATAGCTACAAAGGAAAGATAATTATCATGAATTATTCATAGTCAATAAAAGAAGAAGATTGGATTATCCTTTCCCAAAATGTCAGCGAAATGTCATTAATATGCAGAATATGACAAAAATTAATTACGGTTAAGAAAGAAAAAATGACTGTTGTAATAAAGAGTTAAAGTAATAAATATGAAAACTTGAAAGCATCCTATTAGTGGGATATACCAGAATACAACAATGTATATATATTTTTTAACCCTTTCCCTCATAGAGGACACCATGAAAAAACCTATGCGAACAGCATAAAACCAGATCAGCCTGCGAGTAACTCACAGGCTGATCAGGTTTTATGCTGTTCACTGCTTCTCAGTGGTCTAGAAATGAGGACTTTATAATTAAATTTGGTAAGGTTTAACTGTGGTTTTCTGCAGATCAGGCTTTATGTGGTACCTACTGAGTGCGTCAAAATGAGTCTATATGAGGGAAAGGGTTAAATTAGTGGATGTGTTCTGAGATATTTTCCTTGCAAAGTGAAGTGATACAGACCTAAGGAGTGGATATATGGAAGACAGTTTGTGGGGAAAATGACAACAACAAAAACATGAAGCTATTTATGTGGAAAGAGTGGGATAGCCCCTCCCCCTTCTTTAAATTATGTAATTGTTGGTAATTGTGATTGTTATTTTTGTTGTAGTAACAGTTAATACAGCTTGCAAAATGAAAGCAGCAAGTACTTTTAATGTAAATGGTAAAAACAATTTTTGTTTGGATCTTGCTGCATTTTAACCGATGTTTGAATCTCTTTTCAGAATACCAAGGACCAATTTACTCTTAGCTATTTGTACAATACTGTAAGTATGATTCCTAATTACCCTATTAGTGTTAGCTAATTGATTTTCTGATGAAATAAGAACAATTCCCCAATTAGAATTGAGCCCAGTAAATGTTAAAACATTTAAAGAAATTTGAAATGGTCTCTGAGTGATTTTCCCCATTTGAGGCATATTGATCTACTGTGGCATGCTGGGAGTTAAAATTGTTTACCAGCTTCTTCTAAACCCTCCTTGATCCAAATCTACACACCTTACTTAGTGCTATGTAAATAATTCCATAAAGAATAGTTAAATACATGAAAACCTCTAAACAAAGGCCACTCAAGGAAACTGAAGATTGGCCTTTATCTGGAGGTGACTGTTTTTAGTCCCCATCAGTGAAAATGGTTGGGGACATTTGGTTTGCATGCATCCTTCTGTCCATCTGTCCGTCTCTCATGTCCGCTCCATAACTTGGACATTTATGTATGGGATTCAATAAAACTTCACAGAAGTATTCCTCATAACCCAAGGGTGTGTCGCGTGCACCAACCAGATGAACCCATGAAAGGTCAAGGTCACAGGAGTTGTTGGAAATTGTCTTTGGTGTTCATAGGCTACATCTTTGTGTCCACTCTATACCATCCATATTAATGGATGGATTTTCATAAAGCTTTACGAAAGTGTTTGTTATAACACATAAATGTGTTGCACACATCAACATATGCATTCTTGAAAGGTCAAGGTCACTGGAGTTTTTAGAAATTCTCTTTGGTATTTATAGTCTGGTCTATATTTTCAATATATATTTGGATTTTCATGCATGCACATGTATGTGACAGAATTTCGAACCTGGGACAAATTGGTGAATAATAAAGTATGTTACCACTTTGCTGTCCAGGCACCTGTTACTGTATCTTAAAAGTACCTGCATATTATCTTAACAAACAATGTTTTGAATATACAGCCTTAGTCATATTATTTATATCTGCCCCGGTGGCCGAGTGGTTAGAGTGTCGGCCTTGGGAGCAGGAGGTCGTGGGTTCGATCCTCGGCTGCGACATACCTTAGTCATAAAAAATGGTACTGTTATAGCTCCCTTGATTGGCGCTCAGCATATAAGGGTAGTTGCAGGACTGGTTGGTCTGGTGTCAGGATAATGTGACTGAGTGTGGTATCATGCCACATGTTTACTGCATGATACTGCAGTGTGGCAGCACTATATCTGTCTCAAGTAGACAGTCTCCAAATGACTGAAATACTGTCGATGGGACGTTAAACCCAATAAACAAACAAACAACCAAACATATTATTTATGCCCCTACAGAAGTGTAGCATGTCATGTCAGGTCCTGTCACGTCACATCAGATCATGTACCTCCTATACTCACTTTCCATGAAGACAGTGCAGTATATGGGGGCATTAATCACATTCAGTGATAGCTCTAGTTTTTTCTGAGATTCTTTGTTTTGGATTGTTCAGGACTACACCCAGATCTAGTTTTCAGTCATTCATTTCAAAATAAATATTTCCTTCATTTACAGCCTATAAACTTGGTAATTTGATATTACAAGTTGTAAAACTTTGAAATTTGATTATACACTGCGTAATAAAATGAAGCTTTCTTATGGAATAAGGTGCTTGGGAAGTAGAAATAAAATGACTACCAGCAGAATTTAAACATATTGGAAAAGCTTCTGTTTGTTTGTCTAATATGATTAGAGATTGAAATTATTGTCAAGTTTGATATGTTGAATTTTCACTGCTGTTATAATTTTGCTATGAGATCGCAATTCACATCTTAGCTGATATGAGAGATCTGGTCTCAAGTTCTCAAAAAAAAAAAATTCTGTAGCTAAGTTTGAGTTTCATACTCAAAGGATGGTCATTAGATATACTGACATCATACCATAGGATATAGGCAAGTAAACCCATGTTTTACAGTAGTTATTGATTAAATTATCTACCAATTAAAATGCACCTTACAAATGCAATACTTTTTGGCATGTAGGCTTGAATGTCATGTATACAATAAAAAGATGGCTGCGTCCGGCAGCTGTATTTAAATGGTTTCTATGATTAGTTTCAAAAATGTGATTTGACCAATGAAATGGCGTAATTTGACACATTCTGAGATGACAAAATCCAGCCGTAAAATCCCATGGCCTTTAGATGATCTGTCAATCGGCCGTGGGCATTTGACGATGGCGTATTATGTGGTAACACTTGGGAAGCATACTTGTAACACACTTCTCATCTTACAGATGCAATCAAGATTGTGTTTTGGTCAAATAATCATATGTTACAGGGTACGTGGTGGCCTGTCCAAACACTTGGATTTTCTCCTCTTTCCTCTCAATCAAGACAACATATGCTGTCATCAGAGCAGTTAAGGGTGATTTATATAAGTTGTGAAAACTTAAATTGTAATCGATGTAGAAATAAAATGGAAAGTTGAAAAGAGCATGTTACAATGGATCTAATAGAAAAAGCATTTCGTAGTCTAGTTTCATGCCGTGGGCATGTTCTTCAACCTTGTAGCTTTTACCCCTGGTCATCAGGCTTCTAGTATCCATCTATCAATCTCCCTGGGGAGTCTTTTACTCCATTCCACTTATTGCATTCCACATTATGGCACCAACTTCTCAGGTTACCATTCATACCTGGGTTGAGGGAAACATTGCAGGAAATTAGCAGTATCCTTTGCAGGACTCCAACCCAGGACCTTTCAATCCAGTATAATTACACCCTACCACTAAACCATTGCTCCCCTAACTGATCTACACTGTATATGAGAGTTAAAAACTGCGTGAGTGAAGCTGTGTGTTTGCCTGTTGCAGAGTTTTGTTCCTCCTTATCACCTCGGTGGGTCTCACCTACAAGATACTGGACCTGGAGGCCAAACTGGAGTCCAAAGGGATCTGGACCCCCTCCATGAAGTTTGATACACAGTACGTATTGATCATCATACATCCATCTTAGTACTGTATTATCATGAATTTATTTTCATTGTTTTTATGGACAGCTGATCCTCATGCAAATTGTGCATTAAGAAGACCTCATGCTTTCACAAATATATGTTACTACAAAATATACTTTATTAAATTCCAGGATATTTAATGTCATTGAAAAATAATGATTTACAGTATTCACTCACTTTACTTGTTGACTTTATGGATCTACTTATGAGTCGATTGTATGTACACTCTGGACATTAACCCTATATCTCCTGAATATCTGTGTACAAATTTATGACTTGATGAACATTGATTTAATGAACTTTGAATGGTACATGAAGAAATGGATATATCTTTTGCAATACAGACTGTGTAGAATCTGTGCTATTATAGTTCATAAGTAAACAGAGGGAACCCATACCGGGAAAGAGCAGTCTGATCTGGGTCTGCTCTGTTTGCCAAGGCCTCAAAATGAGTCTTTATGACCTAAAAGGTGAAACATAGATTATTTTTATTATCATTAGTGTACAGGGGAAAACCTCTAAAAATTTCAAACTTTCAATTTTTAACAATTTATTCTTGAAGGTCCCTAGTTGGACCAATACTTTGCACCTGGGAAGGTCATGAAAGATTCGTGCCCCTAAATGGTGTTTGAACCCACAACCTTTGTATATGCGGTCCTGTATTTTATCACTGGACCATGGTGTCTATATTAACTGTACATTTTAAGAGGTTATTTTTATTGTCAATTTCTACTCCATTGTTATAGTGTCAAAATCATTTTGCGGGTACACTCATGTTGCAGGTACCAGGCCTATGGGAACATGGTGAGTTTGCAGTCTACAGTTCATCAGTCCACCCTCCAGCACATGCAGAATGTCCTGAGGGCCAACATTAAGATCCTGGAAGAGGTATACTGCTACGGTGTCTTCCCAACTGTCCCACTTTTATATAAAACAGTAAAAATCAAGGTGGGACAGTTGGGAATCATGCTTAATTGGATAACAATAGACTGTCATGGATGAGTGACTATAGTCTTTACCTAAATGGATGGAATATTTCAGTGCAATTATTTGTCTTATTGTCTTATATTATTAAGAGCAATTTGCAATAGTATTTATGGTTAGTAATATATTGCATTAGTATTTATAATAAGTATTTATATACTTATTATGTTTTAGGATGTTGTCAGTATTCTCTCTCTCTCTCTCTGAAATGAAGAAAACAAACTCTTTATGTTTTCATATAATATATTGCATTAGTATTTATAATAAGTTATATGCTATTAGCAAAATTATTTATAATAAGTATTTATAATACTTATTATGTTTTAGGATGTTGTCAGTATTCTCTCTCTCTCTCTCTGAAATGAAGAAAACAAACTCTTTATGTTTTCATATATTTATTATTTTTATTTCATGTGTCATGAACAAATCAAATAAAGACAGGGCTATATTCGGATGTGGTACAATTTATTGTATTTTGTTTTAATTTGAAAACAAGCATTTCATTTAAACAACTGTGACATTCCACCCTACTGATCTGTTCTATACAGAGTTACTCGTCAAACCGAATCAAATGCGATGCACAATCGGCATACTCCATCACAGTGATTTCTTCAGCCATGTACTTGTGTTTCAGGGCAGACAGTCTCTGTTCAAGTTGTCGGTATTTCCTCCTCTTCTTTTCTCTCACTCCTCCGGCACTGTGCTGAAGAATTTTGATAGCATTGGCAGCTTCAATCCTTTGTATTGTTTCCAAGAACTTGTAAATGTTCGGATGTGACTGTCTCATACTTTTCTTTAGTTTGTTGTGCCAGCCTTCCAAGTTGTTTGTTGTTCTTGGTCCTTCTGTCTCGAAATGGTTCCAGTTGTCCTTGTCTCCCTCAACCCAATGTTCAGTGACATAGTCTGTGAACCTTGAAACATCCACTGGAATCTCTGCATTTTCAGCATCCGTCAGTGCGACAAACCACACATCTTCAACATGTTGTATGGGGACTAGAGGCAGAACTGCAGCTCTTCTTCCTAGTTTCTTAAAGTCCTCATTCTCAGAATACAGTCCAACTAAGCCAAGCTTCTGTATCTTCCGCCAAACACACTGTGTGTAATGAAAAAAACACCCTTTCACATTCACATTTGGAAACACTCTGCGAGCTGCCTGCTTGGTTGCTGCCTCAAAGTCTATCAGGAGTGTGTCTGGTCCCAGTTCCATTCCTATTTCCCTGCATTTCTGTTGAAGATGTTGAAAAAGTCTGCAGTAAATCCTTTCACTTTTTCCAGGCAGAAGGGCAAACACTAACGGATACATGTGTCCATCAATATATCCATGGAGTGTGTAGACCTGGCTGAATATGTCTGGGCACACATAAAATGTTCCGTCTCCATATATGGTTGGGTTCTGTGCCAGATGCTGGAGATTTGTTCTTGTAGCAAAAATCAGCATCCTGTTGTCATTCTCTGCCTCATCAACCAGTAGGAACTGCTCACCAGTGTGCGTTTCAGTCCATTTTCCATCCAAATCTATGTCACTCCTGGACTTTGGTATCCCCGGTCTCAATGCACCTCTTTCCCTGTATAGAGATGACTTGGTGGAGGGGAAGGTTGGTAATCCTTTGCAGACTTGTTCTGCATCTTCGTCCCATTCTCTGTCTCTCAGACTGGATATGACTTCTTCATATATTGACGGAATCGGCGTGGTTTCTTCGCGTGCCCTCTTTCGCATGAGTTGATTTATTTCATGGCGCTTCAGTTCCATGTGTTCGGCTGCATGATTATGGGTATTGGTCACAGAAACTGGAATGTTGTCAGCTGTTGTGATTTTAGCAGAACAGGTTCGGACATGACAGACCCAGTACACCCTTGTTGGTTTTCGGTTTTTGACCTGGTATCTGAATCCATTGTAAACCAGACTATCACCACCACGTTGGTTCTTGACAAACTGCACACTCACTTGTGCATTTGCCATTTTAGCTTATAATTTCAGACGATGTTACTTAGTGAAATTTTACTATCAAATGAAGACATTTACATCAGAATGTAAATATATTGTATCTGATACAGTTCAGTTCATTAATGAGATATCACAGTTTGAAAGTCACAATAAATTGATAACCAAAAATGTTAATTACTTCAAATCAAATTGTTTACCTTAAGTAGTAAACTGCTAGATCAAAGGACTTGTTTGTATTTCTTAATCCAATCACTTAGCAATATATACAGGATAAATGGACTTTAGTTGGACCAATCAATTAACACAATTTAAAGAAAAAAGTAGCAGAGGTGATAATTATCTTAATAAGTTCAAATTATTTTTTATCTTTATCAATTCACATAAGCTTTAAAGCCAGAGATCAAAGGAATGCATGTTTACACTATAAATTACAATTAATTTAGTAACCCTAATTAATGGACCTTAATAAACACATTTTAGAAAGAAATAATACAATATAACTAAAACATGAAATTTTACCTCTTAAAATACAAAATCAAAAAAAAAATCAGAAACAAAATCAGATAATACAACTTCAATTCATTTTAATGTGTTGTAGTTTGAAATAGATTATAATCCCTTATCAAAACACACCCAGCAAGGTGCTAAAAATCTTGAGTGGGACAGTTGGGAAACAAAATATCAAAAAGTGGGACAGTTGGGCATAAACCACTGCTACATATGTCGGTCACAAGACTTCTTCCAAAGGAATCAATTGTATTGTCTTGCTCTTGCAATCCCATCCAGTTTCTCAAAAAAAATCTTTTTTTTTTTGTTGAGTAATTAAAATATATATTGTTTATTCCCCTACAGGTGTTTACACAGGAGAGAACTATAGGTTTGCCCTCCCTTTGTCTGTCCTTTTGTCTGTCTGTCTGGATATCTGGATCTTGCAATAACTTAACCATTTAAGATAATATTATAACACATAGTATATGAATATATGGCAGTATGGAGGTTCTGCACATCATTTTTTATGCCTCCACCAAAAATGGGGCGGGGTGTGGGGCATATAGATTTGCCTTAGTCTGTCCGTCTGTATGTCTGTACGTACATTCATCCGTCCCGAAACTTTGTGACACGCATAACTCCTAAAGTATTTGTACAACAGACTTGATACTTAATTGATATATTATTCATGACATGAGCTTGCGCACATGAGTATTTTTATCGAACCTCCGTTGAAGTTGACTGTTGTTTTGGGGCCTTTGTTTTTGAAAAAAATGGAATTTTATGCTTGTGACACACGTTACTTTTTTTCAATTTTTTTGTACTACAGACTTGAAACTTCATGGATATATTATTCAGGACATGAACTTGTTCACCTGGGTATTTTTATCAGACCTTCGTTAAAGTTGACAGAGTTATGGGCCTTTGTCTTTTAAAATATGGAATTTTACACTTGTGACGCATGTAACTCTGAAAGTATTTGTACTACAGACTTGGAACTTCATGAATGTATTATTCATGACATGAACTTGTGCACCTGGGTATTTTTAGCTCACTTGAGCACAACATGCTCAAGGTGAGCTATTAGGATCACCCTGCGTCCGTCATCTGTCAAGTGTCATCAACAATTTGCTTTAAACAACATCTCCTCTGAAATTGCAGGACAGAATTTGATTAAACTTGGCAGGGATGATCCTTGGGTGAACCTTCACAAAAGTTGCTAAAATAAACTTGATCCATGGAGAACTTTGGCTGCCATGGCAACAGAAAGAAAAAAAGTATGAAAACTTTAAAAATCATCTCCTTCAAAACTACTTGCCAGATTTCAAGATGTTTTTGTACAGATATTCCTTGGGTAACCATCTACCAAGATTGCTAAAATTATTCTGATCCATAGAAAAATATGGTGGCCAGGGGCTAAATTTGCCTTATATGCATATAGTGAAAACTTTAAACAACATCTCTGAAACTGCTGGACAAAATTTAATTACACTTGAAAGGGATGATCTTTTGGTGAACCTTCACAAAAGTTACTAAAATAAACTTGATCCATGTAGAACTCTGGGTTGCCATTGCAACGGAAAGAAATCAAAGCGCACAGTGCGCTGAGAGACAGCGACGGGATTAACATTCTAAACCCAGCGTTTCTGAAGTTATTGAAGCAGTCACATGACGACAAAAACTCCACCGCTGTTGCTACAGAGGTACTGTTTGTAACATAATAATCCGGAGTAAAGGTCATGAACCTTTCATTCATAAAGAGCTGCATACCTTAGTAGGTCATTCTCTTTCTCTTGTACAAGCGAATTCTATCTGTTGTTTTGTATGTGTAGAAATTGACCAGGTATTTGATTATTTAAGATACTAGAATGTTTGCCTATCTATTTCAAAGTTAAGAAATGCCCTGGGAGGAACCTAACTCGCCATCATGCAAAATATTGTGTGGACTACTTTAGGTCAATTACATACATACGGAGCACTACTTTTTCTTGTTACAGGAGTAGATCTTCATGTACGTAAGATGGGTTGCTGTTCTGGTTAAGAAATGTCACGTATATTTTTTTCACGCTTAAAATTGATGCTTCCAGTGCAAAATAATGGCAAAAGAAAACATGTTAACAAACAGTAACACGCTAAATGCGGTTACGGTTATGATTTAAACGCCTGTGTAACATATTCCACTCGTATTCGTTAGTGCAGAATCGCATTGCACGGATCCGCACTAAGCTTAAAAGATTTCGATTTCCAGCATAAGACTGCTAATCGCCGTCTAAAAAATTATGAAAACTTCAAAAATCATCTCTTTCAATACTACTGGCAGATTTCAAAATGTTTTAGTACAGATATTCCTTGGGTAACCATCTACCAAGATTGCTAAAATTATTCTGATCTATAGAAAAACATGGCCGCCAGGGGCTAAATTTGCCTTTAATGTACATAGTGAAAACTTTAAAAGACTTCTGTTCCAAAACTTGGATGTTCTATGGGTAAACCTCTACCAAGATTGCTCCTTCAGAGCAGTGGTACTCAGGTGAGCGATAGAGGACCATCATGGCCCTCTTGTTATTTTTATGCCCCCCCCTACACACACCAAAAAGTGAGGCATATATATTTGCCTTTGTCCGTCCGTCCATCCCAAAACTGTGACACAGGTATCTTTGAAGGTATATGTGCTACAGACTTTAAACTTCATATATATATTACTCAGAACATGACTTGCGCTTCTTGGTGTTGGCCTTTGTTATGGAAAATGCAACAGGTGGGGGCATCTGTGTCCTCTGGACACATTTCTAGTTTGTTTTTGTTTTTTTGGACCAAAATTCTTGTTCCCTATGGTAACAGAAAAATTATGCACCTCACCTGTAGGAGACTCATGTGTTCCGTGCAACACTAGTTACTTTTTTTATTTTTTATTCTTGGGTCAAGGGCAGTATGGTCAGGGTTGCTGATGGTATTTGTCACCTTCGATGATAGCTCTAGTTTTAGAGTTTGCAAAATCTGATGTGTGTCTACACATTATTTTCCACTGGCTTTTACAGGAGTTTCCTATCTCTGTTTAGTAAGGGTTTGCTTAGGATATTTTAATATGTAACAATGATAATTATACAAATCATTACAGTAGTAAGGGAGCTAACCCCTCATGCCCATTCACATTACATGAAAACAAGGTGGGACATGGGTGTGTAACACACCTTTAGTGATAGTTCTAAGTTTTGCCAGAGTGCTACTCCCTTTACAAAAAGATGAACATTTATGCATTATTTTCAGATCAATTCCAACCTTAGGGATCTTAACAGTTACACCAAGATCAGTGCCAGCGTCGGTGATGAAAATGGCAAAAGTGGGGAGAGAGAGACCTAAGGGGAAGAGCTTTCAAAGGGAAATATCTCTTCATCAGGAGAGCTATCAAAAGGGAAGAACTCTTCATCTGAAGGGCTGCCCAAGGGGAACAATTCTTCATTAGGAGAGCTGCCCAAGGGAAATAACTCTAAAACACCTAATTTTCCTTCCCAGTGAATTGACTGTTTCTTTAGCCTCAGGCTGAAATCAATCAGTTTTAGTCATGGATAAATGTTGTTACTTTGATAAAATGGTAGAAACTGATGTAGCAGAAGGCATAACTGTGATTTTATTTTTACAGATCTACATATTGATCAATGGTGCAATGTGCGTTGTACCTTGTGCACATGCAATTTAGCAAGGGACACTTGGTATATTTGAAGGACAACCCAGCTCAGCTGCAGTGTTTTCCAGAGAGTCATGGTTCATACATGCTTAAAAAGGCCTGCAATCTCATAAGTGGCCTTGAAAAGTCCACAACTTCTATCGGTCCCTATTTCATATCTGGCTTTTATTAGTCCACTTCCGGTGTTTACACCAGAGGGGACTATAGGTTTGCACTTTGTCTGTGTGTCTGTCCATCTGGATGTCAGGAAATCTGGATCCTTTGATAACTTAAAAATTGTTTAAGATAATATTATGAAACTTAGTATATGAATAGATGGCAGTATGGAGATTCTGCATGTCACTTTGTTTTTTTTTCTCAGACCAAAATTATGCACCTCATCGGTAGGGGACTCGTGTGTTGCGTGCAACACCAGTTACTTGTTTAGTTGGGACTGCTGTGTGAACTACGAAAGTTGAGCTGTTGTATCTGTGATAACAGAAGAACCGTTCACAGGGCACTTAGTTTTTGTCAGTATTTAGAGATGATACTTGTCGCTCTAGTTTTATCGTTAAAATCGTATGGTAGCATCACGCTTATTGTATGCTCAAGTGTATCTGATAAATGTATTACTATGTCCAGGACTGAAACCAAAACAGCAGAGAATTTTTGTCTTTATTAAATTCAACTGATGTACTTTATATGATAAAGTCAACAGTCTTTATACATTTTTGTTAAGGTTATTTTTCTGGCTTCATACTGATCATTGTCATTTAAAACCAATTGCAGCATTAACATTCAACCTATATTAGTTTTAATTTTGAGCAGCATAATTGTAAAAGAACAAGAAAAATATTAGATATATTAGATTTTTGAAGTGTATATCCTCTCCAGCATACTTTAAATTGTATTGCCTTGAATGTTATTGTTATTTTGAGACATCATTAACAGGTCTGTTTTTAAACTTGAACCTACATATTTGTTTTTTTATCATCACTTATAAAACCTCTTTAACTTAAGGGCACATTTTACATCATTTTTAGCTCGACTATTCGAAGAATATGAGAGCTATTATAGTCACCCTGGTGTCGGTGTTGGCGTTGCAGCTTTTGGTTAAAGTTTTGCGTGCAAGTTACTATCAACCTTATATCTCAATAACCGTTTATGGTATTGACTTGAAAGTTTATAAATATGTTCAGGGTCATCAGACAACCAAGGTAGAAATTTGACTGAATTTGGCCCCTTTTTAACTTAGAAATTTTAAAGTTTTTTTTAAATTTATGAATATGTTTAGGGGCATCAGACAACCAAAGTAGCTAACTCTTGATGGAATATATTACAAATTATGGCCCCTTTTTAACTTAGAAATTTTGGTTAAAGTTTTGCATGCAAGATACTCTCATACTAATATCTCAGTATCCAGGCATTGGATTGATTTGAAACATCTTAAATATGTTTAGGAGTATCATACTTTCATGGTAGATAACTCTTGATGGAATATGTTACAAGTTATGGCCCCTTTTTAAACTTAGAAATTTTGGTTAAAGTTTTGCATGCAAGGTACATTCATGCTTATATCTCAGAGTCCATCAATTTGAAACATTTTTAATATGTTTAGGGGTATCATACTGTAAAAGAAGATAACACTTGATGGAATATATTAAAAATTATGACCCCCTTTTAACTTAGAATTTTGGTTAAATTTTTGCATTCAAGCAACTATCCAGCTTATATCTCAGAAATTGCTTGTGGAATTGACTAGAAAGTTAAGGAGTGTCTTCAGGGGCATCAGAAAACTAAGGAGGATAACTTTTGGACTGAATTTTATACAAATTATGACCCTTCTCTAACTTGGATTCTTGGTTAAAGTTTTGCATGCACAGTGTTATTGTGCTTATGTCTCAGTAACTAGGCATGGGATTGATTTTAGACATCATAAAAATATTAAGGGGTATCAGACTATCAAGGTATATAATTTTTGACTATTATTATGTACAGAGTATGTGAAGGGCAAGAATTGAAATAGATTTCATTTGATTTACCAACAAGCATTTTGAATAGTCGAGCGTGCTGTCCTCTGACAGCTCTTGTTTATGTATCTTCAGATTTGTAGTTTTTTGTTGTTGTTTTTCTTGTCTGCCAGTCAGTTTGTCTGCCTGCCTTCAGTTGATAAAAATGATCAGTGACAAGTTGTCAGTGCTCTTTCGACAAAATTTGGTGGGAAAATGAAAAATGTAAATTCCTTAGATTAATATATTATGCATGTAGTTGTCTATGATTAATTTTATTGTGGAGACGTTGGACCACTAGTGCTGGTGATTATGTTATCAATATTTGTATTGTTATGTTGTTGTATTTTTATTTGTTAAGTTTTTGAGTGTAAGTATTAAACCAAATGTAACACGTAGCGGAGGTTTTCTATTCTAAAGAATTGTCAGTTTGTCTCAAGATAAAGTCTATGGTAAAAAAAGTGTACCATATTTCAAACAATATTATACAGGCTATTGTTTCTCGTAGGAGAGGATTTTAAAAAATGACTGTTGTAACCAGTATAAAACCAAATCAGCCTGCACTCAGGGGGCGGTTTTATGCTGGTCAAAACTCTGTACTATTTTTTTGATAAGGATTAAATTCTGCCAACAATATCTAACGTTAATACAGTACTTTAAATCCAAAATTGAAGTCGGAATTCGTTCCACCTTTTTTATTTTGTCTTGTTGCATTGGAATTATTTGTCTCAGCAGTAGTATTAAATTTTTTTGCTACAGTCTAGTTGGTCACTTAGTGTTACAAAATATTCAAATAAGTGATTTATTTGATGTATAAACTTTAAATACCAAAAGAAATGAAATACATGAGATTTTCAAAGCAAGAATGATGAAATACATCATGTAGTATTTATGTACAGTAAAGACTGTCTACAGTGGCCATCAAAGGGAGAAAATAAAAAGGGTCACTGAACACAGGGAGTCACTATACACAGACTAATGTTTTGGGATTTTCACCACATAAGGATTTAAACTGTTCTATTAATATATGGTTGTGTTACAGAGTTTGGGGGTCAGATGTCATGGTCACTAAACACATTAGACAAGGAGTCCCTATATACAGTTTCAAAATATAGGAGATTAGATTGGGTGAGGAAAGACAGGGAGTCACTAAGGACAGGCTGTTAACTAATGACTATCACAACAGTATTACTTAACCCTTTCCCTCATAGAGGAAACCATGAAAAGACCTATGCGAACAACATAAAACCAGATCAGCCTGCGAGTAACTCGCAGGCTGATCAGGTTTTATGTTGTTCGCTGCTCCTCAGTGGTCTGGAAATGAGGATTTTGTAGTTAAAGGGTTAATGCTAAATAAGATTGGTTGAATTGGGGATAGATGGTAAAACAGTTAAATATGTAGTCTGATCTTGGTTTGAATCAGTATACCATGTTACTACATGTAAGAGTTGAATAGCTAGGTTGTTGGCATGCATCTCAGACTGACAGCCTTTCCTATTGTTGGTAAACCCAGGAAGATTATCTACCTGATTGTCAAAGAATTTATATGTCGCTTGTAGTGAAAATTTAAGACCACTTTTTGAGAAAAAAAATCAAATAAGCACTTTTGAAATCAAAACCTGTTTAAACAACTATACAGAATCCTTATCAATGATATACCTCATTTTATTGTGTAAGATTTATTTTGCTAATTCCAAAGAGTTCAGCCTGAGAGCTGACTGGAAAACTATTCTAAACACATAAAGAAATAAAGGAGATAGAACAGTTTCGCAATAAGCCCTTGGTTCATGTTGACTGTGAATCATGTTTCTTTTTACAAAGCATCGTTTCCAGAAAATAAAAATTGTGCATTTTCACTATGTATATCAATCATAATTAGGTATTTGCAGAATTATTTTGCAATTTTTCCCCACTTTCCATCAATTTTAGGTCATGACATCAAAAGCAAAATCATATCAGTTCTTATATTAATCTTAGAATGTAGAGAAGATTTAGTAAAAAATGATTCCATTTAGCAGGTTTTATTTCTGCAGGCAAAAAATCTCATATGTGCAATTCTTTCCAAATATTTTGATGGACTTTAAGAAAATTTACACATTGGCAGTTAATCTTGTAAAGTTGTGAATGAAGCAAGATTAGTTCTGTCAGACATTTCTATGGGAGGTATTCATGTGTTTAATCATGTAACAAAGTGCATTGTGGGAGATTTTAATCTAAAAGCCTTGGTAGTATTTTTAGATTTAGTTTTTAGGTGAATAAATTAACTTGATTTGAGGGGGAAAAAATCCTTGTTGTCAGATTGTCCCTCCACTGTCTAAGTTTGTCCCTCCACTGTCTAAGTTTTCTAAATGTTGACCTTATTATATAAGTGAAGATTTCTTCAGGTCTGTGTTACACCAAGAAATCATAGTCTGACTTTAAGGCCTCTCAAATTTCATTTTGTTTTTAATAAAAAATAACTGTTTTTCACTTCTTTAACAATTTTTTTTCATTGTCAATACAATTTCTATAATGTTTTAAACCAAGAAATGTGAATACATGTGAAAGACATTTATTTATTTTTTTTACATTGAGATATTTACATTGACAGCTTAGAAGTTATTTTCTGGTCTTATTTTGTTTTAATATTGCTATTTTGTTGTGCTATTTTGCTGAAGAAGTTATTATCTGTTACAGAGTTTTTTTTATTTTGTTATTTTGACGTGCATGGTTAAGTTGACAATAGTTATAGTGGCTCCAATTCAGCAAACAATATTTAACTCTTTGTAATACTTAACCCTTGACCTCATGAATATTCATGTGTAAACTTGATGAATATTATTTGACTGAACTTAAAATTGCATATGATTAATGGATTTTTCTGTGCCACAGAAATTTCAGCTACAGTATTGTATAAGCAAACTGAGGAGATCCTTATCAGACGGCTTCATTTAGGAGCTGTCTGATATGAGTCAGCTCTGTTTGCCAATGTGTCAAGATAAGTCTGTATGAAGTAATGGGTTATTTCTTAAAAAAGGCACCCCCCCCCCCCCCCTTTCTTTTTTTATGAAATATTTCAGTAAATAACTAAGTTGAGGTGAATAGTTACCTTAATGGCCATCAAATTTTGTTATGAAATGAAATGATTATGTAGATTATAATATAAGGAAGAACGAAGAAAATCATCCCTAAGTATTTAAGAATTACTTAGAGTTAAGTTTTGTTGAATTTAAGCCAATAACTTTATCACCTTGTTAAAATGAAATTCTTAGTTTATTTAAAATTTAATTTGATTTTAGCAATATCTTACAAACTTTTATGTATTATATTTTCAATAGTGCTTTTTGTGTCACCTGCTGTAAGCAGAGGTGACACATAGGGATCACTTTTTTAAGCTTCAGCAGGTGACATGCGTGTTCCAAAGAACACCTTTGTTGGTAAACTCTATCATGCTGCTTCAAAATTCACTTTCAAATCTACACTGAATAAATGTTCATGACACACTGTTGAAAGCTTCTACTGTCTACTTCTACAAAGATTTTCAACCGATTTTGTTTTTATCTTTTACATGTTGAATTTCTACAAGATTATAACATCAGATTATCAATAAAGAGGCTTAAATATTTTGAACAAAGGCCACTCAAGGGAAACTGAAATTGGGTTCAATTCTCCCTAGATTCAGTGCTGAGGATATGTTGTTCAGTGTGTGTTATATTCATTTTTAAACAAGTTTGTTGTTGTTGGTTAAATTCTATATAAACTCAATACAGGGAATCAGTCACAGGCCTTTGTTCACAGGTTGGCTGTTATGCAGAGGTTAGATTCTTCATAAATTTAGTACTTGGAGTCAGGTTACTGGCATTTTTTAACAGGTTGGCTGATATTCAGAGGTGACTGCTATGGCAGATTTTACTTATAAAAGATATGGTATTTGGGAATTAAATTGAGTCTTAAGGTAATCCATCATTAAATTATAATCATGGTCATTCAAATGATTAAAAAGACTTCATTTGCAGATAAAAACATCCATTGCATGATTTTGAGTTATAGGCTAATTTGCTCTAAGTGTTTTAATGCTTGCATTTACCAGTACTATAAAATTCCCAAAATCATTTGATGGATCATGATCAAAATTGATGGATGGATTACCTTTAATGTCAACAGTAATAGTGCCTATGTTTTTATTTCGACCAAATAGGGCTTGACAGGGTTTATCTATCTAATGTTGTACGTATGACAGTCTCAGTCTGTTTAGGCTGGGATGCATTACTTACCTCACAGCTAGTACATTCCAGGGGGGTGTCTAGGAGTCAAGGGTTGAAATGGGAAGTGGAGACCCTTCCAAGGTCATGTTGCCCAGGCTTTCTCTTTCGTATCTGTGGATTTGTGATGTGTGAAATTGTACAGCATTATATTCCAAGTAGGTTGTGTGTAATTATGTAGTTAACATTTTTGGTCGCCTGCCCGATTTTTGGCTATACCTTAATCAAGCATGTCACATTGATACCATCTTGTCTCATCCCCTAGGTCTTATCTTTAAGGTTTTATGTTCATTTAATGACATTCTTGTGAAACTTGAGATGGTCAGGGTTTAAGCTGCTCTATGTCAGTTATGCCATTGGTTCATTTTTTCTCAGAGTGGCGCATAATTTTTTAAAGTTTGATGCATTTGATATGGCACATAATATATATTGCTTACACAGTTACCAGGAAGAACATATAGGTCAGCAAGACCCCATATTACTCTTTAGTGTGGTACATGATAGCTTGGAATTGTCTATAGGATAGTTCAGGTCAAATTCACTGTTACCAAAAATAGAGAATTAGAATTGATAGTGTGGTACATGTGTACTTAGGACAAGTGGCATAATGAAGGTATTACTCACACTCAATGGTAGTGATGGCTTTTGTTTTTATGTAAACTAACCATAGAGTGTCAGTATGCTCTGAGAACAGACTGGAGATCTAATAACTTTTATGTTAAAGGTCTTTCAAAGGTCAAAAAAGGAGGATTTGCCAATGTGACTTTTAATAATTTGTTATGTCCTCATTTATAAGACGAGATTGAAAGGCAATATTTTTTTATTTAAAGTGGATTGAAATTGAAACCAATTTTACAGTATATCACAATTTGGTCAAAAGTTTGATTGGACCTTAGGGAAAATATCCAGGTTATTCATATCATGTGGGTTTTTTGGGTTGTTTTTTTTTTATGTCTTATAGGGCACTTTTAACCCATTACCTCATAAAGACCTGTTATGACATCTGGCAAACACTTTTTCCGGGAGCAGTCTGATCAGGGTCTCCTCTGTTTTCTTCGATTCTACACAGACTGCATGGCAAAGAAAATGTCATTATTTTGATCATATACCGTTTAAATTTGAGTATATTAATATTATCAACTCGTAATTCATTACATAAATATTCATGAGGAAAAGAGTTAATATTCACCATTTTAAGTGCAATTCAAATACCCGACTGTGTCAAGTTTACATATTTGAGAACATTTCGCACAAGCACTATACCTCAGCTTTTCTTGTTTTTGTGCAAATTTGGTTGTTAGAAGCACAGTTGTGAAATATGTTTTTGATTGATGAAATTTTAATTATATGCTTCATTCATTTTACATATATTCATCTATGAGTCAACATTTTCATATAAATTATAAGTAGTTCTTATCATATTTTAAATAGCCAAAGAAAAAAAGCTGTTTTTAAAGAGGTTTTTATCATTTAAATTCTACAAAACAAAAATATTCTACAAGTTTTTTTCACAAAAATACATGCACAGCCCCTTAAGGTGTTTTGTCATATCTGTAAATGCATTTTTGGGACACTCATATCCCTATTAGAAAGTATTTAGAATTAGAAAATAAATTGAGAGGTTACTTATATTATAGTTTTTTTTTGAAGAATGATCAATAATAGCAGAAGATTTTAGAAAAATTTGTTGGTCAAAGATGTGGATTCTTTCCTTGTAATATTTAGTGAGAAGCTTTTTTTAAGGAAAAGTTTTATTCATTATGCATTTGTTTGTACGGTTCACAAAATTTCATGACTGGAAATACATATATAATGTATGCAGAATTCATTCTGAGATATTGAAACTGAATGATAAATATCTGAAGCCTTTTTGTGCAAAATAGTATTCATAAATGCACTGTGGTTTTTGTTGTAGACATGTATGTCTTAAGCTCACCTGAGCACATAGCATTTGTCACCCACAATTAGTTTGTTTTTTGCTCCAGCATCTTCATTTCTTAAGCGATCATTTTCAATGATGTTTGTATTTCTAAGTCAGTTTCAATTATTACTGATATCAACCCTGTAGGTTAGGAGTTATAGCCCTTGAATTATCAAAAAAAAAAAAAAAGCAAGATTCCATTTCGTCAATATCCTTAAAACTTTATTTATGTAGTTATCTTGAACAGTCTTACAGTTTTAATGACATTTAAATCATTGCATATTTATGAGAATCAGTGGTACTCAGGTGAGAAAATTTGGCTATCATGACCCTATTGTTTCAAGTGTATAGCTTTAAGTTGGAATTGTGTACCGTATGTTTATTTGTATTCTGACAAGGGGCATTTGGCCTGTCTTTATTGATGAAGTGGTCCACAATCATTTCTTGACAATCATTTATGAAGCATGTACATCTACCTATTTTCACTGACATTGGCCAATTTTGGGGCTACATTATACATAGAATCACTGGTTTAAAGGAAGAAGGAGAGGTAAAAAACACAAGACATAATCTTATCATATTGATAAGT
>CM037780.1:34112754-34162038 GCA_021229015.1 Solen grandis | reverse complement strand
TATATGTCTAGTGGCGAGGAATCACAGGGACACCATTATATGTCTAGTGGCGGGGAATCACAGGGACACCATTATATGTCTAATGGCGGGGAATCACAGGGACACCATTATATGTCTAGTGGCAGGGAATCACTGAGACGCCATTATGTGGATTAGGGCTTTCTTTTTAAGCAGTATGATCATTTTCTATGTAGTTGTTTTTGTGTGACAAAACACATTTCCTCTTCACAAGTGCCTCAGATGAGCAACAATGAAACTTTGCATACATATTTATTGGCATTCGGTCCATCAACAGCGAAATTCTCATCTCTCTTTTCCAAGTTTTTCAAGAGTTATTGCCCCTTTCTTCGTAGTAAATTTTTTATATGACTTATTTTAAGGTGTAATACCTTCAGTGATAGCTCAAGTTTTATCTAACAATGTGTATTAGCATTAATATGGTATCAGACTTAAAAAATATCGTTCATTTAAATGTTTCATTTGTAAATTACAGCTTCATTGGCAGATGGTATTCAGAAATCACGTTGTCCTGTCCTTCCATCCTTGGATAATTGCATACTTTGTAGATCCCCCACTTAACATCATGCTTTATAGGAATCATACACATTGTCCTGTCCCACCTTATCCAGCTTTACAAAAAGTTCAATGTCTTTTAATATTGAGGGATTTGTCTGTATGTACAGGAGTCTGGAGGACAGCATGTACCAGATATGCGTGGGTCTGGCCGAGAGACACGGGGTACCACTGTGGCAGGTGTACGTAACACACCTGGAGTTCCTCTTCTGTGACAGCGGGTATGTATAGGCCTCAACTGTGTTCATTTACTGTTAGCATAATGGCTGTTGACCATTTTATTTCAAAGTCAGATGAAAATCTACAAAAGAGCACAAGGTCTCTCTGAATACTGTATCTATATCCCTAGACTAATGAAATGCTGACATAATATGCACAGTCTAAAAATAGTGTATGAATTGTACACACATATATCATAGAACGAAAGGAACATTGACAGAGCGTAAACAACCCAAAAGTGTCAGAACATGGAATTTGAGATGGTAAATGATAACGGAACTGGTCTCAATAGCTAGCTGTCCCTGTTGTTAGCATACATCCAAAATTTTACACCAATCACTGATTGATCAGCCAGCTATAATATGAAAGTTTGCTAATGTCTTGGTGAAAATATCAGTGAAATGTTTTTAAAACTGCTTTTTTACGATGATTAAGGAAAAATATATGGTACAAAAGTAGAATTATGTTAACTGTATAAGATCAAGACCAGTTTAACCTCATTTGCATACAAAAAAAGGTGAATATAAATCTCCATTCAGGCTTTCAGTTGGAGAGATCGAGGAGAGAGTGACCAAGATGGGCTTCCTGTCCAACTTGCGCAGCCAGCCGGATGAGTTCTGTGAAAGACTGATGACCTACGTGTACCCGGCACTGGATGGGCGGGACTACACAATGATGCTGTACTTCTACACCCTGCTGGATGGGTGTGGCGGGGCCCTGCAGGGGGGTCTGACAGCCAGTGGACATGTCAAGCTTCTGAAGAAATTGAAATCTGTCATCAAAGGTGGGAATATACATAAAAACTTATATCCCTGCTTCATAAAGTAAAGTGGGGGCTGTATTGAAAAACCAATGCCTTGTCCTGTCCTGTTTTAAAAAAATTTTAATATCTTTTGAAGTTATTAAGACAAGTCGTTGTACTGTGGGTTTTCATTACCTTCTGTGACAGCTCTGAGTTTACCATACTGATTATAAATGAATTAAATCCAGTTTTAGGGCTGTTGATCAATATCAATTTATCAATTCCCTGAGACATTTTTTTAGACTCAAGATTCAGGATTCTTAAACTTTTGATAGTCAAATTTTTCTTTAATAATAATTGATTTTAATGAAAGACTATCTTCTGGTTAGTAAGCTTAGATGTCAATATATTTTATTATAGTCACTGGACTATCTATAGATTTAGTCAGCTTTTTACCTCATATAGACTCATTTTGACACCATGGAAAACAGAACTGTCTCAGATAGGGTTTCCTGTTTGCACATACAATATTGTAACTCAGATTCTACACAGTCTGCGTGACAAAGAAAATTCCAATGTTTCATATACCATTTAAAGTTTAGATTATATACATTCATCAAATCTAAATTTGTACAAAAATATTTGTGAGGTAAAAGATTAACCATAAGTTTTAACATTTGTACTTCATGGGTCTGAGTCTAATATAGGCTCAGGAGATTGATGAATTATGGCCCTTTTTAACCTCTAGCATATTCTGTATGAACAATTATTTGTGTTATTGATTGTAAGAGATTACGTGTATTGTTTATTGTTTCCAGATCTGGACTACAAGGCCCTTGATGACCAACAGTGCTAATGTCATAGAGGTCATCATGCCCTGCCTCAACAGTTCCAACATAGCAACCGTTGCTAAGCTTGCGAAACAGATACCAGACGGGGTAGGTGATCTTTACCCTATGTTTGCTCTTATTTTGCTTACTTTCTGTACCACTGAAAGTGTATTCAGCCTTGTAAATCCTAGCTTCAATGACAAGGTAGACATAATCTCTTTATAATGTGTAGATAAGGACCAGGGTCGAATTTCACCAACAATTCTTAGCGCTATGTAAAACTTAAATACTTAAGGGTGATTTTCATATATCTCAATTCTCAGATAAAAAAACAACAAATATTTCTTTTTTAAACAACTATTGTTAGTTATTAAGGTAAGTACTTCAATACTTTATAAAATAGCAATGGTGAAATGTGTATCAATCTACCTAGTTTAAGAACTTAAGTATTACTTAACAGTAGTGCTGGTGGAATTCGAGCCAAAAACTGCATACACAAAGCATCTTAGATTTAATTAAAACCTCACTTCTGAAATGGATGCTATATTGACACCAAGCCCATCACATTTTGGCCTTTCCTATACTCACATTAAAAGAATACAGGGTAGGATTCAATGGATATTAATACCTTAAGAGATTGGAACATGTAAATGAAAAATCAGGCTCGAGTTTTACCAACAATTCTTAGCGCTAAGTAATGCTTAAATTCTTTAACTAGATAGATACACATTCCATTATTACTACTGTTATTCTTGATAGAGAATATTTTAACTTTACCATTAGTAACTTTCTATAGAAATACCGATTCATATTCATTCTTACAATATTGCAAAAGAATGACTGTGTGCTTTGAGAATTTAATATTTCAATAATCACATGCAGGATTTGTAGAATTTTATTAAATTTAGGAACCTTTTCAGATATGTCAAGAGTACAGCCCCTGTTAAGCATGGGTTTCTAAGCAACAGGTTATTTTGAACTTAGAAATATTAATAGGATATATTAGATGTTATATTTCCTGTTTACAGAAAGGAGGATTTCTGGAATCCAGCATGATATACTGTAGCTGGGCTGTCAAGTTTTTCTGGGAAGGTGATGGCAAAAAACAACCGGACACAATGGTGAGCATGATATTAATTATGTGGTGGGAAAAAGTGACTTTTTTATAATCCTGCCTTAATGTGAGGTAGTGGCGATATTGAAATAACACACATTCTCCTGTCTTGTCCAGTTTAACATAAAAGTTTGATAGCTTACCATATTGTTGAGTCAGGGGAGAGAGTACAGAGGGGTATTCGTCACCTTCAGTACGAGTTTAAGAAAGACACTTTCATTGTTAGTTTGGGTTTTATCTAAATCTGTGACCATTTTAGTTTATGTTTTTTATTAGATTTATTAGCCATACATTTGTAAATGTGTCTGTATGCAGATAAGATAATCTTTTATTACAGTGATTTGTGTACATGTATAGTAACATTATTCATATTCAAAACAAATATACACCCTGCACAACAGGCCTATAAGTCACCTTATACAATAAAAAATAACATTTATGGTGCATGAAGAACATTGGTGAATATATAATAAATATGATTCTTATAGGTACAGTTGTTTGTATATATGTATTTTAGACAGATGTTTGTATTCATGTATTTTAGACAGATGTTTGTATACATGTATTTTAGACAGATGTTTGTATACATGTATTTTAGACAGGCATCTGTATACATGTATTTTAGACAGATGTTTGTATTCATGTATTTTAGACAGACGTCTGTATACATGTATTTTAGACAGATGTTTGTATACATGTATTTTAGACAGATGTCTGTATACATGTATTTTAGACAGATGTTTGTATACATGTATTTTAGACAGATGTCTGTGTACATGTATTTTAGACAGGCATCTGTATACATGTATTTTCAACAGATTTTTGTATACATGTATTTTAGACAGGCCTCAGTATACATGTATTTTAGACAGATGTTTGTATACATGTATTTTATATAGGTGTCTGTATACATGTATTTTAGACAGGTGTTTGTATACATTTATTTTAGAAAGGTGTTTGTATATACGTATATTAGACAGGTGTTTGTATATCATGTATATTTCAGAATGCCTGGCTACACCGGTACGAGGCGTGTGGGGAGTATATTCAGAAGATGCAGCCGGCAGAACTGCGACACTTTATACAGGCCGTCGTGTTCACCAGCTCAGCCAGAAACACTGTATGTACCCAACATGTCCCTGTGTTCATTATGCCCCCACTATTAAATTGCTCGAACATATAGTTTTAACCATGTGCATCATTCTGTTATATTGTTATTGCAACATACAATTTTCATGCCTTTATGTTTCGAGATACTGAGCTGATTTTGGTATGTTCGTGTACAATAATGAGTTTTCATTTGACTCATTTTTGACAGAGTTTCAGCCCTTGGTCTCTGAGAATGTCTTATTAAAGGAGGTTTTCCTACATACTTTTGGTATACAGATGAATTGTGATTCATTAGAGGCAGAATTTGTTCAACTTTGCCTATTTTTGGTTGAGTTATGGCCCTTTGACATTTAAAAGTCCATAAAAATTGAGGAGGTTTTACAGAATTTTTTCTTTTATACTAACCTAATGTATAGTTTACTATGATTAGTTAGAGACCATTTTTGCATTTTACTCTTTTTATTTCATACTTAAGCTTGTCAGAAGAAGCAATTACATTTGTGTTAAGTGTTGTATAATCTATGTGTTATATGTCCTTAAAAGTGGACTTTAAAAGTCATCAAGAAAGAAGATGTATTTCATATTGAAGATGAAAGTTTCCATAACATTGAATACTGAGACAAAGGAAATGGATGTTATTTCTGCTACAGTTGGATGTAGACTGCCGACTAGAGCTCTGTAGACGGATGATGAAATATTGCAAGCAACATACTGGCAAGAAAAAGAAGCAGCAGCAGACTGAAGTACATGGGTAAGGAACAAGTCACAGGAGCATATGTTTGTAGTAGACAATATAGGTCCTTTATTTCCCTAATTACAGTAGAAGCATGCCAACCAAACATTGTTAATTCCTCACCATTTTGATGTTTTCTTGGTCTGATTTTCAAGCCTTGTTATTTTAACTAAAATTAAAATGTAAAAAAACAAATTTTGCTTTATATTCGACTGAGTTTATCTGATTTGTCCATAGTGCAGCATCAAGTATTTGTTTGTGAAGACTGTAGAAGTTACAGTTTTGATTCAATCTTGACAAAACTTGATTAGAATGTTTGTCTAAAAGCTTGGATGGCCATACTGTTTTATGTTCTATATTGTGTAATGTGCATAGAACAAATAATTAGTGCTAAAATCATGTACCAAGTCACGATTACGCGGTACATGCTCTGTTCTGTTCTACAGAGATGTAGGCTGGGATGATCTGGGCTCCAGCATGTCAGACTTTGTCCAGCATCTCGAGACATTGAGCCACACCTACTTTGTAGAACTGTCCCAATCTGAAGAGGCCAGAGTGAGAGAATACCTGGAAATGTATGACCTGTCCATGGGACAGGCTGACCAGGTACTGGGCTTTGATGATATCCTTAATTCATGTATGAGGTGGGGGCCACAATGCAATCACACATTATCAATTACTGAAATGGCATAGCTAATCACAGGGACATCGGCAACATAAATTTTGTCATATGATTATCACATATGAGAAGTTCACTGACTTAAAGATGCCAGTGCAGAAATAATAGGCCCACCATAGTCATTTTCTTGGCTATGATCGCATAACTCAAAAGGTTAGGTTCTTAACTAAACATCAAAATATAACAAATACAAGTGATGTCATGGCTCCATGAACAGCTAATGGAACTCCACAGAAAATTGATACTGTTCATTTATGAAATTTTCTTATGAAATGAAATCATAATTATTATCAGGCTTTCTACTGGGAAGTTTGTCTTGTCAACATATATTCTTTGAAAATGAATCACCTGACAAGTGTTTTATGTGCCATGCTGATTTCGATCACTTCAGTATGCATGTTTTACGTAGATTCATCGACTCCTGCTGCGCGTGATGCTGGAGGGGCAACTGTCCCTGGAGTCTACAGCCATGTTTGTGACAGAGGCCAGTAACACTCAGCTCAAGATGTTGCTAGTGGACTGCCTACAGTATGTGGAGGCCAGGTTATGGTAGGTACACTCAAGATGATTTAATCTAGTTTTCATAGTACATGTAATGTGCTTATACAGGAATATTTGTCTGCTGGGACTTCCTCCTAGACATGTACTGTATTTGTTCAAATACTCACTGTCCTGTTGACAAAGTGGTTGGAGGGCCTGCCTTTAGAGCAGAAGGTTGTGGGTTTAATCCCTGGACACAACATGACAAAGTCTTTTGGATGGTATTGGTAGCTCCCTGCTTGGCCCACAGCAAAACTATAGTTCAAGGGCAGATTGGCCCAATTTCAGGATAACGTGCTGGCTGTGATATCATGTAACATATCTGTGGTAGGATACTGTGTGGTGGCAGCACTATATTGTACTCAAGCAGGCATAGTCTTCAGATGATTGATATACTGTCCACAGGAGTGAAAATAAAAAAAAAATGTTTGGGAACTATGTGAATGCTAAAGGCAGTAATACTTGTTCTGTGCCTTAGCATTACTGTTTTCATATCTAACTTTATGAATAACTCAAATTTTCTTCCTTTCATATAGCAATAATTTATTGATCAAACATGTTTGTTGTAGCAACAAGGAGAATGAGTTTGACCTTGATCTTGAACCATTGGTTGCCTTGACAACCATGGTAGGAAGTGTACAGGAACATATCAGTCAAGGGTAAGTAACCTGTTCTTGCTTGTCTCACTTTCTATGTCACCTGCTGTAAGCAGAGGTGATACATAGGGATCACTTTTCCGTTGTCTATCTGTCCGTCTGTCCATCACACTTTTTCTGTCAGGCTTCAGCAGGTGACACATGTGTTCGAAAGAACACCCTTGTTAATAATAAATGAGAATGGGTTTCAAGTGTAAAAACTAATACTACATATAGGCTCATCTGCAGTGTGTTACATATTATCCTCCTATGCAACGATATGTCCCAAGACACCCTGCAGAGCTATTTTTTAAACTGTCACACTTGAACTTAAACCAACAGTGATAAAAAGTTTAAGTGATGGTAAATCATTGACTAAAATCACTCAACCTATAAATCAATGTTTTTACCCCAGACAGTTTTATAATGGATTTACTATATTCTTTAAGGACATGTATTTTACTACTATACTAGATCGTGTTTACAGGGGAACCCTCGTATGTGCAGAAGACGTTCTCTCTCACTTGCGTCCCTTTTGTTCAGACTCGGCAATAGAAGTCCAACCCAGGCTGGATGTGTTACATATTTTAGAGAAGGTATAAGGTCACAAATTATAATCATAATTTAGTATGTTAACGTAAACCTTCAAAGAGAAGGTCTTGATTACATCACTTACTCTTTGATGTTCATAGTTATATAGAATGGAAGGTTTGGGGTACAGTGTCAGACAGGAGTGTATTGACTTTGATTATAATTACATCCCTTGATAAAGAATCAACACGGCACAAACCTGCCGATCTAGATCCATTATAACACATCATTATGTCATGCAAACCAATTTTAAATGGTCTGAAACATTGGTCCTGAAATACTTTTTTATTTGATTACTGGTAGTTGACCTTCAAGTGCATTTTCTCAAAGTCATCATTCACCTTAACATAATGTGGTATCTAGACTTGATCATGTAGCATTATAAGAGAACTACAATTTACACGTGTATTGTGTTACAGAGTTTTGAACTCAGTGAGGAGGATGGGGTCCTGCTGACTCTGTACCGTACCCAGGCCATCCTAGCCTCTATCTGGCCCCAGGAACAGGTGAGTCGGCCAACACACCAGGGCATCCCTTAACCCTTTGATTTTCAAATATGCATTTTACGTCATTTTAAACCATTTCAAAGCCAGCTAGTGCTTCACAAAACATCTTTGAGATTTTTTATCAACCTAAAATTTCAAAACTCTAGTTTGCATTTTAACCCTTTTTGACGAAGAAAATTTAGTTAAGGCTTTGCATGCATGACATCAACTGGTGGAATTTAAACTTGAACAGGGAATCTGGTCATTCTGGTTTGGCATATTTTGATTTTTTTTACTTTGTCAGAACATCACTTCATTTAGGGAAATGCTCTGTTTTCATACTTAAAATGTTTATTTGAGATTTTTGGGTTGAGGAAAATACGTTTTAGCTTCATGAAGCAAACCTTATACATTCCGTGCCTTTTAGTTTTATAATTTTTTTATAATTGTTACAAATGATGTACTCTATATAGGCATATGCTTGCAGCATCTATATTGAAAGATCTCTGTAAAACAATTACTTCCCTAAATTGGGTGTTTTAGCTTATTCGGACAGATTGGGGTGTAGAGAGGTTCCACTGTGAACATGAAATCCTGTAATCACCCTAATATATAATTACAAAATAAAGAATCTGTTGCAGATTAAAGAAGAGGACATTTGTAATAATGATGCAAGAGAAAAAACATTTTCCCAGTATTTGGATAGAAGTTGCAAAGAGGGAGGTTCCAAAGGGTTTCTTGCTTTGTGTGAACTGCTGAAGCTGTGGCCAAATTTTACCCAAAAACAGTAAGTATGCAATGCAGAAAAAACATTATATAGCATGGTGTATATATGTCAGATTAGACTGGAGACTGTTCTCTTTCTGTACAATTTTCATAAGGTAACCTTCTGATCCCCAAAGTACTGGAGAGTAGCAAACAGTATTATACTGCTCTGTTTTAGATACCGCATGTTGTAACGGATTAAATCAGATGAATTAAAAAGAGGATTTTGTTTGCTTGTAATTGAAATAAATTCTATATGCTATATATGAACTTATTATGTCCCCCCCCCCCCAATATATTTATATGAGGGAGACATGTTTTTGTCGGAGTTGTCCATCTGTCTGTCTGTCTGCCTGTTACACTTTTTGTCTGAAGGGTAACTCAGAAAGTATCGAAGCTATTAACTTGAAACTTCACAGGTGGATAGATCTCATAATATAGAAGTGCAGTGTAAAGAACCGTAACTCTGCACGTCATATTTTTGGAGTTATTGCCCTTTGTTAAATTTCATTTTTTGTCAAGAGAATTTCGCGTGCATTATAAGACATATAACCTTGAAACTTCATAGATGGATAGATCACATGGAGGAGATGTGAAGTGCACAAGAACCGTAACACTGTACATAATATTTATGGAGTTACTGCATTTTTTTTCAATTTAATACTTTTTTTTTGTTGTTGTTGTTTTTAAAGCATTGCTCATGCACCATGAGACATATAATCTTGAAACTTCATAGGTGAATAGACCTAACAGAGGAGAATTGCATTGTACAAGAACCTTAAATCTGCAAATCATATTTTTGGAGTTATTGCCCATTGTTAGTCCCCTACCGGTGTTCACACCGGAGGGGACTATAGGTTTGCCCTCTGTCTGTCCATCCGTCTGTCCGTCCGTCCGTCTGTCTGATCGCTCAAATCTGGATCCCGCGATAACTTAATAACTATGCAAGCTAACTTGATGAAACTTGATATATGACTAGATGGCAATGTGTAGATTTTGCACGTTATTTTATTTTTGTTCTTCGACTAAAATTGTGGTTGCTATGGTAACGGAAATAGTGAAAATATGGCAAAAATGGGATCCCGCGATAACTAAGCAAGCTAACTTAATGAAACTTGGTATATGACTAGATGGCAATGTGTAGATTATGCACGTTATTTTATTTTTGTTCTTCGACTAAAATTGTGGTTGCTATGGTAACGGAAATAGTGAAAATATGGCAAAAAATGGGATTGATTACCATATTGAGTCAAGGTGGAGCCGGTAGGGGACTTTATGTGTTGCATACAACACCAGTTACTTGTTTAATTTCATATTCAATTAAGATTTGTCCAAAGCATAACTCGTGCACTATGAGACATATAACCTTGAAGCTTCATAGATGGGTAAGCATTATGGACAAGAATTACAGTACAGTAGAGCATAATCCATTTCCAATGTTTCTTGTTGAAGTTTTTCACTTTTATGCAATTTCGTGTCCTTAAGATAACTCTAGTTCAACTCATGCTATTGAAATTAAATTTCATTTATGGAAAGAAATTGATGAAAGTGTCATGCACAAGGTTCATAACTCTTGCCTCAGTATTTTTGGAGTTATTCCCTCTTTTCACAATTTCTTGACTGCAAGATAACTCTTCTTATGTTCTATTTAAGGGAAGAAACTGATGAGAGGAAGTGTCACACACAAGGTCCATAACTCTTTATGAAGTTTTAACAATATAGTCAGCCCTTTAACTTTAACTATTTGCATATGTCACTGTGTGCCTTAGTGTATATGTGTGTGTGAGGGGAAGGTGGTGGGGGGAGACATCAGTTTTCTACGAAAACAAATATCTAGTTGTTTTTTTTTGCAATTCCTGGGGTTTACCATTACTTTGCACCAGCAACTCGCAACCTTAGACCCTCAATAATGTACCCTTACTCTGGACCATGATGGTCTTCACCTTTAAATGAAATCTGCACACCCATTTGTTATCCCTTTTCTTCATGTACACTTAAGATTTGAAACATGGATTTGCTGCATAGGTAAAGCTACCTACTTCAAACAGGTATTCAATAAAAATGGTATGCATACTTATTTTGTTTTTGTTTAGAAATGACACCTGCAGTCCCTGGGTACAACTGTTCAAAGCCATGGTGACCAGTGGTTGCCATGACAACACAGCTGCTGTCTTGGAGACAGTAAAGTCCACTGACAACTTAAACTTGAACACCCAGGTAGGTCTCCCTTTTATATTAGCATATACTGGTGAGTTGGGTCATTTAGTATATCTCAAAATACTCTGAAGTCCCAACATTTTCCTCTGTTGGAATACATGTTCCTTTCATCTCAGTGAGAAAGTCTCACCTGAAGATATAATTACAGTATGTTTATCTGGACAACAAATTCACGGAGGTGCAACAGCATTAAGTTTACACTTTCATAGGTTATGTTTCCAATCACTCAATTATGTATACTTAAAAAATAGGAATTTTTTTCACAATACACTGATTTAATGTTGACACAGATTGGTAGTGTTAATTGCATTTCGTGTATGATTGTTATATCTGATCACGTTTCCAAGTATATGACATATTTACGACATACTTATATTTTTCATTGCATATTTTTATTGCTATATTGGAATCATGCATTACATCATTACAATGCATCTTGACATGTGGGGTTTAACTAAAACTTTAATCTTTTCATGTTGTTGAGTCAAGGCAGTGTAGAGGGAGTGTTCATCACTTTCACAGACAGCTCTAGTTCCTATAGATATTTATACGCATGTTGGCTTCCATCATTAGTTTCTTTCTATGTTGTATTCCCTTTTTATGGCTTCTCATTAACATATCTGATATACTACACATAACAGAGTGTGGTCCTGCTATACAACTTGATGCTGGACGCCAGTGAACCGCTGTTAGCCGTGAAATTCTGTCTCACAACCAGACACTCGGAGACATTTGACCAGGTCATCGACACTCTCAGCCAAATGCCACAGGTAAAGATTTTGTCTATTCTTTAATGTTGTAGTTTCAAGTAACAGTAAAAAAATGTATCTATTTAGTCATACATACAAAGTTGTTTTCTAATAGTTTAAACAAAACATTTTTACGTTGATTGAGAAACAAATTATGCTAAACTTTGACAGTTTCTGGATTGGACTAGTACATTGTGCTTGGGAAGTCTAGATTGATTTTTTGCTTTCAACAAAGCTTATACCCACAACCTCTGGATCCAAGGTTATTTAGGCTTACACCGGACCATGGCACTTTCTTTTTCTGTTTTTACACAGTCTAAGATTTGGAACACAACAGTTCTTCAAAACAAGTCTGTGTGAATTAGAGGGTTGAAATGCTGATTTATAACACAGTTAAAACAACCTTGTATTTTCATTATTGTTAGATTGTTACAATGCTGTCCTCTGTAGGGCAGTATATAGATCTTAAACCTAACAACAACAGCAGGTTAGACGTGTATCTGGCACCCTATTTTCAGATTGAAGAAGAAACAGAGCTAATTCAACTTCTACTGGAACACCATCTTGTTACAAAACTAGTCCCCACCCCCCATTATACTGTGATCATTGGATATATACTGGCCAATCAGGATGCAGATGAGAGATGCTCAGTGGACCATATTGCACGTGAACTGTCGGACTCTGGATACACTGCAGAGGCTGGCAGTCTGGTGTTACAGGCACGATCCACTCACCCGATGCTTCAGACTTTCTGCTCGGCAGTTGGGAACTTAAAAAAGTTCTTTAAGTGAGAAATACATACCAATGAAACATGCAGTGAAACATACATGTTAGCTCAAAAATAAACAGCTTAATTTATGAAAAAAACAACAAGATATTATCCGGTTATAGATGTTACAAATGAATGTACCTATAATTTGAGGATTGGTCGAGAAACAGTTGTAAGTGAGTAATTTAGTAAGTTACTTAACTTAATCATATTCATTAATCAAATACTAAAACAACAATTCACATGCACATAATACAGAATAGGATTGAATCAAAAGCTTATTGAGATGTCTCCTTTAAAGAAGCAGATGTAGATTGAACAGTTTTGCAGTCAGTTCTTGCTGGTAATGAATACTGTAATTACATACAATCAAATCTATCTTAAGCAGTCAGTCAAGGGAACAAGGGAAAGTGTCTGCTTAACAGAGGTGTTAAGGTATGAAGTTTATATATATAACAAAATGCAGGCGGCTGCTAATACAGGTTCAACTGTATTTGAGACAATTTGCTTCGGACCTTCAAAAAAGTGATAAAAAATCCATGTTATCAAAAGCTTAACAAGTATTGCAAGTGAAGGTGCTTATATTCTTTGTTAAGGCAATTTCTTATTGGAGCCTTCAAGAACAAGACCTATTCATCAAGCTTCATAGTGTTAAGTAAATCAAGTTTATGTGTTTAGCTTGTCATAATTCCTAGTGTTTAGACACTTTTTGTAACTTATGTCAACAAATATAAACATGTAGCTAGGCATAAATCTGGTTTACACACATTTCTTCATGAATTAAGGGTTTTCTACCTTAAATTCTTTTTCAAATTTGGCTATGTGGTTTCATGCAATTTCTGGCATAAATTACCAATTCCAATACCATTTTGCACCTTTACCTCTCTTTGGATGCAGTACCATCACAAATAAATGACTTTTATTTATATTAGACCGCTTCGTACATGCATAAACTTCGCTACATGCTTGAGGAAATGTTAACATCCATCCCATACTTTTTGCCAGATACTACAGACATTTCCTGTGAAATGTGTAATGTTTAATGTGCAATCTGTTTTGAAGCATGGAATCAATTCACCACATATCTAACTCTTAATCATATTTTCAAACCTTAATGAGATACAATGGTTTTGCTGAGATAACTCCAAATATAGTTCCAAATATAAAATTACATTACGAAGTAAGGATCAACTGATAGTCTGGTACATGTTTATTTTCACTACACTGCATGGAAGTAAAACATTTTCTGGCTGAGAACATATTTCAATTTGATCTAGCTTTCTATGATCTAAACTACTGAATCACTTGCTGTTACTAAAACTAAAAACCAATTCTTGTATGTAAGATATAGAAGCATAATTATGGAGGATTTGATAGATAAACAAAATTGCTTTCAGAAATTCTTCTAGACCTGATATGAAGCCAAATCAGATGCAAGCAGCCCATAGTTTATCTGGCAGTTTGCTTTATTTGTTATCTTGCCAAATCTACAATCCATTTTGAACTTTAATCATTCAAACATACCTGTATTGAAAAACGTGTATTTGTTTATAATGTTCAGTTTATGATTTAAAGATATTACTTTTTTTCAGATATAAATGAAAAATGGTAAAAGTGAGAATAAAAGATTTCAGTACATGATTTCAGTACATGTTTATGATTTTTGCACGAACATGAATAATTTGATTGTTTATACATGTAGTGTTGTATGGATATTTTGAAATGGATTCAATGATGCCCTTGAAATCAGTTGTTTTATGAAGTGTTCATGAATTTATATCTAATCAATTTTAGAAAGAGAGGAAGTAGACAGAGAGAGAGAGCGAAAAAAAAGATTTGTTTTTGAAAGTATTTGTGAATTAAACATTTCTTGTCTGTTATGAGATGCAATAAAACATAATAAAAAAATCTGAATCAGTATTTTTATTTCCATCTTATTTGTTAGATTTTGCTCTTTCTTTAATTGAAGGCAAATAAAATGTGTTTTTCCAATATTATGCTGTATAAGCAATAATGCCTCTAAATGACTGACTTGTTGATGGTTGTTAAAAGATCAAATTATTAAGGTTATTATATTATTACAAATTCTCATTCTTCATTATATTCACCTTGGTTTATGTATTGGTACAAGCGGCAAGGTCTTATTTCTGAGTCATAATAATAAAGATAACAAAAACAACTTATAACTATTTCATTTATAAACATATCACACAGAACAAGGACGAAATACACAAACATCCATAGCACACAATTTAAGATTAAAACAGGTCAATCATTTTTGCATATACTAGAAAAAGTACCGCGAACTCTCGGGAATGTTTTTCACTGTTGGGATTCGTCTGAATAGATATGAGTTATATCATGTGCCAGTGCCCAGCCACAGGATAAGGACCATGGGTTTCACATAAATAAACCAGCCTTGGTGGCACTTGGCTGTGACTGAGCCGGGGGTTGTGGCCTCGATCCCCACTTGGGTTGGACACTGTTTCCATGATAAACTATTTACAATTTCTTTCTGATGGTAATTTGTCTTCTACCACTGTACTTAGTTAACTTCAGAGATACGTGCTAAAGTTTCAGTACTGTCAATCCCAGGAAAGAGTTGTGAACTGGCCATCTGCTAGCCTTTGGTGGCATAAAATGGTGTTAGATAATTCAAATAAAATCAAATAAACCAAGTTTAACACAAAACGAAGAAAATTAATCTAAGGCTTATGATATTGTGCTTGCAAAATGATTAAACACAGATTACACAGATATTATCACAGATTAAACTTGGGTCCCGTTATTGGTGTGGCAATATTAACATTGGATCGGGTATGAATGACGCAAAGAGCCCCACTTAATACTGCACACAGCTATGAAGTGGGGCCTCCGTGGCCGAGATGGTAAAGTCGCTGACTTTAGAACTCACTCAGCCCCTCACCGCGTGGGTTCGAAACCCGCCAGAGTCATTCGGACTTTCATGTGAGGAAGCCTTCCAGCTGGCTTGTAGAAGGTCGGTGGTTCTACCCGGATGCCTCCGTGCATTCGGGGTCTTCCTCCACCTGTAATTAGCTGGACGTCGCTATATGACTGAAATACTGTCGAAGCGACGGTAAACTAAAATAGTCAAGTCAAGTCAAGTCAGCTATGAAGTTGCCTTAGCCTAAGGCAATAGACAATGCTTTTAACATATACCTTATACTATATGAATACGTTAACATCACGCCAGACAACAGCGTCTTTCTTCCTAGCATTCGTATGTACGCCACACAATATAAATTCCAAGGATAAATTGGACAACTCTAATACAAATAACAGGACCTGTGTAGTTAAAATGTGGACACAAAACCGATTTCGTTGCTTTATAGCACTCTTTTAACATGGCTGCAAGGCAAATCAAGATTCCCCCAGAAGAGTAGACATATTTTCAAACAACACAAAGAACCCACTATACCAAATGGTGTTCCTCAGAAATGTTACTGTTTAGACTTATCAAATTTCGATGGATTCACAATTAATTCTCGCAAACTGTGCGATTTTATTTATTTATAAATGCAAATAACACAAATACTGAATGGTTAATGAATAACTGTTATACTCTTTATGCATAAAGTTGTTTCGTAACGGCTCCAAATCCGACACAAAAATCAGCTTGTTCTTTTAGTAATATAGATGTATGTATATGTAGATTATATTTATATCAGGAATAAAAGACATGAATTTTTCCATATACAAACTTCCAAACTTCTATCTTGATGACAGGAGCAGGATCGGCTCATTTTAAGCTCAACTGTTGATTTCGGAAACAGGAGTAGCTAGGGGATAGGGTAAATATCCGCCCCATCAAAAGTAGTAAGGGGGGTGGCAATTGTCCTTCTCCTAAAAACACTGAGGGGAAATGTCCGCCCAAACAATTTGGGGGTGGGGAGCAAATGTCTGAGGGGGCAAATGCCCGAGGGGTGGGGGGGGGGGGGGCAAATGTCAGTTTACCACCGTTATGCTATAAACATTTCTCTTGTATATTATACTCTCAATAAATAACAAAAGAAAATATGAAGAAGTAAGTTTTTCATACCTGGTGAAAATTGTAACCGATTTGGATATTTTGGGACATGAAATGTGTTCCTCATTCCCAAATAGTTACTAAAGTCAAGTAATCATGTAACCATGTATGGTGGCATATTTCTGCCCGCCACTATCCATTTAGCTACGTCGAAACTTTTCTGAAAATTTATCACATATTCAGTTAGTATCTGGCAAGTAGAAAATGTTCAAGTTATCCACTAAAGGTATCTTAACAGGACTTAACTGTAAGTTAGTGCCCACTACTGCCATTCACATATTCACTTATGTTAACTAGATAGCATGCTTTTTTTCCAGATAATTATGTGAAAAAATTCTTGTTATCCACATAAATTAACTGACTTACTTTAAAAAAGGCGAGATATCCAGTTATCTTAAGAGAATATATGGCTGGCAGTAGTGGGCACTAACAGGCAGTTCTGTCCTGTTAAGAAACCTATGAGGATAACACTCGTGAAAGTTTTCTACTTGCCAGATACTAACCGAATATGTGACGATTTTTCAGAAAAGTTTTGACATAGCTAAGTGGATAAGTGGCTGGCAGATATATGCCACCATAACCATGCACTCAGGATGAGCTTTTTAGTTTGTCCATCATCCACAATTGCTTTTGAATATTCTTTCAACCATAACAGCAGAAAAGTAGTTTAAAAGTTTGTACTTTCACTTTCATTTTCAAACTCAAAGTTTGACATAATCTAATGACAAATGCCATTGCATCTGCGTCCCTCCATTGTAAAATTGGTCTCAAGATATATTCAAGCATACTCAGATTACTCCAAAATGACCAAATGTGATTTAGTGAGAAATATAACATTATTTTTGTCCTATCAGAAAACATTTCTTTGGACTTTTTATGATAATATTACGCTTTATGTGCAAAATACAATTCTATAATTATTTTTTGTTATTGCACGACAGCTCAACACTGGGCATATTATATTTACCAGTAGTTTGTTGATTGTGATAATGTATGTTTCACCTATTATATCTTAAAAAAAGTAGGTCACCAGGGCAAATCATAGAAAACTTAGTGAAACTCTATATGCCATATTTTTCAACTTATCTCTATGAAACATGGTCAGAAGGTTTGTCTGCATAAAATCTCACTTGTGGACAAATCTGGGTCATATTGGGTCAACACATAGGTCACCAGAACATCTTGGCAAAACCCTTGTTTACACTCACGATTCCACATTTTTAACTCCGTCTTCAGCGTAAGTACCAGTAACATAATAACATCATGACGCCTTTAACCTCAATCTAACTCAATTGAGTGACATAGGGCCATCTTGACTCTCTTGTTTACAAGTATGATGAAAACCTGGAATTTGAAAACTGTTTTATACCAGAGTGTGTACTATTCCTGTCTCCTCATGTACAAAATGTTGCTATATTTATACCTCAGTATCCAGTCTTAATAAAATTTGGAAACAGAAATGGGGTAATGTTTTACATGCAAAACCTTGTCCTTTTGTTCCAATTCTTATTTAGATAAACCAGTAGCTAAACTACGAATGAACACTTTTATAATTAGTAAAATAAAATCTTGTACATTTTTTTCTAACTTACATCATGAAATAATGATTCACAGGAAGATTTAGGACTGCCTACAATCCTATATTTTGTCTCTATTTCATCTCAGTTACTGTCACTCTATCTGACATCCCTGTCACAAACAGTCTCTTGTTGTTGCAGTCAAAATGAGAGGAAAATACCGACTGGGTCCTCCCCAAGGGGTGTCCCCTGGCCTTTCCAACCCAAAACATAACCCCCGGACCTCTGTACCTGAATATCTCCTTACCTGACATGTCTACACCTATCAGGCCAAGGTTCAAGTCAGCAATGTAGAGAAAATCTCCTGATTGACTGAATGTTATGTGCTGAATTTTTGACAGTCCAAGGTTCCCAGATTTACTCAATGAGCCTGACAGTGTGTAGAACAGTACATCATCTTTCCAGTTGGAGACACACAGTTTGTTGTCCCAGTAGGAGATACCATAGCAATCATGATTCAGCTTGATGGATCTGGTGAGGGTCATTTTGTGAGGACCAAGGGATACAAACTGTATTGTCTTGTTGTTCAGACATACTGCTGCCTCCTGCTGACTGATACAACACACACCATAAGGGGGGTCAGGTAGATCACAGTGGTCTGTGACTGTGTAGGAGGTGGTGTCCAGGCGCTTCAGCTTCAGGTTGTTGTTATCTGACAGTAGGAGGGAACCATCAGACAGGAGACAGGAACCCAAAATATAACCTGCATGTCTGTCCTCCTTGATTTTGATATTGATGTCCTGTCTCTTTCCAGCTTTGTACAGTGTTGGTGACTGAGTTGAGGTCACCGCAGACTGAGGATTCATGTTTTTCTTTTCCTTCACTACTAATGGTTTGTCTACTATAGACCCAAGTGATTGAAGACTGTTGAGGAATTGTTCAATCTGTTTGTCAGATATAAACTGAGGAGACAGGTGCTTTGTGATTTCTTGCACTTCTTGAACAAGTTGCTGAGCAACTGTTATTACTTTCTGGCCTTTTTTTATGCTGACAAACAGTTTGGGCTTTATTTTCATCATGACTGTCAAGCTGACTGCGACATTTCTGGACATCTGTCATCACCTCTTGACATTTGTCAGAGTTCTGTTGAAGAGTGTCCTCTTCTTCCTTAAATTTATCTGCCAATCTTTTCTTTTCTGCCTTCCCCAGATTTCTAATAATAGCCACTAGTGTCTCTACATAGGAGTCTACAGCCGACAGCTGTTTCTCTTTCTCTGCCTTCAATACTTCTGCCTGTCTGTCCCTCAGCCTCCCTCCCTCTTTAATCCTGTCCCTTGCTCTATCAAGCCCTGCTCTGGCTTGCTGTAACTCTGTCTTCTTGAAAAGTTGTCCCACTTCATGTGGAATGAACAGAACTGTTTTACATGATCTGGTTGAATAATGAAAAAAGAAAATTTATTGGTCACTTAAAGTTAGTGAGTATCCAATGAAATACTTCACATTTGTAACATTTTTTTGCTCTACTATACAAAATATGACAAGCTATTTTACTCTCCCTTGCTTTTGCATTATATCTTGATCAAAATTTGCATGCAACTTACTGTCATCATAAAAAAACTATATCTTAGTGACCAGCTATGCTTATGTATGTAAAACTACATTAAGGTGTTCAGGGGCATTGAACAAACAGGTGAGACAATTCTTGATCAAATTCAATGCAAATTATGGCCCTTTTTGGAATTTTTGTTACAGTTTTGCATACAACATACTTTCATGTTTATATCTCAGCAATCATTTATGGAATTTACTTGAAACTTTATAAAGGTGATCAGGGGCATCATATAGAACTCTTGGCTTAACTTATTTTAAGTTATGGCACCTTTTGAACTATGAAATGTTGTATTCTTCCATGTTTTTCCATAGGGTCAGTAAGTTTTAAACATATTTTTGTTTCAACTCTTTTAATTTACGTTTTAGCCAAAGGCCTTTATCAAACTATAAACAATTCTTGCTGACAATACATAATTGCAATATCCTGCAACCAGAACAGAAAATGGGTAGGAAATCTTATATTAAACCTGACACTTGTGACTATATTTGCAACCAGTGGAGACCAAGATCAGCCTGTACAGATGTGATGTGCAGGCTGATCTTGGTCTGCACTGTTTGCTATTCAGTCAAAATAATTTCAGCAAACACCTACTGTAAACAACTAATGTTACAGTCCAAACTGGTTTCAAATGATTGCTATAGTGTGTCACTGTTACATTTTCTAGAAGATATCCTTTTTTTTTATTTTTTCTAAAATAGCCTTTAGTCTTTCAAATCATGCTGACATTAGGGTAGTGCTTTCCTCAACGCAGAGGATTGATAATATGGGTAGGAAATCTCATAAAATATTTACCCTTACAATGCTGTGCACATTTGTGATTAACTTTGTGACCATTGCAGACCAAGATCTGCCTGCACATTGTGCAATCTGATCACGGACTGCACTGTTTGCTATTGATTAATAAAACTAAAAAGAAAAACTATAGCACCCCTATGAACAACTACTGGTACAGTCCAATATGATGAAAGGACAAGTCCAATAAAGAAATAATGCATGGGAAGGGTTAACAAAATCAATAAAATTTGATTTAGATTGTAAACAAACAGGTAAACAAAATTTGACAGTTATGCAGCAAGTTATTATATCTCCCTGATGGACACTCCTCTTATGTACAGGATAGTTCAAGGACTGGTTATCCCAGTGTCAGAATATTGTAACTGGGTCTGGTATCATGCCATACGTCTTGTGTGATACTGCAGTGAGACAAGGCTATATATATCTCAGGTAGACATAGTCTCCAAATGACTGAAATACTGTCAGTTGAGTGTTTGATCAAACAAACATTCTTGCAATATTTTCATATGAAATAAATCTTACCTGTGTTTTTCAAAAGCACAGGTGATACATCCAACTTCATCGTGGTCTTTGCAGTATGAGTCAACATGTTTAGTTGGATGAATAGCACACCTTTCTGTAGGCAGTAGCACTTGACCCGCCGCCTGGGGTGGCTCCTGAAGGGTGTGGTCATCATTGATTACATTGTGAGCCTCCAGGCATTTTGTGCAAAAATGTTTATGACATTCTACACAAAACTTTTCTGATTTCCTCTCCTTTTTCTTTTTATAACAGGTTGAACACTTATAGTCTATCACTTCTTCTGAAACTTTCTTGTATAAGGAAGTCGCCATATTTTTTGTCTAGTTTGTTGTCCTTGGTCCTATGATCAAAAGTATTTAACTTCCTTGTACACCGAGACAAAAATCAAGGGAAATAACTGTTGTACATTTTATTCTTCTGATCAGAAAGAGTTATAGATCATAACAGTAACCACTGCTTCTTTTGAAGGCCTATATAGTTATAAACAATTTTTATTAAACATAAAAAAGAAAGAAGCCCAATCAGGACAGTATTTTTATATTGGGATCATGTTTTGGAAAAGCTGAATGTGTAAAATTGTGGCACTTAGAAAATTGTAATACAAGTGAGACTTATCTGGACATCGAAATAATTGTATTTATGTTGAAATAAGAGATATGTCGTCATAGGAATTGACATATACCTGCATACATGAGACCATGTATCAACAATCATACACAAACTGCAATTGTCTTTCAGTTAAGACGCTATTTACACTACCAAAGGCCTTTACATTAAATCAGTGTCATCATGAAAACAGGTCATACTATAAGTTTTGTAATTCTATGAAAATAACTTTCCTCATGTTAATTTTGCCCAATGTGTATGACCGCACCCGGTGGCGTTGTGGTTAGAGTGTCCACCTTGGGAACAGGAGGTCATGGGCTCAACCCCGGCCGCGACATACCAAAGGCGTTAAGAATGCCACATGTCTACTGCATGATACTGCAGTGTGGCAGCACTAAATCTACCTCAAGTAGATAACGTCTCCAAATGACTGAAATACTGTCAGTAAACCCAACAAACAATGTGTAGGATTTGCAATTAATGTGGTTTGTTATACTGTAAAGTAAATCCCATGCCACATATAGTCAATCTTGATACCCTTCCAGATACCTTCTCTGATTGGTTGAAAATCTTTGGAGTAGAAATGAGTGAGCTAATGTTACATTGATTGTTCATTTCAATGACAGTGATGGAAATATCCTACCTTGTATCAATACTCATCCAATCTCATAATGAAAATTAACTACAGAGATACGCCGAGATGTAAAAAAATATCAATGTAAAAAATGTTGATATAAAATGGAATTCTATAACTATTTTATGAAGAGGAATATCATTAATTCATTAATTCATTCATTCATCTTTTATGAAGAGGGTATTTAATAAATTAATTCCTTTCTTAGTCTGTGTGTGTGGACGGTCAAGGGGAAAATATTTATGTATAAAATCCTTGTCTTTTAAACACATAAATTTATTTGTTTTTATACACAAAGCACAGAGTCAAAGGTCCACAATAAAATGATAAGTCTAAACAATCTTTTGATATAACACAAAGTCACTTTAAATTGGCAATCCAAATTTCACGAGGTACTCCTCAGTGTAGTGACTTAATAAAAAACTACTCTTATTATTATTCTCTTTCACTCTGCTTGCTACCAACTCCCTTTCTTTCTTTCTAAGACACACCCTCAAAACTAAATGTTTATCCAATCAAATAGCTGATGGTGTGAAATCAAATAAATCAACAGATTATTGGACTTTGGCTAAAAGTGCATCCCTAGCCAGAAACTGAGGAAAGTAATTAAATCCAACTAAGATAAACACTGACACTGACCACAACCGGCCCTGTCAATTTAAATGACATATTTATGGCTGAACACTGGTTCATCAGTGTTTTTCTTATCAAAGTCAAGACAGTGCCATACAATGACATAACCAAAGAGATCTGGAGTCATATAATTGCTTATTTTCTATATTAATATTGACTAAGATTAAAACTATGAAACCAAACTTTGCATTGGAAAGCTTGTTAAAAGACAATCATTTTGATTCCAAACAGCAATGGCTAACATTGTTATTTAATATAGTTTTAATAGAGAGAAACAAAGATAAAAATGTAATGAAATATGTTATTCTTTTGCTATCAGATATTTAAAAAATACTATATAAGAGAAGAATATTGGGACTCTTTAAGTATGTAGAAATATCTTAAATGTCGAAACTGACAATGTCAACATTATTGACTAATTTCCATTCCAACTTTCCAGATAGTTTTCTTTTCTTTTTCTGGCTTGTTTTTAAACTCACAAGAGCTGAGCTGTGACCATCATCAAATAAACATTTTGCTTTAATTAAAAGACATCTATGAAAGCACCATTTAGAAATTTGTGAAACTTAGCATGAATAATCATTGGGTGGCCTACACAAATAAATTTGATACATGCAGAACTCTAGTTGTCATGGCAACCAACATAATTTATTTAAATCTTTTCTCTTCTGCAACCAATGGTCAGAATTTAATTTCATTTGTAACAAATGGTACAAATGGTAAACACTATCTGTGTCAGGTTACACTGCAGAGGCTGACAGTCTGGTGTTACAGGCGCGATCTACTCACTTGATGCTTCAGACTTTCTGCTTGCTTGGAATAAAACATTTTTTAAATTTTTTAAATTTTTTTTCCAATGTTCAACTTTTCATAGTTCCTAGTGTTCAGACACTTTTTGTAAATTATGTCAACAAATATAAACATGTAGCTAGGCATTAATCTTAGATTTAGCACATTTCTTTAGGAATTACAGGGTTTTCTACCTTGAATTCTTCTTCAAAATTTGGCTGTGATTTCATGCAATTTCTGACATGTAATTACCAATTTCAATATCAATTTGCACCATTACCCCTATTGGGATGCAGTGTCACCTCAAATCATCTCTCATGATTTGTATTTAATTTGGTCAAATTGTGTGCATGTGTAAACTTCACTATATGCTTGAGGAAATGTTAACATCCATCCCTTAATTTTTGCCAATATATATATATAATACTAGACATTTCCTGTGAAGTTTTTAATGTTTAAAACAATCTGTTTTGATGCATGAAGGAGACTCTCCAATATCAATTCACCATAGATTTGATTATTTATCATGTTTTCAAAGAGATAGTTCCTAATATCAAATTACATTACAAAGTAAGGATAAAATAACTGATAATTCATGATACATGTATATTAGGAGATCATAGTAGTTATAGATTTGAGCGTGTCTAGGCCACCCCCCTAAATTTTTTTTCAATGCTTATACCCCCCTCTAGAGGGGCCCCTCGAAAAAATGAAAAAATGAAAAAAATGAAAAAATGAAAAAAATGAAAAAAATGAAAAAATGAAAAAAATCAAAAAAATCACACTAATGTAAAATTTAAAAAACACATGTGTAAACTTTTAAAAAAAACATCAATGAAAAAAAAATTAAAAAATTGCGTTTTTTCCTGAATCCCTTTTTACATTTATATAAAAATCCTCACTCTGAATATGGAGGAGGAGGGTTTTCTAACGTATTATAAAAATTCAATATTATACAGTTTTTATATTTTTGGATATTATCTCCATTTAGAACTCAGTTATCTGTAATTCTTGTTCATAAAAACTACCTGTAATGTCTTCACCTTTTAAATCTTTTATTTTATAAGTAACGGGATTTGTATTTAAAACTTCTTCAATTACAAATATTTCTCTAGTCCAACGAGTAGTATAACCCTTTTCAAATTTACCTTTCTTTTTTGCTATTCTTACTCTATCTCCAACTTTGAATTTAGGTTTTTTAATTTTCTTTTCTTTTTCTGGATATAAATTTTTATACACTGTTAATGTATTTTCTGATTTACTTGCTTCAACAGGTGTCATTTTAATAGAAGAATGAACTGTATTGTTATAATTTTTAACTAAATCATCTAATATATCATAATATTTAGTAGTTTCATGAGCAGTAAAATATTTAAACATATGTTGTTTCATTGTTCCTATCCAACGTTCTACTACACTAGATTTTTCTTCATTCTCAGTTGAATATAACTTTATGTTATTATCTTTTAACAATTCTTTTACTTGTCGATTATAAAATTCAGATCCTTTATCTGACCAAATAAAAATTGGTTTTCTTTCTTCAAATAATGTTTTAAATGCTTCACTTACTGTTACTCCTGTTTTATTTTTCAATGGAATTAACCAACCATATTTACTAAAAACATCTATAACTGCCAATAAATATTTATAATGTTTATTTTGTTTTGAATATTGTTGCATATCTACCAAATCAACAGCCCATATTTTATCTATTGAATCAACAAAAACACGTCTTTTAGGAAATTTCTTTATAACTCTATGATGTAATTCATCTGCTAATTTATTTGTTCCTATAAATCTATTTTTCTTAGATCCACACTCAGAACATTTAGCTTTTAACATTTGTCTATTATTGGTTGTTGTTACTTGCTCTACTGAATCATTTTCAGTATGTTTTTTTACAACGTAAACAATATATTTTTGGGTGATCCATTTTTAATGATAAAAAAATGGCAGAAAGAAAAATCTGTAAAAAATGTGGTGAATATAAAACATATAATAATTATTACAAAGAATCTAAAGCCCCTGATGGGTTAAAAGCAAAATGCAAAAAATGTTTATACTTTGTTAAAAGAGATCATCGAGAAAGAAACAAAGAAAAATATAAACGATCTTATCAAGAGTTTATGGAAAAAATCCAGATTATCAAAGTAATTATTTTTTATCTATAAAAAGGAAAAATTACTGAAACTATTATTGATAATATAGATGAAGAAGATATAATTAAATATATTAAATTATTAAGAAAAAGAATAGTTATTAATCAGTTTCCTTTGAAAATAAAAATAATAATAACAAGTGAATTTTCAACCCCTTTGGCATTTGATATAATAGAAAGTCATTACTCTCACCCTGTTCAAGTTATTCAAACACAAAATAATATAAAAGAATTCTATAATAGTTTGAGAGATAAATTTGAAGCTTTTGTAGATAAATTTCAAGAAAGAGGATCTGGTTTTGTTTTTAGAAATATTAAAAGTGTAGAAGTAAAACAATATAAATATGATTATCAGAAAGCTTCATCTTATATACCTCTTCAATTTAAATCAAGTAATATTATTAATGTTCAAAATAAAGATGATAACAAATGTTTTTTATGGTCTATATTAGCAAAGTTTTATCCCGCTAATACACACAAACAAAGAGTATCTAAATATAGAGAATATGAACATAAACTTAATATGAAAGGAATTGAATATCCTGTATCTATAAAAGATATTCCAAAAGTAGAGAGACAAAATAATTTAAGTATAAATGTATTTGCATTAGAAAATCAATCTAATAAACAATATTTATATCCGGTTTATGTTTCAAACGTAGAAAGTGAAAATGTAGTTGATCTCTTATACATTGAAAGTAATGAAAATACCCATTATTGTTTAATTAAAAAATTAGATAGTTTCAAGTATGATAAGAATAAGCATAAATCATTTACATGTAGAAATTGTTTACAAGGATTTCAAAGAGAAAAAACGCTAATTAATCATAAAGAAATATGTTATGATAATGAACATTGTAAAGCCGTAATGCCTGAACCAGGAAAAAATATTCTTAAATTTAAAAATTACCATTTTAAAAATAAATTACCATTTGTTATATATTGTGATTTTGAATCAAATAATATTCCATTATCTACTACTCAACCAAATCCTAAAGAATCTTACACAAATAAAATATTTAAACAAGAAGTAAATAGTTATGGAATTAAAACAATAGAAAAATATGTAGAAAAAGTAATGAATATATTTAAAGAAATAAATTATAAGATCTACCTTAATGAACAGAAAAAACCAATACTAAGTAGGGAGGAAGAAGAAGAATTTCAAGAAGCAACTGAATGTTATATTTGTGAAAAAGGATTTGAATGTTGTGATGATAAAGTAAGAGAACATAATCATCTTTCGGGGGAATATAGAGGAGCAGCATGTCAATCATGTAATACAAAAGAGGGTAAAGTAACAAAATTAATACCTGTATTCTTTCATAATGGTTCTAATTATGATTTCCACTTTTTAATTGAAGAACTTATGAAATATGAAGATAAATATAATAAAGTAAAACTTCTTTCAAAAAGTTCAGAAGAATATATTTCTATAGATTATGGATCATATTATAAAAAATTAAGATTTTAATAGATTTATAAAAGAGTTTAATGGAGATATTTCACTACTAAAACAAAAAGGATTCTATCCATATGAATATGTAGATTCCATAGAAAAATTAAATGAAACACAATTACCAGATATTAAAGAATTTTATTCTACATTAACTCAAACAACAATTACGGGTGAAGAATATCAACATGCTCAAAAAGTTTTCTCTCATTATAAATGTAAAACATTATTAGATTACCATAAATTATATCTTAAAACAGATGTTTTAACATGGCAATGTGGTTTAAAATATACAGGGGTAGAATTAGAATTATTAACTGATATAGATATGCTGCAAATGTTTGAGAAAGGAATAAGAGGTGGTTTCTCTGGTGTTCTAGGTCCAAGACATGTAAAAGCATTTAATAAATATACTCCTAATTATGATGAAGATTTTAGAATTATAGATGAATATGAAAAGGAGGAAGCGTTAGTAATAATTAAAAATGGAGGAGATTTAAATAAGTTCTTTGAAGAAAAATATTTATTATACTTAGACGCTAATAATTTATATGGATGGGCAATGTCTCAGAAATTACCTACTAAAGATTTTAAATGGGAAAATAATCCTAATTATTATAAAGATATTCCAGAAGGCAGAGGTTGTTTAATAGAGTGCGATCTTGAATATAATGAAGAGTGTAAAAAGAAAACGTATAAATATCCTTTAGCTCCTGAAAAGATGAAAATAAATAAAGAACAATTATCTAATTATCAATTAAATTTATTAGGAGATAAACCATTAGGTAAAAAAAAAACATATATTGTTCATTAAAAAATTAAAATTAGGATTAAATACTAAGGTCATAGAATAATATCTTTTGAAGAATTGGTTATCAAAATATATTAATTTTAATACTGAACAAAGAACTAAATCAAAATCTGATTTTGAAAAAGATTTATGAAAGTTAATGAATAATTCTTTTTATGGAAAGACTTTAGAAAATATAAGAGGAAGAAATGAGATTAAACTACTTACTAATAGAGAAGAAGTAAGAAAATATATAAATAAACCTAATTTTAAAGATTCAGTTATATTCAGTGATGACCTTGTTGCAATTGTAAATAATGTTACTTCTGTTACATTTAATAAACCTATTTATTTAGGGCAGGCTATTTTAGATTATTCAAAACAGTTAATGTATCAATTTTATTATGATATTGCTAATAAACTATGGGAAAAGAATGAACTTGTTGCTTCAGATTCAGTTTTAGGTGATACTCCAATAATACTAAGATATAAAAATAAAATATATATTGATAAAATAGAAGATATTACAGATGAATATGAATATTCAAATGGTAAATTTTATTGTAAACTTGCTACGCAGCCGGACTTTGTCCGTAGAAGTAATTTAGAAGTTTGGACAAGTAAAGGATTTGCTAAAATAAAAACTGTAATTAAACATGAAAAAAAATTGTTGATGTAACAGAAGATCATTCTTTAATAAAAGATGATAATGAAATTATTAAACCTAAAGATTTAACACTAAATACAAATCTTTTATTTAACGATAATTATAAAGAAAAATTAAATCCACTTTAAAAAAAATTTTTGAAAAAAGCTTTTATAGAAGGATTCTTTTTAGCAGATGGATCTAGTGGAATTTATCCAAAAAATAAATATTGTTGGTGTTTAAATAATCAAGACTTAAATCTTTTAAATAAATGTTTAGAATGGTGTAAAGAAATATATCCAACAGATTTTAAAATAATAGATTGTATGAGATCATCTGCAGTTTATAGAGTTATCCCTAAAGGAAATATAAAAATAATGGCAATACAATTTGAAAAATTTTATACAGATAAAAAAGAAAAATATATTCCTTATAAAATTCTTAATAAAGAATATAATTATAGATTATTCTTCTTTAGAGGATTTTACCAAGGAGATGGATATAAGAAAGGTCTTGCATTTTCTTTTTCACAAAAAAGTAAAATTACATTTTCATGTTTACATTATCTTATAAATATCTAAAAAGCACTTTTAAAAAAGGAAAAAAAAATTTAAAGGGGTTTTAATTGTGGATTTCCATTAATCTGTAAAAATACGGATTCTATCTTCTTATCAATAATAACAAAAGATATTTATGAAGATTTAGAAAAAATAAAAGATGACTATCTAGATACATCTGATTATCCTAAAGATCATCCACTTCATTCACAAAAAAATAAAAAAGTAATTGGAAAATTTAAAGATGAACTAAATGGAAAAATTATGAATGAGATAGTTTTCTTAAGAAGTAAAGCTTATTCTTTTACTTTAACTGATTTAAAGGAAATCAAGAAATTAAAAGGAAGGGAATTAAAAAAATAAATTTAAAAATGTTTATTTAATAAAACAGAACAAATAAATAAGATGTATACATTAAATTCTGATTTACATAATATGTATATTAATGAGGTTAATAAAATAAGTATGTCTCCATTTGATGATAAAAGGTATATATGTGATAATGGAATAGATACTTTACCCTTTACGTAATTTCCATGCTAAAAAACCTGTTGCAAACATTCCTACAGCTATAAAAGCATATTCTCTACTCTTTTGGTCTTCAGAAGGAGTATAAAAATCACTTAATGTAGGTTCTTTAGGTAAAGCCGGTATTTGTTTACCTGTGATATAGTAATATTGTTTCATTGCTTCATCAACATCATCAAAGGTTTTTACAGCATGATCTTCCTTTTTCGTTTGTTCATTTAAAAAATCTAATCTTTGTGTTCTTTCTTTACTCCATTCATCATGTGCAGATTGTAATTGTTCCATTGCTTTATCATGTCTTTTTCTCTCTTCATCACTTTTCTTCTTATCAATATGAGAAAATAAATAATTACTACCTGAAAATGAAAATGCATTAACCACTGCTCCACCAACCATCATCGCTATTGCACTTGCCATTTTAATACGGACAAAGTCCGGCTGCGTAGCATTACGGATTAAATCCAGCTGTGAAACATTATGGAACAGAGTTCCAGCTGCGTAGCATTACTTCATAATATCAGCAGTAATAATACCTTGTTTAACCAATATATCTCTTGTATAAGTAGCTAGAAGAATATCAAGAGTTAACATTGAAACATCATTAAAATTTAAATCTACTTTAGGAGCTGGTTTTCTTAAAACCTTTTTAATTATTTCTGCATAACTAACTGTTAAAAGAGAAACTACTCCTGCATGATATGCTGTATTAATAAGTTGTTTTTGATCTGCCATTTTTTAGAAAACAAATTTGTGTTCAGCTAAAGATCAAATGGATCATATTCTTTTATTTGTGGACTATAAACTTTTTTTAGTTGTGGACTCTGTGAAACTGGTTGTGAGTTTATTTTTTTAAATATATATAATCCTAATCCAATAACTCCAATTATATATAAAGGAATATAATTTTTATATATATTTACATATAGAACTTCATCATTAACTTCATTATCATCTTTTGTAATACTACGAACAAAGTTCGGCTGTCCAGTTGAAACACTACGGATAGGTTGTGGACTATGAACTTTGTTCAGTTGTGGGGAACTTTGTTCCATTGAAACACTATGGACTGGTTCATCTATAATAGGTTTTTCTCGTAATTGATTCTGCATTTCTTCAAATTCTTTTCTTTTCTTTTCAGCTTTTATTTTTTTTTGCTTCTGCAATTCTTTTACCTGCTTCAACTCTTTTTGGGTTTTTAATTTTTTTATGAACTTCACTCATTTTTAATGGTACAAAGTTCTGGTTGTGGATCTTCACTAACAGGTTGTTCTTCCTTTTCCACAACTGGACTATGGACAAAGTCCGGCTGTGAAACACTTTGTCCAAAGTCAATATTTTCTATTGTTGTTAATACTGTTGTAAAAGGAGCAAGAAACATTCCATATTTATAATACAATTCACAACATAAAGAATTTAAAGCATTATTTAAAAAGGGATCTTCATTTAAATCTTCTATTAATTTAGGTTGATTTTTAACTTTAAAATATTTAGACACTCCCATAACATATAAATTAATAAAAGAATTTCCTAAAGTTTTTGTCATACTTGATCCTAATCTAGCTTCATATCTAGTATATAATTTATTAATTTCTTTATCAGGTAATTTTTCAATATCTAAAACTGAGATTTCTTTTCCTAAATATTGTTTACTCATTCCTCCAGAAACAAGAGCTAAAAGTCTTTCTCTTTTTTCAGAGTATTCTGGTTTTGGTATTTCTAATATTTCTTCAGCATTCATTTTATAAAATATTTTTTTTATTTTTCTATAATTATAAGTGAGATAACCTATTAAACTTAAAGTACATATATTGGTAAAAAGATTTAATACAGACAAAATCTCCATTTTATAGTACCGAACAAAGTTCGTTAGATAACTACAAACTTTGTCCAGTTGTGGTAGCATTAAACAACTAAGTAATTTGTAGGTTGGTCTGTTTTTAAAATTAATTTACTATGTTTCTTTTTTTTCAATTCTTCTTTTATCTTTTGTCTTTCTTCTAATGTAGGGATGACATCATTTTCTCTTAAACAATTTTCAAAACTATCTCTGTCCTTAGTGTAGAATATACATATCCATTTTGTTTGTTCTCTTAAATCTTTTAAAACAGAATTATATCTTTGAGAGATAACCCAAACAGATTGTTCAGCATGTCTTCCTGAAAACGCTAATTCAGAAAGCATATCTCTTTTCTTCGTTAACTCTTTTGTAGCACTACAATCATCTATAATATAAAGAGTAGGACATCCTGCATATTTTTTAAAAAATATTCTTAATAATTCTTGTAGTTTTTCTACTCCATTAACAATAGGATTAACAATTATTAAATTCTTTGTTTTTGGTTTTTAACATCAGAGATCCATTCCCTATTTTTATATGCTTTTTTCCATTGAATAGTTGGACAGAGTATAATAATATATTTAAATACAATAAATTTTAGTAATTATTTAATAATTATTTAAGGATTATTTAGTAATACTTAGTAATTACTTAGTAATTATTTAGTAATACTTAGTAATTTATATACTTCACTAATACATAATTTCTTTAAATCTTCCATCTTCAAAATTAATTTGTGCGTCTTGTATAATAAACAGATAAACATTTATTGGCTCATCCGATCCTGCGTCTTTTGTTATTTGTATTGTGATACCTTCTGAAGCATTTTCAATTCTTCTTCCAGAACCGTGTAGTGAGTTATCATCCGTTGAACGTAAATCTAACCACAATGCATAATTGTTTGTTAAATATTTTTCTAATGTTGTATCAGTTAAATATAAATCTTTTACAATCATACTCGTTTCTTTATCTCGTTTTGAATTCAAAGCAAAGAATTTATTTATCTCATCCCACTGTTGATAAGCTCTCATTCCTTGACTGTATAGTTGATTTGGGACTCCTTCTATTGTCATTTCTACTTTTGTTATTTCAGGATTAAAATAATGTTCTGTTGATGTTCTATCCGGATCTTCAAATAACATTAGAATACCTTTCATACTTCTAGCCGGAACATTAAGATTAATATTCCAAAGTGTATCAGATTTGTTTTTTGTTATTTTCCTATGTCTAAGTATTCTATCATATAAAATAACCATCTTACCACTAAATCGATTTCTAAGTATTCTAGATAATTCAATATCAGAAACACTATCAAATTCTAAACAAATATTCTTAATAACGTAAGAAGCATTTACATCACTCGATTTAATTACTTTATTATATTCATTGAATGTAAGTTCATATTCGAGTCTATCTCCTAGACCAGCTTGATAAAAAGGCATATGCGTTTCTAATAATTCAAAATCTAGGGGGATACAAAATCTACTTCCATAAGCTTTTGCAACAGCTTCATCTTGTTTGTCCGAGGAAGCATTACCGGCTTTCCTTGATAAGCCATATTTACACGTTCAGTTGATGATTTCCATAAATCGATATAACAATGAAATATATCACTATCATCAATTGACATCACTTCATTTCCAGATATTCGTATTGTTGTTTTCTTGATGATAGCTCTTCCTATGTTTGGATATATTGTTGCATTTGCATCACTATCACTTTTGATTTCAATTTCAAATGCTAATCTGACTGTTCCAGGAACAATAACATCATTACCACTTAGATTAGGAAATCTTACTAACAAGTGTTGATTTTGATCAATAGTTGAAGGATTATTAGTTATTACAACACTTTGACGAATTCCTTTCACACCTCTAGGTTCTCTTATTTTTCTGTATGGGTTTAATTTATCTCCGTAAGCCGACATTTTTTAGAGGGAATTTTTAATGTTTAAAATGGCAGAAGGAGGATATGATTTTGAAAATCCTATGTTTGATGAAGATGATTATGATGATGATGAGGAAACTCCTCTTATAAATAATTGAAAAAATTTAATTTATTTTAAGGTTGATACAGGAACAAAATTAATAGTAGAAGAGAGAAAAGATATGGTTGATAAATATTTTAAATTTTTAGGAGAAGAATCAGAATATGTTGATTATTTAAACTTTAAATTTACTGATGATACACTATATTTAAAGGTTCCAGGTAAAGACGATGTTAGACTTACTAAAGGTAATGGTTTTATAAAATTAAGTACCCTAGAGGGTAAAATTGGAAGAGGTGCAATTAGAAACTTGTTGAACATACGTTATGAACCAATATCAGTAGAGGATAGAAAAAAATTAAAAAATGCAAATGAAATACTTCCAGAAAATATTGAAATGAATGATTTAGCTGATGCAGCTGAAAAGGCTGAAACTAGTGTAAAAGAAGTAGTAGAAACATCATTTATTGAACCTCAGACAAAGAGAGAAATGAATGGTATCCTCAGAGAAATAAATAGTGTTAAAGAAAATATAATAAAAATTAGTAAATAAAAGAAAGAATCACTAAACGAATAAGAGATTTAGAGATAGAGAGAACTTCAAGATTAGAAGTACTTGAAACCAATAGAGATAAACTAAGAAATCAGATAAAAAAAAAAAAGATACAACATTAGCAGAAAAAATAAAAACTTTATTCAGAGAACAAGGGATAACAATTGTTAGTATTTTAACTGCTTTTGGAATGATTATTGGTGTTATTGTTGAAACTTTTATTCCTGGAGGTGGAACACCTAAACCTCCTGGGAAAGGAGGAGATGTAAGAGATTGGATAAAAAAACAATTATCAAATATTGCTAAACTATTAGCAAAACTTGCAGGAAAAGCGGTAGAGGCATTACCTGGAATTATTGGAGCTATTGTAGGATGGTTATTAAAAACAACAGGAAATGTTGTTGCATGGTTTGGAGAACATTTATGGGCTTTATTAATTTTAGTTGTAGGAATGATATATACAGCTGTTAGTGCTCCGCAGCCGAACAAAGTTCGTTAGAGAACATATTCGCTAACAGTTGTTAGAGAACATATTCATAAATATATAAACTTAAAAGACCTATTGTAATACTTCCTATTATAATAGATATTTTATCATCTTCATGTGTTTCAATTGGAGGTTCACTAGTCCGGACTTTGTCTGTAGGTTCTGGTAAAGATTTTCTTGTTTTTGCTCCAATTAGTTCAACATTTTTCTTTTTAGGAATAAGTTGATTATTTATTTCATTATTTATTCCAAGTGTTTGAATTTTTTCTTCTTCTGCAACTACAATTTCATTATTATAATCTTGGAATGTATCAATTTGTAATTCCATATCACTAGGAGACATATACAAATCTATTCCATAAACATAATCAACTTTACTTCTTGCATATTTTAATGTGTTATCATATCTTAATATTTGACTAGGTAAATCTATAGGACTATTTATAGCATCTTCAATGTTAACTAAAAATTGTTTTTGAGCATCAAATGCCGTTCCTGTTCCTAAAATATCTGTTCTAGTTTGAGATTGTGCTCCAAGAATAGACCAACAATATGTTCTTATAGACTCATTAATTCTTTCAACTCCTGCTATTGTAAACCCTTTTGATTCATCAAGAATAAAAGTTGTCCACATGTTTTTAAATTCATCTGGTTGTTTGATATAATCAATAGAACTTAATTTTGTATAAGTCTTATTTTTAACAAGACCTCCAGATCCAAAAGTAAATCTATATGTTCTAAAAACAGATAAATCAAAAACATTAAGAGAATTTCCCACAAAATAAGTTTTTTTCCAAACATTTAAATATTTTGTTTATATATATCCAAGACCACCACCATCTGTATATATTTTTTTATGTCTCCAATCTGTATTAGGATCTACATTAAATTCACTACAAATTTTTTCATAAGCTTCTCTATCATAACTATTATTAAAAGCATTCCAATTTTTATCTTGTGGAAGAGGAATAGATAATTCAAATAATATTCTTCTTGTTTGATAATAAATATGGAATAAGAATAAAGAACCCGTTAACCCTCCTGCCTCTATATGATTTTTTATGTCAACTCCACAACCTGTAGTTGAACACCAAATAGCAAAGTTTAATTGATTCTGCCAAAATAACATCCAATCACTTTCCCACCTTTCTACTATTTCTTGTGATTTAACATTAGGTAATAAATATTTTTCAAATATATTAGGGAAATCTACATTAAAACTTTTTCCATCTGATGAAATTATTATTTTTTGGTTTATAATGTTGAGTGTTTTTTTATTAAACTCTCCTCCATGTAAATACTTAATATCACTATTATATTTAAATTCTTGTGGAATCATTTTTTATCTGTAAAAAATGTATCATATAATTTCTAATATTGATGAACCTATAAACCTACAACAATATATAGATAACGAATGTGGAGATAAGAAAATTGGATTGAGGAGTTTTACTTATACTATAGGTTGGTATAATTTAATTGAACAATGGCTTGATACCCAATCACACCTCTCCCCACCACCCAAAAAAATAATTTCAGATGGTTTTTATAATTTTCAACAAATAGTTGATGTATTTAAAGATTTTGACAACAGAATAACATTAACTGTTGATGAAAAAAAATGGTATTGCTTGTTTAAAAGCAGAAGGATACCCAACAACAACAACTAGAAGGGTAAGCACTGGATATACTGAGATAGCCTATGGATTATTAATAACCAAAGAATTAAGAGAAACGTTAGGATTTAAAGAGACTCGTCGTTATCCGCAAGTTCTTGTTAACTTCCCATGCCATGGTGAACAATCAATAGATTTAGCTCCTTATAAACAATTATATGTTCACCTTGAACAAATAAATAGTGCTTACAATTTTTTTAATGGTTCTCCTAGTAATATCCTAGGAGTTGTTCCAATTGAAAATAAACAATTTGGAGATATTGTTAATACAAACTTTAGTAATCCAGAGTATAAAAAATTAACTATAGGAAATATTTCTGAATTAAATATAAGTGTTTGTGATGAAAAAGGACAAAAAATAGATAATCATGGATTACCAATGAGTTGTATTTTAGAAATTATTCCTTAAAAAATGAGTATATTCGGCTTTAAAAAGTATATACCAGATGAGAGTAAGATAGCTTCATATTTTAATAATTTAAAGTCAAATTTAGACAGTGAATTATTTAATAATTTAAAGTCAAATTTTGACAGTGAATTATTTAACATTTTAACAAGATTAGACCATGTGGTAAAAAGAGTAGAGAAATCCTTAAAAAACATTACAATAAGTGCTGAAACAAAAGGTTCTTTATTTATTGGTGAGGTGTTTTCATTTGGAAATGCCGGCAGACAAAAAGATGTTGGTTATGTTGTGATGAGGCGTAGTCAATTTACTGGTATTGGCCTGTCGAGTAAAAGGACAAGTGGTGAAGTGCGAGTTGGTGTATTGGTGAATGGGGCGCTTTTGAGTGGGTGTGAGATTACTTTGCATACAACAGCAGCAAAACATGATAATTTTGAACGCCCTTTTTTAGTTGAGGCTGGAAATGTTATTAATTTTGTTAGTCTGGTGGATAATGGAACTGCAGTTAATACTGTTGCCTCGTTATTGTTTGAATTCAAATAATATATATAAAAATGAAGCAACCAACGGCCCCAGATTTATACCCCAATTTAAATAGTGAACTCCAGGAACCAAGTCAAAATTATAGATTGCAAAAAATCTCAGAGATTGAAAAAACATTAATTAATGAGAGAGATACTCGTAAAGCATTGTACAAGAAATATAAAAGAGGAATAAATACAACAGATGGAGTAGACACAGCTTTTATGTCTGCTAGTATAATTATAGGAACTATTGGTTTAATTGTTCCTATTCTATTTCCGTTAGAAATTGTAGCTCTTGTATGGGAAGGAGTTGGAGCCTCTGTAAAAATTGTTAGACGTAAATTTATGAATAAAATTAAAAAACATGATAATATTAAAACTATTGCTAACAGTAAATTAAATAGTATAAAAAATTTAATCTCTAAATTTAAGAGGAGAGATATCTGAACAAGAATTTAAACTTATATTAGATGAATTAGAAAAATATAATGAGCTTAAACAATTAACAAAAAACTCTGCGGTTCCAAAAAACTATTCAGAAGAAGAAAGGCAAAAATTAATAGAACAGGGAAGACAAGAAGCAATGGAGATAATATCCAAAAATATAAAAACTGTATAATATTGAATTTTTATAATACGTTAGAAAACCCTCCTCCTCCATATTCAGAGTGAGGATTTTTATATAAATGTAAAAAGGGGTTCAGGAAAAAAACGCAATTTTTTAAATTTTTTTCACTGTTGTTTTTTTAAAAGTTTACACATGTGTTTTTTTAAATTTTACATTAGTGTGATTTTTTTGATTTTTTTTATTTTTTCATTTTTTTTCATTTTTTTCATTTTTTTCATTTTTTTCATTTTTTCATTTTTTCATTTTTTCGAGGGGCCCCTCTAGAGGGGGGTATAAGCATTGAAAAAAAATTTAGGGGGGTGGCCTAGACACGCTCAAATCTATAACTACTGATCATCTATTCACTACACTCCAGTCATTTCAGATGGAAGTTCAACATTTTCTGGCTGAGAACAGATTTCAGTTTGATCTAGCTTTCTATGATCCAGATTTCTGGATCAATTTCTGTTACTAAAACCAAAATCCAATCCTTGTACGTAATATATGGAAGCATAATCATGGAGGATTTGATAGATAAACAAAATTGCCTACAGAAATTCTTCTAGACCTGATATGAAGCCAAATCAGATGCAAGCAGCCCAGAGTTTATCTGGCAGTTTGCTTTATTTGTTGTCTAGCCAAATCTACAATGTATTTGAACTTTAATCATTAAAAAAAAGTATTAAAAAATTTCTTCTTCAGATATAAATGAAAAATGGTTAAAGTTAGATCCTATGATTTCAGTACTGTTTATGGTTCTTGCACAACTTGTTTTTGAAAGTTAGACTTGACTATTTGAGTTTACTGTCGCTTCGACAGTATTTCAGTCATATAGCAACATCCAGCTAATTACAGGTGGAGGAAGACCCTGAATGCACGGAGGCATCCTGGTAGATCCACCTACCTACCGCAAGCCAGCTGGAAGGCTTCCTCACATGAAAATCCAAATGACCCTACCGGGATTCAAACCCACGCAGTGAAGGGCTGAGTGAGTGTATAAGTCTTTACCCTCTCGGCCGCAGAGGCCCCTTGAAAGTTAAATGTATTTGTGAATTAAACATTTCTTGTCTGTTATGAGATGCAATAAAACAAAATAAAAACAAATTTCTGAATCAGTATTTTTATTTTCATCTTATTTATTCATTAAATAAGATTTTGCACTTTCTTTAATGGTAGGAAAATATAAAAAAATGTTATTCCAATATCATACTGTAAAAGCAGCAATGTCTCTGAATAACCTACTTGCTGATGGTCGTTATAAGGTCAGATAATTTAGACTGATGCCACTACCTACTTGTGCCTCAGTCACTACTGTCAAGAAGTTTAGCAGAGACATGATGACCCTTTGTTTTGCATTACAAAAATTATCACTTTCTGTGAAGAGAAAAATTCAACAGAGTACTGAGAAATTTGCATATATGGAGATTTATTCCTGCGTATAAAATGTAATGAATGGATACCAGACTTACAGCATGAGAGCCTGAAAGATGCATCTTCCCACAGGGAGTTGGATGCAGAGGCTTCCCATCATGATCAGTAAGACGGTTGGGAGCTTTCGGCATCAAAGAAAATATCTGGAAGACAGCAGTCCACACTCATAGCCAAGCTGCAGAGTACAGATAAATATCCCAAGTGGTTCTGGACCCACAGGTATTAACTGATAAACAACTGCTTGTCTCAAAATGAACTGGGAATGCACTGAGCTAGAGGAGGCAAAACACCTTTACACAACAGTTCAAGTACAGATGATGAAGTTAACACTAAATCTTCACAACACAGGAAAATGTCCCACTGTTAAATTGCCACCATCTCTAATCATCTGATAAACAAATGAATATCAATACAGCCAATAGTTCTAGCTAACAGATTTCATTTTTTCCCCAACTTTATTATAAATTCTTTCTGCAAGTTATCTCTTTTTCTTCTTCTTTGACTTGATGTCCGAGTCATTTTTCTGATGCTTCCTCTTTCTCTCCCCTCTGAAACATCAAGCATTTACTTGCAAGTTTAAGAAATAAAATCTAAATAACTTCATGGGCATGAATACCTTCTAAATACAGTATTCAGTAAATGCCGATCAGATTTGATAGGATTGAATTTCTAAAATCATTGATTTTTTTCCTATCAGGAAACAGCTAATTACTGTCAGAGAAATTGCATGACCCTTATCTATAGATTGCATTTCTTTTCTAACGTTCTAACAGTTAAGACTTTAACCACAGGAAATTTGACATAAGTTTTTGATTATCCCGACAAGTTTTGTTTCCTTGGATTTAAAGTCATGCAGACAGTAGACATTACCACCATGAAACAGGACTGGTGTAGTGCTGCCACACTGTAGTATCATGCTGTAGACATGTGGCATGATACTACACATAGTCATATTATCCTGACAACGGGCCAACCGGACCAGGCATAAACCATATATGCTGTACACAGGTTAGTTTACCTGAATGACTTTAAACAATCTTGCTGTATATTGGGGCTGAGGATCTGGTCCTTCAGAAGAATCTGATTGCGATATCTTCATTAGTCTCATGTCCTTATTACCTATGAAATGCAAACCTGGGACTGGTGAAGGTGGACTAATGTATGATATCCTCCGTACTACAGCTAATCTAGAGTCCCTATTACCTGAGGAATGCTCAACTTTGTAACTCTAGTTACATCGCTGGGATGTGCCAGTGTGAAATTTTGCACAAACTACCACAGATAGAAGCAATTCACCTTCAAACTTGCAAAGCCCTACTGTATGACCTACCCAAACATGATACTGGTTTCAACCTAGAAACCCAAATGAAAGTTTTCAGGTCCATCCATGTTTCTAAAGGAACATTATTCTTTAATATAGCTCACAAAAGTGTTTGTTTTACAAAAATGTATAGTAGAAAGGGGACATAGGCCTATGTCTGTGGCCCATGCATAATTAAAACCCAAATTATCCCCGGTCTAGCAGCCAGACTCACCCTGGGGATTCCTGGGTGCCACGTTGAGGACACTCCCTCCGCTTGTGACCCGCCTCCCCACATATGTGGCAACCTGTAGCACAGAGAATAAACATTACCATTAGCAACCACCTGTATAAAAACCTGTTTTAAACTGCTAGCTTTAATAATTCATGAATTTCATTATACAATTAAAATCCATCTGTTAACAATTTACATCATGTAGACGTAGACATGTTTAGGCCTCTTGACAAACAGAACAGACCCAGATCAAATAGAACATACTCAATCTCACTGACAAGTCCTTGCTAGTTCCCAACAGAGCCTGTCACAAATATATAGTTAACCATACCTGTCCGTGTAGTCTGTCCACACACATGGCTGGGCAGGTCACAAGTGCCGCACTTGTCACAATGGACACGGGAGGGCTTCACACACCGTCCACACTTTTCACAGTGTCTGTATGTGTAGCCATCCTGAAACAAAAATAATCAAACTTTGTGTAATCAGGTGAGAAAAGAGTACAGCCAGACCAGAACTTGAACCCCAGTCCCTAGCTTACAGGGCGAGAACTCTAGAGACTGTCAGAGCTACTAGACCACAATATTGGTCATTACATTTAATCACTCGGGAGCAGATGACAGTATGTGTGGTCAATGTTTGGGTAGAAACCAGAGTATTATAGAAAAACACAAATAATGTGTCCAGGAATCAAATCTTAGATGTTTGGTGAGAAGTAAACATGTTTTCCACTCCTGCATACACCAAGTTCAGACACAGTAATGGGCTATAGTTAATATTAAAAACAAAACTGAAATGAAGTTCAAATATCAATGTAACTTGACAATATTTTCACTGTTTTCATTATTTGAACGTCTATATGATTTGTATGGTGGCAGATATTACTGCAAGGGAAGTAACACCTGTTTGGTATTTGACGTGTGTGTATGGAGTTACCTTTGTTGGGCAACATCCACAAGTATCACAATGCTGGTTCTCAGCTGAAATGTACCTCTCACACTTCCCACAGAACCTGCAGTGTACAACATACGGTTCCCATCCTCATCATGTTGTAGTAAATACATTCTGGTTAATTTGTCTAATTTGACTTACAGTATTATTGAAAAGTATTGACCTCAATCTGGACCACCAACGTCAGTTTCTATTGCCCATTATTATAAAATGAAGATGACACATTATTTGCTTTGTTTATTTACTGGGTTTAACTCCACACCGATAGTATTTCAGTCATCTGGAGATGATGTCTACTTGAGACAGATATACATGTAGTGCTGCCACACTGCAGTATCACACCGTAGACATGTGGCATGATATCACACCCAGTCACAATATCCTGATAATGGGCAAACCAGTCATGGACTCATCCTTATATGCTGAGTGCCAAGCACAAGGAAGATATATACCGGTAATATTTATAAGGACTCAAACCCATGACCTCTCAGCTATAGGGCAAATGTCCTATCGTTGTTTGTTTGGTTAAACGTCCAACAAACAGCATTTCAGTCATTTAGAAACTATGTTTAGATATAGATTATTAGTGCTACCACACTACAGTATCATGGCGCAGACATATGGCATTATTCCATACCAAGTCATATTTTTCTAACATCGGGCCAACCAGTCCTGGAACAACCCATGACCCCCTGATTCCAAGGTGGATGCTCTAACCACTTGGCCACTGGGACCGGTCAGCCATATGGACTCCTAAGATACTAAGATCAGTCACAATGTCCATAAAATATTGGTTGAAAATGAATCAGAATCACAGCATGGAATGATCTTAATCTTAATATTCTGGAATAAGAGAAAGCGATAACATACCAGTAGCCCTTTGCCTGGGGATGGGGAACGTTGGGAGTGGGAAGATTGATGAATATTCGTACAGGGGACCCCTTCTTCCTGCCCCCTCTCTTGAACAACTCGTGGTTATCATAATCCACCTGCAATTATACATGGGGTCATACAGATTAAAGCTACAATAAAGTGCCTCATTGTAAATAAAAAGCTAATATAATGCTGTCAAACAATGGAACCAAATCTCTTTTTTGCTGTTTTTGTTGTATTAAGGTGCATTGTATATAGGTATAATTCTATCCAATATCATGCAGTTTAGTCTTGGACTCCAATAATAGAGGTATAATTAGGAAATAGAGTTTTATGTTCAGATGCTTTGTAATGAATTATATAGGCCTACGACCTTCGTGGTTGGATTACTGTGCATCTGAACTTAACACCATGCATTATTCTGCAACATAGCTTGAAAAACAAAACTCCATTTCTATTCTAACATGTTTACTAGACTGCAAAGTTTTGAAAATAAAACAAATTTATCTTTTTATTTATTATGCTTTACTTTTATCATTGTGAGTCATACGATGTCATTCAATATATCATCTTTAAACTGTACATATATTGGAAAATAAAGCAAGTCATAAGCTTTATAAATTTACACAGCATTTTTTATCTTGTACGAGTAAGAAAAGAGCTCCACGGTTAAAATGTAAGGCTTTCAAATACATGTACTGAAAACAAGGTGGATCTCCAAGTGCATGTAGGTAACAAGAGCTGTCAGAGGACGGCACGCTCGACTAATCAAAATGCTTGTTGGTTAATCAAAAGAAATCTATTTCGATTTTTGCCCTTTGTATACCCTGTATATAATAATAGTCAAAAATGAAAAACCTTGATAGTCTTATACCCCTAAATAGGTTTATGAAGTCTAAAATCAATCCCATAACTAGTTACTGAGACATAGGCATAACAAGAAATGTTTGTAAAACATATATGCCCCCCTCATATGCCGTAATATTTATATAGCTATATTATGATTATTATATGTATGATGTTTGACTTTACAAGGTGGGCATGTTACAAAGTTCAGAACTTATCTTGGTGAAAGTTTACTGCTAATAATTATTAACACTGCTTAAAAGATGAAACTTAATCTTTCAATGAATTTGAAATTTTATGTAAAGAAACACAGCAAGGGCACCACAGTTTTAATGCAATTAGCACCATGAAATTAAGTTAAAAGCATGCGGACAATGGACAAGAGGAATGTCTCATTTGAGATTTACCTCGTATATTGCATCCAGTAAAGGTAAAAATACTGAAACAAATCTGGTGAAAAAGATTTGACCAGAACCCATTTTGATCAGAATCTATCTCGGCATTTAATGTCACAGTGACCTTGACCTTTGACCTAGTTACCCCTAAATCAAAAGGGGTCATTTACTGGTCATGCACAATCTCCATACAACGTTTGAAGTTCCTAGGCCCAGACGTTATTAAGTTATAGATCAGAAATAGGTTGGTCACCATTTTAACATAAAATCCTAGTAAATCAAGGTCACTGTGACCTTGACATTTGGCCTAGGGCCCCAAAAATCAATAGGGTATATCTACTATTCATGACCAATCTCCATACAAGTTTGAAGTTCCTAGGTCCAGGCGTTCTCAAGTTATTGATCGGAAACAGCTTGGTCACCGTTTTCAAATTCACGCCCAGTAAATGAAGGTCACTGTGACCTTGACCTTTGACCAAGTGACTCCTAAAACAATAGAGTTCATCTACTGGTCATGATAAATCTCCACACTAAGTTTGAAGTTCCTAGGCCCAGGCGTTCTCAAGTTATTGATCAGAAACTGTTTGGTCTACGGACCGACGGACCGACCGACATGTGCAAGGCAATATGCCCCCTCTTCTTCGAAACACTGTGCATGCAAAACTTTAATCAAGTATCAAATGGTCATCATTTGTATAAAATTCAGTCCAAGAGTTATACTCCTTGGTTTTCTGGTGCCCCTCAACACACTCCTAAACTTTCTAGTCAATAACATAAACAGTTTCTGAGATATAAGCTGGATAGTAGCTTGCATGCAAAACTTTAACCAAAACGTCTAAGCCAAAAAGTGGCCCAAATATGCATATTCAGTCAAAAAAATATCTGCCACTATAGTATGATACCATTAAACATATTAAAGAAATTTCAAATCCAAACCATGCCCAGTTAATGAAATATAACCATGAAGATCCTTGCATGCAAAACTTTAACCAACATTTCTAAGTTAATAAGAGGCAATAATTTATTATATATTCCATCAAGTGTAATCTTCCTTGATAGTATGATACGCCTAAGCATATTAAAGATGTTTCAAATTGATCACATGCCTTGACTTTGAGATATAAGCATGAAAGTACCTTGCATGCAAAACTTTAGCCAAAATTTCTAAGTTAAAAAGGGGGCCATAATTTGTAGTATATTCCATCAAGATTAATTTATCTTGGTTGTCTGATGCCCCTGAACATATTCATAAACTTTCAAGTCAATACCATAAAGGGTTATTGAGATATAAGATTGATAGTAACTTCCATGCAAAACTTTAACCATAAGCTGCAACGCCAACACCGACGCCGACACAAGGGCGACTTCAATAGCTCTCATATTCTTCGAATAGTCAAGCTAAAAATAAATATATTTTTTAAAATAATGATGTGTAATCTTTAATGGAAGGCAAATAAAATGTGTTTTTCCAATATTATGCTGTATAACAATAATGTCTCTTAATGCCTGACTTCTTGATGGTTGATATAAAATCAGATTATTATATTATTACAAATTCTCATTCTTCATTATAGATAATCACCTTGGTTTATGTATTTGTACAACGGCAAGGTCTTATTTCTGAGTCATAATAATAAAGATAAAAAAGTAACTATAACTATTTTATTTATAAACATAGCACACAGAACATAGACAAAATACACAAACATACATAGCACACAATTTAAGAATAAAACAGTATTATTCTAACATATGAACATACACAAAAGATGGATTTCATGTCAATCATTTTGGCATATACATAAAAAGGTCCTGCGAACTCTCGGAAATGTTCTCCTCTGTTATTAGTCTGAATAGATATGAGTTATATCATGTCCCAGTGCCCAGCCACAGGATAGGGACCATGGGTTTCACATAAATAAACCAGCATTGAAGGCACATGGCTGTGACTGAGCCGGGGATTGTGGGTTCGATCCCCACTTAGTCGGACACTGTTTCCATGATGAACTGTTTTCTGTCTGATGGTAATTTGTCTTCAACCACTGTACTTAGTTAACTTCAGATATGCGTGCTAAATTTCTAAAGTTTCAGTACTGTCAGAATCCCGGGAAAAAGTTGTTATGTGAACTGGCCATCTATTAGCCTTTGATGGCATTAAATGGCGTTAGATAATTCAAATTAAATCAAATAAACCAAGTTTAACACAAAATGAAGAAAGTTAATCTAAGGCTTATGATACTGTGCTTGCAAAATGATTAAACACAGATTACACAGATATTATCACAGATTAAACTTGGGTTCCGTTATTGGTGTGGCAATATTAACAATGGATCGGGTATGAATGACGCAGAGCCCCACTTAATACTGCACACAGCTATGAAGTTGTCTTAGCAATAGACCATGCTTTTAACATATACCTTATGCTATATGAATACGTTAACATCACTCCAGATAACAGCGTCTTCCTAGCATTCGTATGTACGCCACACAATATAAATTCCAAGGATAAATTGGACATCTCGAATACAAATAACAGGACCTGTGTAGTTAAAATGTGGACACAAAACCAATTTCGTTGCTTTGTAGCACTCTTTTAACGTGGCTGCAAGGCAAATCAAGATTCCCCAGAAGAGTAGACATAATTTCAAACAATACAAAGAACCCACTATACCAAATGGTGTTCCCCAGAAATGTTACTATGTTTAGACATCAAATTTCGATGGATTCACAATTAATTCTCGCAAACTGCGATTTTATTATTTTATAAATGCAAATAACACAATACTGAATGGTTACTGAATAACTGTTATACTCTTTATACACAAAGTTGTTTAGTAACGGCGCCAAATCCGACACAAAAATCAGCTTGTTCTTTTAGTAATATAGATGTATGTATATGTAAGTAATATAGATGTATATGTGACAATTTTTCAGAAAAGTTTTGACATAGCTAAGTGGACAAGTGACTGGCAGAAATATGCCACCATAACCATGCACTCAGGATGAGCTTTTTACTTTGTCCATCATTAACAATTGCTTTGAATTATTTTTCAACCATAGCAGCAGAAAAGTAGTTTAAAAGTTTTCTACTTTCACTTTCATTTTCAAACTCAAAGTTTGACATAATCTAATGACAAATGTCATTGCATCTGCGCCCCTACAATGTAAAATTGGTCTCAAGATATGTTCAATCATAATCAGATTACTCCAGAATGGCCAAATGTGATTTAGTGAGAAATATAACATTATTTTTGTCTTATCAGAAAACCTGTCCATGTTCTTCTTATTACGATAATATTACGCTTTATGGGGCAAATACAATTCTATAATTATTTCTTGTTATTGCACGACAGCTCAAACACTGGGCATATTATATTTACCGGTAGTTTGTTGATTGTGATAATGAATTTTTCACCTATTATATCTTAAAAAAGTAGGTTACCAGGGCAAATCATAGAAAACTTTGTGAAACTCTATAGGCCACATTTTCCAACTTATCTCTATGAAACATGGCCAAAAGGTTTGTCTGCATGAAATCTCACTTGGGGACAAATCTTGGTTATATTGGGTCAACACATAGGTCACCAGAACATCTGGCAAAACCCTTGTGTTACACTCATGATTCCACATTTAACTCCATCTTCAGCGTAAGTACCAGTATCATAATAACATAACGCCTTTAACCTCAATCTAACTCAATGAGCAACAAGGGCCATCTTAACTGTCTTGTTTACAAGTATGATGAAAACCTGGAATTTGAAAACTGTTTTTATACCAGAGTGTGTACTATTCCTGTCTTCTCATGTATAAAGTTCACTGTTTTCTTTGAATGTCAGGCAAGTAAAAACAATATCTGCAATAAATGCAAAAATAAGGTATGGTTATGTGACTTCAGCTGAGCAACCAAGTGCCACTATGGTCCTCTTGTTTAACAAGAATGATCAGATTTGGAAAAAGAGTTTATTCTCTGTCAAGATAGATTATATAGCTCATAATGTTTTACATGTAAAAACCACATCCTTTTGTTCCTATTCTTATTTGGATAAACCAGTAGCTAAACTACGAATGAACACTTTTATAATTAGTAAAATAAAATCTTGTACATTTTTTTCTAACTTACATCATGAAATAATGATTCACAAGAAGACTTAAGACTATCTACAATCTTATGTTTTGTCTCTATTTCATCTCAAACACTGTCACTGTATCTGACATCCCTGCCACAAACAGTCTCCTATTGATGCAGTCAAAACTCAGGGCATTAGGATAACATACACCAGCAGACTGTGTACCACCTCCCCAGGGCTGTCCCCTCTCTGTCACCTGGACCACACTTCCTGAAAACACTCCCCCTACAAACACTGCCACTGCTGTCCACACATACTGATGTACAACCAGCCAGACCCAGACCACTGTACCTGAATATCTCCTGACCTGACATGTCTACACCTATCAGACCAAGTCATAGTCAACAATGTAGAGAACATCTCCTGATTGACTGAATGATAAGTGATGTGAGGATGACAGTCTAAGGTTCCCTGTTTTAATCAATGAGCCTGACAGTGTGTAGAACAGTACATCATCTTTCCAGTTGGAGACACACAGTTTGTTGTCCCAGTAGGAGATACCAAAGCAGGTATGGTTCAGATTGATGGATCTGGTGAGGGTCATTTCGTGAGGACCAAGGGATACATACTGTATTGTGTTGTAGAGACATACTGCTGCCTCCTGCTGACTAATACAACACACACCACGAGGGTGGTCAGGTAGATAACAGTAGTCTGTGACTTTGTAGGTGGTGGTGTCCAGGCGCTTCAGCTTCTGGTTGTAGTTATCTGACAGTAGGAGGGAACCATCAGGCAGGAGACAGGAACCCAAAATTTTACACTCATATCTGTCTCCCTTGATATTGATATTGATGTCCTGTCTCTGTCTAGCCTTGTACAGTGTTGGTGACTGAGTTAAGGTCACCAAAGACTGAGGATTCATATTTTCTTTTTCCTCACCTAAAGGTTTTCTACTAAGACCCAATGATTTAAGACGTTAGGAATTGTTCAACTGTTTTCAGATTAAACTGAGGAGACAGGTGCTTTGTTTTCTTGCACTTCTTGAACAAGTTTCTAGCAACTGTTTA
>CM037780.1:34062654-34112654 GCA_021229015.1 Solen grandis | reverse complement strand
GCTGTTTATTTCATCTCTGTCAATGTTAAATATTTCCTCTGTCAATGTTAAATATTTCCTGTTTATTGTCCATAATGTTTTTTCATTCTTTCTTAAATTCTTTCTGCTCTCTGTCTGTCTCTCTCAGTCATTTAATTTTCAGCAATTCATTTATAGTAAGGGTATATTGAATACAGTTCTGTTAAGTGTATTTATTCCAGAGTTTGAAATAGATTTATTATATCTGCAAATCATAATTAATGTATTTCTGAAGTGAGAATTACTCACAGACATAAAATTTCTTCTCTTTTTTGTCTGCATTGAGTGATGCACTGAATTCCAAAAACTTGTTGTAAATGACTAATACAAACACTGCTCTTATGCATTGAGGCACATCAGATGTTACTCATGACAGCCATGTGTTGCATGTTTCAGACACTTCTTGTGAACAGAGAAATGGTGAACCGGGGTGTGGTCAGGTGGGTGGAGATGCCGTCCTAGTGGGCAGGAGGGTGTGGTCACCACGCCAGGACAATCTGCCTGATCCCGGGGGTCAGTCTCTTGTCACTTTCAAACAGAGTCAACATGTGTCAGGCCATGTAGGGAAAGAATTTGACCATTGAACATCCAGAATGGAACATAGTGTTTAGTGTTTGAGATACAGTGCATGAAAGTGAACTGAATTGGATTTATAGGTTGCTTGATTGTATCTTACCCATGATAGATGCTGCATCACATGGAGACACCTCTTGACACTTAATGACCACAGAAATGCCAAATATGACTGCACGGATTTCTCCATCTCATCACATTTTAGTATGACTTTCTCGTCTGAAAATGGCGCTTGGATGATGGTGAATTGGAAAGGAAGAAAAATCTGAACAACCTGGAAGTACCTTGCAAGCTGATCTGGATTTTATTTGGTTTTGTAATCCTTTTGATTGTTTCCATGCCATAGAAAGTAATGACTTTTCCAGGACAACTGCCTGTTTAGAAATTTGAAATCTCAGAAATATATAGATGTTTATTGTCTGCATAGTGTAACAGAGGGATTAATTGATACAAGTAGATTAAAGCATTGTGCTTTTAGTGATCAATATTTAACTTAGAAGATTGGTATCATTTTACATCACAAACTTTCATAGAGAAAGAGATGAGTATAGTTCAGCAGATCAGGTAGGGAGTTAACCATGTCTGTTGGTTGATGTTGTTACATCATAATAACCGTCTCCATGTTGTGTCTCCATAGTAAACTGTTCATATTTTGTGATGATAGTTGTTACCATGACAACCACAGGTATCACTTCTAGGCTTTTTCAGGGATTTAGCCTGTTGAGAAATTTCATAGCAAAACAAGTTTATAAAATAGATTTAATGGAATAATTATGCAATTGCATATCATCACTGTAAATTAACAAGTTTTTCACATCAAGAGCTATAATGAAAGATTGCTCCTACCTTTACCCATGGTTATTTGCTCAATGTCAAGGTCACAGGCATTACAAGGCCAAGGACATCACAACCTTTTTTTTTTTATTCAGGCTATGATTTTTATAACTTTGGGTATTACAAGTTCATACTAAATACACTGTAAACTCCTTATAACGCTCCTCGGAACAATGCTGTATCCAATGTAACGCGGATGTCCAGGGACCCCTTTTTTTGGGGAAAAAAATAGCAATTATCGTATTTTTCGTATGTATCATTCTATTGTAGCCACCATTTTTGTTTACAAACAGCAGTTCCCGGTTATCTGCCGATTACCTGATACGTGTTAGTTTCTCTCGCTGTAGGCTGAAAACCAGTCACTCTAGTACACTTAGGTGCGTGAACAATGGTAAACTGTCATAAGTCAAACAGTTAAGAAGCCAATATCGGCTATTTTCCCCCCGACTAATGACATGAACCTGTTATGTTTTCGCACTTCAGCACGTGTCAGCACATTTTGATACGGATTATCGATTAAGCACAATAAGAATAAGACAGAAACTGACCGCCGATTTTACCGGTACAGTGTAAGCAGGTGGGTGGGGGATGGCTTTACTCGATATAGCATACAGTATAAGTGGATGGGGGGATTTTAACTTGAAATAGCAATAACGCGGATTCACATAGAGCGCGGATCACCACCTTGGACCCCCAAACCCGCGTTATAAAAAGTTTACAGTGTAGCTTGTTAATGACTTTTCTGGGGTCATGACCTTTTCAGGTCATTTGTGCAAGGTCAAGATGTAACTTTTTGTAAATATTAAAGTATTGTCCAGCTCATTTACAGCATTTCATATCTCATAGCTTAAACTGGACACAAATGTTGCTTTTGACTAGTGAACATTCTTCATGTATCAATATTTGCATAAGGTCATTGTCAGAGTCTTTATAAAAGTTTAATAAATTGAATAATTGTAGCTTCTGCCTAACAAAGATGCCCTTTCACCAGAAATAGGTCATGACCTCAACCCAGGGTCATTTGCCTTGATCTACATGTGTGTTGCTGTTCAAGATCAAATGATGTAGTCAGGGATTTGTGGAATATCATGGCATAATTCTTAAGTACAGGGTATGGGTTTCAGTGACTTTGTAATAGACAACACAATCTTGAAATGTGCTGTGTACCAGATCCAGTATCATGTGAATAATGTCTTTATGAGCATGTCTTGGTTTGATACACTGGCCATAGGAGTAAAGGGTAATGTGATGTCTGAGTTTGTAAGATAGTTCAGAATATGGGATTTTCACTGAGGTATAGATAGGATGACATAGTTTGTTTGTTTGTTTTATTGTTTGTTTGTTTTTTAAATAAATAAAAATGAGGTCAAAATAAATTTTGGGGAAGATAGCACAAGATTAAAAAAAAATGAAAGCCAGAAAACATTGCAGTTGAATAGGCTTATGTGATAGAGGGAGATGCCTTGTAGTGAATTAAAAGATACACATACAGTTAGAAGTATTTAAGTCTGGGTTGTAAACTGTACCCAAAGGAGGGTGAACAGCTTAAAGTTTGACATGTTTGATTGGTTGGCCTGAGACACATTTAGTGTGCATTTTATAGTTGTTTTAATACACGTTTGGTTGTATTTTTAAAGTTTATTTTGTTGAAAAGGAGAATTTAAATGATTTTTCATGTGAGCTTAGAAGTTCATAGAAAAGAAATATATGTTTTGGTGTAATAATTATGATTTTTTACTAGATAAAAAGTTAGAAAATAATAGTTTCAGGTATTAAAAGACCAGTGATGATCAGTTTTTAAATTGTCATTTACTTCATCCTTGAGGATTGAAGTTAGTTGTGTTGATTACTGATGTACATTCAATCTGGTAACTCTTAATTCAGATGAATTGTTAATATTTGGATAGGGGGATATCTTTGCAAGTGTAATACCTATTTTCATTTTTTGTATTGCAAATTTGCATTGATTTTTAGCACTGCCTGTAAATAGAGGTAATATTTAATTAGAACAGTTCAGTATTTTTGGCTAATTTTGATCGTCAAACATTGGTGTGTAAATGCGGGACAAGTTCATAAATATGCAAAACAGTAGCACTTCCATGGTTCTCATTATCATATACACATTATCTGAGATTTCATTATCCAACGTTATCAGTATCTCCCTAGATATCATTATCCCAATATACCATCTCTGGGGCATGACACTCTCTCTCTCTCTCTCTCTCTCTCTCTCTCTCACCCCCCGAATTAATATCTCTTGAGATATTCTCTTCTCAAGATATTGATATTATGGAGGTACTGTTTACCAGAAATAATATGACTGAGATATCATAACTGAGATCATTATCACTTGAGATGATAGCTAAGGGTTGTGTGAAAAAATGATAGTGCTAATGGTATTTTTGGTGTCATGGTTACTGTTCATATAGTAGATGGGATTCACTTTTGTTGAGTACTATTCTATTATTTTACAGACTTTAGAGACTCCATTTAGGCAGCAGGTACTTAATTTATTACGCCTCTCTTATTTCATGAAATGGAATAATATGTCATATTGAAACGTCTGAAAAACAATATGATAGAGGGAAAAACATTGTCTTACCATATTGTTATGTTTATGGCTAGCTTCTTAGCTCTCGGGATAAATGTTCAGGATCTTTGGTTGTCTGTCTCCCTCCTCCTTTATTGGTTTGTCACAGTTTTCCATTTTCTTTTTATGATCAGAATTGCAGACAACGCCAAGGTTTCTAGGCCAGGTCGATTTATGATTAAGTCAGGAGTTGTAGCCTTTGAATTATGCAATTATGTCTTATTTCACTTGTGTACTCTCTAGCATCTGTATTATTAAAGCAATTTTGATCAAACTTAGAGACAAAGTTTATAGCTATAGTATCTCCGCCAAGTTCAATTATGGGACAAAACTTAGCTTCAAGCTTAAAAAACTTACCATGCACGATGATAAACTGTATACACTGAATGAATATGAATACTTTAGGATATTCATTGTTAGCCTGAAAAATAAGTGAAAAATCACAGACTCTTCAAAGAAGGAAAGGACAAAATGCTTGATAAAGGTTCACATTATCCTTGAAATCTGACAAAACTTAGCTTCTAGTTTATTAACTTTTTGTACCGTGCACAATAATAAATTATATACGCGGAATGAATGTGAATACTTAAAGATATTCATTGACAGCCTGAAGAATAAGTGAAAACACACAGACTCTTCAAAGAGGGAAAGGACAAAATGCTTGGTACACATTATTGTCGAAATCTGACAAAACTTAGGTTCCAGCTTAAAAAACTTTTATACTATACACTATGACTTCTACATACATGGAATGAATGTGGATACTTTAGGATATAGATTGGTGATTGTAAAACACACTTTTTTAAGAAGGCAAAGACAGAATGTTTGATAAGGGTTCACATTTTCGAAATCTTAACAAAACTTAGTTCTCCTCACATGCTTACAGAGCAGAGATAGTTGTATGCTGGAGAATATTGCATATATTCAAAAGATTCAGCTGAAAAGCAGAGAAAATCATTTTGTTACAGGAAAAAGTTTTGATATTTGTCAGGTTTTAAGTAGTATTATGATCGTTGAATATATATTATGCATATTTTGGTTTATACATATTGCAAATAAAAACACTTTCGAATATTTTTTCTTTCATTTGTCAAAATATAGTATTATTTCATTATTATATGCATTTATGAAGTGCATTAATGAGAAAAATGATAATTTAAACCCAAGCGATTTTCTTAGGCTTCCCTGACCACAAAGTGGTGAGGTTTCCGGATTGTTGAATACCCTTTTATATCCAGGTATTGAAGGATAAAAATCACTGCAACAGTTTTGTAGTATTTTCAAGGAAAGTGGAGAGGGGCAATAGGACTTACAGAAATGGACGCTTGAGTGTTTTGTTGACTTCTCATACACCTGCATCCCTTGTGATATGAGTGCTATACAGAAAGTATGTACTTTGTTCTGTCAATCCACTTATGTCCATTATCAAAAAAAATCAATATCTTGAGAAACTATGAAATACTTAGTTGCAGAAAGTTAATTATTAATGAAAACACATCTCTCTCTCTCCCTGTCTTTCTCTAAAATTTTAAGAGTTTAACCCATTTTTACTGCACTTGGCTATTTTGATATTGTCGAGACATGGTGGTGGTGGTGTGGGGATATTGATCACCTTCAGTAATAGCTCTAAGTATAAGTTTTGATCTCTAGAAGGCCTAACTAGTCTTGATTGTAGGGTATGCACAGCATTGTGTTCTTTGAATTGATAATCTCAACTTTAATACTTTAAGTATATTAATCATTACATATATGTTTATTTTATTGCTTACATACAATTTTTTCTGTATTGCTATCTTAACCCTTTCCCTCATATAGACTCATTTTGACGCACTCAATAGGTATCACATAAAGCCTGATCTGCAGAAAACCACAGTTAAACCTTACCAAATTTAATTACAAAATCCTCATTTACAGACCACTGAGGATCAGTGAACAGCATAAAACCTGATCAGCCTGCGAGTTACTCGCAGGCTGATCTGGTTTTATGTTGTTCGCATAGGTCTTTTAATGGTTTCCTCTATGAGGGAAAGGGTTAATACCACATTATTATGTGTATTTAGTTGAATAAATTATCTTCCATTGAGATTTACATTGTTTTGAATGTAAATTTTTAGTGATACATTAAACAAATTTCTTTTTAGAGTTACAACTATTTATTGTTATTATGATAATTATTTCCATTACTTTTCTGAAATTGATATATGTCAAATCCTGGAAATAAAGCATGTATGAATAATAAAGTGGAAATAGGCAAAATTCCATGGAATTGACAGTACCAAGTTATTACAAAATAAAGTACCGGTATTTTATAATCATGTTGTTAGATGATAAATCTACTGTATTCTCAATGTCACTTTCAATGATTGGGTCCTGAATATAGATATATCTTCGTCTCAAAATTTTCAGTGTTTGCTGAGGTGGTTTTGAGAGGGGATGTTAACCCTTTCCCTCATATAGACTCATTTTGATGCACTCAGTAGGTATCACATAAAGCCTGATCTGCAGAAAACCACAGTTAAACCTTACCAAATTTAATTACAAAATCCTCATTTCCAGGCCACTGAGGAGCAGCGAACAGCATAAAACCTGATCAGCCTGCAAGTTACTCGCAGGCTGATCTGGTTTTATGCTGTTTGCATAGGTCTTTTCATGGTGTCCTCTATGAGGGAAAGGGTTAATGGAAATGATTTTTAAAGCCACCAAAAATAATGAGTGTCATTTTGAAGGATCTGGTGGTTAGTTTTCCTGTCCCTTTACCTCATTGGAACTATCAGGGAAATGGTTAATGTAACAATTTTGAAACCTGACCAGCTTGCAAGTAAGTTTGTAGAAAACTGGATTGCAGCTTGTAACATGCAGTGGGATCAGATTTTACTTTTGTTTCCTACTTATTACTATCTGTAAAAATCGAGGAAATTCTGTAAATCTATTCAGACAGTGACATTCTTTTTATCTGAATTAGAATTTCTCTGGTATACTGTGGTTTAGACTTGCATACTTGAGTGGTAGAAATTATACCCATTGTAATACAAACTGCCATATCACTTTTGTTGAAGATCTAGTCGAGAACTTTACATTTACAGCTGAGAAAATAAAGTTTTTCAGGTGCATGCAAATGAAGCTTAATCAGGCTGAAGGACCAAGAAGTGGTGTGACAACAGCAATCATTACTTTATTCAAATGTTTACAAATTACTTTTATTAGAAATCAAAAATAGATTAAAAAAAATATTTAGAAGGCCCGGATTGTTTGCTAATCAAGCATGGTAATTTTTAATCCCTTACATGATAGTGATTTTGTAAACATTCATGCAAGATGTGAAATTGTCAGACCTTCATCTAAAATGTATTTGTCTTATTTTTCAATCTCTGTAGTTTCATATATATTGTTACCATGGCAATTAATGGAAATCTAAACTGCCAACATGATCTGGGTGTCTATTTCATACGAGTGAGGCATAATCCGGCCACATGATCTGTGTAGCAGATGCGTTACGGCCTTCCTTTTTATTTATGACATAATTAAAATCTGCCTTCTTTTTCTAATTCAGTCTTCTTTATACTAATATTGATTTTACCCACTCTTAAGGGTCATTATGTAGGGCACAAGGGTAACAATCTCATCCAGCAGGCCTCTTGTTTAAGTCTGGAGTCCAGGCCACTCTAGCTCTCTAGCTATTAGTTCCCTTTGTTTACACTGTCCGTCCTTCAGGCTGTTTGGAATTCAGGATCCTCAATAATAGGGGAATTGTGTTGCAAGCAACCAAGGATTTGTTGAAATTCACTAAACTTAGATTTATAGTAAGAAAGATGCTTTCAAATTTCCAATGATTTGTCTTCTGTACTGGTATATTTCAAGGAAATCTTTAATGTAACTGACTTGCATTAAGTCGCCTGTATGTTAAAATGTGGTTAAATTGTAGAGTAACATCAAAAAGATGAGTGATGTCGTAACCTACATTTATCTGTGTTCTCTGATAGTTAACCTTAAATTTCTACCACATTTTACCATCTGAGAAATCAAATCGGACCAGAATTAATCTCAAGTAAAAAAAGGTTTTACTGTGATGTTGACAGGTACTGACATGTGGCCAACTGTAACTCATAATCAATCTGTAAGCTACTGGTGTTAAGTTAAAGCCATTGCACTGGTCATTTCTAATATCTCTAACCTCAGTTTCTATGTTACAGGCTCAGATATATGTAAAACATGATCGATCAAAATTTAAGAAAAAAAAAGAAAGAAAAAACTCTTTGAAGGATTTGACATAGTTTTGAAAAGCTTTCGTGCAAATTGTTGAGTTCCTATTGTACAATAAGGTAGGGCTACACATCAGACTGGCTGATCATATACACAGATGTATAGAACATTGCAGCTGTTACATAGTTATAATGTTTATTGGATTTCGATACAAGTCCATTACAGGAATTCTCAAGACAGTATAATTATGCACCATAGAAATTGTGCTCTTTTCAACAAAAACCAAAGTAAAGTCTATTAAATAGGCATGGATTTTTTTTTAACATTTCTTGTTTAACAAAGTGATATAGGAATCCTGTATGTTTCCCCTTCCTGTTTTGCAATAAGTTTAGTGTTATGTATGTGTTATCTAGTGATATCTCTCAGCAAGTCACTAGATGGCTCTCCGCAAGTCACTAGATGGCTCTCAGCAAGTCACTAGATGGCTCTCAGCAAGGCACTAGATGGCTCTCAGCAAGTCACTAGATGGCTCTCAGCAAGTCACTTGATGGCTCTCAGCAAGTCACTAGATGGCTCTCAGCAAGTCACTAGATGGCTGCTCTTGTGAAAATTGCTGCCCCTCCATATTTTTATAGATCAGATGGTGACACATTGTTGACTCAGCCTTTTGGATAATGGATTTTAGCCCAGCAGCCAATACATGGGTATGTGTGGGTAACTTAGTGTTTATGGGTTGGGTACTGACTACTGGTAAATTGATCTAAATACAGTGGGTTGGGTATCAAGACATCCCTCCTTTCAAGTACATGTAGACGGGTCCATGTTCAGAAAAATGCAGGGATGATTATGCGTTCTTTTGCTTTTATTAGTTGTTAATGTTTCATTGAAGAATTGTTGAACTGAATGATGACTATGGAAAAATGTTTTTATTTATTTAAGGAATATATGTGCTAGTTTCTGTATTACATAGTTGGTGTTCATTTTGAATTAAGACTTTCAGGTCTTAAATGATAAGATATTTGTTGATGGGTCTTGCTGTTCCCTGCCAGTGACAAGGCATCCAAGGCATCTTTTGATTAGATAAAAAAAAAATGTTAATAGCGAATATTATTGATCATAGGCTACTTAAATGGCGGGACATGTTTGTATTTTTCTTCTTGTGCTTCAGATACAATTCTTTCAGGTAAAAGTTTCAAATCTTCTCTAATCTCTGTCTACAGATGAAGTGCTCAAACTCTTCCATCATTTTGTAATATTTAAAAATTAAAATAGATGTGAAATTTGCTGTTGAAAGTAATGTTTGTTTTCCATGTCATTTATTGTTTATCAGTGGTTTGAACAAATCTTTCTTTTTTTGTATTACAATTTTTTATAAACTAGCATAATACAAAGATTACAAAATATTATTTTATAAATAGCAATTTTATAGAGCAAACATAGTTATATATTTGAGCCTAGAACTTCAAAATACGAAGTCATATGCTGGCCATTGTTTAAACCTGTAGGAGGGGTATTCAAAAAGTTCCAGTGTGATGTTCGTATAAGTTTTGTTGATTAGAAAATTATATAGATAAAAAAAAAAAAATGCTAATTCATGTATTCAGTTTTTAGCTCACCTGAGCACTTGTGCTCGGGTGAGCTTTTGTGATTGCCTTTTGTCCGTCGTGCGTCGTCTGTCGTCAACAATTGCTTGTGAACACTCTAGAGGCCACAGGGTAGTAAATTGGGTATTTGGGTCAAAAACTAGGTCACCAGGTCAAATCTTAGAAAAACCTTGTGAACACTCCAGAGGCCACAGTTTTGGCCCAGTCTTCATGAAACTTGGTCAGGATGTTTGTCTACATTATATCTCGGATGTGTTTGAAAGTTGGTCATGTGGGGTCAAAATCTAGGTCACCAGGTCAAATTTAGAAAAACCTTGTGAACACTCTAGAAGCCACAGTTTTGGCCCAGTCTTCATGAAACTTGGTCAGGATGTTTGTCTACATTATATCTCGGATGAGTTTGAAAGTTGGTCATGTGGGGTCAAAACCTAGGTCACCAGGTCAAATCTTAGAAAAATCTTATGAACATGCTTGAGGCCACATTTTTGGCTCAATCTTCATGAAACTTTGCTAGAATGTTTGTCTTTATGCTATGTCGGATGAGTTTGAAATTGGGTCATGTTGGGTCAAAAACTAGGTCACTAGGTCAAATCTTAGAAAAACCTTGTTAACACTCTAGAGGCAACTGTTTTGGCCCAGTCTTCATGAAATTTGGTCAGGATGTTCGTCTACATGATATCTTGGATGAGATTAAAATTGTGTCACTTAGGGTTAACAACTAGGTCACCAGGTCAAATCTTAGAAAAACCTTGTGAACACTTTAGAGATTACAGTTTTAGACTTACCTTAATGTAACTTGGTCAGAATGTTTGTTTACATCAAATCTCGGATGAATTCAAAACTGGGCAACATAGGGTCAAAAAAAAGTAGGTCACCAGGGCAAATTTTAGAAAAATCTTGTGAACACACCAGAGGCCTACATTTTTTTCCCAGTCTTCATTAAACTTGATATGAATGATGACTGCATGAATTCCCAGTTGAGTGCAAATTCAGGTAGGATCAAAATGTAGGCCACTTAGTCAAATGTTAGAAAAACACTTTAGATGCCAGATTTTTTTGTCATTTTGCCTCTGTCAGGTGAGCGACACAGGGCCATCTTGGCTCTCTTGTTTGAGTTGTGAATTCATTGTCTGCCCTTTGATGGAAGATTAGGTTATTTGTGTGTAGGTGTGTAGTGTGATTAAATTACTGTCCAAGAAATACTGCTTTGAATAGTGCCATTGATAGCTATTAGTAATACTTCAAAAATCTGCCTTTTCTAATGACCTCAGCTGTCAGCAACAGGAACATTTTGATGAAAATATTTTCAATGGGTGAGAGGTAAACTAGGCTAAATGCTAATATAAATATAGGCACTTCGCTTTGTTTTGCTCTCACCCCTGGATTTGTAAATCATGATTTAACATGGAGTCAAGTTTCATTGATTTAGAGTATGAACTACCTTCAGTGTTCTAATTATTTGTCATACAAAATTTGATTGGCTCATAATTTTTTGCTATGAATGATTTGATTGGTTGGTTCATACATTTGATATAAATGATCTTTATTGGTTAATTATTCTGAAAGTCGTGTGGTTTATAAGTTAACATTGATGTCATGGCTTGAAACTAACATTATTATATTAGACATGTTTTATAGCGGCAGAATTTGAATATGAAGTTATAAAAGATGTATGATTATTTGTTAAATTTTGAGAGTGAATGTGATATGAAAATAGGTTCCTTCTTTCCATTATGTGTAAATTTTAGTGAATAAAACCAGTGTTTTTATTTTAAGTTTTTTATTTTGATGTGTAGAAGTTCCCATGCTTATACATGTAGATAGGTTGTGCACATATTGAATTTATTTCATATACATCCACTGGAATATGTAAGATTTGTCCCGGTATGAATCATTATTTCCTCAGAGGGAGAACCAGTACTATGCTTTGTTGCTATGACAATAATGAAGAATTCTTGTCAACCTCTGCAGAGATTTGAACTCAGAATCCAATGGTTTTCAGAGTCTGGGATAGGGTAGTACCACGGTGCCTGTACAGCTGTGTAGCAATGACCTTGATATGCACACAGGGTCACCTGACACGCCCCCTTCATTCCTTCTCAAGTATGCATCTACACATTGTATCGTTTGTTCACATCCATGTTTCTGTTGTCACTGGCATATTGTATAGAAATATTTGGCTTGATCATTAATAAAACCTTTTTTTAGAAGTAAACCTTTGTAACTGTTTATTTTAGACCACTATTGTTATATGTTTTGAATTATCCCTGCCCTTGGGTGCTTGCATAGTGACAGTATACTTTGCCTCACACCAGAGTTCTAGGTTCAATTCCCAGTCACCTACATGAGGGGTTACCATGGCTGCCCATCCCAACACATGGGTTTTCTAAGGTATTATGGCTTCTCACTAATGACCACATATGCTATCATCCTCACAATCAAGTATTTTAATATGCCTGACGACTTATAGGACATTTCATGATTTGGTGCTTTTCATCCATCTTCATTGTTTTGGTTTCTGTGCAATAGCTTTTGAAAGTCCTCATTTATTAAATTCATAATTAGTATGCAAGTACATAATTTCAAAATACAGTGATTTTGTTTTCATTCCACTATTTGTGTTAAAAGGTCAAGGCTAATTTTATGTGAAATAAGTTTCCGCGCAATTTCTTTTGAAAGACATATAGTATGAACCGACACCTTTGTATTGATATCTTTTTTTCCCCATTAAAACATGAAACTTTTCACTTTTTGTAGAGAGTTTGAAAGATAAAGGACTAAAGGTTTATTTGAAAAAAATACACCGTGAAAAATATCCAGAGGTTCAATCCACATCTGCAATCCAAACAGCCAACAGACAATATTGGTAGCCCCTATTGTTTGGTAATCAGCATAAAAGGATCCCAGGAACATCTAAAATTGAGATTTTCTTCTGTGTGAAATTTCAAGAAAGTTTAGGCCATTTTCTACAATAGCATGTCTACATACAAAAGTTGTTTTCTAGTTTAATGAATAAGGGAACTCGATTTACAAAAAAAAAATTGAGTGGCCAATTTGCTCACCTTTGCACATTTTTGACTGAAATGGAGGATTCATGTTATACTGGCCTGTTTCCAATGGCTGAGTGGTTACAGCATCAGCCCCAAATGAGGAGTTGTGGGCTTGATTCCTGGACACTTTACAGATGGTGAAGTGTGGTAAATTTGATTGATGTTCAGCTGTTCAGCCAAGTAATAAAATATTGCAACTAATTAACCCTTTCCCTCATATAGACTCATTTTGACGCACTCAATAGGTACCACATAAAGCCTGATCTGCAGAAAACCACAGTTAAACCTTACCAAATTTAATTATAAAATCCTCATTACGAGACCACTGAGGAGCAGCGAACAGCATAAAACCTGATCAGCCTACGAGTTACTTGCAGGCTGATCTGGTTTTATGCTGTTCGCATAGGTCTTTTCCTGGTTTCCTCTATGAGGGAAAGGGTTAACAAATATCATTTAATATATTGATAAAATGACAAATAAAACAATATTTGAAGAGGTACTTTATTTCCATTCTACTGTGGTGATAACACCCAACTGAGAACACAACATTCAAGTATACTGTCTAAAACACCTTGTAATGTTGTGAAGCCAGCATCTTAAATATCCTGACATGTCCTCTGACTCTAAAGTCAGTTCAAAAACATGGTGTTAGAATCCAAATCTAGATACTAAATTTTATTCCATGCTAATTGATAAATTACAGTGCTCAATCTATAACACATTGCTGATATAGGTCTGCCGGAACTACTTTTTTTGCATAGGGTATACATATGCGTAAGCAGCATTTCAGTATTTACTAGTTGCCCTCCTTAGTTTTCTTTAAATGGCAAATTCTATTTCCATTCAAGGTCCATTCTTTTGTCATCAGTTCACATAAAGTAAATGTAAAAAGAAAAAAATGTTTTGAGTGGATATGGAGATATATTCTACTGCCTCTCAAACATCCTCTATATAACAACACTTACACATATGAAGACTTCTACAGCACTGGTCTACATATAGGAATACTACAAAATCTTTCATTGAATATTTCTTTTTCAAAAGTAAGTTCTGAAAACATGGTTCGCACAGATCCTGAAAAAACCCTGAATTTGATGTCTGTCTTGAAAAACCCTTTAAAATTACATTTTGCCATAATTATAAATCCTTGAAAAAAAAAAATAACTGAAAGGTCTTGAAAAACCCTTGAATTTGAAATTACAATTTTAATCATAAAAAAAGTGTTTTAAAGTTGTTAAAATTTTAGGTTCATCCCTTTTATGCCTTAGAATTTAAAGCATAAATTTTGGTTTAATTTTGAATTTTAAGGCCTTAAAAAAACCTTGAAAAACCCTAAAACTTTGCTTCAGAAATTGTATGAACCATGTATAAAGAAGGGACAGACCCTAACCTCCTAAGGCCAAAATTATTCCCCAAGTTTTCATTTATATTTTTTATTTAGAGACCGTACAGACCATTACCATATATTCCTGAGTGAACCTCACTATTTCACTACACATAAGAAAAGTATATGCCAAGTCAAGAGTTTTGCTATGTGAAAGCATAGAATAATCAATAGTAAAAGGATCCAGGAAAATAATAGCTTAAAAATGGAATAGGCATTGCTAAACCACAGAGGAAATGTGTTTAACATCTAAAGTTCATCTGGTAAACTAAAAATATTTTAAGCTGACAATGTAGATTTTGTTTTGGAGTTTACAATTGCCATGGCAGTATTTCAGTTATACAGTGATGCCCAGTTTATTACAGGTGGAGAAAAACTATCAGGGCAGAGAGGCACCAAGGTAAAACTACAAACCTATTGCCTTAAACACAATCTGGTATTTTTTCAGGCCTAACACGTCATTTTCCTACACTACGTTGAATAAAACTAGCACTGTATATGCACAAATAAATGGAATTGTAATAAATAAAGTAATCTCTTTACATAATGCTGAAAGAAATGGAATGTTCTTTCATTTTAAGTAATAACAATTTGTATAAGTGATAAAAATATGGATTTCTAATACATAGAAAAATAATGTTTCATAAACAATTTATATAAAATTCATGAGTTCAGGCTACATTAATTCTGCCAAGTTGAACAATCTTGCTTGCTTTACAAGAAACCATGATTAAATATTAAAAAAGACTAATAATACAAAATATGAGTTTTGTATATCAATATATTTACCACAAAGTTATGAAATATGTTTTACTGTTTGTCCCACTTTTTCAGCCAATGGAATAGCATTTTCAATCCAAATAAAAAAATAAACTCCATATTTTTGCATTTCTTGCAGGTTATGTGAAAAATACATTAGTTTTAGGGTTGGCAAAAAGACAGGATATATGAGTATTTCCTGGGACAGTGGGAAATAGTGGTAATTCCAGGGAAATACCATTTACAGCTCTACTCTGACCCTTATTAGTGTTGAACTGTTACGTGAGCCACATACTAGTCACACTAACTTCAAAGAAATGACACTGTGGCCTCCATGACGAAAAAAATTACTTTAAAGACTTCAAAAGTTCATTTTAGGCTTCACCTCACTTGAGTTAAATTCAGTATTTTTCAAAAGTTGAAATATGGATAGTGAACCCTCAATAAAACACCATAACTTGTTCACAGCAAAAAATTTTTGTATTGAATTTGACAGTATAATGACTTCCATTAATTGACACTCAAAATAGTGTTACTATATAATGAAATAATACAAGTCTTGTTTTAATTTTATATCAAATGTCTTTCATTTTGTCCACAATGAACCGTGCCTTTATTGGTAAAAAAGGCACGCCACAAGCCTTCTATGAATACTCCATTAGTCAATGAACTTGTCATTTTAAATCACAATAGTTAAAATATGACACAATTATTATACATACTCAGTAAGTTGTTATAAAGGGTATGTTCTTACAATTTTTATAAATCCCTTTTTTATGGGTCCTGGATTAGACTAGGCCCTGTGTTTTCTAAATATAACACGAGCACCGTATGCAGATGCCAACACTTGTCTGTTAAAAGGGCTACATTAAAGTTTTTGCCCGACCATGACAACAACCCAGTGATCATAATAGCTCGACTTTTTCTTTGTAGTAGACAAGCTAAAAATGGTACTTGGGTATGAATTTCATGCTCAAACTATGCCCATTAGTTTTAATAGGAATTTGAGTATGATACTCAAATTTGAGCCCGAGATCATATTTACCACAAGTATATCAAGAACACGGGGCCTGTACTTTGTGCCTGGGGAAGGTCACAAAAACTTATTGCCCTACAATAGGATTCAAATTAAGAAATAATTAAAATAAATTTTAAATTAAAGGCTGACCACAAAATTGTTCCATCTTTTTCTAGTTCTATATGCACTTAAAAATGTTTCATAGTCATCCCTTAAAATGTGAAACAATCTTGCCATTTTGTTCAATGTACAGCCATTATCTTAGTATAACAATTACAAAATGAATCTGCAAGCAAATCATAACCTAATAAAGCAATCTCAAAGTTATATCATACAAAAGTATGGATATGTAATTAACAGGGTTCAATCCAAAAAAATACAGCTAACTGAAAACCTGGTTGCTAGGCAACAATACAAAACAGCATAACAACATCAGTACCAATACAAAATGTATAAAAATATTTGATAAATACACAAATGTATAAAACACCAGCACTTTTATTACCCTTAAAATAATATCTTAATTTTTCTTGGCATAATATCAGAAAAAAAAAGACAATGATAAGTCTGTAGTTTAAAAACATTTTAAACCCTGATCTTCATAATACAATATCAATCATCTTGATGATACTTATCAAACTTTTATTTTCATATAATTAATTTCCATAATATCACTTTTTTTTCAACAGCATACAAATTTGATAATCATCTTAGAAGCTATGATAAGATAAATTCATTGCCTTCAACCCTTACCATGCTGTGGGCACTTGTGACTGCCTTTGCCACTAGTGCAGACCAATATGAGCCTGCACAAGCATGCAGTGGGATCATGGTTTGTTTTGTTCCCTATTCAGTCAATCAGCAAGCACCCCCATAAAAAACACACAGTCCAAAATGAAGAAAGGATAAGTCTAATTAAAACTAGAACTCCACGAGTCGGATGTGTCGCCTGACGATGACCTATCTGTTGACAGTAAAGATGCCAATTTGTCACTTTCTTTTAAAGATGGGTATCTTGCGCACTGCACTCCGTGTCATTTCAAGAAACATACATATCAAGTCTCAAGTCATTTAAACTTATGGTGAAAAAGATATGCTCTGGACAAAAGTAACCCCTATATGTCGCCTGACTAGTCAGGCGACACAAAAAATGGCATGGTAAGGGTTAAAGTCAACCATATACTGTATAAATAGTTCTTCCATTAACTTAACATTAACTTAACATTTCACATTTAAAAAAATACATAATATTGATACACTATAATGCCCACAATATCTAATATTTGTTACTGTTAAAGGGTTTTTCACAGAACCTTTTCAAAAAATATTATCCAATCAAAATTAATTACACTAAAAATGTTAATTTTTTAACTCTACATATTCTTCTACAACTGAATCAAATCTGCTCACCAACATAACATATAGAATATTGAAAATCTTCACTTATTTAATCACATATACCGGTATATCCTCCAGTTTTTGTCTCAGTTTATTTGACAAATATCAAGTATGGCACCTGAAGCTACAAAGGCAAAGTCTGCAGAAATAAGTATGGCCGTGTCCTGTTTATGCATAGTGTGTGGAATTCACATGTAGTGATGATCTACTCTGTCTTCTTGAGAGGGGAAATACCACGCAACTTAAGGATCAGGAGTCGTAACAGCTCATACGTGATTGGAACGGAAAACTCTGGCCTTAACATCGTGATTTTTGGAACCCGACCTGTAGGAAATAGAAAACAATTGTAAAATCTTGTTAACCCTTTCCCTCATAGAGGAAACCATGAAAAGACCTATGCGAACAGCATAAAACCAGATCAGCCTGCAAGTAACTCGCAGGCTGATCAGGTTTTATGCTGTTCGCTGCTCCTCAGTGGTCTGGAAATGAGGACTTTTATAATTAAATTTGGTAAGGTTTAACTGTGGTTTTCTGCAGATCAGGCTTTATGTGGTACCTATTGAGTGCGTCAAAATGAGTCTATATGAGGGAAAGGGTTAACAAAGCCAAGTTATTGTAGTTATCAAAATATCTATGACTGAGATAGAGTGTCCCCCTTGTAACTGAATGGTTGTGGACTTGATCCCTGGATGCAAGAGTTATTAAAAATGGGGCTGGTATATCTCCATTGCTTGGTGCTCAGTGTATAAGGGTTGTTCAATAACTGGTTGACCTGGTGTCAGGATAAGGTGACTGTGTGTGGTATCATGCCACTTGTCTACTGCATGTTATCACAGCACTGTTTGCCTTTTTAGGATAAAAGTCCCAGAATGATTGGAATACTGTTGGTGGGATGGTATGTACATCCAAACAAACAATCTATCATAATATTCTGAATTCCTGTGCATAGTAAATGTATTTTTAAACAATGCTTTTTCTGTTTTAATACATTCAGGTCAATGACCAACTTTGAATTTGAAGGAATATGTTAATCCTTTTAAAATCAGGAATATTGGTGTTTTCAAATATTCATCCCATATATATAATAAAGAAATTCACCTATAGATCATATATTTCACATAGAATATATACATTTCAAGTCATGGTTCATGAACACAAAATATAACACTGTAAATCATTAATTTTCGTTGACATTAAATTTTGTTGATTATGTACCTAAGGGAAATATGTGGGTACAATTATTTGTGGATCCATGTTCTAGAAACATGAGGTCTACATAAGAGACAAGTTTTTGTGGGGATTAATATTCATGGATATAACCCTCCATGAAATCGACAAAAATTAGTGTCCCTCGAAAATTAATGATTTCACAGTATATAAAAAATTTCAAAAAAGTGTAAAAACAGTCCTAGTGAAATCAAAGCCCTCAGAAATATTAATGAAGAATCAGTATTATTTCTATGTGTAAAAATGACATCATCACCTGTCATAATGTCAGCCCACTTGAGCATCATGTCGTCGCCCTTCCTTTGTACAGCAGCCGTGGCAGCGTCCAGGAGTATCGGGAATTTGTAACACAGCTGGCAGAATATCATGGACCTGGGGAAACAATACATAAGCCATATCATACACAAGTCACTGACCTCCCTTGAACTCACAAAGCCATACACGGCAGTCAGGTTCAGGTAATCTTTCAAACATCTCGGATGAGCCCAAAACATGACTTTTACATTAATTGATAACCCCCATCCCCACCCACCTCTCCATCCCACAAAGATATTCCACAAAGTCTGTATATAAAATTCTATGGTATGTGAATTAATTGCAGAACATAAATAAACATTGTCACTGCATTAGAGGGTATGAGAAATTTACATGGTTATTTAATAATTTCTGGCCTATTTATTTCGGTTAACTTGTTGAAAGTAAAGTCGCAGTCACTTAATAACATCATATCATTTGAATACAGTATTTTACAATATTGCAGAACTGAAAGTGAATGCAAATAAAACTAGACCAGCTGCCTCCAAATCTGCCAACCTTGCTTAACACTAAGTAATGCTTAATACTTAGGGACATATTTCATCAAGTGTCTCTTATAAACTACCTGAATATTTTACTTCCAGACAAATATTGTTTGCTTATATTTGAATAGTAATTTAGGTTACTAAAAAAAAATTATTGAATGTGAATTGCTAAACGTACCACTGACAGTATTTCAGTCAAGTGGAGACTATGTCTACTTCAGACAGATATAGTGCTGACACACTGCAGTATCACACCATAGACATGTTGCATGATACCACATCCAGTCACATTATTCTGACACCGAGCCAACCAGCTCTGGAACTACCCTTATATGCTGAGCCCCCAAAAAAGGAGCTACACAAGAACCATTTTTTACAACTTTGGTTTGTTGTGGTCAAGGATCAAACCCATGACCTCTCATTCACAAGGCAGATCACTTGACCAGCGAGGACGATGTGCACATCCCAAGATGTTTCACAAAACACACCACTGGTGAATATGCAAGAAATGTTGTAAAATAAACTAACCATTTGAAGTCATAGCCAAACTTGTTCATCCATCGACTGTGGAATATGGCCATGACTTCCCTGTCATAGTTGCCGTGGGTGATGGCCTCATCTAGAAACTTGGCAGCAATCTTTCCACCCTCCATAGCGTGATGGATACCCTCACCTGTAATGGGTATACAAGAGAAATTCATCCTTCATATTATAAACATGACAGTAGACTAATAATTACCATATACAGTGCGTATTTGACAACCTCCTCCTCCTCCACCTGTAATTAGTTGGACTTCTGCTGGACCTCATAAGTAATTTACTGGACTTCAGTTGGACTCCAGCTGTGATTAGCTGGACTTCAGTTAGACCTCACAAGTAATTTACTGGACTTCAGATGGACTCCACCTGTAATTAGTTGGACTTCTGCTGGACCTCACAAGTAATTTACTGGACTTCAGTTGGACTCCACCTGGACTTCAGTAAATAAAGTAATAAATGGATTTCTGTTGGACTCCACCTGTAATTATCTGGGCTTCATTTGGACTCCACCTGTGATTAGCTGGACTTCGGTTGGACCCAACCTGTGATTAGCTGGACTTCTGTTGGACCCAACCTGTGATTAGCTGGACTTCTATTGGACCAAACCTGTAATGAGGTGGACTTCTGCTGAACTCTACATGTTATTAGCTGGACTTCTGTTGGACTCCACCTGTATTGAGGGTGACTTCTGTTGGACCCCACCTGTGATTAGCTGGACTTCTGTTGGACCCCATCTGAAACACTGTTTCAGTGGTGGTAAACACCAACACAACAGTGCATATCCTGTATAATGTTGTTTCTAGGTTCCACAACTCTGGACCTAATTACTGTGGTATAATGGCTTGTTGTAAATTACATGACAACAGTAAGAAATCAGTGACTTGAAGTCCATGGTAAGAACTGCGTTATATAGGTTTGTGCATTACATGTATAATGGAACACATTCTCACTGTAATTCCAATGACAAATATATCAAAAATATGAATTCACTGATTTTATTTATACCTTATACGTAGAATCAGTTAGACACAAGAAATGTTCTGTACCCTTTAGTTGTTAAATACAGATTACCCAGGTCAATTTTTCATGGACTTTCATTTCATAAACACCATTCTTTGGGGTGACTTTGCCATGGGGAAAACATGCAAAATACAAAACCAAAAAACAAAACAAAACAGGAAACCATAGGAGTTGAATATATACTCATAAAATGATACTTCAATCGTGTTCATGTATTAATTTGATATAACATCATAATTTGATATTACATATGTAAATTGATTACATTCCTTTGGAGAAATTTTGATACTCAGCTCATAATGCAAACTTTCATTTTATTTGTTTGTTTGTTTGTTTGTTGGGTTTAACGTCCCATCAAAAGTATTTCAGTCATTTGGAGATATTGTCTTCTTGAGACAGATATAGTGCTGCCACACTGTAGTTTAACATCGTAGACATGTGGTATGATACCACATGGTGGCAGCACACCCAATCACATGATCCTGACACCGGGTCAACCAGTCTTTGAACTACTCTTATATACAGAGAGCCAAGCAAGGGAGCTATACCAGTACCATTTTTTACAATTTTGGTATGTCATGACCAGGGATTGAACCCACAACCTCCCAATTCTGGGTCTGGGGTGGACACTCTAACCACTCAGCCACCAGGGACTGTTTCACTTTATTTTTGTGAACACAAGTATAGTTATGTTTATCACTATCTTTATTCCATACTTTTTATCTAATAATGACATACAGAGAAAGGAGACAACGATACAGACAGCAGCGCCACCTACCAGTGAGAGGATCAATCATGCCAGCAGCATCCCCGACAATCAAACAATGGCGATCATAACTCTGCTTCACACCACCCAAACGCAGGCTTGCTGAAAATTTAAACATCGATACATCATTGATACAAGACAATTTGAAAAAACATGCAAAACTGTACAAGACATATCAATGGCGTAGCTTCCTATAGGCATTTTAGGCTCATGCCTGCATCTTTTTTTTCTCCAAAAAATGTGAAAGAAGAGAATACAAAAAGTGCAAAATGTTACAGAAGATTATAATGGATTTAAAACCGAAGTTTTCAGAACTGACAGATGTCTACTCTCTTATGCTGATGGTTTTCCACATTGATGTGTGAGAAACAGCACTTAACCAAAAGGAGTCTACATATAATGCATACATACTATTTCCTTTCCTAAATGAAAAAGTTGCAAAATGATTTTAGCAGTAATCCTTCAATGAATGAGAGCGGTAATCCTTCAATGAATGAGAGCAGTAATCCTTCAATGAATGAGAGCGGTAATCCTTCAATGAATGAGAGTGGTAATCCTTCAATGAATGAGAGCGGTAATCCTTCAATGAATGAGAGTGGTAATCCTTCAATGAATGAGAGTGGTAATCCTTCAATGAATGAGAGCGGTAATCCTTCAATGAATGAGAGCGGTAATCCTTCAATGAATGAGAGCGGTAATCCTTCAATGAATGAGAGTGGTAATCCTTCAATGAATGAGAGCGGTAAATGTGACCTTGACCTTTCGGCTACATACCTGTTCCATGGGCCTACACACTATATTATTATGTTGAAAAATTGTAAGTTTTTATCCAAAATCTTTCCATGCATGAGGAACTTACAGCCCAAACAGGGCATTTTGCACCCACTTTTGACCTTCAACCTCTAGATGTGACCTTGATCTCTAAGCTACAGACATGGGTCATACTCTGCAGAATGACTCATCATGTTGAACAATTAGGCTAAATTTTAAAATATCTCTATGCATGAAAAACTTACAGCATTGTACCAACTTTTGACCTTCAACCTTAAAGTGTGACCTCGAGCTTTAAGCTGCGGACCTGGGTCATGTGTCTGCATAATGTCTCATCGTGTTGAACAATTGTACCAAATTATTTTGATACGTCTCTATGTATGACAAAGTTATAGTTACAGACAAAGAAAGTTGACACCAGCCAACCTGCCCTTCCACCCACCTGCCCTTCCACCCACCTGCCAGCCATTAGCTAGATTATTCCTTCAGGAACCCTCATTAAAAACTGAATGACAAGTGACTAATTTAGCAGATAGTATACATAATGAACTTTGGTTGAAAATTGGGATAAGGAAAGGAAATAAACCAAACAGCTAAAACTTAAGGAACCTAACAGGGGAGGTTAACCTACCAGCCTTCATTCTCTCAATCTTGGCGTCAGGTCCCAGGGCCTGGCTGATGTTGGGATCGTCCTTGATCATGTAATCATGCCAGTAGGCCAAGTTGTCCCCGGTACACTGTGGATTGCCGGGGATGATGTAGCAGCAGAAGTTTAGGACGTCTCCTGGGTGCCGGAAGAGGGCCGCGTAACCTGGAGTACAGAAATGTCATGTGTTTTGCGTTTCTGTCCGATGGTAGCTAGGACAATTGTAATAGTTATGGTCAATATGTAGCAGTTATGGTCAATACAGCTAAGACACATGTAGCAGTTATGGTCAATATGTAGCAGTTATGGTCAATACAGCTAGGACACATGTAGCAGTAATGGTCAATACAGCTAGGACACATGTAGCAGTTATGGTCAATACAGCTGGGACACATGCAATAGTTATGGTCAATACAGCTAGGACACATGTAGCAGTTATGGTCAATACAGCTAGGACACATGTAGCAGTTATGGTCAATACAGCTGGGACACATGCAATAGTTATGGTCAATACAGCTAGGACACATGTAGCAGTTATGGTCAATACAGCTGGGACACATGCAATAGTTATGGTCAATACAGCTAGGACACATGTAGCAGTTATGGTCAATACAGCTAGGACACATGTAGCAGTTATGGTCAATACAGCTGGGACACACATGTAGCAGTTATGGTCAATACAGCTAGGACACATGTAGCAGTTATGGTCAATACAGCTGGGACACATGCAATAGTTATGGTCAATACAGCTAGGACACATGTAGCAGTTATGGTCAATACAGCTAGGACACATGTAGCAGTTATGGTCAATACAGCTAGGACACATGTAGCAGTTATGGTCAATACAGCTGGGACACATGTAGCAGTTATGGTCAAAACAGCTAGGACACATTTAGCAGTTATGTTCAATATAGCTATGACACATGTAGCAGTTATGGTCAATACAGCTAGGACACATGTAGCAGTTATGGTCAATACAGCTAGGACACATGTAGCAGTTATGGTCAATACAGCTAGGACACATGTAGCAGTTATGGTCAATACAGCTAGGACACATGTAGCAGTTATGGTCAATACAGCTAGGACACATGTAGCAGTAATGGTCAATACAGCTAGGACACATGTAGCAGTTATGGTCAATATAGCTATGACTCATAGGCCTAGAGAGACAATTGTCTCAAATCTTAATTTCAACCATTGGGGTAAATAAACCTTTCATCCTAACAAGTGAATGTACTAAATAACTGAGAACAGTCTAAATTAGTACTCTTTAAATTGAATGGCAAATTAATCATATTACCTGGCAAGAGTTCTCTATTATAGAAGACTACCCCATCGGCCTTGAACTTGTGGGTACCTCCCTCAATGTAAGCCCTGGAGCAAGTGCTGTCTGGGGGGCCTTTAACGATTCCCAGACTGTTGGCTAGCTTGGATGGGGAACCGTCCGAACACACCAGTACCTGCAAGGAACCAGTGCATAGTCAACTGTGGTGAGTATGGAACCAAAAGACAGGTTACATATCACCTGTGTTACGGTATTCTTGTTTTTTGGATACTTTGTCTGCCTAAATGCAATACCACACTGTAAACAAATGGCATGATACCACACAATAGAATAATAATAATAATTATAATAACAAAATGGCATGATACCACACACAGTCACAGGCCAACCATCTAAAGAATTACCCTTATTGCTGTATGCTGTAGCCATGCATGGATGCTATATCAAAGTAACCAGTGCTACAATGTCAGGCTGATAGAGGGGTATTGCATAGGGATAGAGTTTAACTTTTCAGGCCAAAATTCATCAAAAAGGAAGTAGAAAATGTATACATATTCTAAATCATGCATGTCACATGATGACAGAAAATGATCTTAAGCTTCCTTAAAGATTATAAATGTAAAGGAACAGATATGCGGTATCAAGTTGAATGAATTTTAATGAAATTTAAATTGAATGTAAGCATGTGTATCTCATAATCTATGTTACGGTATAGGGGTAACTTGAAGATATCTTTATAGATAAAGAGAGACAGTCAGGCAGGCAGGGAAAAAGTCAGACAGAAGAACATATGGACCGAGAGAAAACTGGACAGTTAAACATACCCTAGCTTTATATGTGACATCGTTGTCCTCTATGCTCACTGTCCACAGTCCTGCATCCTCGTCAAAGGTTGCCCCGGCAACTGGGTGGTCTTCCTTCAGGTCAGCACCCATTCTAGATACATCATCATCATCATCATCATCATCATCATCATCATCATCATGTTTCAAATTCATCATCATCATCATCATCATCATCATCATCATCTATTTCAGATCTATCATAAATTCAGATTGTCTTACCATAACTTCTGACATAAGCATCCTTCGAGTAACAAGTGTGGTATTCTTATATACATGTATCCATAGGCCTACTGGGATGGGTTTCCTTATATTCCATAATTTATTGAATTGTAAAATGTTAAACAGGTAAATTATTAATCTTATAACAATATGCACAAACAGCTGTTTCCGGTTTCATATAATCATCACATATTTTATTTCACACATTACATATAACTATATTACTATATATATGACTATATTATTCCACATTAACCCTTTCCCTCATAGAGGATACCATGAAAAGACCTATGCGAACAGCATAAAACCAGATCAACCTGCGAGTAACTCGCAGGCTGATCAGGCTTTATGCTGTTCGCTGCTCCTCAGTGGTCTGGAAATGAGGATTTTGTAATTTAATTTGGTAAGGTTTAACTGTGGTTTTCTGCAGATCAGGTTTTATGTGGTACCTATTGAGTGCGTCAAAATGAGTCTATATGAGGGAAAGGGTTAAAATGAGTCTATATGAGGAAAGGGTTAAAATGAGTCTATATGAGGGAAAGGGTTAAAATGAGTCTATATGAGGGAAAGGGTCAAAATGAGTCTATATGAGGGAAAGGGTAAAAAAAAAGTCTAAGTTGTTAGCAATCCAGTCCCCCACAGTCATTCATGACTTTGTTTTGTTGTTATAATCACAGTTTACTGAGTTTAGGTTATATGATATAAAGAATCTGACAAGAGTTGTCATTTCAAATTAACTTTTACTTAACAAGTTTATGAAAATGTATTAAGTTCGCCAGAGGCTCACTTACGTAATAACATTTTCATGAACTCGTTAAGTAAAAGTTGATATAAAATGACAACTCCTGTCAGATCCTATATATATTATCTCAATTTAAACATATATTTCTCTTTACAACAACTGGAACTTAAACAAATTCTTCATGTTGGTTCCTTGGATAGACCAGTACTTTGCAATATGAAAATCTTGAGAGATTCATGCCTCCAAAAGGGTTTTGACAAACAATGTTCTGGACCACAGCAATATAAGCTGTAACTAGTCTACAATGACCTCAGTGGCATTTTAACTAGATATAGAGTTGCCTTTGAGACATATCACCTGCCTGTGTTAACTCTCTATCACATGGAAGACATAAAATAAACCAGATCAGCTTGATCATTAACCCTTTCCCTCATAGAGGAAACCATGAAAATTCCTATGCGAACAGCATAAAACCAGATCAGCCTGATCATTAATTCATATGTTGATCAGGTTTTACCTTATATTGTTTTCTGGTCAACCATGTCATTAACCCTTTCCCTCATATAGACTCATTTTGACGCACTCAATAGGTACCACATAAAGCCTGATCTGCAGAAAACCACAGTTAAACCTTACCAAATTTAATTATAAAGTCCTCATTACCAGACCACTGAGGAGCAGCGAACAGCATAAACCCTGATCAGCCTGCGAGTTACTCGCATGCTGATCTGGTTTTATGTTGTTCGCATAGGTCTTTTCATGGTATCCTCTATGAGGGAAAGGGTTAACAAGAGAGAGTAACATTCTAGAATTACTTTGAGCCTGGCCTGGCCTTCCTTTGGTCTCAAGTTGTATACAGTGGTCACGCAATTCCTCGAGGTCGGACGGGATCTGCAAAAACACTCGAGAATCGCCATATTCGAGGAATGATTTATATGTTAAAATTCAATATATTTATAATTGTTGATACTTTTCATTAATTATTTTGTTATGGTTAGCCTTTAATAGTACTTTTATACATAGAATATGTTTCACCTTTACAAAAATAACACAACCATAGCTTTCATTGTGAGAATTAAGTCAGAAATAAGTTCTTTTTTTACCTATAATTTGATTGAAACCCTTTTAGTTTGTGTATATGGCGGCGTTCATGGGACCAGGCTTGTAGCTTGAGTCATCGCCGGTATTCAATGAATCGCCACATTGAAGAATCACGTGACCACTGTATAGTCTAATCTTCAAAAATATTTCATCTAAATTTTTTTGTGCTGGTATTGTTTTAAGGTAAAACATACCATACACAGTATATTAGTCATTTTAATAATGTTGTCTACATAAAACTGATATAGAAATACCTCACTGCGATATCACTCCATAATCAATTTGCACCTAATATAATCCCACAGGTATTATCATTGTCCAGAAATCAGGACTTGACTATTTGAGTTTACCGTAGCTTCGACAGTATTTCATTCATATAGTGACGTCCAGCTAATTACAGGTGGAGGAAGACCCCAAATGCAGGGAGGCATCCAGGTAGAACCACCAACCTACCGCAAGCCAGCTGGAAGGTTTCCTCACATGAAAATCCGAAAGACCCTGCTGGGATTTGAACCCAAGCGGTGAGGGGCTGAGTGGTGTCCAGAAATCAGGCCAACCAGTCTAAGCCCGTGTTCTCAAAAATACTTAAGTACAAACTCAGGCTTAAATGTGAGTATCATCATTTTGCCCCAGCAAGGTCCCAAGGAAAGGGTTGTAAATAATGAATTCCAAAACCTATTGAAACTAATGACTCTTAGTATGAAAATCATGCTTCAGTACCATTTTTATTTTCAAGAACTTGTGAGCATGAAACTACAATTATATTGCTGAGCACCAAGCAAGGGAGATACACAAGTCTCATTTTTAACAACTTTGGTATATCAAAAAAGGGACTGAACCCAACTCCTCCTGGATACAAGGCTATTGCTCTAACCACTCATCCACTCTGACCGATGTCTCACATTTGGATTACAGAGTGAATATATAGGACGTAAACAAACTAAGCACAAATTGTTACATAAGAAAGCCTTGAATGCATACCAGCACGTGCTTAATCCTGCACATCTGTTAAATATTTAATCTTGGTAATTTGATTATGTGTTGCATCTCACCTAAGTTGAATAAAGGGGCGTTACATGACACAGTAATCTTCCCTTAACCCCTCATAATCTGTGCATATCTAAGTTAGTTCAAGGTGCATTTTCATAGGATTATATGGATGGGGGACATGAGGCTGATAATGTGATAAACACAAGTGCTTTACTAGAGTACATGAACACTTTACAAGGACATGTGTATGATATGAAACTGATCATAAAACTTGATCACTGCAAAGGTGGTGAGGTAACTTCTGATGTGTTTAAAGTAAAGCTAGAGCTCTTTACAAAGTCCATGAATATCACTGCTAAACCACCTGGACTTAACAGTATGAAAAGATATTGAACTCTGTATAAAATGGAACACAATGGTACAGGACTCAATGGGTTTCTTCATCTTAAGGGTCATCGTAGTCTAGTGGTATATTTCTAAGTGTCTGAAGGTAGTGAAATTGAACACTTCTGTGGGTAAAATTTTTTCATGACCTGCCAAAGCACAAAGTATTGGTCTAAATCAGGAACTATCGAAAAGGATTAGTTTATGTTGCAAGAACTTGTTTAAAAGAAATAAGTTGATACAGAGAAACAATTTTATTAACCCACAATATATATACAACTAGTATCTAAGAGCTATACATATAGCAGTAAATGATATACTGTACATATGTGCATATGCAACAGGTGCTCTGTCTCAGTGACTTTACCTTATATGTTTATATTCTGAAATCTTATCCACAACACCTTATTTCGCATGAATAAATAAACATGTGTATATGTATGTAATGGCAGTCATGCAGGTAAAGAAGCCTTCATTGAAACATACACAAGCTAGATCTGATTTGAATCATACCCCGGTACTTAAATATGAATGCTTATTTGTTTGTATTGTGAAAGGCTGTATAGAGACAAAGATACCAAACACAGAAACATCATCCTGACACCAAGCCTAGGACTACCTCTGTATGTTCAAGGTCTGGCCAGAGCCATTTTTATAGAAGGAGGTCAAGATGCTATGTGTCAAGGTCATTAAATGAAAAGGTATTCATATGTCAAGGTCACCAAATTATAAGGTCATGAAAAGTCAAGGTAAGAAAATGACAGCATCTTCTAGTATCAAGGTCACAAAATGTCAATCATCAAGGGTCAAGGTCACAAAATGTCAATGTCATCATGGATCAAGGTCATTTACCTTTTGGCCTCCTTAGCCAAAGTCTCATCTAGCAGCATCCTCTTGCAGGCAATAGCAGCAGGGACCTGCTTGTAACCCTCCTTGCTGCGCCCAATGTAGCTGAGGCCTGAGGGACTACACATTCCACCACTGTCGGCCTGGTAACACAGATATCAACTTCTTCATCATTTATTCACAAGGATTTTCTCTCTTTCATAGTTTGAGTCCCCCCCAAAAAAACATGACTAAGCAAAGATGATTTTTTTCTCAAATTTATGACAAAAATCCCCATTTGATATAAAATTTCAGATAGATTGTTTTATTTCACTAAAAAGGAGGAATATAGCAGAAATTTGTCCCTGGAATGACATTCATGCATATACATGTCCTGTCAGAATAAATATTTTACAATACGAGGGATGAGAGCGAAACTAGGCTTCATGCTTAAATAGATATATGCACTTATTTATTATTTATTTATTATATTTCAGATAAATGAACAAACATGGAGACAATAAGAGAGAGAGAAAGAGAGAGAGAGTAATCTGATATCATTTGTACAAAACTGGGATGACTATAATGGGTGAATAGATAACAAGGACCTAGTACCTCTACATACTTTTAAATTTGACCTTGTGAAGTGACTTTTACCACTGAAAATGATAGACTGATTACTAAGTAGTATCATTTTGTTGTAGTATGAATATGACTATCAATGCCAGTATCAATCCAAGGGCATATAACTCCTCTAGATCTTGTCCACCAGTTCATGAAAACTTGGCTCATACATTTTCCGAAGCAAAATTTAAGGGTTTTCAAGTTGTTTTTTTAAACCTTAAAATTCAAAATTCAGGACTTGCATAAATCGCAATTTATGCTTAAAATTTGGGATTAACCTCAATTTTTAACAACTTGATAAAATACTTGTTTATGATAAATATTGTAATTTCAAATTCAAAGGTTAAAAGATTTTCAATGGTTTTTCAGGACAAACATCAAATTCAAGGGTTTTTCAAGACAGACATCAAGTCAAGGGTTTTTCAGGACAAACATCAAATTCAAGGGTTTTTCAAGACAGACATCAAGTCAAGGGTTTTTCAAGACCTGTGGTGTGAACCATGGCAAAATACTAAAGTATGATCTAAAACTAATTGCCAAAACAGTTGATTAAAAAAACCCTTAGAATGTAATGGAGTTTAGTTTAAACATTTTTATCCAATTATTTGCAATACATATATACTGTAGAATCAAAAATATTAGTATTCGTTGATTTCATTGACAACTTTATCCACGAATATTTATCACCACGAAATCTGTTTATTTCATATATCTCATATTTCTAGAACACGATTCCACAAATATATGCACCAACAAACTCTATTACAGATTCAATGAAATTAAATATCAATGAAAATAAATGATTTTACAGTATATATGAAAACAAATTCAATTAAGGATTGGAATATTAACTAATCCTTTAACACATTATCTTCATGCTTAAATTTATGACTTTATTGAAATTAATTTACTGCACTTTAAATAATATATGAAACAATAGCTTTGCTTTGCGGCATAAACTTTGTAAAATCCAAGCTTCACATTTCTATGATTTCAACTAGAGAGGTGTGCCTCGGAAAACTTGTGTCCCTTGCATTTCAGCAGATGTCAGAGAAAGGGTGAGCATCAAATGATCAAAATTTATCAAAATAATTTTGATTCTACCTACATCTTATCACTATGCAAAACAATGTCCTATCATTTAAGGCCAAAATCCACATATAAAATTTATCTCTATTTATTTGCCTTGCTTTGCTAGGAGCAGAACAAGCAACATTTAGGACTACCACTGTAAAATCAATAATTTTCATGGGAGACTAATTTTCATCAATTTTGTGGAGAATTTTATCCACAAATATTAATCCTCGCAAAAACTTGTCTCTTATATAGACCTCATGTTTTCTTGAACATAGATCCACAAATAAATGTGTCTGAGAAATTCCCTTAGGTACATAATCAATGAAATTTAATGTCAACAAAAATAAAACTAATGATATTACAGTATGTGTTGCACTAAGTATGAAGTGCATCCACCATATAGTATTGAAGTTGGACAAAACTCTTCTCACATAATTGACTAAAAGGGGGAAGTTCAAAAATTTTAAGAGGCAGAGTACACCCTTACACCTCATACAGTATCAATAATCCAAGTTTGGAGTGAATTCAACAACAGTGTTTAAGTAATGCACCAGACAATTTAAAAAAAAAAATCATCTTATAGGGATAATTCAAGAATTAGATGACCTAGAGTTATGGTTCTTTACACCTCATAAGGCATCCATGATTTATGTTTGGAGTGAATCACTGTAATAATGATAAGTTTTGAGTATCCATGATCCAAGTTTGGAGTGAATCCATTCAATAGTGAAGGATTTATGCTCCAGGCAACGTTTTATTAACTAAGGGGGGTAATTCAAGAAATAGAGCAAGAGTAACGGATCTTGATCACTGCACCTCTATTCTACATCTAATAAGGAATCCATATTAGAGTATTGAAGTTATGCTCTGGATAAAGTGATACTTCTGTGTTTGGCATACAGTAAATGATGAATGTGCTTGATACTGAGGGAGATTCATATTCAAGAACACCTGCCTTTACCTAAAAAAGTCCTAAGAAATTCAAATATCATCAGCATATCTGCAGTGGTTGCTGATATATAGCAAAAAATTGACTCTAGTCAGTCAACGCAAATTGTAGATGGACACATGGATGCAAGCATGGAAAACTTTGACAATAACAGATGAAGCTGAAAAACCTATATTTGTAGGGTACCATAACCTTGACTCAGTGTGTCTGTATATTCTACACTCACTATAAGCGCTTTCCCTTCCTTGATCAGCTGCTCATACAATCCCATCTCCATCAGAATCTCAATGGCTGTCTTACACACCGCGTCTCCACAGTACTTGTCACGTGGGAACTTCTTCTTCTCCAACAGAAGGACCTTCCAACCATGCTTTGCTGTAAACCATTCAATACAATTGTGGTCATCATTAAGTTGCATGTTTTCAGTTGCACTACCAGATGTCCAAGGCAGACTTTTTTTCTTTTCATTCAGGTAGTTTTAATTACGAGGGTCATCCGAAAATGAATGAGAGTTAGTTTGTAACTTTTGATTGAAAGATCATAAAGCCATAAAACTTGGCACGTAACTAAATTAACTCTTTGCATGTAAGCGCACGTGTTAATAAGCATCGTGATGTTACGTCATTTTTGATGACGTCATATCAAACAATGCAATGGCGGACGATGCGTTCTCGCTGACGCGAGAAGAAATTTATGCGCATATCAAGATAGAGAGTAGGTGCGGAAAGAAAGCAACTGAAATATTAAATGCACTCCAGGAGGTTGACCCGACATGTGCAGTTGGATTTAGCACTATTTTTAGATGGGTTAAGGATTTCAATAATGGACGGCAAGAGTCTTACAAGAAGCCCTCCTCCGGTAGGCCAGTGACAGTTACAGACGCCGATAACACCGAAAATGTTGCTCAACTTCTCAACTCTGATAGACGATTTACATGAGAGGAAATTGCGTATGAATCGGGGATACATAAGAGTTCCGTTCATGTTATTCTGACGCAGAATTTTGGCATGAGAAATATCGCTGTGCGATGGGTGTCGCAAGCACTCTCAAAAACTGAAAAAGATAAACATGTTCAAATTTGCATGGAATAGTTGAATAGATTTTCAGAGGAAGGTGAAATGATGCTAAATAGAGTGGTTGCTATCGACGAAACATGGATCCGCTCATTTGAGCCAGAATTGAAACGCCAAAGCTCTGAATGACATACTCCAAACTCGCCAAGACCTGTGAAATATCGCCACAGTATGAATTGTCCAAAGATGTTAATGATATTCTCTTACACTATTTATGGCATTTTGACAACACACAGAGTTCCACATGGAAGCATGGTTAATAAAGAGTACTATGAGTGGTATTTGACTAAAATTCTTCGACCAGCGATACGCCACAAACACCTGGAACTTTTACAGGTGATGCCATTAATTTTGCATGATAACACCACGCCAAGTTTGGCATTGTTGGGGACATGTTCGAGCGGTACCACTGGGAAGTTCTTAATCACCTGCCATATTCGCCAGACTTAAGTCCCCCCGACTACGACCTGTTTCAAAAACTTAGAGAACCACTACGAGGAGTCTGAAATGATGATTTGAATGAACTATATGTCGCCGTGAACGCGGTCATGAGGGACATCAACAAAGGTTGCCTAGCAACAGGAGTTTGGGATCTGCCAAAAAGATAGGAGTCTCATTCATTTCTGGATGACCCTCGTATCAAAGGGCGAAACAAGAGGGCCATGATGGCCCTGAATCGCTCACCTGACCTAAGTTATATTGGATTTTTCATATTGACCTACTTTTTTACCCCACATGACCCACTTTCGACCTTGTCCAAGATTTTATGGAAAAAAACATTCTGACCAAGTTTCATGAAGATTGGGCCAAAATATGTGGCCTCTAGAGTGTTAACAAGGTTTTTCTAAGATTTGACCTCATGACCTACTTTTTGACCCCACATGACCTAAATTCAAACCTGTCCAAGATTTTATGTAAACAAACAGTCTGACCAAGTTTCATGAAGATTGGGCCAAAAATGTGACCTCTAGAGTGTTAACAAGGTTTTTCTAAGTTTTGACCTCATGACCTACTTTTTGACCCCACATGACCCAAATTCGAACTTGTCCAATATTTTATGGAGACAAACATTCTGACCAAGTTTCATGAAGATTGGCCTAAAAATGTGGCCTCTAGAGTGTTAACAAGGTTTTTTTGAGATTTGACTTCATGATCTACTTTTTGACCCCACATGACCCAAATTCGAACTTATCCAGGATTTTATGGAGACAAACATTCTGAGCAAGTTTAATGAATATTGGCCTAAAAATATGGCCTCTAGAGTGTTAACAAGCCAAATTGCTGACAACGGACGACGGGCGATCACAAAAGCTCACCTTGGGCACATTGTGCTCAGGTGAGCTAAAAATTACCTATCCACTGCTAAAAATTCAGGCAGTACAACTGCAAACCAATACTTTTCTTGTAATATTTACTTCTAAATTAAAAAGCATATTTTATATGAGGACATAATTCCACAATGACTGAATAGTGATATGCATGGTGCAGTGGTAGTGATCACTGACTATTGAACTGTTCAAGACATTCCAAAGCACAAATTACAGGTACAAACAACCAAAGGATCATCAAGAAGGATTAATGAAGCCTGAAAAATCTAATTTCTCCTTCTTCAAAGAAAAAATAAGATTAACGACTGAATACAATGTACATACAGGTACCAACATGAAAAATGCATCATTCACTTCACACTTCATGGTAATTATTGCTATGATCCCTCCAAATAGGTGTGGGAAAAGAGATGGAGAAATCATTTGTCTAATATAGATAAAGTCCCCCTAAAATCTGAAAAAAAAAATGCTGATGGTTTGTTTATTTGTTGGGTTTAATGTCCCACCCACAGTATTTCAGTCATTTGAAGACTTTGTCTACTTGAGACACTTACAGATATAGTGTTGCCACAATGCAGTATCATGCCGTAGGCATGTGACATGATACCAGTCCTGGAACTACCCTTATATGCTGAGCGCCAAGCAAGGGATCTATACTAGGTCCATTTTTTTACGACTTTGATATGTTGCAGCCAGGGATTGAACCCACAACGCTCTCGAGGTGGATGCTCTAACCACTTGGCATCTGGGGACAGTGATGGTATGCTTAAATGAAATACACCTTACCTAGGAAGTAGGCACAGCATGATCCACCAGGTCCCGCCCCAGCGATGGCCACATCATACCATTCCTTCTCCTTTGACTGAAAAAAAAAATAAATAAATAGAAATTCCTTTGGAAAACTAATTGCTTCTCCCTGGTCCATGCATTACAGGTTGTAGTTTATTGCAAGAAGAAGTTTTTCTTAACATTTTGGGGAGATGTTTATCCAATAATCTATCATAATTTATGCATTTTTACCAAAATATGATGATTCTAGCATTACTGTGACAGAATTTTAGAGCCATAGGTGACAGTCTTCAGTCATATAGCAACAGTATTTCAGTCATATACAAATTAATGAAGTAACAGTACTTCAGTAATTAAGTGACAGTATTTCAGCCATACAGTGACAGTATTTCAGTAATTAAGTGACAGTATTTCAGCCATACAGTAACAGTACTTCCGTAATTAAGTGACAGTATTTCAGCCATATAGTGACAGTATTTCAGCCATACAGTGACAGTATTTCAGCATTTACTGTATTTTTGGCAAATTCTATGTAGAAAAAGGGCTGTAGCTGTGTAAAAAAAATGATGGATTTTGCCCAAACTTAAACTCAGCCTTCATTTTAAATGACATAAATATGTGTACCTAATTTATCTAAATAGCAAATAATGAGTTATTAATCGTAAAAGATATTTTTGGCAATTCTAAGTTGTAAAGGGGCCCTATCCATCCTGTGATGGACCAGCATCTGGGAAAATCATTCAATGATTAAATATCATCAAGCTAGTAAGTTTGAACAAAAGATAATTCCTCATTTAAAAAAAAAGTTTTAAGGAAAAATAATGATTAACATCAATCATAACCATGCCATTCACAACATGTATACACTATTACATGATTTTTACTCACTCTGTCAGTAAATAAGGAAGTTCTAGATCTTCTGAATTTTGTGCTGAGGAAAATCTAATATGAGATGTTACTGAAAGGCATACCTGGATCGAATATATATTCCACCAACAATTCTTTGAGCTATGTAATACCTAAATACTTAAGGGCAAATTTCATCAGTCTTGTTTCTCTTATAAAAATACCCAAATGTTTTTTTTTATCAATTATTATTAGTTATTAAAGTAATAATTCATTTCAACTAGTTGTGTACATGAATATTTCATAAAATAGTAATGGTGGAATGTGTATCTACCTTGTCTAAGAATTTAAGTATTACTTAGCACTAAGTATTGTTGGTGGAATTTGAGCCAGGAACTCTAGGTATTTTGACAGAACTCCTGATCCCTACGGCAGATTTAGAATGACGATTATATCCAGGTTGTCAACTGGTTATATAATAAGATGTATTTGGATGCCTTGATATCGTAGTGGTAATGCGCCTCACCTCAATGCATCCTGGGTTCGATTCCTGGTCACTTGAGAGGATACAGTGGTTGCCCGTCCAGACACATGGGTTTTCTCTGGGCTCTCCAGTTTCCTCTAACAATAATGATCATATACACTGCCATCAGAGCCATTGGAAGTGATTTATATAAGTTGTTAGAACTTGTTTCGTGATCGATGTAAATAAATAAAGTTTAAATTTAAATAGACTTGAATATTGACAGATTCATTATGGAGGTAGGCCAACCTTTATGGTAACTCTAATTGGTCAATTGCATTGCCATGGCAACCAGAGTTCTATATGGACCAAGTTTATTTTAGCAACTTTTGTGAAGGTTCACCCAAGGATCATCTCTGCCAAGTTTAATCAAATTCTGTCCAGCGGTTTTAGAGGAGATGTAACTTAAAGCAAATTGTTGACGACACATGATGCAGACGGCGCGACGACGGATGCAGGGTGATCCTTATAGCTCATCATGAACACATTGTGCTCAGGTGAGCTAAAAACCAAGACAGATTCTTTATTCTTGCCTACAGGTGGAGGTGATGGTATTCCAAATTTCAAAGCAATACCTCAAAAAGTTCAGCATTAAAAAAAGAGTGGGTGGTACTTAAAACTTAAACATTACGGCAAAACCATGCCTGAATTCAAGTGAGTAGAATAGCTCTCCTTATTCTTCAAGTAGTCTTACACGTCAAAAAAGTCAATATCTGAATCATTAATAGGCATACAAGAATGCTTATTAGTGAGGTATGGTCCCTCCATTTTGTCAATAATGCAGCTCCGGTGTACAGTACACCACACAGGGTTCTTAATATTGATTACCAAGCCATTACATCATTTTCAACAAGCATGACAGGACAGTTGTCATTGAGCAAAAACATAAACTACCTGTACAATCTTAAATACCAGTCACATCTTTACCATAAAAGGACTGTCAGAAAAATTACCAATGAAATCAATATACAAGAGGGCCATAGAGTCCCTAAATCGCTCACCTGAGTATAAGGAACATCTGTACTAAAACATTTTGAAATCTGGCCAGTAGTTTTGAAGGAGATGATTTTTAAAGTTTTCATAATTCATTTCTTTCCATTGCCATAGCAACAAGAGTTCTACATGGATCAGGTTTATTTAAGCAACTTGTGTAAAAATTTTCCCATGGATCACCCTGCCAAGTTTAATCAAATTCTATCCTGCGGTTTCAAAGGAGATATCCTTGAAAGTTTTCACTATATACATATAAGGCAAATTAGCCCCACCCCTGGTGGCCATGTTTTTTTACAGATCAGAATAATATTAGCAATCTTGGTAGATGGTTACCCAAGGAACATCTTGACCAAATCATTTTGAAATCTGGCCAGTAATTTTGAAGAAGATGATTTTTAAAATAGTCATTTTTTTTTCCATTGCCATGGCAACAAAAGTTCTACAGAGATCAAGCTTATTTTAGCAACTTTTGTGAATGTTCACCAAAGGATCATCCCTGCCAAGTTTAATCAAATTCTGTCCAGCAATTTCAGAGGAGATGTCGTTAAAAATGTTCACTATATACATATAGGGCAAATTAGCCCCGCCCCTGGCTGCCATGTTTTTTTATGGATCAGAATAATTTTTATAATAATGGTTACCCAAGCAACATCTGCACCGAAACATTTTGAATCTGGCCACTAGTTTTGAAGAAGATGACTTTCAAAGTTTTCATTTTTTTTTTCTTTCCATTGCTATGGCAACCAGAGTTCTACATGGATCAAGTTTATTTTAGCGACTTTTGTTGAGGTTCACCCAAGGATCATCCTTGCCAAGTTTAATCAAATTCTGTCCAGCGGTTTTGGAGGAGATGTCATTTAAAGCAAATTGTTGATGATGCACAACGGACGACAAACAGACACAGTGTGATCCCAATAACTCACCATGAGCACATTGTGCTCAGGTAAGCTAAAACCTGGATTAGCCTATACCAGAGTTTCCATGACTGAGTGGTTATAGCAGCTGCTTTATCTAACTATAATCTCTCACCAGCCTATGGGTTCAAGTCCTGTCTTGTCACTTGGATTTTTCATGTGAGAGTATATTCTCTGCACAGAAAAGCAAAGGGTGGGCTACATATTTGTTAAGAGATGCTGTTGATGACAATGTTACTAGAATGCATAAATAAGAAAGAATATTTCAATCAAGATCACTCAATTGTTTACAAAAATAACTAATTTGCATCTTCCACATAACTTCAGCAATTTTCTGGTGTTTTCCATATACGTTTCATTTGTCTCCATTAATGAATCGAGAGTGCATAAATTGATAGCGTAGCAGGTTAAGATATTGTGATTTGGTGACAATTTTTAAAATTCAAATTATTTCTGATAACAGATTATATATCTTTGGGAGTACTTAACTGCCAATGCAAAATATAAACAAAGAGAGTATTTGAAATCAATCCAAAATACTAAATTGCGTAATTAGATCAATATTTTCAATGTTTTCATACAAACTGCATGAAAAAGAGACCCTTTCTTTAAAGTTTGCTTAAACCTCAAGTTGCAGCTTGTTTGTCCTATTTTAACACACTGCCTTTATTTCCTTGCTTTTCTCTCTACATATTGTGTCATGAACCCATTGAAAATATCTGGGGCATGGATGAACTATTAAGCAGTGACCTGAGTTTAAACCAGTCAGTATTGCATTCTAACACAATCAATAAAATTGACTAGACTAGAAGTGACGTGCCCAATCACATGAATAAATTCGTTTTGATGGCACTTGGTTGTGAACCTGAGGGTTGTTGATTTGATCCCCACTGGTCTCCGTGATGAATGACTTAACATTTCTTTCTGATGGCCATCCATATTCCACTGCTGTACTTAGTTAACTACAGAGATGTGTGCATAAGTTATCCCAGGAAAGAGTAGTTAGGTTAAATGGATCTTTGTTGGCATAAAAAATGTTGTTAAATAATCCAAATAAAATCAAATAAAAACTTTAACACACGAAATGAAAAACATAAAATTAAAAAGGACTAATTGCTGTCACATGTTTAAAGGTGTGTGTTTTTAATTTCACAGGGGAGGATAATGGTTGCAGCATAGGAATATAGTTCAGAATGATCTAATTAACGAAAACTTTCACCTGCAGAGCAGAACTAAAATTCTACAGGAATGACAAACAAATTGAACTAGAACTATCACTGAAGGTGATGCATACCCCCACCCCCATCTTTGACACAGGATGTATTCACATGACACATAAAACAAATGTTCACACATAGGATTTGGGCTTATAAGCATACCAAAAAAAAATATTATCACTAAAGGTGATCAATACCCACACCGGAAGTCTGTCATGTGTAAGAATACAGTTTCAAAAGTTTGCGTGAGTGAAAGACTACATGTATGTAAGGTTTAAAGTTAGTGTGAGCAATGGTTCAAAAGTTTTTGACAATGCTAAAAAGTTTTGACAGACAGACAGATAGACAGAGAGACACACATACAGACACACAGAAGAAAACAATTTGCCCCCAAGATCTGTAGCTGAGGAGAATAAAAATGCAATCTAATTATGGTTCACATCCATATTTATTGTTTGCAAAAACCTGTCTTTAAGAATTTACATTGTGGTTTTCTTATGCACTGCACTTCCTCTCATCAAGATCAATCTACATATAAAGTTTCATCAACCTAGCTACTTTAGTATTGGAGTTATGCTCCGGACAAAATCAAAAGATTAAAAATGACAAAGGGCAATAACTCCTTTCAAAATACATGCAGAGTTATGGTTCTTGTGCACTGCACTTCCTCTCATCAAGATCAATCTACATATGAAGTTTCATCAACCTAGCTACTTTAGTATTGGAGTTATGGTCCGGACAAAATCAAAAGATTAAAAATGACAAAGGGCAATAACTCCTTTCAAAATACATGCAGAGTTATGGTTCTTAGGCACTGCACTTCCTCTCATGAAGGTCTATCTACATATGAGGTCTATCTACATATGAAGTTTGATCAACATAAGTACAGTAGTTTTGGAGAAATGCTCCGGACAAAATCAAAAGACAAAAATTAACAATGGGGAATAACTCCTTTTAAAAACATGTAGAGTTATGGTTCTTATGCACTGCACTTCCTCTCATCAAGATCAATCTACATATGAAGTTTCATCAACCTAGCTACTTTAGTATTGGAGTTATGCTCCGGACAAAATCAAAATATTAAAAATGACAAAGGGCAATAACTCCTTTCAAAATACATGCAGAGTTATGGTTTTTGTGCACTGCACTTCCTCTCATCAAGATCAATCTATCTATGAAGTTTCATCAACATAGGTACAGTAGTTTTGGAGAAATGCTCCGGACAAATATTTGTAGACCAACCGCCGGACCGACCGACCGACCGACCGACAGGGTGACTCCTATATACCCCCCCAAATTTCATTTGTGGGGGTATAAAAAGAAAAACAACAGATCACAAATCTACGACTTATGGTGATAGCAAAATGCACAGGTTAAACTCTGGCTTTATAATCCGTTGTCAGTTATTGGTTTGGCAATATTAACATTGAATCAGGTATGAATGATGCCAGTTGCCCCTCTTAATACTGCACACAGTTATGAAGTTGTCTTAGCCTAGAGCCATATACCATGCTTTTTACTTTACCTTATTGGTAGGGTGACTATGAGAGTAAAAGTAGCTTAAAAATAGGGTACTCAATAGGTATCATATAAAGCCTGATCTGCAGAAAACCACAGTTAAACCTTACCAAATTTAATTACAAAATCCTCATTTCCAGACCAGTGAGGAGCAGCGAATAGCATAAAACCTGATCAACCTGCGAGTTACTCGCAGGCTGATCTGGTTTTATGCTGTTCGCATAGGTCTTTTCATGGTGTCCTCTATGAGGGAAAGGGTTAAAGTTCAGTCAATTAATAGTCATCGAATTATAAATTTGCACATGAATATTCATGAGGTAAAGGGTTAAAGTTTGAGGCTGTGGAACAGACTGCTGAACGAAATAAGGCAAATCTGTTGTGTAAAACCCAGTACAGGGATCTACAACGTACCACATTCAGATTCAGAAGTTGAAAACTATAGGAAATTCTGCAGACTGGTCCACATCTGGACTGGCCCATTCTGCAAATGCTCAATGTGCTCTTAACCTCTTCATGTTAGTTTATATCACATGGACTATAAACTGCTTTGGTGCTATTTTTTTTAATAATTTTATGTCTATTCTGAAATTTATGTTTCATTCAGTCTCATTTCATGAGTATTGTAATAATGATCTTCTTTAAATCCACAGTGAATTAATTTCTAATAATAAAATAATATAATTAAATTGATTTTTAAATAAGATGCTGCATAATTATGTCTGTTTATAGCTATAAAACTAAAATGCTGTAAAACAAGTTTTAGAAAAATAATTGAGAGATATAGTGATATACCAATGAAATTAGTATGCTGTTATCATATCTCTTATTATAAAAATGTAAACAAAAATATGTTGCAAAATATTTATGGAAAATAAATAATGAGTTCCAAAGTCAATCAAATTGTTAATTTTTCCTGATAACTTATTTTTAAAGGCCTTGTTTCCTTCCCCATTTTGTCAGGCAACATGTTTTTTTTTTATTTGTTTGTTTTTTTGTTTGTTTGTTTTTTCAGGTGCCTTTTTGTGACAAATCTTAACCTACCCCAATTGAAAATCCTAAGTTTTACCTTGTCGAAAACTGATAGGAGATTCGCATAAATAAAAAAGAATTAAACATAAGTTATTTGTTTCAGATCCAAATCAAATTTTGTGAAACAAAACCATGAATTAGTTACACAGCAGTGTTATGTGAAGGTAAGATAAAGATAAACAAGAGCTGTCAGAGGACAGCACGCTCGACTATTCAAAATGCTTGTTGGTAAATCAAATGAAATCTTTTTAACTTCTTGCCCTTCACATACCCTGTACATATTAATAGTCAAAAATAATATACCTTGATAGTCCGATACCCCTATATATTTTTATGATGTCTAAAATCAATCCCATGCCTAGTTAATGAGACATAAGCACAATAACACTGTGCATGCAAAACTTTAACCAAAAATCCAAGTTAGAAAAGGGCCATAATTTGAATAAAATTCAGTCCAAAAGTTATCCTCCTTAGTTTTCTGATGCCCCTGAAGACACTCCTTAACTTTTTAGTCAATTCCACAAGCAATTTCTGAGATATAAGCTGAATAGTAGCTTGCATGCAAAAATTTAACTAAAATTCTAAGTAAAAGGGGGTTCATAATTTTGAATATATTCCATCAAAAGTTATCTACCTTGATAATATGATACTCCTAAACATATTAAAGATGTTTAAAATCAATTGCATGCCTGGATACTGAGATATTAGCATGAAAGTAACTTGCATGCCAAACTTTAACCAAAATTTCTAAGTTAAAAAGGGCAATAATTTGTAACATATTCCATTAAGAGTTATCTACCATGAAAGTATGATACCCCTAAACATATTAAAGATGTTTCAAATCAATATGCCTGGATACTGAGATATTAGCATAAAAGTACCTTGCATGCAAAACTTTAACCAAAATTTCTAAGTTAAAAAGGGGCCATAATTTGTAACATATTCTATCAAGAGTTATCTACTATGAAAGTATGATACCCCTAAACATATTAAAGATGTTTAAAATCAATCGCATGCCTGGATACTGAGATATAAGCATGAGAGTATCTTGCATGCAAAACTTTAACCAAAATTTCTAAGTTAAAAAGGGGCCATAATTCATATTTAGTTCAGTCAAGAGTTATCTACCTTGGTTGTCTGATGCCCCTGACCATATTCATAAACTTTCAAGTCAATACCATGAATGGTTATTGAGATACAAACTAGAAAGTAGCTTGCACGCAAAACTTTAACCAAATTTTCTATTGCATGCAAAACTTTAACCAAAATTTATAAGTTAAAAAGGGGCCATAATTCATATTTAGTTCAGGCAAGAGTTATCTACCTTGGTTGTCTGATGCCCCTGAACATATTTATAAACTTTCAAGTCAATACCATAAACGGTTATTGAGATATAAGGTTGATAGTAACTTGCACGCAAAACTTTAACCAAAAGCTGCAACGCCAACGCCGACGCCAGGGCGACTACAATAGCTCTTATATTCTTCGAATAGTCGAGCTAAAAATGCATCATTTTTCATGTAAATGAATGAAACACTGCATATTGATGTGTTGAGAACATCCTGAACAAGTGACTTAGTCTATAGTAAAAAAAAAAAGGGGGGGGGGAAATATCAAGGCTATTTCTTTATATAAGGCATACATATGAAGATATACTAAACTTTGGATAGAAATAAACCAAAAAGTTGATCTGGAAAAAAGGTTGCACGGCAAGAATGCTTATGCAAAGTAGGAAAAAACAGTGATTTTCATGTAAATTGCAAATATCATAAATCACACATTTATATTTATTATCTCTACAGTATTAAGTTTTCTTTGTTTTGGAAATGGAAAGACCACAAATCAAATTAGAAGTATTGTATTTTACTTATGTGAAATTGTAGTTTGTGCTTGACAGAAATAGTAATTCAGATCAACACATAGCACAGGTAAAACAAAATCAACACATAGCACAGGTGAAACAAACTTATTCAGTAAAAACATGTTAGTGTCATTAAAACCACCTTTCACTTACAGTGACAGTTGTGGTGAAAAGAGAGAAAAGAAAAACTGTAAGTGAACGATAATGTGTGAAAAAAGAAAAAAAATGAGAATATTACAATTTTTTTATGGTATTCTACCTCATGCAGTGTTGGAATTTGGAATTAAGCTGGTTGGGTTTGAGTTTATATTTCTGTCAAATATTTGCACTGAAGATGTGAACATATTTTAATGTATTCATCCTAATGATCATTATAACAAAAATTCTTTCAGATTGGAGAGAGAGAGAGAGAGAGAGAGAGAGAGAGAGAGAGAGAGAGAGTGATGTCCAAAGCCTTATATACTGCAAGATCAAAACATTAAAATTTCCAAAAAGAAAAATCAAATTCAAACAAATACTCTTAAAAGTAATATGGTAATCACACATCTATTATATCAGGCTTTTTTTTTCTGTATACTAAATCTACACAATATACAGAAAACATCTTAACAGATTCATAAGTTTAGTTTAATATTATTAATTCTACTTCAATTTGGAAACAAGTACATGTACTTATATTAAATTTACAGTTTCACTGGCTGGACCGGTACTTTGTGCCTGCACTTGAGAAGGTCATAGGTCCCTACCTATTTTAATCTAGAAAGGGGAAGGGACAGTTTATTTTTAGTTTCATTTCTTTCTGACTTTCTGGTGATTTATATGTTTTCATGTCCTAATAACATGTGAATGGAGTTGTGTGTGGATAAAAATTATTGCATAGATAAGTATTTGAAATGGCACTCAAAAGTCAATGTAAATTTACTTTAAACACCAACTTAAATCACAAATGATTTCTCTCTATATATGTTTAATTCAAATGCATTTGCTTTTTTTCTTGCAAATTCTCAATGCTTTTAAAATCTTCAATGACTATATTAGACTCTCTCTCTCTTTCTCTCTCTCTCTCTTTTTTTAGCATTAAGATAAAATGTGTATTTGCATGTTTCCATGTTATTCACAGACTGCACTGATATTAATTGCGGGGTTATATAAAGATGAGAAAAAAATATATATATAATTGTCAATTAAGTGAAATATAAAGAATGAGGAAGAGCGAGAGAAAGTGCATGCATTTTCATCATATCAAACATATAACAATTATCTTGATGTACAAATGAAAATTATAATCGGACAAATTTAAAAAAAAAAAATGACATTTTTAAGGAGTAATAGTTCGGAATTTTATCCCATGTTAGTGAAATGCAGGTCTTTACCAAACTGAAGCGTAAACTTTCATAACGCCCCTCACTGAATACACATTCTGTCAATTCAAATTGTGTAACCATGTATATTTCATAATGACGCTTTGACAGTGGCTAAAAATAGACAAGAGTGTGTAAAGCACCCAGATTGAAGTAGTTTAATTTTCTCAATTGTGTACTATGGTTACTGGTTACTATATTGACATTGTTGGGGTCTCATTAAGGTGCAGGAATGTGATGCAGTTGAAATTCTACTGTGTATTATGTAAATGTAACAGCAAATATTTGAAGCTGATTTATGAAATTGAATTAATCATACAAAATACATGTAGAGTCTAATTAAATATATTAATAGGTTAAAATGAAACAAAATGATAGATTAGAATCAATTATTTATAACCCTAACCCAGAAAGACAATGTCCTATAGATAAACAATGTCCTAGTGACAGCTCTTCTTACTATCTTGCTTTTATTTTCTTTCTTAATGCACCTCACCAGTTACTAACAAGGCTTAACAACGACTGAATCTTTTACATCAAGTCTCACTATCCCAGATGCTATATTTTAGCCCTGACTGTTTTATCTTTCACCTCTTGCTAACAATCCGGTGCGTAGCCCTGCCTATAACACTCGACAGAGGAGTTGGCAGTATCAAGAGATAGATAGAATATCACAAAGCGACGGCATATTATATAGGACTAAATAATGATACTGTACCTTGTTTGAATCACCGGGAAATTTCACAGGAAATTCTGTCACTTTCCTTTCCTTGATAAATTCGTTACGAAAAACCTTGTAAACAATTACTCCAATAACAATCAGCACGAGAATCGCAGAGAACGGAAGCATGTTTGGAAGATTATAGAGCGCCGACCACACAACCAACCTTATCCCGTGCCGCCCCTTCACCTGTGGATATGTTGCAAGAACGTTTGTTTATATTGACACCGGGTTTTAAAGGGAAGTAACTAGTAAAAACATGATGTGATGCCAAAATTGCTGGATGAATGAGGAAACTTCGACATCTCATCATAGAAATAGATAAAAAGACTCACCCTGAATTGTATGTATAGTTTCTGTTTTCAATTTATTGCTGTTATTTTCATATTTCACCAGTGTTATCAAAACGTTTGTCTTCTACAAAGATGATGAAGCCATTTTTAAATGGCAAAATTTCCATTAGGGGACCCGTCAGTCTGTAGGGGCCGGTCTGTAGTCACTTCACTGGATCGAATAGATCCTTAAGTATTTTCTAGAAATGTAGATTTATGATAAATTATGCCCATTTTCATTATTCTCCCATCCCTTCATTATTTTCGTGTAGTCTGGATATTTAAGATCTAGATTTATGCTTCTCTGCAAATTGCAACTGGTCCAGTGTGTGTTGTCTGAAATACCAGACTCCATATCCAAAAGTTGTGGGTTTGAACCTGTTGGGGGCATTAGGACTTCTGTGACCTTCCCAGGCGCAAAGTATTGATCCATCCCAGGACCAATTGAGATGTGTTAGTATAATAGTATAATATAGTCATGGACTCCAGTTTTTCAGATCCTATAGTGAGAACTGACTGCTGATACATCATATCACAGGAGTTTGAAGTTCTATCAATAATTAAGTTATATATAGTAAACGATAAGCTCCATGCATAATAAAAAAACACAAGGAATGCAACGCCTTTTCAACACCCACGTTTGGATGAATTACACCATCGGAATAATGAATGGTAGCAATCTAGTGAGCCTACTTGAAAGAGTATACTAAAATGCACCCAAAACAACTAATGGTATTTTAAATCATGCTATTCCACAGGCATAATTCAACATTTTTTGCTCATTTTCCTGAGTTGACAGTTTGTCCTCGGAGCCATTTGCTGACGTCACATAATTACAGCTCAGTGGAAATACGAAGTAAGAAAGAGTAACGTCCCTTTATTGGTTTTCCCACCTTTTAATTCCATTTTATTTTAATTATCAAGTTTTTAGAATAGAAATATATAAAATGGTTCAAATCAGCATATCTGTATATTTATTAAGAACATATTGCAATAGAACAAACAATTTTATCATAAAATAAAACATTTCATCACAAAGTAAAATATTTAAATATTTACCCCCAAAAATGCAATAGTGTGACGTCAGCTAATGGCTACGAGGACAAACTGTTTGCACAGTAAAATGAGAAAAAATCGTAGAGTTATTCCTATAGAATGGCATGATTTAAAATATCATTGGTTGTTTTGGGTGCATTTATGTATTCTCTATCGAGTAGTCTGGCTAGATTTTTATAAACCATCATTCCGTTCGTATAATTCAGCCAAAAGCGTGTCGGTGTCGAAAAGGCGTTGTTTTCCTTTGTTTTTTCTTATATATGGGGCTTATTATTTATTTTTTGACAGAACTTCAAACTCCTGTGATCATGTATGCTTTTAAAAAATCAAAGAGAATCAGACTATATACTGTCATTTAAAATGAAATAAACTGTCACTAGTATGCTCTTGCTTTGACAATGATTGCTTTATTCTGATGTATAATTTAGTTTGCAGAATCCACCATCCAAAGTAATTTTTTACCATCTTATTAGCATCTTTTGAATGTCCTAGTCAGTGAATCATGAGGAAGGCGCTGTTCATTTTTCCCAGTCTTTACACATGACTTGATATCTATACTGCTTTTGAGTCCTGTTTGAGTCCAGTAAGTTTTTAACCAACTTTGATGTTTATGATGTTTGTCTTGTCAGAGAAAATGTTTGTTAGTATATTAAGACTATTTGTTCTGGTAACTGCATGGTTTAAGAGTCTCTCCTATAATCAGGAGGTCATTGCTTTGATCCCTTGTCAGGAAATACAGAGTTTTCAAAATAGTGCTGGTCTCTCTCCATTATGTGCATGACTTTAAGCATATAAGGGTAGTTCAAGGACTGGTTAACGTGACTTGGTGTAGTATCATGCTACTTGTCTATCCCTAAACTTCATATAGACTCATTTTGACGCTTTGGCAAACAGAGCAGACCCAGATTGGTCCTATAGGAGCTGTCTTATCAGAGTTCCCTCTGTTTGCCCATACAATATTGTAGCTCGATTTCTGCACAGTCTGTGTGGCAAAGAAAAAGAATCATGATGTCATATACCATTTCAAGTTCAGTTTATTAATATTATCAAGTCATCAATTTGTATATAAATATTCATGAGGTTTAAATAAAAGTGAGACATCACTGTATATGTAAGGCTGTTAGTAAGGCTGACTTATGAAAGAAACAATTGAACAGTTATCTCCCTTTCCTTATTTCCTTATTTTAAGACATTAGACTATCCCCTGCTGTTCTGCTTAGTTGTAAAATTGTTAAGTATTACACATTTCAAGTGACCATATTAGCTTACATACTTCAGTAAATTTGTCAAGTCCTAGACAAATGAACGTTAGAAATTAGCAAAATAAATGGTTTACACTTCGTAAACATGTGCTGGTGAAATTCAGGATTTTCACTCTTGCTAAAAAAATGCACTTAGGGTGATCCTTTACATAATGAAATAAATAGTAGACAAATTGTGTTTAAAATTAGAATTCAGCGAAATGATTAAAAAAAAATTGCATTCCATGAATAAAAGTTAACAGATACTACAGGTGGCAGCACAATATCTGTCTCAAGTAGACATTTTGTATATGATGGGCCTTTGCCTATAATTTTAGGACTGGGATATCATTGTGACAGACTCCAATTTCTGACCAGACTCAAATTCCTGACCAGACTCCAATGTCTGACCAGACTCCAATTACTGACTCAAATTTCTGACCAGACTCCAATTTCTGACCAGACTCCAATTTCTGACCAGACTCCAATTTCCTGACTCCAATTTCTGACCAGACTCCAATTCCTGACCAAACTCCAATTCCTGACTCCAATTCCTGACTAGACTCCAATTCCTGACTAGACTCCAATTTCTGACTCCAATTCCTGAATAGACTCCAATTCCTGACCAGACTCCAATTCATGACTAGACTCCAATTCCTGACCAGACTCCCAATTCCTGACTAGACTCCAATTCCTGACTCCAATTACTGACCAAACTCCAATTCCTGACTAGACTCCAATTCCTGACTAGACTCCAATTCCTGACCAAACTCCAATTCATGACTAGACTCCAATTTCTGACCAGACTCCCAATTCCTGACTAGACTCCAATTCCTGACTCCAATTACTGACCAAACTCCAATTCCTGACCAGACTCCAATTCCTGACTCCAATTACTGACCAAACTCCAATTCCTGACTAGACTCCAATTCCTGACCAAACTCCAATTCCTGACTCCA
>CM037780.1:34012554-34062554 GCA_021229015.1 Solen grandis | reverse complement strand
TTGCATGCAAAACTTTAACCAAAATTTTTAAGATAAAAAGGGGCAATAATTTGTAACAAATTCTATCAAGAGTTATCTACCATGAAAGTATGATACCCCTAAACATATTAAAGATGTTTCAAATCAATCGCATGCTTGATACTGAGATATAAGCATGAGAGTATCTTGCATGCAAAACTTTAACCAAAATTCCTAAGTTAAAAAGGGGCCATAATTTGTAATATATTCCATCAAGAATTATCTACCTTGGTTGTTCGATGCCCCTGAACATATTTATAAACTTTCAAGTCAATGCCATGAATGGTTATTGAGATACAAACTAGATAGTAGCTTGCACGCAAAACTTTAACCAAATTTTCTATTGCATGCAAAACTTTAACCAAAATTTCAAAGTTAAAAAGGGGCCATAATTCATATTAAATTCAGTCAAGAGTTATCTACCTTGGTTGTCTGATGCCCCTGAACATATTTATAAACTTTCAAGTCAATACCATAAATGGTTATTGAGATATATAGTTGATAGTAACTTGCACGCAAAACTAACCAAAAGCTGCAACGCCAACGCCGACGCCAACGCCAGGGTGACTACAATAGCTCTCATATTCTACGAATAGTCGAGCCAAAAAAGGAAAAAAACATTCTTATGACTTGGTATACAAGTATCACTACACTTTTTTCTATGGAAACATTTAACAATACATGAGTATATCTTTTTTTTCTTCAACCATTATCTTCTCATCAACTTTAATTAGTTTAATTAAAGCCAATAATAAATGACCCCACCCACATGCAATCTCCATCACAGTGATCTCCCCTTACGAGTAAGTAAATAAATAAATAAAGTATTTACATTTTTCTAATGCGTTATCTAAGTTTCATTCATTGAAAATGAATTGTTGTTATTTTTTTTTTCAAAAGAAAAACAGCAACCTATTCAACAAAAAAAACAACAAAAAAAACACTTGGTATGATCTCAGGCAGAAATTCAAAATCGTATTCAAATCCCTGTTGAAACTTGTTGCCATATTGAGTTTAAGCTTGAAAATTCAGCTTAGGTACAGTATCAGTATTCATCCACAGGGTCTGGTATGGAAAGATTTAAATCTTTCAAACATATACAATATTTTTTATGGGCAAATCTGACCACATTTTTTTTTTTATAAATATATTAGGCTAAATGCATTTTGGCTGAACCCTGCAAGGGATAAAATAACAGAAGAAAATAGCCCTTGAAAGTCAATGTATCAAAAAACTGTAAGCTGGAACATACAACTGACAAAAGCTAGCATTACATAATTATTAACTATTTGTATCTGTAAATATTTTCTGGTATACAGAACAAACTTTAGTCAAACCCATCAAAGCATAGTCACAAAAAGTTTACAACCTGCTATTCTTTTATCGGAACAAATATACATGAATGAAAAATGTATTATTTTTCCTCTAATTTACAGAGAAAAAAGGTAAAAATGACAAATTGCAAGCTAATGTAATGAATTAATGATATATATATGGTAACAAGTCCCAAGACATTTCAGACACTACTTTAATCCTCTCACATACATTTAATCACTTAGTAATAACACATCGTAATTTGTATTACTTTATTATCAATTACTTTCTTAGCATTTTAAGACATAAATAACTGACCAAAATAGACGTCTAAGCTGTTGCTATAACAACTAATAAAAGCTTACAGTAATTCACACAAATATATGAACAAAATTTTCAAAAAATCAAAAAAAAATCCTAGAGCGTTAACATTTATCCTGCATCAGGCTTATTAGATCAGGATAATGACTATTTTGATGACAATGAAAGTAAGTCCAGCAAAAATATCACACTCTGCAAAAATAAATAAAATAGAAAAATAATCACAACTGATGGAATGTTACTGATAAATAAATAAAGCATGCACATTAATGGATACAGCAAGGGCGAAGATTTTAGAAACCTAACCTTAAATACCTAGAATGTCCATTCATTACCATCCAGTATTACGATATGGGATGTACATGAACACCCACTTTCAGATTAGCATGATGAGATAGTATGTTATCAACATTCAGTTTATCTTAAAAAAAAGAAAAAAAAAGGATATTTATCAATACTGACATACAGTCAAACCTGTCTTAAGCAGTCATTCGAGGGACCAATAGCAAGTGGCCGCTCAATAGAGATGGTCGCTAAATGAAGGTTAAATATTTTAGTTTGGTTATATAGAAACTGACCGCTAAATGCAGGTTGGCCGCTTGATACAGGTGGCCGCTAACACAGGTTCAGCTGTACTGTATTCACTTGGAACATATTTTGGAATTTGTTCAGTTTCTCAAAGAAGGAGTGTTCCTCTATCCCTATCAATTATTCACCTGGAACATGTTTATCCTAATCCCCTTATCTGCTATGATGAAAAGACTGAGCACCGGTATGCATTTGCTTTGAAACTTGCTTATCAATATAATGTCATGTACTCATTTTATCAGATGGAAGATAGTAATAGTACAGAAACTGTTGTCAGTCCATGCCATAGTGAAATATCAAAATCAAATGTATGTATGACTCAGCAAAAGATGTTCACATAGAATTCAGTATGTAAAATACATCAAAAAGATAGCTTTTGGAGTCAGTAACGTGAAAAATATAATATCTCAGCATTTAGAGTCAATAAAGTGATAAATATAATGAGAGCTTATATCACAACATTAGCAGTGGAACATAGGGTAATAGAAACAGGGCACCCAGAACAACTTACTAACAAGCATCCTTTCACATAAAATTATGATGTCAGATTGACCTCAGATAAAACTGTTGAAGAGCCAGTATGTTTACCTCCACACTACAAAACATGGGAACTTTTTAACCCTTACCCTGCTGGAACCGTAACCCTGCTAACCTTTGCCACAAGTAAAGAGCCAGGCCAGTCTGCACATCTGTGCAGGCTGGCCTGGCTCTTTACTGTTGGCTGACCAACTACAAGTTTTCATCTTGTTATCCCTAAAATTGATAATGGACAGTTCCAAAAAAGGTGCCGGCTAAGTCCATTTGAGAAATTAAGCAGGTTATGGGTTAAGTATTTACATATGATTGTGTTTCCCAAACTTTCATTCATATTCGTCTTTTCTTTATCTTTGTGAGTTGTGGGAATGATCATTTATCAGGGCAATAAGGTCTACTGCTTTCAGTGACTAGATAAATGCTGGAAGGACTTACTTTAGGCTAACAGACACAAGGACATGTAACATACTTAAGGACCTCACTCACAAAACATTGGTTGGCCTAGTCAAGAATAGAAAACAATCCCCAAACAATGTGTAAAGATGTGGTGGGGCTAAAATTGTCACTACACAGACTGGAAAGGTTTATTCTTAGTCTGAGCAACTGTTACAGGATATCCTTTTTATTTTCAAGGTCCTTGTGGCCACAAAGCAATGATCAAAATAAACATTTACGTGCAGGCCTAATGTTTAATGCATACTTTCCCCAGAAATCTTAATGCTATTAGAAATGGATGGATTATAGAAATGCTAAGAATGAAACAGTAAAATGGTATCAGCCTTTGTGTATATACAGTGCAGCTCCATTATAACGCTAATTTTAGGGTCAAGACTTAAATCCAAGTACTACATTACACTGAACTGAATAATAAATCAGTGAAAATGCAACATGAGTCAATTATGCAAACCATGATTCAAAGACTGGGGCTCCAATATTAGAACATGCTAAAATGGATTCTTTGTTTAAAGTTTGAATTTTATTTATTTTATTTTACATCAATCACGAATCAAGTTATCACGACTTAATCATTCTTGATGGCTCTAATGGCAGCGTATGTGGTCATTATTGTGGGAGAAAACTGGAGAACCCGAAGAAAACCTACATGTCTGAATGGGCGACCACTATACCCTCTCACATATGTGACCAGGAATCAAACCCGGGACACAATTGTGAGAAGCGAGGAGCATTTCCACTACGCTTTCCAGGCACCCACAGGAATTCCTTGTTAAAAGAGTACTTTATAAGGGAGCTACACTGTTTATATCAGCATCAGATTCATGCAGAAAAATGCTAGTATGGCGATATGCTGATAAACTGGAAGACACAAAGCCACTATATGAACATCAGGTGAGATACAAAGCATGTACCTTAATTAAAAATAACTCTGCATCATGAGCATCAAACACCACTTGATGTCCTTGAAAAGAATGATTGAGATGACTCTAGTTTTTCCCCTTTCAATATGATATTTGATCATCAAATACTCTGGAACCTTACTTGTATGGTTATCCTACCCATAATGAATGTGTCTACAAGGACACACTAGCATACACATTTGCACAAGTACTATCAAAAATGCTTTATAAGTAAACCTGGGAAACATCCCTCATTCTAAGTAAATACCCTGTTTAACATAGGCTAGAGTCCCATTAACAAAACTTAGCATACAGTATCACTGAAAATCTGTATCAGCATATTCCATCATTCCTGTGGAACAAAATATGTCAATAAATGAGCAAGTAGATAATTACCTTAAAAACAATTTGTTAAGAACTTGAATGTTTTGTTATCTTAAAAAGGAAAAGCTTTAAGTTTTCTAAGTATTATTAAGCAGTAAGTAAGGTCTGAGATAATGGCGCCAGATATACATAGACAATTTGTAATACTACTTGCCACCTGGGCTAAACAAAAGGTAAGCCACATTCATTTTACTGGCCTTTTAAGGCAGCTTTTAGAATATTAAAAAAATATGTTACACATATACTTCAAGGTTAACACACATGAAAATAATAAAATGAACAGATATTGTATTTCAGAGCATTTTTTTTTTTTTTTTTTTTTTTTTGAATTTTTACTATACTTTGTTATAATACATGTTTATATATAGCTCCATTACAATGCTATATTTTTAGTCCATGTCTAGTTTGTCGAGTTTGCATTATAATGGAGTGTGTTATAATGGATCTACATATATACTCTTAACTGTCACTTCAACAATCAATACTGTTTTACTTACTCTAGAATAAGCTCTATTACACAATCAAGACTGTACATCAACAATAGACTCTGCAATTTTACAAACAATAATGAGGGTAAACACTGATAAAAGGGCTTAGGGGTTTCCTTACATAACTTAGCAAAGAAATAAAAAACTAAAAATACAGCAGCATTTTTAAACATTACCACTACAATGTACTATAAATGCTCAATATGTAAACATATTTGTTCTTATTCATATGCAAAGAAAAAAATACAGTGTTCACTGATTAACAAAGCATCACTATCTCAATCTCAGTAAAATTCAGTTTTTAAAATGAAAAATCTGCCATTTAAAAAACACAACAAGAGGGCCAAGATGGCCCTTGGTCGCTCACCTGAGAAAGATGATTGCTTAAGAAATAAAGATGCTTGAGTGTAAAAGTGAAATCTGGCTTTTTTTTATGGTGAAATGGGCATAACTCCTAAATTTACAAGTCAATATCAGTTATAATTGAACCCGATTGTGAGATTATGGGCATAAACATTGTCTTAAAGTTTAAAAATGATTGTTAAAAAATGAAGTTGGTAGAGAATAAACAAAGTGAAATCTTGCATTTTTTGTATTAAAAGGGGCATAACTCCTGACCTAAATGACCCATCTCAGCCACAATTGAACTCAATCGAGACATTATGGTCGTTAACAATGTCATAAAGTTTGAAGATGATTGCTAAAAAAAGGAAGATGCTAGAGTGTAAACAAAGTGATTTATGGCTTTTTTTTATATTAAAAGGGGCATAACTCCTGACCTAATTGACGGATCTCAGCCATAATCGAACTCAATCGAGACCTTATGGTCAAAAGCATTGTCATAAAGTTTGAAGAGATTGCTCAAAAGATGAAGATGCTAGAGTGTAAACAAAGTGAAATATGGCATTTTTTAATATTAAAAGGGGCATAACTCCTGACCTAATGGTACCAATCTCATCCATAATCGAACTCAATAGAGACCTTATGGCCATAAGCATTGCCATAAAGTTTGAAGAGGATTGCTCAAAAGATGAAGATGCTAGAGTGTAAACAACTTGAAATATGGCATTTTTTGAATATTAAAAGGGGCATAACTCCTGACCTAATGGTATATCAGCCATAATCGAACTTGGCCGGATTTTATGGTTATAAACATTGATATAAAGTTTGAAGATAATTGCTCATGAAATGAAGATGCTAGAGTGCAAACAATGTGAAATCTGGCTTTTTTGAATTTTAAAAGGGGCATAACTCCTGACCTAATGTTCCGATATCAGCCATAATCGAACTTGGCCGAGATTACATTGTTTTTAAGTTTGAAGATAATTGCTCATAAAATGAAGATGCTAGAGTGCAAACAAACAAATTGTGGACGACGGACGACGGACGGACGGACGGACGGACGACGGACATTCATCGATCCTAAAAGCTCATCCTGAGCACACGTGCTCAGGTGAGCTAAAAAGCCATTTTAACAGGAAAAAATAACCGTGGGAAAAAACAACCAACAAAACTGAAGCACCAGTGCTTATAGGGACTAATTTACAACCAGAAACACAAGCAGCCAACACAGCAAGGACTAGGTTGAACTGTTGTCATGACAACAAAAAATCAAATGGACAGACAAGCACCACTAAACATATAGAGAGATCTTGGCTCTTTGGAAAGTTGACGAGGTATACATTAATAAAATTTGTATACAAATTCTAAAAAAAACCTACCTTTATCTTTGTCTTGGCATTTATATCTGATTTCTAAAATTTATGCACCGCAAATAGAGATCAACGTGTAAATATTTTAAATTCGTAAACTGTTGTACAAAATCTGACATTTAATCAGACATACAGTATGTGGAGCAAGAGGGCCATAGAGGCCCTAAATCGCTCACTTTAGCATAGGGTTACCCAAGGAACATCTGTACTAAAACATTTTGAAATCTGGCCAGTAGTTTTGAAGGAGATGATTTTTCAATCTGACTTAAGTCATCTCCTATATATACGCTATGCTACATAAGGAAGATTGTGAACTTTAATCAGATTGATGATTTTTAAAGCTTTCATAATCATTTGAACTAAAATATTTTTAAATCTAGCCATCTTGAAATCTAGAAATCTTTTTCATTGCCATGGCAACCAGAGTTCTACATGGATCTAGTTTATTTTAGCAACTTTTGTAAAAGTTCATACAAGGATTATCCCTGCCAAATTAAATCAAATTCTGTCCAGCGGTTTCAGAGGAGATGTCGTTTAAAGATTTCACTATATACATATGCAAATTAGCCCCGCCCCTGAAAGCAATCTTAGTAGAGGGTTACCCAAGGAACATCTGTACCAAAACATTTTGAAAAATGGCCAGTAGTTTTCATTTTTTTTTTCTGTCTGTTGCCATAGCAACCAGAGTTCTGCATGGATCTAGTTAATTTTAGCAACTTTTGTGAAGGTTCACGCAAGGATCATCCTTGCCAAGTTAAATCAATTCTGTCTCGCAGTTTCAGAAGAGATGTCGTTTAAGGCAAATCGTAGAAGATGCACAATGGACACAGGGTGATCCTAATAGCTTACCATGAGCACGTTCTTTTTCTTCTGCCACTCAGCTAAAAACACCCATGCATTAAAATACATATCTAGGGCTTTTTCAAAACTATTGTATTTGCTTCGGGATTTATATGCAGTTACCACAGTTTGACAGTAAGCCCTCTTTATACATTTTGTTTTATTTTTTGTATAAAACATTGTTAAGCAAATGGAAAAAACAACCATGAAAAAAATGCATTACGATAACAAATGTATATTAAACGAGAATTATCACTGCAGATGATGAATACCCTCATGTCATGAATACCTTTGTCACAGTTACTGTTACCATGTCAGACAGTCTTGAGAAATATAACAAAGGGCTAACTCATTCAAAGTCAGGTGAGTCTTGACATGCCAACAATATGCGCAACTAGGCTTGGTACTTATCAATCTTGTGAGGTTTCATAAAAATCTGACCAAAGGTAGCCGAGATATGGGGCAGACAAATCTTGTCCACAGACAAACAGACCGATGTATAGTCCCCATATACTTCATATCTGGGAGTGTAATAAATGAATAATAAATTGTTATACAAAGGCCAACAACACAATGCCATTAAATGCTAAGATAAAATCCCAACACTAAATCATATCAATGTTTAAATATCGAATGCTACATGAATATTAAATATTACACACACAGACACAAAAAAACCTATGGCGACAGTAATTTTTCTCAGTGATTATATACATGACTTTGGAGCTGAAGGCTGTGAGTGTGAATCCTGTTGGGGCAGGAATCTTTCATAACCTTCCAAGCTCAAAGTACTGATCCAACCCAGGAACTGTCAAGATGGATCAAATTATGATAACTAATGAGTACCAGGGTATAAATGATGACCTTGAGTGTCCATTTTCTTGAGCCATTTTGAACCTTGTTAAACCATATAAAAGTCAGATTAGACTTGAAGCAAATCTTTGTGTGAATGTGATCCTAATTCATCAGTCTTATATTCTATAACCAATTATCAGACTCCGGAATCTAAAAATAGAAATATTCAGGATTCTAAAAATAGAAATAGTATCTTTATAATACACTTTAGAAGGTCACAATACAAGAGCATTCTTTGGATCACATGTGTCACCTGCTGAAGCGTGACGGAAAAGTGTGACAGACAGACAGACAAACAGACAACAGAAAAGTGATCCTTATGCGTCACCTCCACTTACAGCAGGTTACATAAACAAAGGATATTTTTTCTTTTTACATTATTGTATATATGGATTTAGTAAAAACTCACTTTTTAACTTTTGCTAGTCTAGAGGTTGTGTCTAAAACAGAGACTAAGCCAATTATGTAGCCCTGAAGTCTCTTCTTATCTCAGGGTACAGACAAGAAAAATGGTGCTTGTTACTTACAGGCTTGGCTTTAACATGATTTTGTAGGACATTTCTGAAAAGTTTCTCAATAAAGGGTAATGTTATATACAAATCTACGCTTTCAATGCAAAACATCAACATAATTAACCAGTTTACGAGTCTCCTACAACTACACATGATAAATACCTCCTCCAATCATATACACCCAAATACATGTTCCCAGGGACATTTCATTTTCTTGGGGAAGAAAAAGTCTGCATATTAAAAGATTTCATTTGTATTTTTGATGGTCATTGTTTTGGATTCATTCACAGTGGTTGAAAATATCACAATCTCACATGCATGAGGCTGATAAAACAGGATCGTTCAGATATGAAATACGATACAGATGGGATTATTTCAAATTTCTGTTAATAAACAGTGTAGAACTATAAGGATTCTGACTTGTTCATCCAAATTCTTAACCGCTTGTTTATCTGAAATCTTAGCTTCTTATTCATTCAAAATATTAACTTCTTGTCCATCTTTATCTTAACCTCTTGTTCAACCAAAATTTTAACTTCTTGCTCATTTAAAATCTTAACTTCTTGTTCATCCAAAATACTAACTTTTAGTTTATTTAAAATCTTAACTTCTTGTTCATCCAAAATATTAATTTCTTGTCCATCTTAATCTTAACCTCATGTTCAACCAAAGTTTTAACTTCTTGTTACTTCAAATCTTAGCTCTTGTTCATCCAAAATATTAACTTCTTTTTTTTCATCAAAAATAAGGATAAGTGAGTTAAAGGGGGCATTCATTTGGGAGATATGTTGTCTGGTAACAAAACATTGTCATGAACTGAGTTTATGAGCAAATAAAATGTAACCCTGAATCATTAACAGCAACAATAAAACAACCTCCTTCACTGACTTATTAAAATATTGCTACAAAAAAGATAAAAACCTATGACAACTATGAGCAGATCCAAGTCTCTGAGTAATTTGCATGTTTATTCCTGATATGCAATTTGTGGATCCAGAGGGGGGTGGGGGGACCAGGGGTTCGGATCCCACCTCTTGATATTTAGTAAAATAGGGTTTTTTCCTTTAAAATCCTAAATGCAAAGGGGGGTGGGGGTAACGCTTCTCCACCAGGCCTATTACTAAATAACGGAGCTCAGATCCCCCTCTGTGATGAATGGATCTATACACCTGCATGATATGTACTATTATAAACGTAACTAATATTTTACTTTGCAAATTAATTGCAATTACATTATCCTCTAAGTTTTGCCTTCTTTTGCATTTTTTCCTACATGCACTTGAAAAAAACAAAAACATTCTAAGTGCATGTCAAAGTAGACAAAATTAAAGCTATCAATGAAAGAGATGAATACCCCTGCCAACTGCATGCTTGGGGGAAAAAAATGGTCAAAAGTAAGCAAGGGAGCAAGAGAAATGACACAGGTGAAGTCAAGGAAAGCTATTTCGCAAACATGTTACAATCAAAATGCCCAATTGTTCAAAACTTCCCTGTGTACCAGGGCACCAGCATGTAAGGTATGGATGTAAAATGACATAATGCACAGGATTCGACTGGATGCTCCACGAGTAATAACAGTAAATCTCCAGTTTACAAACTGATGAGTGGGCTATACTACTTAAGCAACCAGTAGTGACATCTATGATATTTTACTACATGTTAAAACCACTATAGCTGACATATCTGCAATAATCAACACATACAAGGAGGACAACTCCTGCAGAAACAAAAATAAATCAACAGCTGAAGTATTGCACATTACTAAATGCTCCTGAAAACAACTGCTCTTCAAGACTCCAACAATAAAGCTCTAAATATAATATGCTTGTAAGTAAATTTAGAATAAAAATGAAGGAATTTGGCACCATTTAAACTCTTAAGAACATCTTCGTCTAAAACTCCAACCTAAGTCTATATTATTATTCCTAAAGATGCAAATCGATGCCTTGAAAAACTGAATAGACTTACAGGAGCTGTCTGATCAGGGTCTCCTCTGTTTGTTTAAACAAAATTGTAGATCAGTTTCTACTGTTAAAACTCACTTTTTTTCCATATACCATATTAAGTTCATAAGTCACAAATTTGTATATGAATATTCATGAAGTAGAGAGTTAAGCTCATTATCTTTTATGTGTTTTAAATACATATTTTTCAGGGAAATAAAATCAAACCATGTACATGTACAAAAGATCAATTCTCATTTAAAGTAAGTGTATCTAAGTATATTTGTTAAGAGAAGAAATTGCACAAGTAAATACAAATACAGGTATTTCATGGTATTATCAAACAAATACAAATATGGGTATTTAACTGGTATTTATCAAACAAATACAAATACATGTATTTACTGGTATTTATCACATGTATTTTTCTTTCTGAATCTTTAATTTGAATTAATGTTTCATTCTTTCTTCCATATGTAACTTGATTAAAAACAATATAAATCTTAATATCAATGGTTTCTCCCTGATGTTTGTAGAGATAGATATATTTAAAACATGTCTGCATCCATTACACTGTACAAAAAGGTACAAATGCAGGCAAAACATGGCAGTGACCTGCTGTTAAGAGGACACAAACATTGGTCTCTGTAACCAAAAACTGGTCTTTATTTGTTTCTTTCCACTTGAAACTACAATATCATTTGAATAGGTCTCTAAAAATTGACATCATGCAATATTGAAACAAAACTCTCAATCATGCCTAACAACTAAGCAGACGGTCACAATGACCCCATTTCTAATGCATTTTGTACAGACGGTCAAGGTAACTTTTGATTTGACCTAGTGACCTATAAGATCTGTGTTGTTTTTTTTTACAAAGAACTAACCTTACGTAAATCTCATTTTTGACTATTGCCTTTTAACTGTATTTTACTGCACAAGGCTGTTTGATATAACGTCAATCATTTAAATGATACATGTTGGAAAGACTGACTAGCACTAAGTCACTCTCTCACTGTGTATTAATATTAATATTAAGACAGAGTATATACAGTCAAACTTGTCTTAAGCGGTCAGTCAATGAAACAATATAAATGGCCGCTTAACTGAGGTGACCGCTAAATGAAGTTTAAATATATAACAATATGCTACAGTCTTGTAGTATTAAAATCAACCACTAAATGCAGGTTGACCGCTTAATACAGTTTGATCGCTTATACAGGTTCCACTGTAGTTACATGATATACAGTTCCGTAGTTTTAAGTGAGAATGTCCCACCTTGGTTTATCTATACTATCAAATTGATACAAACTTCTTAAGCATTTGCTGTCAGTCACCTTAAGCAATGATTTCTATACTGTTAAAAACTTCAATCATGACAATTATTTTCACACAAATTATATCTGCATCACTTCAAAAAAAAAAAAAAGCCTCATAAAAAGCTATTTCAAAAATTGTCATACATTTTATAAAAGAAGAAAGAGTGTTGTGAAATATTGATAAAGATTTCCAAAGAAATATGGCCACAGATTGCAGTTATATAGAAATATAGCATTCTGACTCCATTACAAAAATATTTATAAATATAGAATTATATACAATTCCTGTCACCGGCTGTAAAAATGTTCATAACCTTTTGACTATTCTTTTAAAGCTTTTAAGCATACATCCTTGGGTACTCAATCTTATTTCACTTCAAATCATTAATACACATTTAATTCAGAAAAATGCTTGTCTTGTCCACCATAAGCAAGTACATTGCTATCTTTAGAAGTACTACATTCAAAGACTACTATACCGTTACCTATACATTTTATTTGTACCATTTTTGTGTTCAGAATTACTAAATTCTGGTAAAAATAAAACCTCTTAAACATCGACATAATTAAAATCTTAATAATTTTTTCTTCTTTTTTATTAATATCAATAGGAAAGAAGAATGTTAACATGATTTAGGAAAAAATCTATGGTAATACATGTTTTCTTTTTTTCTTTTCAGGCAAATTTATTTTAATTGATTGAAATTTAAGTCAAAATGGATTGCAAACAATTGTAAACACATTTAAAGTCATGAAAATACTTCTCATGAAAGACCTGCTAAAATGCCCTTTGTCATATGACTAAATTCACTAAAGCATCATACTCAATATGGCCTAGATACAAGACAATATGGCAATGCTAACTCTATAACAGCTTACAGAACAAAACTGCAAACATTTTCCCGTTGTTGTTTTTTCTGCCTTGGCACATCTGTATTTAACACTTTACTTTATATAGACTCATTTTGACGCATAGGCAAACAGAGCAGACCCAGATCAGACAGCTCCTATAGAGCTGTCTGATCAGGGCCTCCTCTGTTTGCTCATACAATATTGTAGCTCAGATTCTACTTAGTCTTCAGAGCAATGAAAAATCCACCATTTCATTAATATTCATGAAGTCATAAATTTGTACATGAATATTCATGATGTAAAGAGTTAAGAAAATGTGACCTTGTGTAGCTTAAACCTTTCCCTCATATAGACTCATTTTGACGCACTCAATAGGTACCACATAAAGCCTGATCTGCAGAAAACCACAGTTAAACCTTACCAAATTTTATTATATAGTCCTCATTTCCAGACCACTGAGGAGCAGCCAACAGCATAAAACCTGATCAGCCTGCGAGTTACTTGCAGGCTGATCTGGTTTTATGCTGTTCGCATAGGTCTTTTCATGGTTTCCTCTATGAGGGAAAGGGTTAACAACTTTCTCAATCTTGAAAAAAATGACATAAATCAAAGTATAGCTAAGTCATCCAACACCATCTTCAAATGAAAACTAAGCTGGACAGCTGCTTAAATATATTTAATATTTTAAAACCATTCCAGCTTTCTGTGATCTATATCAGTTTTAAACGCTAAACAATGAAGCTTTATTCCTGAAAAATAAATCCTTTCTTTTTTTTAACCCTTTCTTCTTTTTTTTGCATTAGTACAAACATATCCTTCTTTACATAAGTATAATAAACACATGCTTTTTTACATTAGTAGAAACAAATGTTTCCTTTACATAGTGCAGACTTAGGTTTTTTGTTAATAATAGTTCAACATACATAGATACAAAATTACGCTTGACATTAAGTCAACACAATTATGCTTCTCTACATTAGTTCTAAGCCTATTCTTTCCTCATATCATACTTAGATATCCAAATCTGCTGCCTAAATGTAGAAGTTCAGGAGCAGTAGAGTATTACTGAAGCAATTCTCTGATATACATCTTCCTGATAGAACACAGAAAATGAGCAAAAATAAAACCAAAGTCACAAAATCCAATCTTTATCAAAAACAACAACCAATATAATGCCCCAATGAATAGATCATTCTCTAGTTTTCATCTTTCAAAATCACTCAGCTCCACTCTTTTCTTCAAGACGTTTCCCATGTTGTCTTCTGCTGCAATCGTAACAGTCTTTGCATCAGCTGGAACGTTTTTGACACGGGAAGCCTTCAGGGTAAACTCAGTGGGCGGAGTTTCAGACAGGAACTCCCAATGGTGGAAAACCACACCCTCTGGGTCACTACGCAGCTCAACAAGGCGGAACCCAAAGCAGGATTTTATACGGGACCTGAAGAAGATAAAATTTATCATTAAACAGGAGAAGGAGATAATCTGAGTGGATCCATTGGTAAAAATGGGTAAACAACAGAAATATTGTCCACTGTAAGTCAGAAGGACTCATCAGCCTTCTTTTTTGTCTTTCAATGGACAATATGTAATTCTAGATGAGTAAGAGATGGATAGGTTAAGGACGAAAACATGGAATATTAGAATATTTCTTTATTCCGTTTCCATCAAGTGATGGACAAAGCAAAAATACTATCACACTCAAACAGTTTTATTTTGTGGTTAAACTAATGCAATAACAATACTAGTTGTACATAATAAACTAGAACTATCACTGAAGGTGATTCATACCCCCACCCTCATCTTTGACACAGGATGTATTCACATGACACATAAAACGAATGTTCACACATAGGATTTGGGCTTATAAGCATACCAAATAAAAATATTATCACTAAAGGTGATCAATACCCACACCGGAAGTCTGTCATGTGTAGGAATACAGTTTCAAAAGTTTGCATGAGTGAAAGACTACATGTATGTAAGGTTTAAAGTTAGTGTGAGCAATGGTTCAAAAGTTTTGGACAATGCTAAAAAGTTTTGACAGACAGACAGATAGACAGAGAGACACACATACAGACACACAGAAGAAAACAATTTGCCCCCAAGATCTGTAGCTGAGGAGAATAAAAATGCAGTCTAATTATGGTTCACATCCATATTTATTGTTTGCAAAAACCTGTCTTTAAGAATTTACATTGTGGTTTCTTATGCACTGCACTTCCTCTCATCAAGATCAATCTACATAAATTTTTTAAAAAACAAAGGGCAATAACTCCTTTAAAAATACATGCAGAGTTATGGTTCTTGTGCACTGCACTTCCTCTCATCAAGATCAATCTACATATGAAGTTTCATCAACCTAGCTACTTTTTGGTTGGCCGGAAAAAAAAATGACGAAGGGCAATAACTCCTTTAAAAATGGTTCTTATGCACTGCACTTCCTCTCATCAAGGTCTATCTACCTATGAAGTTTCATCAACATAGGTACAGTAGTTTTGGAGAAATGCTCCGGACAAATATTTGTAGACCAACCGCTGGACCGACGGACCGACAGACCGACCAACAGGGTGACTCCTATATACCCCCCCAAATTTCATTTGTGGGGGTATAACTATGTAGAGAGGTTTTAGATACAGGATATCAAGTATTACCCAGATATGGACATATGTTTCTTAGACTCCATGATGTTGTACTTGTTGAACCATCTGAAATACACAAAAACATTTATTATTGTTCAGAAAAAAAAAGAAAAAAACCCAAAGACCCTGGTTTAATTTAATCTGCTAACAGATAAGATAGACCCCACCATTGGACCCAAAACCTTTATTTTGTTATTGTTTATTTTACCTAAAGTGTATTTTTATATTGTTATAATGTGGTCTTTCTAAACTATGCACCAGAATAGAGCACTATAGTTGAGTTGCACTGTATTGCTAGAATCTGGAATCAAACCATGGTCTAGTAGGTGAAAAACTAGAGTAGTGTCATACTACTTTTTGTATAAGTGTACATATCAAAAGCATGAATCTCTATCAGAGCCCACGTTTATTACTTCCACTAAAATATCTCACTCCCAAGACAAAAATTCTGATATTAACTCTTTCTCTAATGAATATTCATGTACAAAATTATGACTTGATGGATAACAATTTACAGAACTGGTACCAGTATAAGAAACAATAAATTTTTGTTTTGCCAAGACTGTGTAGATTCTGAGCTACAATATAGTTTAAGCAAACAGGATACCATGATCAAAACTTGTCTATATAAGTTGAAGTATTAATTTCCAACTATGTTTTAATTCCAACCATCAAAATTAAAGGACAGATGTATACTACCTGTGAAAACGCAGCAGAACAGCTGATGCCCTGTACCAGTGGGCCCCATCATCAGCATACTGAATGTCGGGCTGTCGGAACTCTGTGTCAGTCGGCGAGTTTGGCAGCATGGAGGGAATGATGCGTGTCGGAGACTGCGATGAGTGTGACAGGGAACTGCAGTTTGAGCTGGTACTCGGACGTCGCTCTGGCAATACAAGATATGAAGTATTAAAAAAATTGAAGTTTGACATCGCTCTGGCAATACAAGATATGAAGTATTATTAAATTGAAGTGTTCTACATGACAGCTACCCTAGTACTCAGACATCGCTCTGGCAATACAAGATATGAAGTATTATTAAATTGAAGTGTTCTACATGACAGCTACCCTGGTACTCGGACGTCGCTCTGGCAATACAAGATATGAAGTATTAATAAATTGAAGTGTTCTACATGACAGCTACCCTGGTACTTGGACGTCGCTCTGGCAATACAAGATATGAAGTATTAATAAACTGAAGTGTTCTACATGACAGCTACCCTGGTACTTGGACGTCGCTCTGGCAATACAAGATACGAAGTATTAATAAACTGAAGTGTTCTACATGACAGCTACCCTGGTACTCGACTCGCTCTGGCAATACAAGATATGAAGTATTATTAAACTGAAGTGTTCTACATGACAGCTACCCTGGTACTCAGACATCGCTCTGGCAATACAAGATATGAGATATTATTAAATTGAAGTGTTCTACATGACAGCTACCCTGGTACTGATCTATGTGACCAAAATAAGTCAAGACTGCAGGTAACTCAAGGTCAATCAGGTTTCACAATGTTATGATACAACTCATTAATATCTGGGACTTGTCTTTCTCCACACAAATACATTTTATCTTAGTTGTAAAAATGTTGTTGCTCAAGGTAACTGCTAACTTTCTATTTGCACAATAAAACATAAAAAGGTGACCTATTTTATTACATTACACAAGTTCATCACTTTTTGTGAAGAAAATATCAGAAGATTAATACAATTTTACATTAGTAAATTTGCACATATGGAGATATTTTTCATGTACTGAAGCTTGCCTCTGGTTTAATACTGAAGTGGTTCAAGTAAAGAACAGCTTTCGATTTGACTTTCTTACGGTCTACCATGAACACTTTAAAAGACAATTGTCAACTCTTTTTTTTATATAAAATAATGATAATATCCCCATTAATCATCTCTATTTTGATAGAACAAAATCATTCCCACTTCATATTCACAGATCTATTCTGACATACCTCGTTTACAAGTTCGAGCCAGCAGCTGACCTGATTCTCCCAAGGTTACCTCGGTAACCGTCTCATAACTACAGTCCTTCAGGATGGTGCGGTGTGTCTCACTACCGTCGTAATTCTTGACACTAATGCTGACAGTCTGCTGCTGGGACACAGGTTTGAATCCCTGCTCCACCTTGAACACAACTGGAGGCGGAGCTATATAAACATTGCCACTCCCACTGTTCTGTCTGGATAGGGCCTAAACATAATGAATAATCATAATTAAACACCCTAAAATGGTTAGCAATGAGAACAGGACCCACACGTGATAAATCCTTGACTGCAAGGTCTAAAATATGGCCATAATAATCAGAATAGGATTGCTAGCCATTACAATAAAAGAGAAAAAAAGAAGAGAATAGACCAATCCTACACTTATTGCTATCTCAGAACAGGGCTCCAAGATGATGAAAAATCATACATGACATTGAAGTTATGGACAGTGTCAATAACTATTGCCATTCCCACTACCTTGTCTATAGAATAAATATTCATAATTGATTACATTTCAAAATTATAAATAGGCTTCGGGTAATCATTAATAAAACTTTATTGATTCAATATTTATTCCTACATTTTCATTGATTGATGTCTGCAAACCAGGAAAATGTCTTAACCTCTTTTTTAAATCACCGTTGAGTACACAGAGTTCTTGCTAAAAATATGAAATCAATATTTATAAAGCTAAAACATGATTTAAATCATCCTGTTTTACAGGGTCAGTTTCAGAGCCCAAAATAGATTTCTTTTTTAATTCTACAGCTGAGCTTTATTTAAAAACAACCTCTGCTAAGCAGTCACATGTCTTTATTCCTTTTAATGGTTGCTGAAAACAAGCTTGCCTACATACAGTACCTTCTTGAAAGGGCTTCCGTAGCAGACGTCTTTATATCGTCTGGCATGATGATCAACCACAGAAATCTCTGGCTGACTTTCACTGCCGTCTGACGAGATTGAACTCATTGATAACCGATCATGGTTGCTAAGGCGGTGATCTCCATCCCTGTTTCTGGAGGATGACTTGGAACGTTGGACGATGAAGACTTTGTGGAGGTCATCAAAACCCCGCGCCATGATACCTGAGGGTGTGTGGGCGAGATCAAACGTGTGGCCCAGCTCATGCAGGGAAGCGCCCAGGCCTGTCGCATAGTTCGCCCAATAGTACTCTCTGGAAAGGAGGTTAGAACACACAATGAGGAAAAAGTAATCTCAAAGAGATCATATATACAATTAAGCCTGTATTGAAGGAAACCTTTACAAATGTTTAACTATTACTTAGGGTAGTTAATACCCCTGTATACTGATTTGACATGAAAAAAAGGGCTATAATTCTTACAAAATCCCTGACACAAGTATCTGAGTATGTCTACTGATTTGTCTTGTTATGACAAAATTATTTTTCCAAGTGTGAAGGCATTATCATTTTATGTGAGTGCAGGAATGGACTTCCTTTATTGCCCCTATTTCACTATGTGAAGCAGAGGTTTAAAAAGAGCTATATTTGATAAATTTGTGATGAATATTCGCCTTTATTGATATGTAAAGATATCAGACTATTTGTTCAAGGTGATGGGAAGCAGAGTATGTTACCTGTAGGCACTGTCATCCATGAACTTCGTGCGGTCGATCTTGCGTGTGTCCGTGAACCTCCTGTGGACGTCATGGATACTGGTGGCCCATGTGTGAAGGTTACCTGTCCCAAATAGCGCCAGCCCACCTCCACCTGAAAGTATAGGAAAGCACCATGTACAAAATCTATTTCATGATTCTGAATAGAGAAATTACTTCCATTGCACACAATTCATTTTTAGGCCTAATTTATTATACAAAAAATCCTCTTTAAGGCCTTAACTTACTTCCCCCTCAATACCCCCCCCCCCCCCCCCCCGAAAAAAAAATGACACTGAAAAACATACAAACAATAAATATCAAAATAATATTTATATTTTTGATAATTATATATAAATTTTAAAACCTTTAACCTTTTTTCCCCCAAAATTTTTCCATGTTCAAGCCTTAACTACAGGACATTTCCTGGCTTTACGCACCATTTTTAGGACAAATCACCCAAATATTTGACACATATTGATTGCAAATTATCCTGGTCAGCTAATTACATCCAATTTTCTACCCAACATGGTCTAAGTCAATCTGCCATGTACCGTGAAGGAAATGGGCGATTAATGATGGCATCCTTCATACATGGAATGGTTTTGTCAATATATCTTAGAGATGGAGAAAGATAGGGGTTGTCAAGGCATGTAGCAAATTACATACTTGTTTAAAACATGGTCTGAATTTATCTCAACTGAAAATATTTTTTTCATAGACAAGAAATTCTACTGAAAATTGTTGGCTTTTACAGTTTTCCAGAATCTTTTCCAACATCTATTATTATTAATACAAATGCTAGAGACAACTACATTCTAAAAATGTTTTATGAATATGAAATCTGATAAATTATCAGGAGCATCATTGTCTGGTAGTGTCTGTTTGTTGGGTTTAACATCCCAACAACAGTATTAACCCTTTCCCTCATATAGACTCATTTTGACGCACTCAATAGGTACCACATAAAGCCTGATCTGCAGAAAACCACAGTTAAACCTTACCAAATTTAATTACAAAATACTCATTTCCAGACCACTGAGGAGCAGCGAACAGCATAAAACCTGATCAGCCTGCGAGTTACTCACAGGCTGATCTGATTTTATGCTGTTCGCATAGGTCTTTTCATGGTTTCCTCTATGAGGGAAAGGGTAAAGTCATTTGGAAACTATGTCAAATTGAGATAGGGCATTGCCACATTGCGACATGTGGCATGATACCACACCCAGTCACATTATCCTGATACCGGGCCAACCAGTCCTGGAACTACCCTTATATGCTGAGCGCCAAGCAAGGGAGCTATAGCAGTACCATTTTTGACAATTAACTGGATCTTGGAGTGTATTACCTCAATAAATACCCACGCGGTATCTTCAGATACATGGTCATCTAATTCAATATCCAAAATGGGTGGTGTCTCCATCACAGGCTATAGTGTTATGAACGGTATAAAACATATAACCTATATTTAATATGTTCTATTTCCATGTTCTGTCACATGACTAATCACATTCACTCTTTGCGCATGTGCTCACTTTACCAATTTGCTACCCATGGCAGGTGAAGACGCCATGTTGCAGAATGTGTACAACAAGCACCTGCTTCGGGGATACAGATTCTATACTTAACCAGAATTCCCCAAAGGGTGTTCACGATAAATAGAGTTTTTCTGTGCAATGTGACCTACACTGTCAGAGTTTATTTGTCAGGAAACAAAGACCTTGCCAGAGTAAAAAAAGAAAAAAAAGTTTTTATTTCTACAAAGCAACTGTGAACTAGCTGCTTTAAAACTGGAATGGCTATACAGTTTAACAATATAAGCTATCAACAAGCTCTCACCATACACCACAAATCTCCTTAACCCTTTCCCTCATAGAGGATGCCATGAAAAGACCTATGCGAACAGCATAAAACCAGATCAGCCTGCAAGTAACTCGCAGGCTGATCAGGTTTTATGCTGTTCGCTGCTCCTCAGTGGTCTGGAAATGAGGATTTTATAATTAAATTTGGTAAGGTTTAACTGTGGTTTTCTGGTGATCAGGCTTTATGTGGTACCTATTGAGTGCGTCAAAATGAGTCAATATGAGGGAAAGGGTTAATTAGTCACACAGTTACTGATGTAGTCCAATACAAAATTGCATCCAGACCTGTACTCCAATTACAGTATCACAATGGATCTGCTCTGTATTTTAATCCCTTATGACACGAAAACAATCAGAAAACTTGAATTTATGACCACTATAAAACCAGATCAGCCTGCAAGTTACTAGCCAGTTAATCAGGCTTCAACCTATTCATTCTACTCTATTAGGTAATTAATTTCCCTGCTGGTCTTCAAGTAATTTACCTTAAATATATAAATCAGACTCATAGAAATCTAAAGATTTTCTAATTTTTCCTACTTGTGTTATCAAATGATTCTAAGTTATTCTTGTCGACAACAAGTCTGTCATTCACAATTATTTAGTTAACACTCTAGCATCTTCATTTCTTAAGCAATCATCTTCAAACTTGTAGCCATAAAATTTTGGCCAAGATCAATTTTTTGCTGATACTGACTAATTAGGAGTTACAGCCCTTTTAATATTACAAGAGTGTTCTTTGGAACACATGTGTCACCTGCTGAAGCGTGATGGAAAAAGTGTGACGGACAGACATACAGACGACGGAAAAGAGACCCCTATGTGTCACCTCTGCTCACAGCAGGTGACACAAAAATGCCTCCACACTGTTTAATTCAAGCAAGCAACACCTTAACCCTTTCCCTCATAGAGGACACCATGAAAAGACATATGCGAACAGCATAAAACCAGATCAGCCTGCCAGTAACTCGCAGGCTGATCAGGTTTTATGCTGTTCGCTGCTCCTCAGTGGTCTGGAAATGAGGATTTTGTAATTAAATTTGGTAAGGTTTGAGTTTGGTTTTCTGCAGATCAGGCTTTATGTGGTACCTTTTGAGTGCGTCAAAATGAGTCTATATGAGGGAAAGGGTTAAAAGATAACCAGTCTGTATACTGCCTTCTGATGTGACTTTGCCATTATCAAACTTGATGCGAGTGGTAAAAGGTAAATATACTTATCTAGAAATGTACAAATGTGCACAGTACAACATCCCATTGACATTAATTATTTAACCCAAGACGTGCATTACTGCATTTCCTGCGCATATGGCTGCATGTTTATTAGTGATGGATGACCAAGTGTGGTGTATAGAGAGTGGTATGTCAAGACAGGAGGACCAGTCTAATGTATTATTCACCATGGTCTGATGGCTGACATGTCATGCATGATCCACTAGATGCAAGCAAGCTGCAAGCTATAGGGTGTGAAGGAAAAAAAGGAAAAACTCCCTCTTAATTACAATTGAGGCAGCTGGGTAGAACTACCAACCTACCACAAGCCAGTTGATAGGGCTTTTTCCTATCAAAGATCCATGCAACCAGACCAGAAGTCAAACCAACAGTGATGAAGAACTAAGTGATACAAATGTAGCTAGTCAAAGTGCTGTGGTCAAGTGGTAGCTTAGATTACTGCAAATCAGAAGGTCACTTGTATGAATGGGGATATCCCCCAGTTCACTCATTATGCTATTTAGTATGTCATTGTTTGTTTTAACCCTTTCCCTCATATAGACTCATTTTGACGCACTCAATAGGTATCACATAAAGCCTGATCTGCAGAAAGCCAAACTCAATCCTTACCAAATTTAATTGTAAAATCCTCATAACAAGACCACTGAGGAGCAGCAAACAGCATAAAACCTGATCAGCCTGCGAGTTACTCGCAGGCTGATCTGGTTTTATGCTGTTCGCATAGGTCTTTTCATGGTCTCCTCTATGAGGGAAAGGGTTAAATTTGCAATATTTGATTTCTTCTTATATGTTTGTTGACAAATACATTATTCAATATGTGTTTTAAGTTCTAATCATACAACACTGGATAGATACTTTTCGGCATGCAGCTGTGGGCCGTTCATTCTTGTGTTCAGAATATTTGCTGTTTTTTTAACATTTAATCATTTGTATATGCAATTAACAAGGAGTTCTTTTTTATACCTCAAGATTATTAACAGATTGTAATCATTCATGAAATTTAAAACAAATAAGAAATGCCATTATGACATAATGCAATGTCAACGACACTTCAAAATAAAAATGTAGCGTCTGCATTATAATAATGGCAACTCAATCATAAGTTTAACATTACTATAATATGAATTTTAGAGAACCAGTACAAATTTTAGGGAACCATTTGGCATATTAATTAACCCTTTCCCTTATATAGACTCATTTTGACGCACTCAATAGGTACCACATAAAGCCTGATCTGCAGAAAACCACGGTTAAACCTTAACAAATTTAATTCTGGAAAGTGGTCTGGAAATGAGGACTTTATAATTAAATTTGGTAAGGTTTAACTGTGCTTTTCTGCAGATCAGGCTTTATGTGGTACCTACTGAGTGGGTCAAAATGAGTCTATATGAGGGAAAGGGTTAATTAAACAAACAGACCGCCAAAAAAGAAGGGTCTGATTGGAGGCACTTCTCACAGTAGAGACATCTCAAGTACGACAATTACTTTATTCACAATATCTAACATGGTAATTAATGACATTTTTTGAGTGGCAAAGGGTTTAAGTAAATTATTTCCGGCAATCATGAAAGCTGGTGATATATGAAGACCTACCATCAGTACACCTAAAATCACATCCTTAAAGATGATTGCACCATAATTTTTCCATACTAGAGCTACTGACAGAGGTTTTGCCAGTCTGGTACCATCCATTTCATCAAGACAAGCTCTTCATTATCATAGGAGCCATTTAATGCCAAGACTGTACATCACTGAAGGAAGCCACTGATGTTCTTTCTGTCTCAGAAGACATGTCTGGTGTGACCAGTCTGTCTGAGTAGATTTAATCAAAATGTTTTAGAAGCAGGCATGGAGTAGGAGGACAGGCGGGAAATGATTGCAAGTTTTATATGTATTAGCAAGTGCTTTTTCTAGACAGTCTTCAAAAAAGCTGTTGCATTTGTTACGAAATGTTTCCCACAAGACCTGGCCTGTCCAACAGGCAGAGTTATGTCTGAATGCTGAATATTGTATTATTGACCGTCTGCTTGTACCACAGAATTTTCATTATTCATGGAGATTTACAAGCATGTTTGAAAACACAAAAGTATGACCAAATTACAGTGCTAATTTCAACATTGATCAAGGAAATGATGCATTTGATTGACCTGTACAGGACTTTGGTCTACATGGTCAAGATTAAGTGCTGCCTCAATGCTACTACATGCCAAGGACTAGTGGTGTGATTCCACATCAACGTCAGACTGACCAGTCCTCAAACTAACATTAATTGCTGAGTGCCAAGCAAAAGAACGATACCAGCACCCTTTTTAACAACTTCGCTAAATCTTGATTTTCTTAACCTGAAATTACCGGAGTATTTTTTAACCTTTATACGTCATCGTATCATCATAATTACAATGTTATTAAAATATCAACGGTAATATCTTACAAAATGTTGTGTCTAGACAAAAACTGTGTCTAAAAACTAAAACTGTTACATGGTGGATGAAATTACCAAAAAAGAGAAAGAATGAATAAGTAATATAACCAAAAACATTTATGACATTTCATAATCCAATAGGGATCTCAGAAGCAGAATTCAAATATCTACAACAATAGGATAACAAAAACTGAGATGTATGGCATACTGAGCAGACAGTAATTTTTTCTTATTTTTCGTCTCAGCTGAACAAAAATTCCAATTATTACATACTGTTTTGCGACAAAGGAACTCATAATTTTGTTGCCTGCGAGACAGATATTATGGCTTTATATTTTAGAAATATTATTGTTCTTCGACATGCAAATCCCAGTCTCCATTGTCTTGTTATTCATTTAACCGGTTTAGAACTGTTCATTGTACCTGTTAGATAAAAACTTCTCCATGGAATTCAGGATCTTAAAAGTCAAGGATTCCAGTTGAAAATAAAAGTATCTCTAAGTTAAAACATTAAACAAGAAGTGAATTCCATTAAAATAACAGGCTTTTCCTGTGGAGCTAATGTCTGATAAACAAGTATGAATCAAGAGGCATAAGAGGAACATGAGACAAGGCTATACACAACATATCTTAGCTCTAGGATTTTTGGTTTCAGATAAAAAGATTTTCAAAGTTTACAGTATACATATAAGGCATATTAGCCTTGACAGATCAGAATAACATCATCAGTTTTGTAAGGGAGTTACCCAAGAAACATCTGCTCCAAAATATTTCGAAAACTAGATAGTTTTTTTTTGTTTTTTTTTAAGAAGATAGTTTAATATACTATTAATTTTAATCTTGGTAGAGAGTTACCTAATCAACATCTGAGGATTTTTTAAGTTTTCACTGTATACATTTAAGGCAAATTAGCCCTGCCCTAACTGCCATGTTTTTTACTGATCAAAATAGTTTTAATGATCTTGGTAGTGGGTAACCAAAGGAACGTCTTTGCCAAAATAATTTTAAAATCCTTCCATGAATGAAGTGACAGCCCAGATATTGACAGGCTTATTGCATCATTTTTTTTTTTTATCTTTAACCTTGAAATATGACCTTGACCTTTGAGCTGAACCTGTGTCATGGGCCCAAACACCAAGTTCAAACAAAATCCTTCAATGCATGAAGAAGTTACAGCTCAGACATGGTCTATTGTGCCCATTTTTATCTTCAACCATGAAAGGTGACCTTGACCTTAGAGTTGTGGACCTGGATCATGCATCAGCATACCATTTCATCATTTTGAACAATTGTACCTAGTTGTTTTAAATTATCTCAATGCATATCATCTATGGTCCAGAAAAAACTAGAAACGTGTCCAGAGGACACAGATGCTCTCACCCGTCACTTTTTTCAAAACAAAGGCCAACACCCAGGAGCGCAAGTCATGTCCTGAGTTATATATCAAAGAAGTTTAAATACCTTCAGAGTTACCTGTGTCACAACCATAAAATAACATATTTGTCAAAAACAAAGGCCCATAACTCTGTCATCTTTAATGAAAGTTCGATAAAAATACCCAGTTGCAAAAGTTCATGTCCTGAATAATATATCCATGAAGTTTCAAGTCTGTAGTACAAATACTTTCAGAGTTACATGCATCACAAGCATAAAATTCCATATTTTTCAAAAAAAAAGGCCCATAACTCTGTCAACTTCAGCGGTGGTTCGATGAAAATACCCAGATGCGCAAATTCATGTCCTGAATAATACATCCATATCAAGTATTGAGGCCCCCCCCCCACACACACACACACATTTTTGGTGGGAGCATAAAAATTGAGGCTCAAAACTGCAAGTCCCCAGTCTTCAACAAACTGATATCCTGGTTATTTTTTTAAACCCCCAAACTTCTAATCTAAAGTCATGTAAACTACCACTGGAGCACAGTATCCTGACATACCATCCTTACTACGGCTGGGTATTGCAGGCAAAAATGATATTGTAATATATTGCCTAAAATCAAAACATACATAAAAGATGTGGACTCTTATTTTAAGTTACTTTATTTTCATATTTTGAGCATTTGTGTACTCATTTTTCAGCTGATGTTTTGACTTCAAGTTTCGAATCATTCTTATAGTAACCATGCCACTTAATCATAATAGCTTGTTCATATTGCATCTGTTCCCCTGAAGTTGTGAAAATAATAAATTTAATTAAATTTTTTAAATCACAATATATTGTGATATATTGGCAGACACATGCTATTGCAATATGTTGCAATATTGCGATATACAATGTATTGCCCATCCCTAATCCTTATACAATGTCACTTTCATATTTATAGGGAACAGGTAAGCAGGGAACATAAAACAAATCACATTCATATAACTGGAATATTTCCCATTATTGCAAAGTTTCTAACTCTTACCAAATGAAAGTATGTCATGTTAAAGCAACCTTTGCTAGTATATATTCATATCAGTTACTCTTTAACCCTTTCCCTCATATAGACTCATTTTGACACACTCAATAGGTACCACATAAAGCCTGATCTGCAGAAAACCACAGTTAAACCTTACCAAATTTAATTATAAAGTCCTCATTTCCAGACCACTGAGGAGCAGCGAACAGCATAAAACCTGATCAGCCTGCGAGTAACTCGCAGGCTGATCTGGTTTTATGTTGTTCGCATAGGTCTTTTCATGGTTTCCTCTATGAGGGAAAGGGTTAAATATATTTGGAAGTGAAAATGTGAAACTGATAAAGAAGACTGGCATGGAAATACCTTTAAAATTGAATCCTGAAAAGTTCCAAGTATATACCAATTATACATGGGTTAATGGGCCACCTGTACTAAACACTCAACCTGTTTAAGCAGTCAGCTTGATGATTCCAGGAAACATATTTATCTATATTAGCATTGAGAGTGATTAATATAAGTTGTGATAACTTGTTTTGTAATCAATGTAAAATAAATAAAGTTTAAACTTCTAAAAATTCCAAATGTGTAGGGCATGGATCATCTTCTAAAACAGGGAGAAACCTCGCTCCCCTCATTTGATCTCTATTTATGAGCACCCTAGGAGAACCAGACATTTTCTTTCATTACCCTGGCTGACTGCTTAAGACAGGTGTGATATTACTCTGTAATACCTAGAGCCGTGTGTCCTTTGGTGTGCTTCAGTATCTCGCTGTGCGTCCGAGGGCTTGTGCTTCCATGTGGGGGATTGTACCGGGTGAAAGACATGAAGCAGTACCATTTACACAAATCTTTGTCCGGAAAATTAGATGCGGACATCAGTTCGCGAGCAAAATACGTCCACAGTTCATTTCCAGTCATACTGTGAGCTTTTTCTACCGTCAGTTTGCTGCGGAAGTAGCTACAGGTAGGTTCAAAGTTTGAGTCCACTTCCAGCTGGAATGACTGTCGGCCGAACCCATGCTCCTTCATTTTCTCAGCAGTGAAAGTCTGGATAAGCATGGCCCCAAGTTTGATCCTTTCCAAGGCACTGTCCACCGAGCAGTCCTCGTTCTCTGGTCCCTGGAAATATCCGTCATCGTCACAACACACGATATAAACAGGTCGCACAAAATGCTTGAATGATGGGAACACAAACACAATAGAAAGCTTCAATATCTCATCCTCGTGCTTCAAATGTATCACGTTTTCGCCAGGAAATAATTTCACTAAAATCTTGAACGATCCCTCGATGACTGGCCATTTTGTATGCGAGGATTCTCTCTGTCTGGAGTTCCATACTTCAATATCTCCGTCGTCGGTTTTGTAGTCGATGTCGCCGACAATCAGCGGAAGGTGAATGGATAATTTTTCTCCATGGTAAACATTGTACACCCTTATTTTCATTGCAAAACTTCGGATAAAACACGGCTTATACCTCTTGTCATGTCATCTGGAAGAGAAAAGAGGACTATTATGTTAACTTTCAAGGTTATATAGAGATCTTCTTTAGGTAAAATGATACAGACTTTTCTAACATCTTCCTATGACTATAACCTTTTGTGGTTACAATCAAAAATATCTTATTGCCTTCAAATGTGTCTTCTTACAGCTGAACACTTGATATATATGTGTACTATAAAATCATAGCTATAGCATGGATAATTGAATTGAATCATTGAATTTTCATACAGTAAGAGATTATTTCATTGGAACATTATGTCATGGAGAGCTGACATAAAGAAGCTGTTCCATCTCTATTTATTTCAATATGCACTTAGAAACTATATTCTTATTGTTGGAGTCATGTCCTGAAAAACATGAGGTCTCCATAATGAATGATTTTTGTGACTGTTAAATATCTGTTGATAAAACTTTGCATGTACTCAGCGAAATCAGTTTGCCATGAAAATACATGATTTTACATTATTCTATATTTGTTTGTGTTCTCAAAATGGCATGGCTGTTTGATGCATTACAAAAGTTAACATCAAAACCAGATCTTTAATAGAAAAATTTGATCTTAGATATACTGATTATTTTAAGCATCACTCTATTACACTGCCAACATTTGTATAGCCTTGCAGACTTCGTGAAATCTTCCAAAACCTGTCAGTCCCAAAGCTCATTTTTCACCATTTCCTTCCTTGTTCAGCAAGCTATTGCAGGAACTGTTGTTGTTTTGAGGGAATATTGTCCCTCATGGCCAACAGACTGACAACTTCCAAGACAATTCAGGCACTTGTTTAATTGATCATGTTGTTTGTACGTTTGATAACACAGTGCAAACACACAACAGCTGCTAGTGTTTTCATGTTTTTCACAAACTATGTTTCCTAATACCACCATGTCTAGCAATGGAAGACTCTGCAATTTTTATGCAACTCCTCCCTCTATTGATATTTTGACACTTTCTTTTCATATCTAGGTCAGGTACTCACAAACAGTATCACAAACAAAAAGCATGTGTTATTTTGAGGAAAGTAGGTCAACCTTTCACTATGTGCTTCACATTTACACTGGTTGGATAATAGGCTGTAATACTTGATTGACAGGTTTTAAATCAAATCAACTCCAACAGGACTAAAAAATATGCAGTTTTCTAAAACTGCAATATATTTGGGGTCAAACTTCATTTACATGTAATTATGTAAAAGATGCACCTTTAATAAATTAAAAAATACAAAGTCATAATAATAATTATCATTTACTCAACACCCATTATTCTAAAATGAAATGAAAATCAATGCATTTTAATTTTACAGCACATATTTATTGCCTATACAAGGTACCTACAATAATTAAGTATAAAAACTATATTTCATAAAGGTCAAGGACATGAAAACCCCTTTGGGCACAACAGTTTTTAGACTGTTGGCATAAGCCAATGTCTTTAGTAAGTAGTTTCTCAAACTGAGCTGAATCACCCAGAGTTCAGTAACAATCCATGAAATACAATTCTGAAGCTTATAATATATGACAGGGGGTTTTCTTAAGTGGGTGCACACTTGCACGCACTGGGTTAAAATCACTGTGGGCAAGTGATTTTTCAAAGAAGATAGCCCGGCGGGCAAGTTTATTTATGTAAATGAAATTTTTGTTATTATTATTACCGGTATTATTTTTATTTTCTATAGTATATCAGGGGTAAAATTGCTTGCAAATTGTCATTGATACATATTAACTAAGTCCATCTTAATATTGCACATATCGTCCATTGAAAGCCAGAAAGGGCTATCAGCTTCTTTTTACATATGCTGATAGCCCCTTCTTGCTTTCAATGGGCGATATTTAGTTTTAAACATTAAAACACCAACAAACTTCAAGATCGGGCAACCTGTTTTCACTGGGGGCTAGTAGATGTTTAAAGTAACTTGCCCCCTGGACAAGTGAAAGTCAAATCCTTATGTAAACCCCTGTATGAACATGGTTTAGCATCTAAGATGGAACAGGCACAGCACAATTATATGTCAAACACACTTTGCAAAAGAACTGAAATAACACACTCATTCAAAAAAAAAAAAAGAATAAAAAAAAAAACAAGAGGGCCAAGATGGCCCTGTGTCGCTCACCTGAGTAAGATGGCTGTGTTAGGCATAATGACAAAAAATCTGGCATCTAAAAGTGTTTTTCTAACATTTGACTAAGTGACCTACATATTGATCCTACCTGAATTTGCACTCAACTGGGAATTCATGCAGTCATCATTCATATTAAGTTTAATGAAGACTGGGACAAAAATGTAGGCCTCTAGAGTGTTCACAAGGTTTTTCTAAGATTTGACCTGGTGACCTAGTTTTTAACCTCATGTGATTCATTTTCAAACTCATCCAATATATCAATTAGACAAACATCCTGACCAAATCTATTGAAGATTGGGCTAAAACTGTGGCCTCTAGAGAGTTCACAAGGTTTTTCTAAGATTTTTCCTGGTGACCTAGTTTTTGACCCCACATTACCCATTTTCGAACTCATCCGAGATATCATGTAGACAAACATCCTGACCAAGTTTCATGAAGATTGGGCATTACTGTGGCCTGTAGAGTGTTCACAAGGTTTTTAATTTTGACCTAGTTTTTGACCCCACATGACCCAATTTCCAACTCATCTGAGATATCATGTAGACAAACATCCTGACCAAGTTTCATGAAAAGGTTTTTCTAAGATTTGACCTGGTGACCTAGTTTTTGACCCCACATGACCCAATTTCCAACTCATCTGAGATATCATGTAGACAAACATCCTGACCAAGTTTCATGAAGATTGGGCCAAATTTGTGGCCTCTAGAGTGTTCACAAGGTTTTTCAAGGATTTGACCTAGTGACCTAGTTTTTGACCCCACATGACCCAATTTCGAACTCATCCGAGATATCATGTAGACAAACATCCTGACCAAGTTTCATGAAGATTGGGCCAAAACTGTGGCCTCTAGAGTGTTCACAAGCAATTGTTGACGACGGACGACGCACGACGGACAAAAGACGATCACAAAAGCTCACCCGAGCACAAGTGCTCAGGTGAGCTAAAAAGGAAATCAACACTATTTTAGGAACCAGTATCTGTTATTTACTGTAGTCAGGTCACTGAGGGACCCTCCTTGCAGACTGGTTCCTAAACTGATAGAAAAACAGCAATAAACATTATTTTTACACAGTCTATTCAATTATATTGCGGTATTTTTGAAACTGACAACTGCTGAAAGACTCTGTTTAGAAACCAATTTTCTTTTCCTGCATGTCCAGCTATATCTAATTTTGTTCTTTCATAACTATTTTAGGGAATGACTTAAAAGTGTTACTCTAAGATTTAATAACAAACCTTCCCATCTTTTGTAATGAAAGTTTAAATCACACCTTAACCTAATGTTCTGGGGTCACATGTATTATGTATTTCAATGGTGACTAAAGGTGTGTTTGGGAACCACTTCTGATGTGCATCATGCATTAATCTAGAATAACATTGGGTAACCCTACCACAGGTAATATTCATTAACACTGCTAATCCTTATTTACCATGACTGACCTATGTAAACAGGGATTGGTTGTATTAAAGATCTATAAAGCACATAGACTTTACTATTTGAGTTTACCATCGCTTGGACAGTATTTCAGTCATATAGTGACGTCCAGCTAATTACAGGTGGAGTAAGACCCCGAATGCACGGAGGCATCTGGGTAGAACCACCGACCTACCGCAAGCCAGCTGGAAGGCTTCCTCACATGAAAATCCAAATGGCTATAAAGGACAAAGACTGGTTGTATTAAAAGAAATATCTTAAAACTTTCTTAAATTCAAAAACTGATGCATCTTATAAAATATGTTTTCAAACAAAACAGATAACTTACAAGATAAAGAGAGCATACAGTACAGTTATTATATAGGAAACTGTATACAGGATAATGATAATAAACAGGTGTGTTCTTTCAAACACGTGAGTCACCTGCTGAAAGCGTGACAAAAAAGTGTGACAGACAGACAGACAGTCAATGGAAAACTGATCCTTATGTGTCACTTCTGCTTAAAGCAGGTGACAAAAAAAAGAATAAAAAAATCCATGAAAAACAATTGCTTTTTCACTTAAGTAAATTGTTAATATGGCCAAAGTATAAGACCACCTCACCCTAAGAGTAACTAACAAACTAACAATTGTTACAGTTTGCTACTCATCAGGAGCTATGAGATAAGGAAGGATTATTATAACCTGTTCAGAATTAAATTGCTGTTTTTCTATGGTAGACAATGGTAAAACTGGTGTTACTGACATCTAAAGGATACATTCTTGTCTCCAAGCCATACATAAATTTGTAACACGCTTTACACAAGCCTCAAGGGAAATATCAAAGGAGCTTCGCACCTTTAATAACTATTTCGACACAGTAAACCCATTGGCCTACTAAGAAAACCTTTATATCCTAAACCTTGTGGAGTTTTGCATGTTGTCCCATTATAACCACGCTTCATTCCATTAAAAGTGGTTCTATCAGTGTCGAAATCATATTAGAGAAAATCAATTGTATCTCCTGAGAAAGGGAAACACCAACTCTGACTTCAGGGGTTATCTGTAAACAGCATTCATGAGATGATTTATTGCACAATGCATTGGGTGAAACAGAAACACATTTGTTAATGAGGGATTAAGTGCCACTACAACTGTGTTATAAAAGTTGAAATTTTAGTCTCTGCAACATTTATTGGGAAACTAAAACTAAACAAATTCCTTAAGGTAATTCTTGAATAGACAAAATAAAGTAGATATAGGAAGGTAATTGGACAAAGTAGGTTTTCCTCTGATAAGCACACCTCTGAAACTTCCACAAACAAACTAAGAATAGATCACACTCAGAAGAGACCACACTTAGAAAAGACCACTCCACAAAACTACAGCCTCTCAATCATGATGTACAGTGCTGACAGCAGATCTGAACCACTTTAAGTTCCAGGATTGAAAACTAAAGTCTTTGACCATGCATTTTGATATGATTATAACATCGTCCAATATAATGCGATATCAAACTTGCTCAAAAAAATTTATTAATCGCTGCAATGTAGAACATGGTCAAATATAATGTGGTATCTAGATTTGGACTCCAAATATAGCATCATTTTAAAGCTTCACTGCATACCACTGCTATTTAGACTCAAACTGCAAAAATAGCATTATAATGGAGCTGCAATGAAAAATTACATTCAGGCCAAAATTAAAAATATGTTTGTTTGTAGTGCTCTGACTGACCCATCAAAATGGCCCCTACTCATTTTTTTTTTTGGGGGGGGGGGGGGGCTTTGAGTTGTTAATTTTTATTTTGTCTTTTTATGTCAATTCCGCAAAAAAAAAAAAAGCACTTTCAGCTATATTTTTAACATTTGAAATTTAAAAAAAAAAATACCTACCCAATCCTAGAATTCAGGGTTGGAGCACTACAAACAAACAATTTTTTAATGATGGCCTCATATATGGACAGGTTTTCTCATGACTGATAAGAAAGTGTGGTACCATCATGGTTGTATTTGAACAAGGCTTTGTTTGATCGTAAACTTTTAAGTATAAAGAAGAAAAGCCCTAAGGGACATTATAGACATAGAGGATAATATTATATTATGCCTTTATCTCTGGAAATGCAAAGTATATGACATAATGAATGTTCTTAACTAAACTAAGAAACAGTGGATTTTTCTTTGCAAAGAACATGACAGTGTAGATGAAGCAAAAACACAGCAGACCCTAATCTGGGTCTGCTCTGTTAGCCAAGGGGTCAAAACACATCTGGGTTAACCCTTTCCCTCATAGAGGACACCATGAAAAGACCTATGCGAACAGCATAAAACCAGATCAGCCTGCGATTAACTCGCAGGCTGATCAGGTTTTATGCTGTTCGCTGCTCCTCAGTGGTTTGGAAATGAGGATTTTGTTATTAAATTTGGTAAGGTTTAACTGTGGTTTTCTGCAGATCAGGCTTTATGTGGTACCTATTGAGTGCGTCAAAATGAGTCTATATGAGGGAAAGGGTTAAGAGATACATTATGACCTACCAAACAATCACTGTTAAAAGTCAACGGGTGAGTTACTAATCGCATAATCAAAATGCTTTTGGTTAACCTACCTGTACAAAGTAGGAAGGAAATTATTAACACTGTCATCATAGTAGAAAATTCAATGAAATGATACTTCTGTTAATATTACCATATAAAAAGATATAGCAAGAGGAGATGAAATTGTGTAAAAACAAGATGAGATTCCATAACACACAAATTGCTTACCATATGATTTATGTATAAACATATCAATGAATACTGAAATACAATGAGAGCATGCACAGCATCAGTTATATTTCATCTTGCAATCAATTAAATGATCATTAGTGATAGATTTAGTTGAATGAAGATATTGGTAAATACATACAAGAATTTAATGTACCAATCCTTATCACATGAGTATTTTATTGTGTTTTTTTACCACCTGTAAGACCTGTGAAAAACTAGATCAGCTAAAAGGTTAAAAACTAAACTCAAAATTAACCTGAATAAATAACTCATAATTTCGTTATATTTTAAAAGTATGAGACATGAAAGTATTGAATTAGATCAACATCTATGACAAATTATCATTTTCATGGATTTAAGAATCTCTATTCTTGCTGCAGTATGTATATAAACATATTTCAAGAAATCTATAATTCAATATTATTGTTTAATAGTACCGTAACAAAACATAACTTTTCAACATTTTAGACAATTGCAAGCTGATAATCAAAAGAGAAATTCGCTTACAAACACAAATGTTCAAATTCATACACACCAATCAAGTTAAAAATAATCCATCAAACCTTAACCATTTCTCATACCTGGCCATCCACTTCTGATGTTACTTTAGAACACAGAGCAAATGTATGATATGTACCAGAGTCACAAGAGTTTAAACTTTACAATGCACACTGAAGAGCAAGATCACTCACCTTGGACAAACCTTGTCAAGTTATCAAATGTCTTACCTGCACACCCAGGTATTACTGTCAAACAAACCCATTTGATTACACTATTAAAAGTTATAGCCCACTATCAGCTGTAATCTCCCTCTGCAATGCAATGTTTAGTGCACCAATAAATATGCTAGTGTTGATTTTACACACCTTGATCTGTGTCAGGAAAAACTTCATTATTTTGATCAATGATTGATTGCTTTGATCAATGTCAGTGAAAGCTTGACTATTTTGAGCAGTGTCAATAACAGCTTCATCTGCTTTGTTTGTTAGCAATTGTTTGGTTTGTCTTCTTTTCAGCTTATTTCTCTCTTCTCACTGCAGTGTGAGAAGACTGTGCGAGAAATCCAAATGATCATATTGTGTTTCAGTTGTTTATCTTATAATTAACATATGACAATAAGAAGAAAGCCATAAAATATTGAAAAATAAGCAATAAATACCTTTGATATATTGAAAACTCATTATAATCACATCCCCTGATTAGAAAGCCTTTGAAATTCAAGCCACAAATTCTCATGATAAATTCCTTATTATGGTTTCTTGACATTTATGTGCAATTTAATGAATCACTGAATAAAATTATCATCATTAAATGAAGTGACGCATATTTCAAAACTCTACCAACCTAAGTTTCATGCTTTTGTACCATTAAAAACATAAATGATCTCAATTTTATGAAACTGCTAGAATTCTATGAAAAGGTGCATGAAATTACTCAAAATAATGATGATGATGATGATGATGATGATAGAGCAGCCAGATCAAATTGAAAGCATTGTTTAACCCTTTCCCTCATAGAGGACACCATGAAAAGACCTATGCGAACAGCATAAAACCAGATCAGCCTGCGAGTAACTCGCAGGCTGATCAGGTTTTATGCTGTTCGCTGCTCCTCAGTGGTCTGGAAATGAGGATTTTGTAATTAAGTTTGGTAAGGTTTAACTGTGGTTTTCTGCAGATCAGGCTTTATATGATACCTATTGAGGGTGTCAAAATGAGTCTATATGAGGGAAAGGGTTAAGTTAACCATAAAGCTGCAACTGTTATGGATCTGGTTCCCTCCTTGCACTTTTTACGCTATGGCTGGGATACAAATGCTAATGTTATGGACTTTTAGCGATAACTGAAAGCAGGGCAGGTACAACAGTGCAACCAGCTTGTTATCAATGCACTGTATTTAACATTACCAGCCTGTGAGCTACTAGAAAGCTGGCAGTTTAAACATATTTTTTTTCAAGATTCTTTGAACTTGAAGTTCATGTACTTTACGTCAAGAAAGTTTCATCCTTTAAGCCACAACCTTGGATAAACCTTGAATTAAAAAGAACTGATAAACTGTCATGTATACCACAGCTGGACTATGCTAGTAAACTGAATTAGAATGAGTTACTTGCAGGCTCATCAATCTGGTCTTTTTAAAGCAGCTCAGTCACAGATGATGGGATAGAATGTAAAAAAAATAGTTTTCTAGTCTCCATTGTTAATGTTGGTTAAGTCTTTGTTTCCTGACAAATAAACTCAGAAAGTATTGGTTACATTACACAGAAAAACGCTCGTTTCATAAACGTATCCTTGGTGAAACTGGTTAAATATAGAATATGGTATCCCCAAAGCAGGTGCTTGCGGTACCATATGTTCCACAACATGGCGTCTTAATCAGTTCAGGGTAGCCATTTTTAAGTTAAGCCTATGAAGTTAGCACATAAGCCATGAGTGAATGTGATAAGCTATTAGTGACAGCAAATGAAAATAGAAAATCTAAATATAGTTTCAATACCATCTGTAATGGTATTGCCTGTGATGGGGAAACCACCCATTTTTTTTACAATCACGAATGGTTGCATTGGGTAACCATGTGTCTGTAGGTGGATATGGATAGACATAATACACACAATCATATAGTTTAACCCTTTCCCTCATAGAGGACACCATGAAAAGACCTATGCGAACAGCATAAAACCAGATCAGCCTGCGAGTAACTCGCAGGCTGATCAGGTTTTATGCTGTTCGCTGCTCCTCAGTGGTCTGGAAATGAGGATTTTGTAATTAAATTTGGTAAGGTTTAACTGTGGTTTTCTGCAGATCAGGCTTTATGTGGTACCTACTGAGTGCGTCAAAATGAGTCTATATGAGGGAAAGGGTTAAAATCTAATTTTTAGCCAATGGCCATCTGTGAACGAGCTGCTTTAAATTTATCAACAAAATTATTTTTCAAGGGAAATAGGATTGAATACTCAATAACTATGTGGATAAAAAAAGATTTGTTGATAAATGAACCAGATTGAAAATGAACTTTCTTACACCAGGACATTTCCTGTAGTATGATGTAACATACAATTCCTCAAATTTTTTATGAAAAAAAAAAAGGTTTTTCCAAAAAAATTTTCAATAAATCATACATTTGTACATGAATATTCATGAGGTAAATGGAAAACATGAAAGCTCTTGATGAATCCTGGGATATTTCAGATAATCTGTAAAATGTACGGCTGAGAAAAGTCTCAGTTCACTCAGGTCAGATCTGACTTAGTGTATGCATGTTGAAATTAATTTGTTTTAAATCATGGAATGACACTGTACCTGATAATGTTACTGCTGTTGTTTGTTCAATATTTAATATCAGCATTATTCTACTGCATCATGAAACATTGTCAGACTAATCTAGATCAATAATGGCTGCATTTCTAGGAAAAGCAGTCGTACAGTGGTGAGGTCATCAGATATACATGTTTTGTACATATACTGTAGAAATATCCGCGTTGCATCATTTTCTTGAAGTGTCAGTGGAAATTTGCTTGCTGGGCTAGACTCATTTTAAGGTAAAGTCCCTGTAATGGTTCTGCTACATTTCAGACCTCATGGCCTTTCAAAAAGATAACCAAGACTTCCTAATGTTTCATTAGGGTACCTTGGTTATCTTGGTAGAGGTTAAATGGTCCAAGACGTAGCGGAACCATTACAGGGACTTTACCTTAATGCCTTGGCAAACAGACCAGCCCCTGATTACTCTTACACTGTCCGCACTGCAAAAATCAGCTGTTTCATATACCATTTAAAGTACAGTAAATTAATATTCATAATATCATAAATTTGTACATGAATATTCATGAGGTAAAGGGTTAATGTTTCATAGATAGCATATCATTTATTTCAGTTCTATGGCCACCGATACTAAGAAATGATGGTAAGCATAACGGACTTCCTTTACTTCTTTTCAGTGATTATGGAAATATGGGAAATGACATTAGAATTTTGATCAGTCTTTGTAACAGTAATTAGAGCATCAGTCTTGCCAGTAGGAGTTCTTGGATCTGATCCCTCGCTACACCATATAACTTTTTTCTCAGAAGTCATACGAAAGCATATTTGCTCAGCTCTGCACTCAGCATGCAATAATAGTTGAGAACTGATTGGCCCATTGTCAACATGATGTGACAGGGTGAGGTATCTATGACAAGTATAGTTAGGCAGCACTGTACAGTTCACAGATAACAAAACCTAAAACAGTTAAGTTAACCCTCTATCCCTGATATACTATAAAGACATTTTTCCTGGATAAACTAATCAGGGGGACACTTATTCTAATCCACTTTTCCAGATAAACTATACAAGAGGACACTTATTCTAATCCACTTTTCCAAGATAAACTATACAAGAGGACACTTATTCTAATCTACTTTTCCAAGATAGACTATACAAGAGGACACTTATTCTAATCCACTTTTCCAAGATAAACTATACAAGAGGACACTTATTCTAATCACTTTTCAGCAATCAGAGACTATTAATCCACTTGATAACAACAGAGGACACTTATTCTAATCTACTTTTCCAAGATAGACTATACAAGAGGACACTTATTCTAATCTACTTTTCCAAGATAGACTATACAAGAGGACACTTATTCTAATCTACTTTTTCAAGATAAACTATACAAGAGGACACTTATTCTAATCCACTTTTCCAAGATAAACTATACAAGAGGACACTTATTCTAATCCACTTTTCTGAGATAAACTATACAAGAGGACACTTATTCTAATCCACTTTTCCGAGATAAACTATACAAGAGGACACTTATTCTAATCCACTTTTCCGAGATAAACTATACAAGAGGACACTTATTCTAATCCGCTTTTCTGAGATAAACTATACAAGAGGACACTTATTCTAATCCACTTTTCCGAGATAAACTATACAAGAGGACACTTATTCTAATCCACTTTTCCGAGATAAACTATACAAGAGAACACTTATTCTAATCCACTTTTCTGAGATAAACTATACAAGAGGACACTTATTCTAATCCACTTTTCCGAGATAAACTATACAAGAGGACCCTTATTCTAATCCACTTTTCCTGGATAGAAGTCAGTGGGAAGCTCCCCATTTTCCATCATCCAATTTTTATGTACAGATTAGTCATAGTACACTTATGCTACCACTGTTCCAAGATGAAACAAGTCATGACTTTTCCTTGCCAGGCTAGTGATGGGGACACTTGTGCTAACCCATTTTTGTCATGGAGGCATTTATGTTTACCCATTTTTCCTGTAGAGACAAGTCATGGGATACTTATGCTATCCCACTTTGCCTGGATAGAAAAGTCGATGGGGATACTTATGCTGAAACACTTTTCGGGTATAGTCATGGTACTAATCATGGGGACTCTTATGCTAACCCACTTTTCTGGGAATTTGAAACAATTGCAAGTCATAGGGACACTTAAGCTAACCCAGTTTTCCGGGATAGACTAGTGATGGGAACACTTACACTAGATCTCTTTTCTGGGATGTAAACTCAAGTTTAAGCACCTGTAAGCTCATGATAATTTGCCAACCAAAATTAACCCTTTCCTCAGAGGATACATAAAGACCTTAAGCATAAACGATAGCTGCGAGTAACTCAGGCTGATCAGTTATGCTGTTCGCTCCTTGTGTCTGGGGATGTAATTACAATTAAAGTTTAACTGGTATGTTAGACTTTTAAATACAGTATATTCATATGATGATGTATATGTGCGTTTCTGAATGCAATGTGGTGCATTATATTACTGCTGGTATGTTACGACTTGTGCTATTCATTTACAGTAATTAGAAGTAATCACTTAATGCAGTGAGGCATTCATTCTTGCTCATTCAAATCTGAGCAACACCTGAACATAGCATGTATAAGAAAGAAATACAAATCTACAAAGAGAAAAGAGAAATTTAGGAGGAGGTATAAAACAGAGCTGAAAAAGCCACCTTATGAAAGCAGGGAGAGAGGGTGAGATAGAGAAACAAGAGGGCCAAGATGGCCCTGAAGATGCTCACCTGAGAAAAATTGCATTCTTAGCCTGCACAAGTTACTATATCATAGCAGAGTTATACTGAATATATAATCCATGAGATCATTTCATTACGAGACAAAGTATTAAGAGTGCAAAGTGAAATCTGGCAATTTTTTATTTTAAAAGGGCCATAACTCCTGACTTTTAGGCGATAATAGCCATAATAACTTGGCTGAGATATTATGGCTACAAACTTTTTCATATAATTGAAGATGATTTTAAGAATTGAAAACGAAGTGAAATTTGGCATTTTTTTTTTTTAAAAGGGCTTAACTCCAGACCTTGTTGTCGATATCAGCCATAATTTAACTTGCCCAAGAGATTAATTTATGGAAATAAACATTGTCATAAAGTTTAAAAATGATTGCTTCGGAAATATAGATGCTAGAGTGCAAATAATCAAATGTGGACGCTGGACATTCAACCATCCTAAACAAATGCGCTCAGGTGAGCTGGAAAGAGGACAGATCTTCAAAGAAAAGAGATAGATATACAAGAAGATATGTGATAAAGAGTAGAAACCTGACAAGACTAAGAGATAGATATACAAGAAGATATGTGACAAAGAGTAGAAATCTGACAAGACAAAGAGATAGATATACAAGAAGATATGTGATAAAGAGTAGAAACCTGACAAGACAAAGAGATAGATATACAAGAAGATATGTGATAAAGAGTAGAAACCTGACAAGACTAAGAGATAGATATACAAGAAGATGTGTGATAAAGAGTAGAAACCTGACAAGACAAAGAGATAGATATACAAGAAGATATGTGATAAAGAGTACAAGAAGATATGTGATAAAGAGTAGAAACCTGACAAGACTTAGAGATAGATATACAAGAAGATATGTGATAAAGAGTAGAAACCTGACAAGACTAAGAGATAGATAATGGTGCACATTTTTGTTACAATTACAGTCCTTACCAGAAGCTCAAAATCCTTTCAAATATCAGCAGATACCATAAACCTGTTGTGCTAAAATGACACTTTTAAATCTAACCAAATACGCTGTCATACATTTGATTCTCTTATTTCTTTAACGTAACTAACACCATGCTTCACTAATTACATCCGCAGGATAAACACGCTTCCAAATTAAATATCCAACTTGATACACACAACTGTGTTCCTAATGGCACATACCACTTAGAAAACACCATATAATGACCCACCTTTGACATATCTTTCCAATATCCCAAATCCACGACCTACGTTTTAAACTCCTCTCTGGTCAGATTTTAATCCCTCTTTATTGTACACCTTTCAACGGTCACTCATGAATACAACAAAAAATCCCTTTCAATGAAATATAACTTTTCGACACTAGCAAGCCCGCTAATCAATAAAGTCAGATCCCAACCAAAACAGAACCTGCGTATAAATATGTCAGCGATATAACGGGGCTACAGTGAGATGATCCGCTAGAGGGACAGCTATCATGGAGAGCCAATACTCCAGAATCAATGAAATTAAACAGACTCCGCCTCAACATTTCCTCCATTAGCTCAAGCATGCTCCATTTGCAACCAACCCCATCCAATGTCTCCAATCAATCAAAGCACCGAGCATGCTCCACGCTCATTCCTATACACAGTCTGATTGTCATATTGAATTTTGTTCTCCTTTTTATGTTGTGAAGAAAATAAAATTCAAATAGAATTCACAGGTTTTTGCTATGGGTATTCATTAATCATTAAAGTGTTTGCATCTTCGCGCTTGAAACGCTGAATTTTTTATCAAGACTTTCCTCACGTTGGATTTTTGTATCAATACTGAAATGCTGCAGGTGTGAAACCCATCCATACTTCACCTTAATTTAAATGATTAAAATAAACCATCGAGTCAAGGGAAACATTCTACAGGAATCATCACTAATTAATTTTTCATACTAACCAATTTTGATGTGTGTGTCGTTTGCCAACAACATGAAGGGTTGACAGCAAGAAAGGAGATAGAATTTTATCTCTTCATCTTAATTAATCCCTTTAACTATGTCAATGACCTTTGAAATCAGTGTAAAACCAGGTCATCCTTCAGATGTTTTGTTGTTTTTTCTAAGGGGAAGCATCCTGTGAGTCAGGGCCAAAACTGTATGCTGATCATCAGTACTTTTCTAATGGGAATGTCATACAGTAACCTGAACAGACTGAAAGAGTTTTCTGGCTGATCTGGATTTACCAAGGTCCATGGACTAGCCAAGTGGAAAATGGTGTATCTGTATTGCGAAGCGATAAGCAAAAAAAGTTGCCTGTTGCTTCATGGCTACTTTTTGTTCATTCCTGGGAAACAAAGTTAGGTGAATTGACAATTGTAAACTTGGTGCAGTCTCCCCCCCCCCCCCCACACACACACGCTTTCATTTTCTGGAGTTTGTTAAGTTGCCCTCTTTGAGATGCAAATAATCTTTATAAAAAAATGTTAAAGCATGCAGTTTTCCTTTTCATTGTTATAGATTCTGCACTAACTCATTATGGTCACCTTTGGTTTCATCAAGGAAATAGAGTTAGGTGAACAGTGAAATAACTATAACTGTTAACTTAGGAAACAGGGTTAGGTGAACTGTTAACTCCTGGAAAACATACTTAAGTGAACTGTTAACTCATGAAAACAGAGTTTGGTAAGATGTTAAATCTAGGGAATGTTGAACCAAAGTTAGGTGAGCTATTTACCCTAGGGAAACAGAGATAGGGAAACTGTTAACTCTGGGAAACAGAGTTCGGTGACCTGTTAACTCCAGGAAACAGGGTTAGGTGAACTGTTAATTCCAGGGACACACAGAGTTAATCAAACTGACTGTAATTGTTAATTTCAGTTTTAAAAGCTCATTATGTTATTGAAGAGAAGCAGTCAGTGTAAAAACTTGATCAGCTACTTTACTGGTCATATACAGGGAAACCAGTATTAGCAGTACTTCTGAATAACAATCTGCAGTACTGAATTTAAAGACATTTAACATCTGAATAGCAGTCACCTCTAGATAAAGACCAGTTTTTAGTTTTCCCTGAGTAACCGTTATTGACAGGCTTTATTGTATACCCTTGATTATCCTTGTGTAGACACAAGCTACTAAACAACGGTGCTCAATCATACAGTAACAAGTCTTGTTTAGCAGAAAATTATTTTTTGTCACCTCTGAGAACAAAAGTCCTGTGGACAACCCATGAGAATACTCTGGAATTAAGTTCTTCCCCTTCCATTTGGAAGAAAATAATAACTGGCATGCATGATCATGTTTTACTATTGAAGACAAGTTACAGCTCATGACACATCTATCTATTTCATTATGGAGAGACAACAAACTCAATTACAAAACTAATTTTAGAACCAACACAGAATCCCATTTTGTGCTTGCTCCATTTACAGCAAAAAAAAAAAAAGAAAAGTGTGTGTCTGAAGGAGAAGCTTGCATTCAAAGGTTTCTTTGCCTGCATGTAATTTAAACACAAAAATGTTTTCTTGTGCAAGAGAGATTTTGCCAAGGACAAAAGTACCTGCTTTAATCTAAGTGTTTCCTCTATGGAGAAGTTGATTGCTTGAAGTTTCACAAATTGCATTTTTTTATTGAACTCTTCGAGTTTTCTCTGATTTTTCTCCCTTGCTATTACAAGCAATATCTCAAACTTCATTCCACAAGGTATATATTTAGTAAACTCAAACTTCATTCCACAAGGTATATATTTAGTAAACTCAAACTTCATTCCACAAGGTATATATTTAGTAAAACTGATAAAATAACTAGAACATGCTGACTCAAGGAACATTAAACTCATGAATATGCATGTAACAATATTTATGATTTGATGAATATCAATTTTCTAAACCTTATATGGTATATGAGGCGTCTGATTATTCTGTGATGTACAGACTGTGTTGAATCTGAGCTTCAATATTATATGAACAAATATAAAAGATCCTGATCCTGATCAGACAGTTGAAATGAGTATATGAAGTAAAATTGCTGTTGTTTGCATTCATGCTTGACATGTGTATTGTGCATGTTTGTGTGGTTTTTGAAAGAGAATGCCTTTAAGACCCAGCACCTTTGACTTCGGTTCTCTTGGACTTTTTCTGTCAGGGTTGCTCTCCCTTTAAGCACCTCTAGACAGGTGCACCTACACACAGAGACAGATGCGGATACAAGGGATCCGGGTGTGCTACCCTAACTAGTTTTGAATAGATCCCCTGGTTCTTTAATGTGCCTGGTACACATGAAGCCCTTAACCACTGTCTGGATAAACCAGTGCTAAGCTTCTAGTTAGGTGGAGAATACTGAAAAGTGCCCAGAAATTTTCCAAGGTACAACTGGGATTTGAACCCCAGACCCCTGGATTAGCAGTCCAGCACATTACCACTCAGAGCCACCTCTCCACCTTTATGAAGTTAAGTTAATTAGAACAGTACTGATAATAGATAATAGATGAATACATTGTATCCACAAACATGTTCATAAAACTGAAACCACAAAAATTAATGCCAAGAAAAATTAATGATTTTACAGAAGTTGATTTTGTCTATGTTGGCGGTTTAAGTTTGATGTGCCAAAATAAGTCCATTACATTTTACAAGATCTATTAGACTACATGAAATGACCCTTTAAAAAAGTAACTTTTATACAACTGTCATGAAGGCTCAATTTTGGTTGACTAGTGAGGACCATCTGAAGTCCCCATTAAAACACCCGTTTTCAAAAGACGCCCCTGAAAGACCTTGCCCTTAATAAAACAATTATTATACAGTATTTTTGTTTTTCCAATAAAATTCCACTGTAATTCCAATACAAGACCTGATGGTATTATGGACGTTTTTTTTTTTGCTTTTTTCATCAAAAGTAGGTCAAGGTCAAGGTCAAATGAATAATGAAGAGTCCATCCACTTAAGAAAATATCCAAATATTGAAGCAATCCAAAGCAGCACATAGACTGAAGTTATAACAGACTAACCAAAAGGTAAACCTGTCCATTATGTCGCTTTTTTCATAAAAAAGTAGGTCAAAGGTCAAGGTCACAGGTCGACTGCATAATGTAAAGGTCCGCCCACTTAAGCAACTGTCCAAATATTGAAGCAATCCAATGAAGGACATAGAAGTTAAAGCAGATTAAGAAAAAGGTCAACCAGAGCAGACGCAAGACACCCTACCGGACATCATCAAGTTAAAGGACAGAATTCTAAGTTAAAAAACCAGTCCAAAAATATCAATAAGGGCATTGTTAAAGCATTTTCATAAAAAGAGAGCACCCACAGTTAAGTTAAGCTAAACACAGAGAGATAGACCTAGATCTGTCAAAGGCTTGCATACAGAAAAAAATACACATATCCATTTCTTCAAGGCAGTCCCATTCATCATCTTCCTATATTCCTGTATTTTATCCATCTTGGGATTTTAAATCTTCCTGAAATGCTTCTCTTTCAAAAGCTTTCTTTGGAGACTGGCAAGCACCAATTCCTTGCAATAAAACTACTGAACAATTTATGAAGAATGTGGAGAAATCCTTTTTAAGGATCTAAATTGCCAGCTTTAGTATTAGACAAGTGGAAAGTCTCACTTCCTGATCCTCAAATTGGTCGTTAAATTACAACTTTACAACCTTATTCTCATTTTCAAATCCACAGAAAACTTGCAATTGATGATACTTTTGCTGATAATTAAAAAAAGCTCTGCATAATTTATGACGTGTTTTTTTATAAGGTGTTTTCTGTAAATTCTTGAGACAGTGGCACATACTGAGAGATTCTCTACTGGATATTTTACTTTGCAGGAAAACTTTAAATTTCAAACTCTCTCATATAAACATTTTTTAACAGCTTGGCAATCAGAGTACAACCTGAATCAAATCAGGGTCTTCTGTTTGCTCATGTAATACTGTAGCTTAGATTCTACAAAGAAAATTTCATTGTTGCATATGTTTGTTGGGTTAAACGTCCCACTGACAGTATTTCAGTCATTTGGTGACGATGTCTACTTGAGACAGATATAGTGCTGCCACACTGCAGTATCACACCGAAGATATCTGCCATGATACCACACCCAGTCACATCCTGACACCGGGCCAACCAGTCCTGCAATTACCCTTATATGCTTAGCGCTAAGCAAGGGAGCTATAACAGTATCTTTTTTTAAGACTTTGGTATGTCGTGGCCGGTCATTGTTGCATATATTACCAGGACTTAAAGTTCAGAAAATACACTAAAATAATTTAATTTTCAACAATGAGCCTTAAATTTGTACATGAATATTAAAGAGCTATGGTTCAAACCTCTTTTTATGAAACTTGAAAATAATTGAAGACACAAGTAAATATGTTCAATATTGTTTTACAAGCTGTCAAAGAAAGGAGTCTACATTTTTTCTTGAATAATATATATGCAAAATGACTGATAGTCCAAGAGCCCAAGACCTTAATCCTTTCAATCATGAATAATCATGTACAAATCACGACTTCATGAATATGAAATCACTGAACTTTTTTCTTTGCCATACAGACAGTGTAGAATCTCAGCTACAATATTGTATTTATTAGTAAACAGAGGAGACCCTGATCAGATGGTTAAATAATCATGTTGGACAAGGCCTGAATTCCACCAACAATACTTAGCGCTAAGTAAAACTTGAATTCTTAAATTAGGTAGATACACTTTCCACCGTTCTTATTTTATAAAATATTCAAGTACCAGTACATGACTAACATGAAAACTTTTTTACCCTAAGGTAAAGTCCCTGTAATGGTTCCGCTATGTCTTGGAATACTTAAGTTCTACCAAGATAACCAAGGTACCCTAATGAAACATTAAGAAACTTTTGTTATCTCCGTGAAAGGCCATGAGGTCCGAAATGTAGCGGAACCATTACAGGGACTTCACCTTAATATCTAACAATATTTGTTAAGAAATGAAATATCTGGGTATTTTTATTACAGAAAAAAGAATAAAATTTGCCCTTAAGCATTACTTCGCACTAAGAATTGATGGTGGAATTCGACCAAGATTACTCATATAAATTCTATCACAACAAATGGATACATGTTTCCACCTTAACCTAATTCAGATGCATTTCTTTATAATAATGAATCCGATACAGTGTCGTGTTCAATTATACAAGTACCAACATATATCTAGGGCTTCCAGTTTCCTTTCCGGCTACCAGGTCTTTTTAGTGTGGAGCCCAATTTTAATATCTTCAATGTGGACTCTTTTTTGTAAAAAATCGCATACTGTGAAATAATTGGTTGTCAATAGTCAGTTATCCCTTTCCCTCATATAGACTCATTTTGACGCACTCAATAGGTACCACATAAAGCCTGATCTGCAGAAAACCACAGTTAAACCTTACCAAATTTAATCACAAAATTCTCATTTCCAGACCACTGAGGAGCAGCGAACAGCATAAAACCTGATCAGCCTGCGAGTTACTTGCAGGCTGATCTGGTTTTATGCTGTTCACATAGGTCTTTTCATGGTTTCCTCTATGAGGGAAAGGGTTATAATTAGATTTCATGTATATGTATACAAGTTTTTCGGTAAAAATCAATCAATCATCACACTTCCTGTCTGCAGTCTGACGTCATGAGACAGTACACTATATAATTATGTACTTCAAGTCTAAATTTATCCTGTCGTAAGCAATTTATAGTAACGGGAATAGGGTATATCAATCAATACACTACCATCACTTACCTAATTAGCAAGAGGACAGCATTATTATTAATTCCATAGCTCTTATAAAAACAATTATGTAAAAGTTCTTGATGGAAAATTATGAATAAAAGTAAACTAAAGATATCACTGAAGGTGCTTCGTGCACCTAATGAAAAATCATCTAACTTTTGTACCATGGAGAGCAATGCAATGCAATAGAATGCGACGGGACAGCATGCTTGAATTCTATACAGCCCAACTTCACTTAGTGAAGTATCCAGTATAATTAAATTAAGAGATGACATCATGGAATTAATATCTAATTAGTTATTATATGAAATATCTTTAATTTAGGACCAGTTTTTTTTAATGAAGCTATAAAATTCCATCATACCAAAGTAATTAGTAATGAAGTAGCCAAATCATGAATATTTAATATCCTTGTTAATTTGTTGTTGTTTTTAACTCAGGTTCCAGGGCCTTCGCTGTTGGTCACCAAATTTGATTTGCAAAATTAGAAAACAAAAGTGAGATTTTTTTATTTTTATTTGGCAATGTGCCATATAAAGCCATTCTTAGATTTCTTTGCTATATGGCATTGTGCATAAACACCATTACCTACTGGTTCATATCAACACAGTTTATATAGAGCAGTGAAGACTCAGAAAGGTAAACCCTGTCATTGAGGTACAAATGTACTTTAAATTAGACAAGATATATGATATTCCTGAACAGATCAATTGTCATCAATATTTTGCTGGGATTACTTTTCATTAATTTGTCAAGGGAAGATAACCTATAGATCATTAGTCATTATAATTTTGCTGACACTAAGTTTCTAGGATTTAGCACGGAAAGGATATCTTATAAAATTTATAAATGAAAGATAAAATTATCTTTCTCATAGTAACTTTAACTACTATAGTAACTTTCAGCCTTGTTTTCCATAATAAAAAGGGAAAATCTATCCTTTTTTATTACAGATTATACAAACTGAATTCAGACCATAAAAAAAACAAGGGTGTGAATCCTGGGTTGTACCAGTAGTTTGAGCCTCATCAGAAGTCTTCAAGAATTCTTGTCTCAGTAGAGATCAGTCACAACTTTCAAATCCATTGTTAACTGTGACTATCAGTAACAGTGATGAAAAACCCACTTCATTGCCTTAAAACTCAACAAAAGGGAAAGATATTGAATGCTTTTGTAAAATGGGACAGGACAATGATTCCTATATAGAACACTTCACCCTCTACAATTGTGACTACAATGAATATTACCACTGTACCATGGTGCCCTAAAAACCATGA
>CM037780.1:33954429-34004429 GCA_021229015.1 Solen grandis | reverse complement strand
AAGATTGGGAAAAAACTAATGTAAGGATAAATGGGGTGTTAATTTATGTGTATTGACTGCATCGTTTTATCTTCGTGTTGATTCATTGCGGTTCGTGCCACTTGCAGAGTTCTGATAATAGTGCGATTTTTGTGATAATGGCTGCAACTCTATGAGTTTTGCTATCTCCAAACTTCATTCTGCCAAATCGTTTGATTGATGTTATCAATAAAGTATAATGTTTGATTCTTCTTTGACTTAATGGATGAGGATGGTTTTATCAGCGGCGCCTAAATTCCTATTTTGACTCCAATTTTTTATGAATCATGTCCGTATTAATATATTTATGTATTATGATTTTTGCTTGTTTGGGCTTCACGCCCACCGAAAATTCTTTAGTCCTTTGTGAACCCTCTCATAATAGCACAATTACAAATATGTTTACGTCGATTGGGAAACAAGACGTTAAAACGTAAACTAATCCTTCTCGAATGTCCTTGGGATGTTACAGTACTTTGCGCCTTGGAAGGCAATACGAAGCCCTTCCCTCAACGGGATTCAAACCAACAACGTTTGACTCAACTGTAATTTACGTTACCACTTCACTGCACCTCCCCTTAATCATGTTTTTTCTGTCTTGGTTGGGGTTCTTAGTGTCAGAGTGACAAAGTCTGTACCGTGGCACACTTTCCAATCGGGTCGCTGATGTGAAACTTGCATCAAAAAATATTTCATTTACACTCTGTAGTTTATTATGTTATATTTGTGTGATTGACTGAGTGTTAACACCCGATTATATTTTCGTATATCAGGAGACATAATATATACCCTCGCACCATTTACGTCACACTTCGCTACTTTAACAAAGGAAGTACCACACCGTTCAATCGGATAACAAATCGGTGACAACAGTCGTACTATGGATAGGTTAGTTCAAAGTTGCCTTCAACTACACGATATTGTCTAGAGGGCGGAACTAAGAACTAAGCTAAGCATGTGGTATTTTCCGTCCATTAGCGAAAAAAACGTCACAAAAGTGTGAATTATGTGGTTGCATAGTCCACACTTTTTGATTTTTACAAAAGTGTTTGACTACGCGTTAAAGTCCACGGTGACTATGAAAAAATACTGGCACCTCAGACCTAATTGGACGAGAGGAAAATACCATGTGCTATATATATATATATATATATATATACATGTAGCGCGAGACAGAGTATAAGTAGTTGTCCAGTTTGTTTTTTTGTTTTTTTTGTTTTTTTTTTTTCTAAAAGATTTTTGAGTAAAATCAAGTTTACAATATCAAAGCCTACATAAAAAAGGGTCCTGCTGACGAACTGTTGGCCCTGTTAACGTTTTATTTATCGTGAATTTGAATGTAAAATGACCACAATATTCATGCGCGCTACAAATATAAAATACGACTGTTGTCACCGATTCAAACTGGTGTCACGTTATCCGACTGAACGATGTGAGTAACTGAACTGCTGCAGGAAATTTGCAGAAGACAATGTCTACGTGAGACTGGTTATAGCGCAGCACGTTTCACATAGTTATAGTGCAGTAAGTGGAATGATCCACACACGTTGTCACGCATGCGACGTTAACGTTGAAGTCAAAACAATTAAATTGAACTTTAAAGTTTCTCAGGTATTTCTACTTATGCAGTCATTCATTTATATCCCTTCGTCCCCCGTGGCCCGTTCGTTAGAGCATCCGTTTTTTACATTGATACCATGATAATCTGACAGAATGCGGTATCATGCAACATACCTAAACAGGGTGTCCAATGAATTTTGAAACTGGGGATACTTTTGCTGTTTTTCCTCAACTTTGTATCCCTACAATTCTGGGGGAACATGGTCAGTTTGAGTGTGTCATGACATGCTGCCACTATTCCAAAAATCATGATACCGCAGTACCTTTTGTAGCCATACATGTATGTGACGTCATCTTAAGCTGTCGCAAGCAAATTTGGAGGAGAAACCTGCTGTAGTTTCTGTATTTCTTCATCAATTTTAATGGGACATAACGCAAACGAGGCGGAAATTTGTTCCTTACACAAAGGCCAATATGATTCTATGATATGAACATTTTCTAACATTCCAGGAAACGTTAGTAATTCACTTTTCGGGATAAGAAACAAAATTTCCCAAACTTTGATGAATTATGACCCAAGTCATATTGATATTTAAAATATCTTGAGCAAGATATCACTTCATTAACTTTTCAGGGTTTTTAAATCAAATTGATAAAGAGGTTATTGACACCACATTCAGAAATTGCATGACACTGTCTTCTAATATCGTTATTAAAATGATTTTCGACACATTTAATTGATATCTAATAACTTGTCCCTAAACTCATAGACCGCGAATTGTATAGCTTTATTGCATACGACCCGATTCATGAAAGCTCAGAAAAAATGTTTCTGAAGATGAAGATATACATATTTAAAATACGAAAATCAATGTTACCCATTTTTCATAATACATATTACAGATTCGGGTGTGTTAACAACAACAATAAGCATTCACCTATATTTGCTGAGCTGAAGATACTTGGCTGTAGTGAAAACATCTTGACCCTGTCTGTTAATCATATTTACAAACGTATTTAAAAGTATTGTGAAATGACTCTACATGTATTTTATTTTAGTCATGCTTCATGCGATGCACTTAGTCTTTGAAACTGTACGTAAAAAAACGTCATTTTAATACGACAAACGCAGTTAAAATAATACTCACCTAAATATACATGTATATCTGCATTTAGTAGTTGGCGCTTGAATGTTTAAATAATCTTAAGGTAATCCATACATACTTAAACTATAATCATTGTCTCTCAAATACTTAGAAAGACAGTGCAGTTGCAAGCATCCACTGACTTGGAATGGAGTCAGTGGCTCTTTTGCTAAACATTTTTACCGTTATTTCCGTAATTTTCGCAATCACTGGATAGAACATGATAGAATTTAGTGATAGATGGAAAACACAGACCTACATGTCATTGTGATGTTACATAAATGTTGTTTTTTCTTGTCATTTTTTTTATATATTATGTCATTATACAATAATAAAATTGATCTGACACCATTTTTAAACTTAAATGACCACCACACCTGACTGTAGGAAATTGTGTATTTCTGTGTCGTCGCTGTAATGAAGTGAACGAGCAGTTGGAAGTGACACGTGGATACACATTATGGTAATTACAGGCAATGCAACTCAGTATTATATCAATCCTTTCGTACATTTTATTTTCATTTGACCTAATCGATTTTCTGACAAATGCAGAAAAAACAGATTTGGATTATCGAAGAGTCTAGTGTCATTGACAGTCGGCTGAACATTAAATAACATCACTGGTGGCCAATGACCCTAGACAGTTATTTATAGTTAATTATTATATTCAATAGATTCTTCATGAAAACTGTCAGACAGTAAAGGTACATGTGCATGAAAAAACCTGGTCACACCAGCCTTGCGAATGGGTTGCGATCGATCTGAGTAGATACTGTGAAATCATGGGACACTAGTTTTCGCTGGTTTCGTGGCGGATTTTATCCACTAACACTAATACTAATCCCCACGAAAATTTGTCTCTTATTATAGCTCTCACGTTTTCTCGAACATAAATCTACGAATAAATGTACTCACGAAATTTCCATAGGTACATGTACATAATCAACTAAATTTAATATCAACGTAAATTAATGATTTTACGGTATGTCAAATCGCAGCATTCGTATGACCGCTGCTCGAAGGTTGCAGTGGTTGTAGAACAGTCGCAAGTGCCAAGAAAAGTTGCACTCGCAGCAAGTGATTCCACTGCGATTTCCTTTGATCGTAGAGAGGTTGCTGCTACAATCTCAGGCAGTCCCCGGCAATTTTGTTTGGTTGCGGCCAGCCTTTCACCTTTGTATTCAAGGTTTGTACAATTTAGATCAGAGTTACATATCATGCACATCACATACAGATCAACATATATATAAACTTGTGAAATTGACATGCATATACAAACAGTAGTCGATATATAAAGGTTTCAGTCCGCACTGTTTCGTATATACAATATGTAATATACAATGTATTTTAAATTTCGACATATTATATAACTATTAGTACAAAATAGAAATGCTGAATACTGTGATATAACTTAGTCATATACATGTATTAATGTTACTAATTATATGATACTAAAAAAACAAATTTGTAATTTAATTGTGAAAATAGACATGGTTAAATTCATACCTAGGTAAGTAAACAAGTACTGTTTATATTTAAGTATTGATAATTCCTGGAAAATTCAAGCTTTTAATTTTTTGTTCTCTAATCTATTTTCATGAGAAGAAGGAAACCTCCCAGCCAGCTTGCGGAATGGTGGTGGTTCAACCAAGGTGCCTCTGTTCAAAGACCTATTTCAACAAAGATGGGAAACACCTGTAAAAGCCAGTAGAAAATATTGTTTTAAACTTTCAAAAAAGTATGGGAAAAAACACAGAGGAAAATGCAAGCATGATATAAAATAATTATTTCTCTAATGCAAGGAATTATTTTCAGTTCATCATGATTTGAATTCAACCAGTGTAGCAGAAAAACAACAAAATGTACATAGTTCTTTTCATGTAGGTACTTTTTTTATTCAACATAAAAACTTTTTTATATTTCTTGATTTTTTTTGGATAAATTTTGGTATCATTTTGATGGTATCATGTTTTGCGAGAATTGGAAACTATGCTGCGTGCTTTTGTGAGATTTAGACTGGTTGCCAATCTTTGATTTATTGGTCTTTCCTCTGTGCATTCGGACCCCACCTGCACATGTAAAACTTGTCGTCGCTGTATGACTGCAATACCGTCGCGGCGTCGGTTAATTCAACAAACAACAACAACAACAACGTTCTTCCTGTGGACCGCCATTATAAAGTATTAGAACGAAGCTCATTTTTTGTGTTTTCGAAAATGAGATTAATTAGGACTGTTTTTTTTAAATCCGACTCCATTTTTTCAATACAATTTGTATATGATACCCAAATGTTAGTCTAAGCTCGTACTTATTTTCGGGATCACGGGGTCAGTAGTGTTTACATGTTCTTAAAGGTAGAAAGACACTGTATCATAGAAATGTTAGCTAATAAAAATTCAAACTACATTTACAATAGTTCAGTTACTGTAGGAGTTACATTTATATGATACAATTTCTCAGAATGTGGGTCTTTCGGAAACGCAGTTCCATGTTTATAAATCAAGTTGGGTTGCTCCATTCATTATAAACACTGTCAGTGGGCTTAAATCTAAAATATCGTTGAAGCTACGATCATTTAACTTTATTGTATTGAAATTTTCAGAGATACAACATAGTAATATAGAAATAATACAAAAACTAATGTATTTTGTCGATTTCATTGATACACCCGTTCAAAGGTACATGTATATTTTTAGAATACTTCATGTTTCCGTTAAACGAGTAATCCTGGTTAAAAATCCTTCACGTCAGCGAAAATTAAATTACTTCCCAAACTTAATATTTATGACATATTAACATTGCTCCCTACATGGGGCTTTTGACAAAAATATGATTTTATATACTATCATTGATTATTGTATATATACAATATACTGCCTAAGTAGTAAGAGCGTTCGACTTGCAACCAGGATGTCGTTAGTTCGACCATCGGCTATGACATATCAAAGTACTTAAAGTAATGACCGTAAAAACGGTGATTACTTACAATTTGTTTATTCGATACCTAGGAAATCTGGCAAGGTCGACCTGGAGGTAGTAAAAACCATAAACAATACAAACTGAACACACAGAAGGAAGGAACTAACAAAACAAGATAGCTGTAACAGACGTTACATAACTAGAATAACAGTCATGTTATAATCAACTTAGTATATGACATACATAATCGGACTTTCACCATACTGTGGGGAAATAGGCAAGAAAACCGTCGTAATACAGTAGTTATTGATACTCTTCGGTGCGGAGGCTTGAGAGTCATGTAAACAGTAATAAAAATAAATGACTGCGCCCGGCAACTGTATAAAACTTCCTTTTTTTTTTTGGTTGGTTTTAAAAACGTGATGCGACCAATGAAATGGCGTAATCTGACACACCCTAAAACGAACAAATTCAGCCGTAATATCCCACGACCAAACAATGATGAATTATCGATCGGTCGTGTGTACTCGACGATGCACTTCTAGTAGACCTAGACATAAAAAATGTTATGGCTTTGCGCGCGTAAGTTGTTTTAGGACGTGTTGTCCCGGTGTCAGAATATTAAATTAAGGGTTTGTGGTATCGCAGGAAGAATGCTGACAGATGTCCTTGAATAGCAAATCTCACGTAAACAAACAACTTTTTTTGTAAGGAAAACGGAACTTCTAAAAAGTTTTTTTTTTTTAGCTTTTGATGAAATAACGTGATCTTCCAGTGTAGTTAAATATCCCAGACACAGAGTCTGGTATCCGGCTACAGATCTTCTGGTAGATCATATCGTGTGGATTTTAAAGCACAAAACCTTGTTTAAGTGATAATAGCACATGCTGGTACCAAGCAATAAATAATGGTTTTTTTTTTAAATAACTGATATAATAATAAGGCCAAACAAATATAAATTGTGTTTCAAGTGGCATGGTAAAATAAATAAATAAAAAAAATGGGACTGTTAACAAGAACTAGGCAATTTCAAGGATGCATTATTATGTTAAAGCAGTTCGTTCACAGATGATCGTTGACTAAGAATTTTATTCTATCGATACCCATCGACAGACGCATGGTCACTCAATGTTTGTTTGTTTGTTTGTCGGGTTTAACGTCCCACCGACAGTATTTCAGTCATTTGGAGACGATGTCTACTTGAGACAGATATGGTGCTGTCACACTGCAGTATCACACCGTAGACATGTGGCATGATACCACACCCAGTCTCATTATCCTGACACCGGGCTAGCCAATCCTGTAACTACCATTATATGCTGAGCGCCAAACAAGGGAGCTATAGCAGTACCATTTTTACGACTTTGGTACGTCGCGGCCGGAGATCGAACCCACCACCTCTCGCTCCCGAGGCGGACGCTCTAACCACTCGGCAACCGGGGACGTTGGTCACCCAATGCAACCATACGTAATTGCAAAAGGAAGACAATGGGTGGTTTCCCTATCATAGGTAATGCCGTCACAGGCGATATTGAAACTATATTTAAAACTATTTAACCTATATTTAGATTTTGTTTTCATTTGACGTCACTTGGCTGATCACATTTAAGGTATTGTTTGCTGTTTATATGTATCATGATTCATATCGTGTTTATTTGTCGAAATAATACAAATGAAAATAATCTAAACTTTCTTTCAAACTTTTGTTTCGGTACGATTTTCGATTTATTTCCCTTTAGAGCCTAAAATGAAATACGGTCAGCGGCCATAACTAGTCTGGCTACCAGAAACACTACTACATTTCAATTTGGCAGATATCTTGTCTTACATATTAAGCTTAATTGAAATTCTACCTTGTCATATCAATAGAACGACTCGTTTCCATATCAACCGTTATTGTCTTTTGACATGATGAAGAAATATGAATTTTTTTTTGTTTTTCTGCATTTGTTCCCGATTGTTTAGCGCTCGTGTGAAAATGCCTAAACAACCATTCGTTTACAGTCAGTTATTAAGTTGTTTCAGGGCCTACCTTATGTAAGCATATGTGGACATCATGATTTATTTAATTAAGACAGCTTCATACCTTAGCTGGCTGTAAGCGAAAGTAGGCATACTCAACAAATATTGACTTATTGGTACTTTTCAATTACATATTGATATCATTGAACTGAGATCAATATACAAGCTTGTTTTGTGTATTTCAAAACAATCTGAAAGCAGCCAGTTCACCGATGATCGTTAAAATATTTTTGTCTACCTTCTCTGATTAATACTGTCAAAATGCACGAGAAAACGTTTTGTTTTTTTTTCCTAAACGCTACTTTAACGAAATCGGTTTAATATGGAATACGGTATCCCGGAAGTATGTGTTTGGGATACCACGAAACACTTTCCGCATTATGGCGTCTTCACCAGTTCCGGGTAGAGATACGTCAGTTAAGCCAGTGAGGTGAGCTTACAAGCAAAGAGTGAACTTTTGTAATGAAATGATAAAAGTCATATAAAGAAGATTGTAGTGCATTTTCCTTCATGTAAGCTATGTAAAAAATGTCACTTGCCTAAACTGGATCTCGTCATACAAGTATATGCACCTATTGTATAACGATAATACGAGCAAACAGGTGCACGTTTTGCCTGCTCGCTAGAGGGCATTCAATTTTATATATCCAGTTTCCAGATTTCCACGATTGGTCACAATAGGTTGCGTTGTTTAACTTAAAAATGTCAATAAATTTTATACATTCTATTTTCCTTGGGCATAGTGCCAGGGAAATCATCCAATTATGATATTGTTTTTTTTTTATGATAATGACTCACCATCTAATTTCTGTTCTAGAGAAAATAATATAAACATTTCTTCGGGGATTCAAAAGAAGATATATGTCAACTTAAAACCTGGAAGATTTTTCTCTCCAAACGGATCCAAAATGTTATCCAGGCTCCGTGGTAATCCATTACAGTTCGGAAAGTGTCAGTAATCCCGTCATTTAAGAAATCAAACGTAGAGCATATTAATAGAGGCGAGTCCATTGCCGTAGCATTCCGTAATGTTGGTATTGGAATTTCACTAGAAGCCAGAAAACTCTTGAGTAAACTGGCAGTGGTAGTTCCAGTGTCGGTTGTGATAGTGTTTCACCAAGGCCCAGCGTGTTTGTAAACTCCGCGAGTAAACTTAAGCAAGGTAAGATTTTTGTGTATATACTTTGTTTGAAACTCTACAAATCATTGCAGTTTACGAAATGTCACAAAAGGATGCGGATTCCTATCTATGATTTTATTTCTAATTTCGTTTAAATTCATTTCATTTCCTTGTATATTTGATTAACTTAATATCGATAAATGTTTCAGAGTGAGACATTTTACTTTAGAATTTCAAATTCTATTTTTATACATTAAAATTTAAAATTAAAATTGGTCTGCATATATTTATTATGTAAATTTTACAGCAGTAATATTTTTCATTTTCTCATATTTCATTATTTTATCATGCCGTTTAAAATGCAACCCTCACATCTTTGCACAAATATTTGCATATTATAAATGATAATACTGAATGAATTATATTAATATATTTTTATGCTGTGTTTGGTATATAATACTACACAGTTATGGATGAGGGCTCCGTGGCCGATAGGGTAAAATTACAGACTTAATAACACATGGCCTCTCATGGCTGAGGATCAGAATCCCGAATGGGTCATTCGGATTTTTTTTTTTTTTTTCCAGCTGGCTTATGCCCTATTTCACTCAGCCCACGAATCCCACGAATAGCCAGGAATTGGCAAATTTCAGGATTCGTGGTTGAATCGTAATCAGTTCGTGAAGTTCTTAACAGATTCGTATATATTCGTAGTCAGTTCTTGTAATTCTTGATCAATCGGGAATTCGTGGCAAAAGTTTTGAGCTGTTCAAAATTTTGACCACGAATCGGCTACGAATCAGTCACGAATTCCACGAATATTCGCCGAAGCATGTACGAAACAATCTTGAAGGGAAATGCCACGAAATGTCAAGAATAGTCCAAAAATAACTTTAATTCGTACCTTATTCGTGCATGCATTCGGCGTGTTCTTAACTGATTCCTTATTGAATCGTAACGTTCGTGCAGTATTCGAAATAGATTCTTGTAAATCGTAGTGAATTCTTGACAATATTTGTGCGATTCCAGCCGAGTCCAACGAATATTAAAAATCGTAGAGCGTATCGAATTAGGCCAGAAAATTTGCAAAATCTCACGAATCCTCAAATTTGTCAATTCCTGGCGATTCGTGGGATTCGTGGTCTGTGTGAAATAGTGGCATTACGGAATGTCTGTGGTTCTACCCGCGTGACTCTATTCACCTGAATCTTTATCCACCTGTAATTTGCTGGACGTCGAAATATGACTAAATTTCTGTTGTGGAGACGGTTTTCTCTATCGCAGCATTGTATCGTGACAGTTATCGGTCGACATTTTTAAGAGAACATACCTATTTATGATTAAAATGCAATTAAATGAAACAGAAAAATATACTCTATTAACGTGAAATAATATTAATAACACTGTGTTATTTGATACTATTGAGAAAATATTTTCAAATTATATATGTGTTATTTGGTGAATGTTGTTGATAAATATAATACATAAATTTAAATAAATTTGTGCTGATATAATTTCCATGTGCTCGGCACTCCGCACATACGGGTAGTTTCAGTAGCGGTTGGCCTAGTGTCAGGATGATTTGCCTGGGTATGATTTTTATACAATTTTATACCACGATATATCGCCGTGAATGAATAAATAAATAGGTTGATAGATAAATTGATAGATGAATAAAATAACTGATAAATTAAAATATAATGATAATCATATTATTCCTTATATGTAAACTGAATAACTGACAGAAATACGACAGTTGCATTATCAAATGATGTTGAATGCTAGAATATATGTACTAGATGTAGCACTGACGGCCGAGAAAAATCTAATTAAACATAGCGTGCCCGCTAAACGCTGACGCCTATAAGATAAGCGTATATGATTCTGTGTCGTTCGTACGTGTATGCAATATGAGAACTGTCTCTCATTTCTGCTTCTCTTCTCACTTGAAATTGGCCGCAAGGACACATCGATGTTATAAACTTCTTTCTTTCTTCATCCGGGATTCCAATTTACATCGCTTGGAAATCGCGCTATAGTATGAATAATACAATCCCTGTCGAAGAATCCTGGATTAATTTAGGATTTCTGCTCTTAGGGAAGCTATACTGTTTTACTTCATAAGTATTACGATAATAAAGTAAAATGTTTCAGCGGGTCCATAGAATCGTAGATGTAGGCATTCATTGCTGATAATGACTATGACGCTTTTGTGCCATGACATAACATTTTGCATATATGCAATCTTATGAAGAATATTAAGGTAAATGTCCACAGAACGCTAGTTCTTTAGTTAAACATCATCAAATAAAGGAATATCATCGTTTTGATTGTTTGGGTTTTTGGGCCTCCGTAGCCGAGTGCGCATGTAGTCGCTGATTCTCTATTATTTACGCCTCACAGTTGAAGGTTCGAATCCCGGTCTGACACTTTGTGTGTGTGTGTGTTTTTTTTTATTTTTTATATTTTACTTTAATTTTAAATGAGGACAGACTTCCTAATTTGCGGTAGAGCTCAGTTTATTCACTATGTGAACTCAGGATTCGCCAACTTGTAACAAACTTGACATCGCCGTATGAATGAAAAACTGACACAGCCCATGCGCCCCCCCCCCCCCCCCCCCCCCGCCCCCCACACACACACATAAAGGTAAAATAGTACAAAATATGTACCAAGTATTCAACAGATATCACCAAATATTTCTGCAACAGATTATCAGCGCATGGCGTCTGGTCTGAAAAACTGAAAATAAAATTAACATATTGACCACTTGTCCCTTCCAGCTGACTTAACATAGTCTTAAAGGAAACGTTGAGAACCGTTCAGCCAATTTGGCTGGTTCCTGCTCATAACTATTCATCTCTTGGCACTAAAATACCGAAGTGACACAAGAGGAAATAAATGCTGGCTTTAAATAAATATTGCCTCATTTGTCTCAGCATCTGGAATTGTTTGCGTCCGCCTCACAGCTAGAAGGTCGGGGATTTTATCCCTGACCACAACACACAGAGTTCGTTAAGATAGTGTTGTTAAGACTCTCAGGTGTTATAGAAGTTATTATCAATTTATCATAAAACGGCTGGTAGGAGTATATTCATACTTGTATTTGGCGAAATATCACAATAATGCAGTAATATGTCTCATATATACGAATGATTCAAATGATTATAAAAATGTTGGCGGGACGCCAAACACAAGAATTGTTAACATGTGTTGTTGTTGTTTTTTCTACTCGATACATTGCCTTAGTTTCGTAATAAAAATACTTACAATAAATCAAGCAACGTTTTATGTTGTTAAAAAACCCACCTTCAGGATAATCATTTCCTTTGTCTATTAGGGAATAGTTTGTAACAACTTAAAACATGTCTGTGTACTAATTTCATTCGACAGTTTTTGGATAAGACCAGTTTTTACCGCCGTGGTAGTCATGAAATTGTTCCATCCTCAATCATGTACATTGTCGCTGTATGATGGAATACTGTCGCACCCAGGACAACAACAACAACAACAACAACAACAACATTTCTGAATGTTACTTTCAAGTAGGTTATGTTCTATAGCAATTTCTCCCCACATTCTCCGCAGACGATGCACTTTTTGGAGATATATCATATGAGTTATGTGGCGCTTTGTAATGCCAAATCGGAATCTACGCCGCAAACAAATGAACCTTCCCTTGAACACGCACATCTAGGGGAAAAATAAGTAACAGTTATACCAACTTCCTTGACGTAGTCTAAACTTTTTAAGTCATAATTAGTTGTTCGCATGCTGTGGTCTTTTCGCTACCGTTTTCCTTGACACAATGTGTTTATTTATCCTTCATTTCCTTGTTTTATACCAGGACTTTGAACCTGCATTTTATTGACGTTCCATGTATTTTGTAATGTTAGCGTGCTCCATATAATTTCAAAATCAGTTATACAAGAACTGCGTGGACCAGTAGTTGCCTATTGTGACTGCAAAGGTTGTTGAGGACTATAACAAGCCGTTACAGTCCCTGTCTCGGCGCACTGGTTCAACTCAAGATCCTTCGAAAAGGATTTATAAATTATGGCGGCATTTGTTTACCAATCGACGTACGTTAATCGACGTTAAACTTAAGTGTAAAATAATCTACCTGAATTTTATTTAAATGCAGTATATACTACCAAATGGAATATCTAGACTATAGTTCAGCTTATTATAATGGCCAATTAGTGAACTCCACATTCCAGAAACAAAATAACAATGTTTAGTAGAAGCTATAGGGAATTACCATGTGGTTTTAAATGACAGTAAATACTTAAATGCCACGTGATTACATTTCCCCCTTAGAAAGCTTCTAGGAAACGTAATAGTCTTCATCGCGTTTAAGCAGACAATATCGTATAATGTTTTAGCTTTCAAAAGATAATTGTAATGCCCGAGGTATCTGGTACACCCAATTAACAAGCATAAAAAAACGTGTAGATTTATCCTGAAACTGCGGCTAACTAGAGGCCCTTTAGCGTTTCTTTTGGCATCTATCGCACTAGTAAATAATCAGCGAGTTAACATTAAAGACAATGTGCAATACCTGACTGTGAGTAAATATGGCCAATTCTTAGACTGGCGGTAACCAGCCTTTCCACCAGTCTAACGTACCGATAAACAAAAGGAGATTACCCCAGTTATTTTCGCCCTACCATATCCCTCCGCGCTCAATAGCATAATTAGCAATTCACCGCGTTTGTAAGGTCATGACCTCCTAAGGTATGCAATTTATGAATGGAACCACATCTCAAAGAGCGACTACTCGTGACTGGGGTTGCAGGAAAACGTGTAAAGATTTTGGAAAGCTATTTCACCATGTTAATCTTGCCGACAGTCTCTCAGCGCTTTGATTATCGACAGGTAAGAGATATTTAGATATAAAATGGAATAATTTGGCTGATCATGGGCTTTAATTGACGAGATTCTTAGAGCCATTGGATTACACGGCGATTGTAGATTATCCTAATTGTTGCGGATGTTTGATTTTTCCAAATATCGCTAAGTCAACGGCATGAAACCTTCAACTTACTGTACAATCTAAAAGTAAGAAATGTATTTTATCCAAAATGGAAAATATAATTTTTATGCTTAAGACAGAGATTTGAATTACATAGAATGTAGCTTCGTGTCTAAGCCCACCTTCCAAAATATAGTATAGTATAGTACTAATAGCGCTGAGAGAACAGGGTTTAAAATAGAACTAGACAGAGAAAGAAAACTACTTGAAGGCGATTTCTATAGTTTCAATATAGACAAAGCAGGAAAACAGAAACTACATTGTAGAATTTGTTTAAACTTTGCATGATTATAGAGAATGGCACTAGAAACACATTTATGAAAAAATAGGGGTCATCATAAATTTGTTTCTTCAATGTAGTTTCAATCTTCTTCGTTGTCTATATAGAAACTGTAGAAATCGTCTTTAAGAATATAATTGAATTTGTAGAAATGATTTTATTATTAGATCTTATAACTCGCGGTTCTGTCGCACGTGATGGTATTGTTCCCAATGATCATATGTGCAAGAAAATACGTTCTTTAAAAGAAATCAAAGAATATCTTTTTCTTCTTTTTCACATTTTTTCCAGCTAAATCATGAAAGAAAGCCATATAAATGTAAGTACCTCTCGCAGTGACAGACTGTATATCAATCGTGTTTCTTCGCCTATTTCCGGTAGGCTTGTGTAAATGGCACAATAGCAAAATATAACACTTTTCACCTAGGTGAGTGACCTAATTAATGAACAGAACATTATTTTACTTGACCTAGTCATGATTAAGTACTAAATATATCCTATCAAATAAGATATGATATTCTTTGATGAATAAGGTGATATTTTGTGTGCTATAAACACTCATACATTTATGTCTTTCCGATTCCTGTTTAATTAATTATGAGTAAAACGAGTAAAACCTTTTTAACTCTCTGAACTTTGATCCGACCTGATGCCGCTGTGGGCAGGTTTTATGAGAATGGTGAGATTTCCGGAAAGTTCCGTTCGTTTACGGAAATTTCCTCTCAATTGTGTTATGATTTCCTCTTGAAACCTAAGACATCTATGTCATCAGTATCAGTATTGATTCCTGGCTCGTGGTCAAATGTATATAGGCCAAACATTCTCAGGTTCAAACGAAAGGGATAAAATGACATATAGACATTCTTTTGTTGTGCAAAACAATTATTTCGTTTCGAAATCACCAGTATTTTACCGGTCCCGGTGGCCCGGTGGCCGAGCGGTTAGAGCGTCCGACCCGGAATCGGGAGGTCGTGTGTTCGATCCCCGGCCGCGACATACCAAAATCGTAAAAAAATGGTACTGGTATAGCTCCCTTGCTTGACGCTCACCATGTTAGTGTAGTTACAGGACTGGCTGGCCCGATGTCAGAATAATGTGACTGGGTGTGGTATCATGCCACATGTCTACGGCGTGATACTGCAGTGTTCCAGCACTATATCTGTCACAAGTAGACATCGTCTCCAATGACTGAAATACTGTTGGTGGGACGTTAAACACATTTTACATAGTCATCATCACGCAGGTCCGTTTCTATTTTACATAAAATATTTTTATTTCTTGAATTATATTAGTGCATGAGAATATAATTTACTTTCACATATCAAAAAAGGAGATATTTGAAAACCTGACTTTGCTAGAATTGGAAAATCAGTTACGTGCTTTTGTTTGTGAGATTTAGACTTAGTCGCCAATCTTTATATTATAGGAGTCTTTGTTATTTGGCAATGAGACAGATAATGGGCTCGATCACTACGATACCACACTGTAGGTATCAATTGGCATGATACCAAATCCAGTCACACAATTTCGGGTTCCCAAAGGGGTGGTGGTGTTGTCGCTATATTTTACACGACCTGTCGAGGCGGTATTAATTATGGAGAATTTGAGATTCTCTCTTCATAGTTAACTTTAAAAGGCGTTCTTTCTACTTAAAAAATCGGGACACAGTCGTTGGTTAGAGTCTACTATTTGTTGTGTTTCATGTCAGTCACATCCAACTTTTTCTCCATGATTTCAATTTGCAATTAAAAAAAAAATCTTTATATTTAAGCATGAACAACTGAACGATTTCTTTTTTGCAAATATCGATTTAATCTTTCTATTTAAACAAGAATAACTAACCAGTTTCGAGACAATCGGAGCGGGCGTTTAGTTTTAGAATTTGCGTATAAAAGGTAAAAAAATACTTTACTCTTTGTGTGATTCAACCGTGGTGCCTTTTGTAAAACGTCGAGACCTAGTAGACCATAGGTCATGAGTCCGATCCCCTCTCAGCTTTTTTAGGAGGCCCGCTGTGATACTCTGTATCACAGTTCTGCTTGTCCTTCCATAGGGCCAACTTGTCTTGGGACTACCCATGAGCTCTGAACGATCAGCACACGGGATCTATACCCGAACTGTTTATAACTACATGGACTAGGAATGCTGCGGTCGGGAGGATCAAACCTTTGACATCCCGGTCATGGGTAGGACATACTAACCACTTGGCAAACCTAGAGTTGATGTGTAAACTGTAGCTCATTGCGTAGGGCTCTGTTACTTTTGCCTTGCATCTGTGGTCGATATTTATAACTATTATATGCTAGATGGAACCACAGGAGTGGTAATTTACATCCTGAACTGTCAGTTTCCTAATGTTACGATCCATAGAAAATTAGGAATCGGCTATAAACTGCTGGCCCTGCATCAATAGTTGAATAGTTGAAGAAATAGCAATTGTTTACTTTTTATCAAACTTATTTATTTTACGTCGATTGGAAAACACGTTTTTACATCTTGTACCAATTCATCTCGACGATTCCTGGGCTGGACCTGTACTTTGCGCCTTAAAATGACATTTAAAGTATTGCCCACAACAAGATTCGAACCCAAATCATCGGATCCGCTCGACAACGGCGCCCTTAATGTTTTAATATAGATTTGCTTGAAAATGTACCATTCAAGTATTTACAGATGTACTCTGTTAAATAGAAGCTAGCTTATAGCTACACTGGGATTACAGAGAGTCAAAGGTTGACATGATACACACATTTGTTTGTTATATTCTTTGTGGACAGTTGATTTAGCAATGAAGGGAAAGGACGGAGCTTAAATCTTCACTTTTAATATTTTTATAATCACAAGGGAATATACTGCTATTTTTAGATTTAATTACCTGTATCTCATTTATCTTGAACAATCGATTTATAAGATATTGAAATTGTGCTTATAATATTTTGTATTAAGATGTGTAATTTATATAATTAAGCAATTAAAATGTAGGCTATCGCGAATGATTTGCAACGAAATGTTAACCCAAGGTCCTTGCCCTCTGACATGTGATACAGTGATAATAAATTTTAAAACATGATACAAGTAAATTGATTATGCTGAGACGATTTGTGGCTTGTGCTCATTCGTGTGTTTAATTCCTGTGGTCCGATGCTAGCCATACACGCACGCCGGTTGCTCTAGGTAACCCGTTTCCTCCCACAGTTATGACTATTGGAAAAAAGCTCGTCCATTTCTTCGACTGGAAGAGGTTTATCGAGTAGATACAATAAAATTATAACAACATGCGTTTTTTTGTGACAAAAACGGATTGAACTTAACTGTACTACGGCATCCGCCTTGTAATTAGGATAATTAGGAGGTTTGATCCCCTTTCGACATATATCATTATTCTGATATATCTACCTTGTGCTTGTCGGTCTATACATAAAGTAGTTACACAAGAACGTGTCATGATAATGTAACTGCTTCGGTATCATGCCACTTGTCTACGGCGTGACATCTTAATGAGACAGAAATACAAAGTCGTCAAATGTCCGTCGAAACTCTGTATGCTGGACGTTAAAACAAACATTTGGGAGACATTCCAGTACTTTTTATTTACTTGGTATGTTGCGACCGGGGATCAAACATTCCGTTATTGGACGGACGAACTACATAATGGGCAACCATAGATTTGTGTAACTAATGTCCTGTTTCTTCTTTATTGGATACTGTAGATCACGTGTCTTCAATATCCCTAACTATTGCAAGTATAGAAGAACCGCAGGAGTGGTAATTTACACTAGATTTTTTATCCTGACCTGTCAATATCCCAGTGCTGTAAACCACAGGCAGTAATGATTCTGCTATAAAACTAACGGTGCTTTAAAAATAAACATTAATGGTTTTACCGATGAACACTTGAAAGTAGGCCTATCCCTACAAATGTGCTTTTAGTAGTCTTACAGACTAGCTTATAGTTACACTGGTATAACAGGTAGGCAATGGTTGACCTCGTTTACACAAATCAAATGTATGTTATTGTGTTACGGTTCGTTGGCAGATGACCTAGTCATAAATGAGAAAGGCGGAGATTAAGTTTTGAATGTTTGAAACAAGAAATATGGCGCTCTTAATACGTGTGCTAACTCAATACACACGGGGTCTAAAAGCGTATATTTTCTTCCTACGTTATTTATTTTTGCATTACAATGTGTACATGTATTTTCACGATTCTCTAGTAACCACCCAGTAGTTATAATATTTGTATTGAAATGAATAAATAAATTGCACAGTTTGTTGGAATTTATGATGAATCAACCCAAACTGGATAAATATAAAAATAGCAACAATTCTTGGGAATACATTTCTGGGGTACCCTAACTAGCCTCACTTTACTGCTTTACATAGCATTAGCTCCATATTAATCACTGCCACACTGAGAACCACGTGACCATGGTGTGTACCAAAATTCACTCTAAGCTTCTTTTTTTTTTAAACTAACTGCAGCAGAGATATGTACAAGGTCTTATGCGGATGAGATTGGTTTTATCAACTTCATTTATACAGCTCTGGTCTATTTTGTTAACATTACCGGTAGCAAAACTAATAATTTTACTAGATAGGTTTGTATCCCGATATCCTATTTCATGTAGAATACTTAACATGAACACAGAAATTAAGCATTGGACAATATCATATTCATTGGATGTTCCATAACATAACATCAAAGACGTGTCTGGTTCTAAATTTTATGGAATAAAAATTAAAATTTTTTGTAATTTCAAACGAGAGCAGTAGTTCTTCTCCTTTTCACGAAAAACAACTGAACTTGAGGTTAACTGTGCTTTATAAGAGATATTTTCCGACAAGATAGCTTTATATTATTTCAAAATTAATATGAACCATAAAACAGCTGTGGCAATATGCTAATTATTTGTAGTATAAATTTCGTTTACTTAAGAAATTAGGTCTACCGTTATTGTAATTTGAAGTAACATAAATTATCATTTACAATAGCCACAGTACCGGATTTACCGCCTTGGTAAATCCACAATAAAGGTTATCGGGTAAATATTCATTTAACTGCTGATATCTTGCTAAAACATTAACTACAACACTGCTTTATGCGCGACATAGGGGTTAATTTGGTTGACATAGCAACAATGCTACGCAAGTATTCAAGTTTATTCAATGAGTTGGTGGGATGAGGAATTACGTTTTTTTTATTTTTTTTTTTTGTTTTTTTTTATGGGATGAATCTGAGGAGATGTGCGCATGATTTTATTGTAGAAACAGCTTTAAACACGGATATCAGGCGGCTTCTTTGAGCGTGTTGTTCATTGCTAACAATTTTTCTGAGAAACTGAGAAAATCAGTATGAGGATGAAGATGCTATCTAACAGGACTGGTCAATAAGACAGTTTCCATTGTTCATGAGCGACGATAAAACGTTTGTTCAAACAAACAGTCGGCGGACACGAAGGAAGGACAGAAAGAATACAGATGGTTCGATTGATTGATAGATAGATTTGTCAAGTGAACAGAATATCGTTGAGCGTTTACCCATTTTATATCATATCGTGAAACATAATTAAAATACCGATATTCAACTAATGAAGTGCTGTGGAACTCCGCGAAAGAGAAAATTACGTGCACGCGATATCATTAAGAACACGTACCTCATTAATATCTGCTCTAAGAATATCTAAAAAGCTTTCACTTTATGAATATACGTTATTACACGCTGAGTCCAACATCCTTCATTATTTTCTACTAAGAACAGAGCTTATTCCTAGGCCAGATTCGGAAAAAGGGAAATCTATTCACATGTGCTTTCGAGCAATCTGATTTTCGCCGAGCATACTAATCAGCCCCGGATTATCACTATTATATGAACTAGACAAAGCTTTAAAAACTGTTGTTTATCAAAATCAACAACTATATGGGATTCAAATCTATTCCAAAAGGCGATTTAATATGCCATTTTTAAGGCGATTTAATATGCCAAGCAATCATACACAACCTGAGTGTATTTTTAACTAGCATATTTGTAAACTGACAAAGAACAGCCATCGTTATTTTTTAAATCATTTTTTCTTATTTCACAGTAATATAAGAAAACATTTCCCACAGAACAGAATATAAGATATAAAATTTCCACACAAGAAAAACTTAAATTTTAATTTTGGCATGTTCTTCAAGATTGCCGTCTCCCACCTTTGGAATTTGGAAATCGTCAATAAGGTGATTTTTTTTTAAATTAAAAAAGCTATGGAAATTCGAATTTATATGCATTTTGAAATGCAAATTTGGTTTCTTTTTTAAAGTAAATGTTAACTAAAACTTTCTTTAACTTCGCCTTAATAAAAGTAAATAAAAGGTTAAAAAAATACTGTTTACAGACTATATGATAAAAGCACGCCAGACGAGCTAAGGTTACGCCACCCTGTCGTCAGGCCGACAATACTTGATAGAATTTTCTGATGAGAAACTGCGTCATTGACTGACAACTCATCAGCCTTGTCATATTTTGCATCTACTTTGTTACTGCCTGGACTGTCTTATTATTCTGCCTTATCAGGAGCTACCTCTACAGTAATCATTGTTCCATCTGTATATTCCAGTTGTCTGGTTATAAACTACATCTACGGTAATCTTGGTTGGAACTTTCTGTTACAGTTTTCTGGTTAAAAGACTACTTATTGCTTGAATGACTACGTAGTAGAAACTCGGAGATATCTAGAAACAAGAATGAAAGAGCATGTATCTTGTTTCAACTCAACACTAACTGAACACTGCTAAAGAACTGAGCACCACATAGATCAAGTCTTGACCGCAGAGGATATGCACCTTAAATAACGGGAAAGGGAGGTCATACCCATCAAGCAACGGCAACGAACTATCCAAAGTAAAAAAATAATTTCTCTGAGTAAAAGGAATTCTTCTATGATGTACAATCCAGAGCAAGGGAACAATATTTATTGTTGTATACTACCAATACTCGTTAAATGTACCGGTATTTTTGAATATCAACAATCGGTGCAAATGGTCAAGACTTTGGTGTTTCGTGAATCACATCTCTGGACACTAGATGTTTTAGAGTCGCCAAGACAGTATTTCAGTCACATGTCAACATCCAGTCAAGTATTGGCGGAGGAATAACCCAAGTGCACATTAGCACCTAGAAAGAACCACCGACCTTCCGCATCTTAAGGTAGTTTAAAGGCGTCCTCACATAAAAAAAAATCAAAAAAAAAATCCGAGGAATTAGACAGGGGATCAAACACACAATTGCATAATGTCTCCAGTTATGCCCATTCGATCATAGAACCCCTATTACATCTGTCTTTCTGTCTGTCTGTCGCTCAGTCTAACATTTTATCTTTCTATCAATATATCCGTTTATCTGCCAGGTCTTGCTGTCTACCATACCAAAATATCAAGAACCGAACAAAAAACACTGTTATTGCTCGATTCCATGTTCTATACATCAAGTGAATTTGAACCTCATGAACTGTACCATGTGGTACGTATAACACAATGCATAACCTATTTATTTTTGCTAAACTGTGTCTGTTTTGTATTTTATGTTCTCGAGAAATCTACTTTTTTGTGATGTTGTTGATAGCGGTGGAGGATTTACTGTGGGCACCTAGAATCGCTCGGTAATCACCACTGAATAAAACAGTCAGGTTCCCGTGTTGCTGTGCAATACAAGAAAGTTTAATAAAGTCTTGTGGTTGTCGCTGCGACGTGTCAGTTATAAAGGGACGTCCCTCTCATTACAAGTGGGGGTATAAACCGACTGTATATTGACACCGCGGTAAGACAGCAGTTCTACCGGAATCTAGCTCAAACAGTTCTTAGGGAATTCCGAGTGGCCCTGCTTGACAGACTACCATGGGACATTTTCTGAAATGAATACGAAACTCTAAATTAATGAATGAAAAAAAATGAATATAAACTTATTAAATGTCTTAGAGTCAAGATGGTTCTCTGAGTTACGTATAGTTGTTGGATTACTGTCATTCCTCCGTACATACCTGTAGGTTCGAGTCCCGGACTTCCAACTGCCCTAGCTAAATCTAATGATATTCTACAAAAAAGGTCAGTGTGTCAAGCGGATGCCCTTGAGCACTCGGTGATTAATTTTAACTCTAAATTAATGAACCTTGCTTTGTAAATGGAATGGTAAATTTCAACAGAACAACATAAGTTTGTTATTTGTTCAACGAAGAATCGACAACATCAGTGGAAACAAGGAACACGTATAGGGACGGGATCTATGCCAAACTTCAGTAATGCAGATATCAATACGATCTTCCTCAGTTCTCCAAAATAAAATGATAAATTAGTTGCAGTTTATTATGTGCGAATGAGAAATGTAATTAACCTGCTTGCTACCTCATTAAACCAACACTGTTCGCATCTCTAAGGTAAATAGAGTGTTTAGCGCTGATTGAGATACGTTTCAGGGTTGTAGAAGAGAACCTTGGATGTTTTCCAAATAAGTGAGAAAAAAAGTTAAGCTCATAATTGCCTCTATTTCGTTTTAAGTTTTTCCAAGGAGATAATTTAAGAATAGTCTTGGGAACGAATTCTTACATATTTAGCAAATTTAGAACAGGAGTTCTAATTAACATTGTTTTTGTTTTGCGCCAATTACCAACTAAGATACGTAAATACCTCAGTAAAATGATACATAAGGAAATTTCTATTAAAACCGTGAAACTCCAAAAAGATAAATAGCAATCTATTACAGATACAACTTCATACATTTCAACTTCACGCAGTAGTTACCTCCCCTTCCAGTTGTAGATAACCACTGCCACCACAAGTAAAATTTAACAGAATTTAGCTATTTTTTCTTTTTCACAAAAGAAATTTATTTAAATGCGAGTGTCATTTCTCTAAGTATGTTTTCTTTAATAAACATCAAATATCGCCTCGTGGTAAAAAAATCATTTTAAAAAACTGTTTTTGTTGTTGTGACAGCAGACGGAGACGCTATTTGTTAGTTTACCATCATCACGTGACTTTTGTGACGGCAGTGATTTTTTAATTACTTTTTTTTTGCTTGCAAGGGAGATCACTGTGTGGAGTTGACATTTCCTATGTCTTAATCATATTAACTTTATTTTCCGGGACGGCTTTTTAATTGCTGAACAGTTTTGTGCATTTCTCCATGCCATTATTTACATTTATTTATGTAATTTTGTAATGGAAAAAACTCGTCATTTCTTTGAATTGTCTATGATGATTATAGCAGATATTTAAAATTTAACGTTTTAGGTTTTATCTGCGGAGTGATATATTGTACTTACACAAAATCAAGTATACACAAACCGTTTCCGTTTTAACACTTTTTCTGCTAACAATACTAACAAAAGTTGAGTAATCTATGTGAGCACAGGTTGTACATGTAAAACATATTATATCGCATTATTATTATTATTATTATTATTATGGCATTAACAGTAACCTATTCGAAATGTAGATCTTCAATTGAGTCCTATTATAATCATGCTGCAATCACCTTCACCAGCCATTAGGAAAACCAAAAGGTGCTAACGAAATTTATAGGGACCATATACAAATGTAGTTTTTTTACAAGCTAGTTCCAACTGATACCAGTAAAACAGCGAATCGGATATTCATATTTTCCCATATTGATGGAGACTCACGCCAGCATCAATAGTCCTTAGGTTCCATTCTTTGACGCTTGCGACAAAAGTGTTCTTGTTTATACTTGTTATACTTCTAAAATAAGGATGGCAATGATGGCAGACGGAGATGGAGAAACCTTTCACATTAGAAGCGATTTCAACTTATTATTCGTATCGTTTCAGTTTAAAGTTACCGACGCAACGGTACGAGTTGAACTTGACGATAACAGCATAATATATATTTCATACACATCAACTTTAATATGTTTCAGATGGCAATGTTCTATACTCGGAACGAGATGTCGACAGTTCCCTTTAGCAACCATACCCCCGGGCCCTTTTATTACGACGCAGTTGACGGCTACGATTACCATGGCTTTTACAACTACTCTTACTACGACACAGTTGACTGCTCACAGCTTATCCAAGATGACACCCACGAAACATTGAAAAGTAGCACGTACAGCGATTCGGCGATCTTCGGGATAGCTTTGACAGTTTGGACATTTTTCATTAACATAATCGTGGTTTACGCTTGCTTACGTTGGAAGCAGACTCGAAATGACGTACTGTACATGCAGATTGCAAACTTCTGCGTGTCTAATCTAGTTATTTGCGTATTCGTGATGCCACTAACGATTTACCAAATTCTTCGACCTTGGGATCTAGGACAAACAATATGCAAATTCTATGTAATATTCGACATAATTTTGCCGTTTTGTTCATTCATTACTTTGATTATTTTGAACATTGACCGCATTCTCTTGACGAAAGAGCCTGGCTTATATTCGGGAATATTCAGGAAATCCCTGACTCTTATGGTTATCCTAACACCATGGTTTGCGTCAATTGCAATTGTTGTTCCGTTATGGACGTCTGGTATTGTTCCCTATACAAGACATCCTTGTGAATGCATTGTTGCTATTTCAAAGGGAGTAGCCATTGTATGCCCGATAGTGACGTATTTTCTCCCACTCACCACTGTCATCATCCTTATTCTAAAAATGTTCGCTCTGCGACTGCAGCATGGCGAGCGCACCCGAACATCTGTCAGTGACAAAGTGTCTTTCAAAGCTGTTCCATCCAACACTCACTCAGGTGAGGACTCCTGTGACAATGACGAAGTGTTTATAAATGAGAAAAATGAAAGCAACAATGACCATAAAACAGTGACGTCATGTTCCATCGCCGCAGTGTGTTTAGCGAACTTCTTCTTCACTAGTATGTGGTTCCCCTACCAGTGCGTGAGCATCTTGTTACCGATGTGTGACCGTCAGAGCTGCCTTTTGTCGGCGGAATTGACCCAGGTGATTACGTGGATGGGGGCGGCTTCCTCCGGTGTGTCTCCGTTGTTTTGGCTCGTCGACAGTAAAATCAGAAATAATCTGCGGCTTGCTTTTGGATCTACGTCACGAGACTGGCAACAAGACGACTCGACGCACGTTAGCGTAGAAGAAACGTATTTATAGTCAGAAAAAAATGTGCATATATACTTGTGACATGTCATTTTCTTGACGTCAATAATTTTTGTTATTTAAGCAATCTAAAAAATTCTGAATCAAAAGGTTCCAACTTAAACTCTGTCGTTCTTGTTTTACAAAGATTATATTCAACAAAGAGGGCGATGTGTTTTTAGCAAATGTGATTAATGTGTACCCGGTTTCTTTGTAGATATGATACTAAAAAGGGCCAAATAACTATCGGATAATGATTATGAAACTTAGGGATAATCTGTTATTGATCATATTCTTATTTTTGTTGTCAACTGATGCAAAAACCCATAGACGGTGGATGCTTCTTTGCATCTGTTGACAAGCAATGTCTAAGTATAATAATTAATGTCGACGATCGATAACGGCAGTGATGCTGATGGTCAGATAAGGGCACTGGATGACATTTGTGTATTCCATATCATTAACGTGATTTCTGTGTATTAAATTGTCTGTAAGTATTTAGCTCATCCCCTTCCTGTCATTGGTGACTCATGCGTCTGTCGGAAGATAAAATGCCTTTCCTTTGAACATATATGAAACAAAACGAAATCACGTTATATTTGAAGTTTAGACTATAAAGCGCCCTCGCTTAATTTATAATTACTTCTTGGTTGGACCGGTACTTTGAACCGTTGAAGGTCATAAAATATTATTGTGGATTAACATTTTTTCTTAAAGCAGCTCGCTCAAAGTTGATCAGTAGAAACTGAAAAAAGTGTTGTCTACTCGCCCTCGTGAATGTTGGTGAAATGCTTGTTTTCTGGCAAATTACATTGCACGAGAAAAAGTTATTTTCCAGTTTTGGGAATTCTAAATAAATATAAAATACGGTATGTCTGAGGCAGGTGCTTGTTATACCACGTGACACATTCATCAGCATGGCGTATACACCAGTTTCGTATAGCGAATTCGTGTTACTAAAATGTTCAGCTTGTTAAATGAGCGCATGCGCGAAGAGTGAATTGAATCGATCATCTGACGAAGGACGGAATAAACATTCTGAATATTAGTTTTAAACTGTCCGTTTTGCTATAGCCTGTGATTGAGAAACTACTCATCTTTTTAAAATTACGGATGATTGCATTTGATGACCATGCGTCTGTAGATTAGAATTGATAGAATCAATACACACATATAGTTTAAAATCACATTTTTAGTCGATGGTCATCTGTGAATCGGCTGATCTAAAGCAAAATTTTCCATGAATTTCTTGTTGTTTGCTCATGTATCCGAAGCTTATATTAGTATCTTTCGACTGACATTTTTATTGGCATTGATAGTTTTACATAACCTTAAGGGACTCTTTTTCGTTTTCAATTTTTTTGTTGTTGTTTGTATGAGTATGAATCTGTAGGTATCTGCAATGGTATGATATATTTGCTTTGCATATTTAAAGTTAAACCAGCATTTATAGTACACCTAACTCATTTTGGGCAATTTTAATGAATGATTTTCGCGGCCGCTATGTTTCCCTAAACTTAAAATGTTGCGACATTAAACTCTGTTAAAATCAGTAGCCCTCCACCCCCGCAAAATAATAATAAAAAAAAATAATGAAAAAAAAAATCGCCTTAATCTTAATAGTTTCCAAAGATTTTTAAATGAATAAATTAGTTCGTCTAATAAGCCTTTATCATTTTACATCTTCCCTAAAGTATTTGTTTCACGTCATGTCCATCTTTTCAAATGATCACACGGATGTGCGACATTTTTTAATCTCCGACTCCCGGTTTCCATATATACATTTACACATATTTTTTATATTTAAAGTAGCTTTAGATGTTTTCTAAGATTACGTTCGAAACGTATTGATCCCTTAAGAAATATTGCTTTATTTTTCATCTGAGACACATTTATTAATGTTTATTTCAAAGAACAAATTTCAAATGTTTAAATTATTGCAATATTACTGCAGTTGGTCTGTCGGCTTTTCATGGTACCGTCATATCCATCTACAGCGACCAGTTACGGAAAGAAGAGAACGTAGCGTCCATTGCAGGTGGCTGCTTTATATAATTTAGTATATTTATTACGAAAATAAATTTTTGGAATCATAATAATGTAACCATAAAAACAAACTATTCGCTTCAAACAGGTGCCTGGTCGTTAGACCCGTATTAGCCCCATCTTTATTCAGCGGGTAACCTGTTTTAAACGACCGGTTCTAAGTTCACAAAACGACTAAGTCTAATAACAGACTGAACCTTGCTAAGCGGTCATCTCGAAGAAGAGGTCACTTTATGCTGTTTCCCTTGACTGGCCACTAACGACATTTTTTATTCTCCCCGTGATATCTATGCTTACATGTTTGCAGATATGTAATCATTATTTATCAGACAGTATTAAATAATGTTTAAATCTGTGCTCAATTGTTCTGTGGTACATATATATACTATTTGTAAATAAAACTTGAAATTAAACATCTGCTTTTGTACTCTTATGTATGTTCATAAAATCTAAAAATGAGGTCATTCTTAAGTTACAAAATGTACTTAACCCCAGTACAAGGATACAAACTAATAAAGTCTTAATCTGTACTATTCTTTAAGTTAGTGATTTAGAATAGAATCAGCCCAAGTGGTTGTCATTTTTCAAGAAATTAAATCTTAATAAGATGTATATCTACTTTTACAACGCATCTGGTTTCTAAAGAATTTAGAGAATTTCTATTCGAATGCACTTATCGAAGCATGAATTCATAAATAAAAATGTAGCATATTGTCAATGATATAATACAAATTCAGTTTAGTCATGTATAAGCCTTTGAGGAGACTATGACAATTATTACCGATACATTAAAAAAATGAGATAAAGTAGGAATATTTGTCATTGGTTTTAACGATGCAGCATTAGAGTTTTATTATTATTTTTTTTCTATTTTTTATTTAATGCTTTTCGGTGGATCATAGAGAAATATCAGTGGATTAAAAATGGTAATATCACTGTTTCAAACAGTAAATATTACCATTTTTATAATTTTCCCTGTTTTGTAATGGGACTACATAGAGACACTATTGTATTGTTTCAAGACATTTCAATACAGATTTCTACATTGAAATTAAATTTCTTCAAGAAATACCTTAAAGAAATATTGATTTCACGCTTTCTTTGTGTTCATTTATTGGACTATTTTTTAGACCGAATAAGGATTCATGCGACTTCGGGAATTTGGAGTTCCCCACAGGGTACAATTTATGATGAACTTAGTAACATTGTGTATAGCGTCGCAGGAAGAAATCAAAGAAAAAGAAAAAGAAAACAATTACAGTGGAATATTATTTTTAATTCATCTCGTGAGGACGAAAAATCAATATTTCACTCGTGGCTGGCCACTCGTGAAAATATAGATTGTCCTCACCACTCGATGACTTAAAAATGATATCCCACTGAAACCAACAGTTTACAAAGAACATCGTGACGTTTCAGATAAAAGTTTGTTTTTCCTGGATTCCTTTGTATTATCAATTTGAAATCAGGCTTACATGACTCGGAGGAGCTATTATCTTAAGATCATGTTTCAAGTCCCGGCGCTTGCTGAAGTTTTACACATTTTTCGTTTCAACTCTTTAAAAAAGAAAGAAAAGTTAATTAAAAGAGCTGAAACGAAAATATGTTTTAAACTTAATTTTCATACGGAAATAAGGAAAAAACATGGAAGATCAAATTTTACTGTTAATGAATTAAAAATTGCAATCATGATCTTTCGGTAGCCAAGGCATGCAAACATTCGATTATTGTATTTATTTCATTCGTTCTATTGTATATGCCAGAACAACACCGCTTCATAAAAAGAGTCACAGATCCATTGCTTGGCGCTCAGGAAGATTAAGCCTGCCTGATACCGCAATTTGAAATAATATACCAATAACCGGGGCACCCAGCCAACCCTGTCGGCCTGTTATTGAGGCTTTTTAACACAATACATGTATTTTGCATTAACCTATTATTAAATATATTTAATTATATCATTTCGCATTACAGTAAGCGACTTTACAAGCATCTGTGTTCTGATAAAACAAATAGAAGGATGAAAAGAGGACATGTTGCTTAAGCTCACTTGTCGCTAAGAGGCCTTGGTGTTTGTACCCTCTCGCTGATCTTGTATTTCGGGGCCCACCAACAATTTGAAATATGCATATTAACAGTGCCATGAAACAAACGGGATATATTATGACATAAAAAACTGGTTTATTTAAAATTGTATGTGTGGTGTTTTTTCTCTTTTTTTTTCAGACTTTCCATTAAATGTTATTTTAGGAGTAAATCCGCTAGTTAATGATCATTCTTAAAGAGCTTCGGTGACACGGTATTTCCATATCACGACTGTTGTAAAACTTTTAATGTACTGTCGAGGCCTCATATTCCTGACAATAATATTTCTAAAGATTCCGATATTTCCAAGTGAACAAAATATTAAAGATACATGATTTCCCTTGTGATCTCCCGTGCAAGAAGAAATTGTATGCGTTTTTTAAAACGTCGTCAAGAAGAATGTCGCCTTCAACCTTTGAAATTTGAAAATCGTAGGGAAGCAAAATTCATATTTTTTTTTGTTAATAAGCCTCGGGAATGTTTAATTTCATGTGCTTCTTGAAATACAATCCTTGTATCCGTATTTAGGAAATCTTAATTTGAGAATTTCCGCAATTTCCCCCGAACAAAAGATAAATTGATAATACTGTTTACAGCTTATGAATATTTAAAGATAAAAAATACTTTTCTTTGGCTACATGAATGACATCAAATCATTTTATGGATCAGTCCTCTTATTTCAGATATCAACTGCTGCAATTTAAATGACAAAGTTTCATCCAAGTTTTGCACAATATACCTGATCAAAAACTGTGCGTGGAATCGCTCCCAGTTCCTTCGCGTTGTTAATTATGTTCTGAAAGAAGATTGTTTGAAGCAAGTTATTGGATCAGTAGATTGTATTACCATAACCGAAGTACGTAATCTAAAACTCAATACTGTCGATATAAGGCCTTGACCTCGGTGGAAGCATGATACATAATGCTATGACGTAACAGTATTTGAGCGTGATAAAGTAATATACATAAAAAAATTTTTAAATTAATACTGTTTAATACATAGAGTAGAGAGAAGAGAGAGAGAGAGAGAGAGAAAGTGTGTGCGGGGGGCGGGCATTGGAAACTATAATAATAAGTGATCTGTTGTTTTTTTTTCTAATTCTAAAATAAATCAACAAATGCCCCCAATTGAACACTTGGATAGAAAATTTTAGATGGCTAATATAGTATGTGGTTGCCAATGAAACACTAACTTCGTTACAAAACAGTGCAAACAGTTAAATGCTGCTAACTACATGAACAACATGCTAGACAAATTTAAACGTATCACTTTATTAGGCTTTACTTTTGTCGGCGAGAGTTCGAATGCAGACAACCGACATCGACTCGTAGGCAGACGACCGTTGTGAACCGACTCATCATTACAAGTATATACGTCCAGAACAGAAAAGGAACAACCGTTACGGAATCTCTATCATTTCATATTATATTAGATAAAGATAAAACCCATTATATTTCATAATGATTCAATGTTCATGAAAAAGGAAAATGTGCAAATATCTTCTGTAAAATAGGTTAAATATATTGAAAATATTGATCAAATGACGAAATTTAGTATTTTGGCTGGATGTACTTTTTACGTTTTGCTTTTGCGAGTATTCCCGCAGACAGTCTGTAATCGGAGATAATCTGAATTTAAAAAAACCGTCGTCGAATCACACTTTGTTTATCTGCTACGTCATCAAGTTAGTTAATAGAAAATTAAAGAGGTTAGGCAGAATATGCAAATTAGTTGTTTTTGTTAACAATTGTATGATCTTTGGCATAAAAAAATTCTTCTTATTTATGCATTGTAGTGTTTCTTCGTATGAAGATGTATATCAAATCAGATGGTTTTGTCTCTGTTAAAATGGGACCCCCCCCCCCCAAAAAAAAACAACAACAAAAAAACAACAACACACACACCAAATCTCTATGTCAGTTTAAGAAAGATCAAAGCAAAATTTAAAAAAAAATAAAAAAATACAAGAGTTGTAGTAGAGGTATAAAATGACACTTGTACTATCTTGCCGTAGAGCTAGCTTTTGTGGCGATGTGACAGAGTGTAGTGAAGTATCTGACATGCATACCGAGGACCCCGGGTTCGATTCCAGCTTGGAGCAGTAGGGTTTTACTTGGTTACAGAGTCAAAACTATCTTATTTCATATACCTCTTCATAAGAAGATATTCTAAGTCTGATTTTCTCCTCTTACCGTCGTCTGTCGGCGATGATCATGCTTCATGCACATCTACATATGGTACATCGAGTTTAAACCAAATCCATCGAGCCGTTTTGGGGGTGTTGTGACGACGAGATTCTTGTATTATTGTTAAAAATTTTGCAAGAATTAACATTTTTAAATTTGCCTAATACTATGGACACTGTTAAATTGTTATCATATAAGAAAAATAATCCTGGAATCATTTAAGACCTAACATGTGACTAGTTTTCTTTGGCAAGCAGTCTAGAAGAATCTTACTTTTTGGGTCCCCAAAATGCCGCTTTTTTGCAGTTCATTGAAAAAGCCATCTTTGAAAGGTCCAATGAAATCCTTTGTTACTAAAGTGTAAACAAATCCCACGATTCAATTATAGAACATATATATATATACCGTTTAAACCATAAATATATTTGAAATTATACAACATATGTATGACTTTTAACACAGGTATATCAAATTACACAATACATATACAAAAGTTATGGAACATATATGGAATTATTCAACACATAAATAAGCAATTTACAATTTATATTTGAAATTATACCATAGACATATGCAACTGTATGAATATATTATTAATTAAACGTATACACATATATTTAGATCCAAAGCATATTTATCGATTTGTCAGCTTATGTTTCGTTTCGATAAGATGCCAATATAATCGATTTGTAAGCAATTCTAACCTGATATGATTTGTCTGTACTATAATAAAGTGAGAGGGTATAAAGTTTAATTTTTTTCGCATGTTACATAATACAGTCGTATTTTGGTTATAAATGTATTTCATTTTTGCAAACACATCATCGTCATAATCATCATCATCATCATCATCATCATCATCATCATATTCTGTTTATATCTTCTCATGTTTGGTATCATCTTCATTGTTGATATCGTCTTCATGAACAGGAACTGCATTAAATGCAGTAAACAGATCATCAATAATATTATCATCATCATAATTGTCACCATAAACATCATCATCATTATTGTCACCATAAACATCATCATCATTATTGTCACCATAAACATCATCACATTATTGTCACCATAAACATCATCATCATAATTGTCACCATAAACATCATCATCATTATTGTCACCATAAACATCATCATCATTATTGTCACCATAAACATCATCATCATAATTGTCACCATAAAAATCATCACCATTATTGTCACCATAAACATCATCATCATTATTGTCACCATAAACATCATCATCATAATTGTCACCATAAACATCATCACCATTATTGTCACCATAAACATCATCACCATTATTGTCACCATAAACATCATCACCATTATTGTCACCATAAACATCATCATCATAATTGTCACCATAAACATCATCATCATTATTGTCACCATAAACATCATCATCATTATTGTCACCATAAACATCATCATCATTATTGTCACCATAAACATTACCATCATTATTGTCACCATAAACATCATCACCATTATTGTCACCATAAACATCATCACCATTATTGTCACCATAAACATCATCATCATAATTGTCACCATAAACATCATCATCATTATTGTCACCATAAACATTATCATCATTATTGTCACCATAAACATCATCTTCGTTATTGTCACTATAAACATTATCACCATTATTGTCACCATAAACATCATCTTCGTTATTGTCACTATAAACATTATCACCATTATTGTCACCATAAACATCATCATCATTATTGTCACCATAAACATCATCATCATTATTGTCACCATAAACATCATCATCATTATTGTCACCATAAACATCATCACCATTATTGTCACCATAAACATCATCATCATTATTGTCACCATAAACATCATCATCATTATTGTCACCATAAACATCATTAAACATCATCACCATTATTGTCACCATAAACATCATCACCATTATTGTCACCATAAACATCATCATCATTATTGTCACCATAAACATCATCACCATTATTGTCACCATAAACATCATCACCATTATTGTCACCATAAACATCATCACCATTATTGTCACCATAAACATCATCATCATTATTGTCACCATAAACATTACCATCATTATTGTCACCATAAACATCATCATCATTATTGTCACCATAAACATCATCATCATTATTGTCACCATAAACATCATCACCATTATTGTCACCATAAACATCATCATCATTATTGTCACCATAAACATCATCATCATTATTGTCACCATAAACATCATCATCATTATTGTCACCATAAACATCATCACCATTATCAGAATAAAGTACTATTCAGTTTATATGTTGTTTTGTTATAATTATATTCCATACTTTTGCAATCTTCAGAAATGGGGGAAATAAAGAATATGTACATCAACTAAATATCAACAGTAAATCTGAATAGAAAGATAAACTTGGGGATATCCCGATGTATAAGACGGGTAGGCTTATCATTTCTTTTATGTAATTAGAACATGCTACTTAAAGGCATATAGATTTTATAAATTAAATATAAAAGAAAGCGTTGCGTTCGCCTTCTGATATTTTCATATTTTCAGCTTACGTAATATGTACATAACAAACGTTTATAAACGTTTATTTATATTTTCTTTTTACTTTTAATGGTTTTTAGTTTTACAATGGTCCAAATTAGCCATCGTGTTTGAATAAATATAGGTCCTTCATAGACCTCATTAAATTTTAAATGGAAAAAGTCAAACGAGAATAAAGCGAAAATTATGGAAAACCTAAGTTGTCTGCTGTAACCGATTTTAACGATGTATAGTTAACAGAACAGAACATACATTTTATTGATTTGTACCATGTACATCATCAAGTGTATAAACATTCAATATTTTGAATATATTTCACATCAAAATTTCACCCAATTACACTCCAAAGTATAATAATAACATGCTGTCACGTAATAAAATATTTCTTTGTGCATGTTGTAATTCTGTTTTATAAATGGGACACACACACACACACACTATATGTCATAAGAAGTAATTTTCTAAACCAGCAATTTAAAGAGGATGAACCATAATATTCAATCTTTATTAATATTTATAATATTAGATCTTAAAGATAATGCATCCTTCATATAATGAGCTAAATTTATCAGAGTTACTTTATTACTTTAATTCATCAATTTCCCTAACTTATGTATATTTGGACGATTATAATAATAATGTTTTATATATTTTTTTCTAATATCCTAAAAACAAGAACAGATAAGTATAAAATGTAATTCATCTTCGACATAATTACCACTACAGCATTGACAAAGTCTATCTTCTCTTGGTACTCTAATTTTTGCATATCTTCCTGTCTGAATCCTTAACGAATGAGACGATAATCTAAACCTAGTAATGAAAGATCATAATGAATAAGGAATAGCATCTAAATACACTGAGTATTCAAAATGTGTTTTAACAGAGTTAAACAACGATAAAACACTACTATTTTCTTTTGCGGAGTACCAGTTTTGTATAAAATTGTCTTTTAATGTTTGTTCGAATAGGCATAAAAACCTGTTAACATTAACATTTTCCGGATTATTCCATACATATGAAAAACCATATTCACACAACATCTTTTTTATATTTGAAACCCAGTTCATACAACCTTTGGAACAATCATCCAAAGACAAAGAGTACACTCGTTGTAAAATTTGAACCAGTATTTTAAAATACTCAAATAACGTTTTATATATAACGGATATCTACACAGCTCACCATAAACTCCCCATGAACATGTCGTATTTCTAACCTTTAAAATATTTTTACAAAATTTTAGGTGAATTTTCTCTACTTCTTTAGACGTTGTATAACCCTAAATCTCAGAAACATAACTTAAAATTGAACCAACAAATGAATCAAACAGTTGACATAAAAAACGATTTAATGCAAATTTAATTTACCAGTAATATATTCTTGATTCAGAGTAAAATTTCCTGTGTAATTAAAATCTGTCCCTAAATAATTAAAGTTATCAACACTTTCAAGCTCTATACCGTTATACGACCAGTTTTCATTTTGCAGTAAGCGACCCCTTTTTCTAAAAACCATGACTTATGTTTCAGATGTATTAACGTGTAAGCCCCATTTTTCACAGTATACATGTAATAAGTCCAAGTGATCCTGTAATTCTTGCGGTGATTTACCAAAGATTACCACATCATCCGCAAATAGTAACATTATTAATGAAATATCTTCTACACTTAATCCTGAGTTAATATCATTTTGTAAAAACAATTCTAGATCTTCTACGAAGAGGGCGAACAAAATCGGCGAATTTATCTCGCCTTGCCTTAAGCCAACTGAGTATTCAAAAAAGTCGGAGAAATTATTACACTGTCTAACGCATAAAACATTTTTAAATTATGCTACAATATTATGTAACACAAACATAGCATCCACAGTGGACATTCCTTTCCTAAAACCAAACTGTGCATCTGATATAGTATTGTAATTTTCACAAAAGGAGACAATACCACTTCATTTGGATAAGGTTTATTTCAATATATATAGCAAAACATAAAGGCTTTATCTTAGTATGTAAACATAATAATGCAGTATGCAAAGCGAAAACATCATTAAGTAAAGTCTTATTACATTTTGTAAAGGTAAAGTTTCCTTATAGATAGCGAAAATAACATTATGCTAAGGTTTTATTTTCATTCAAAGTTTTTTTCATCATTATTATTTTTATTATGTAATATATAATTTATGCTTTTCGCGAATTGGGCTTGAATAACCTGCACACTATACATGAGTTTGCGCATGCGCATGTATGTATGTATGTGGACGGGTTAATCAATATCACGAGTGAAACCAGTGCAATATATGTCTTGTTACATGGCCAAACGTAGGAAGGAGGCGGTATGGTGGCATATTTCTGCCAGCCACTTATCCACTTAGCTATGTCGAAACTTTTCTGAAAATTGTCACATAGTCATTTAGTATCTGGCAAGTAGAAAACTTTCGTGTTATCCTCTTAGGTATCTTAACAGAATAAAGCTGCCTGTTAGTGCCCACTACTGCCAGCCATATATTCACTTAAGATAACTGGATATCTCGCCTTTTTTCAAGTTAGTCAGTTAAATTATGTGGATAACAAGCATTTTTTTCACATAAGTCCTGTTAAGATACCCAAGTAGATAACTTGAAAATTTGCTACTTGCCAGATACTAAATGGATATGTGGCAATTTTTCAGAAAAGTTTCAACATATCTAAGTGGATAAGTTGCTAGCAGAAATATGCCACCATAAAGGCGGTACTACGGTTTCGTGATTTTTTTTTATACAGCTGGTCCAAATTATGGCTAGCTTTGGGTATCAAAAAGAAAAACCGTGAAAATGACCGATCAGTCAAGGGAACCTTTCCTTTTAAGTTATCAATTAAATCTTTCTGAACAAGCCCTCACATTTCGGCGTTTTCAATACAGATGCGCATATGCCTTTGAATAAAGAAGGGCACACAGAATTAGTCCTGATTCTCTGTAATAGTTGTTAGTTTTCGCGTTTGGCCATGTATATGAACGACAGCGCGGAAAATATTTTCTTATCACAAGTTAATAGACTCTTTTCATGATAGTTTTAAAAATTCTCTAATTCAGTGTGACCATACCAGTTTCTAACATTTGGGAAAACATTATTAATGATGTGCTTTTCGTGACAACAAACAAATAATCACGAGCTCTGATGGGTTTCCCGAATGTTTTGAAATCCTGTTTATCTGACAAAAGAATCATTGGGGCATAAGTGAAGAGAACAAATTTCTACTTCGCATGCGCTTTATCCCATTAAAATTGATGAAGAAAAAAATAACTTCTCCTAATCGAGGCAAAATATGCTACTTGTGACAGCCTAAAATAACGTTACATACAACGTCATTTGCATACACTGCTATTTCCTACTCCACTTTTTGTTTAAATATAGAAAATAATAAACTGAAGTTTACAAAAATAAGCCAGTGGTGATATGGTTAATTTGTACACTCTGTAGGGGTGAATACTAAGGGCCAGCTAAAGGAATCGTATTGTGCAGATATTTGATAAACCGCACGTCCGCCATTACTGTGCGGTTATCTGGATAACTGCATTGTTAGTTGTGTATGACGAAGTCACTCACAACTATAGTACCTACACTTAACGAACCTTGTAAGTACTCCGATTTCAATGTTATCGATATTGAAAATGTGTAATGGTTCGATCTATTCTCTGTTTAAAGGCGTTTGAGCGTGTTTTTTTCTAACGGACAGATTTTTCTAAAAATTTGTATATAAGTACTTTAGACTTTAACTAAAAGATATATGAAATAAAAAAGGGGATCACTATGCTTGTTTTAGAGATCAAGCTTATGGTAGAGCATCACTATTTGCTAAACTTTGTTGAAAAAAACAACAACATGACATTAAAAATGAGAAAGATTTCGTTTTTGAATACTGTAACAGCATATTAAATGATATTTTTAAAATATTTTTTTATCACCATTTGTAACTTATAATGTTTCTAAAAGTTACAGATAAAAATACTATCAAATATGCATTGAAAATACAAAAAGGGGCATAAAATCGCATTTGCGCCCGGACCAAAATGTTTACAAAAACTATTCCAAAACTGTGAATTTTTATATATATTTTTTTCTAATTAAAAATTTTTCAACGGACAGATTTTCTATATTTTTTAGGGTCAATTTTCTGATATAAATGTAAAATGTTAAAAAAAAATACATACCTCACCAGATTTTTTTTAACTAAAAATGCTTTTTATTGAAATTTTGGCCAAAGTTGCATAAAAACACTAAAATGTGACTTTTAATACCTTCAAAATTTGGCAAATATACTTTTGATGATATTCTTATTACATGGATCTTGAAATTTGGTATTTCTTCTATCATTTAGCTTAAAATAAATGAGAAATTAAAAAAAATATATCAAAATCAGCCGTAACCCGCTAAAACGTCCTTAAATGATTTTTAAGCACAATCAACTATGTGAAACCAATTTTCATGACACGAGATTAACGAGCAAACTGACAAAACTTTACTCGGAGTACTTATAAATTTCGTCTAATATACTTTTTGAGCATTCGACGCTTTATTAATATACTCTGAAATTTATATTTGGTTGTTTAACACCTCTCTCTCTCTCTCTCTCTCTATCTCTCTCTCTCTATTGCAAATCATATTTTTTGTTAAAATATTTTACACTGGATCATGTAACAAGAAACATGTATATGTTAACGTTACTGAATAATATATATATATATATACTTTGAAATCCAAAGAACCGCTAAGTTTTGTTAAACTTATCGAATTATTAAACATAACTCTACTACACAGGTATGCCACGATTGAGCAAACAAGTTGATTTTTTTTTTTTTTTTTTGGTCAAAAATAAATATTCACGGGACACAATAATTATCTGTGGCTTAAAAGCACAAAAGAACTAATCTCTCTATGTTGCGTAACTTCGCTTTACCAAGCGGAGGAATATAGTTTGTTTTGATGCAATGGTGGCTCATAATTTTTTTTATCTTTTTTTATTATTATTATTTTTATAGTAAATATGCCTGCCAGGTTTCGTTCATTTTATAGTCACAATAACCCATGTAGAAAGGATTAGGTCCGATACAAATCCGTGTAAAATACTTATATCGACCTTAGATACCTCCAGTTGTTATTTGTTACACTAGAAAATGACCGAAACTTGTACACCTATTATCCGAAATTAGCATTATTGCTTCAATCTATAAATAGCTACTGTGCTAAGATCAAAGCGCTGAGATCGCCGAGAGAACGGGATTGTCGCATTTCTTTTGTTTATCAAAGTAAATTTCATAAACGGGGATCAAATTTTCAAGCGATGCCAATGAAATAACCTGCTTTAACCTTGCGTTACGAGAAAAAATAAACACACCATTTATGCCATTAGACTGCTAACAAATAGCCCACAGTTTATACTATTTTTATCATAATGAATATCAAATCTAAAACAACAACCTTTCATAATTTTATTTAAAATCGGTATCTGGCAAAATTTAAGTTACCCAGCAGATCTGCAGCTCATCAAACCCTCTTTCTCTTAAGACTGGCACAACTTCAGTGCCTTCAGCGCTTTGATTTTGTATCAGTTATTGCATGGGTGGGGAAACTCCGCCCCCTAAAAAGTGTTCAGTATCCAATTTTAACATGGGTGCTTTTCTACAGAAAGCTCCACAGACCGGGTTACAAGTAACGCTAATGAATCTTAAACATTACAATGCAACTGTCTAACTTCATTATATAAAGGTAAAATAGCAGTATCAGGGGCGTGCTTGGATCTAATCTTGGTATACGCACCATGGCTAGGGTGGGTCATGCTCCCTCGGGGAAAATGTGTCTGAGACGCCATAAGAGCATTTTAGAGGGTAATTAGTACATGCAAAAAACTGTAAAATCATAATAAAATACGATAAAAAACGCACAGTTATTCAAACTAATTAATGCATCAGGACACTACCTCGGTATATGGAATGAGAGCAATTATCGGTGCGTTTGGCAAAATTTTCACCCAACTCCCCAATAGGTCGGGGAAGAATAATAGTCGTATTTACGGTTGTGTGCAGAGTGGATAAGATATATCCAGTGTATCTGATCATATTAAAATACTTTCGTTAAATGATTGTGGATTAAAATCGAAACAATCAATTCCTGAATTTAACTCTTATATTGATAATTTTGATATCTTTGGTTTGCAAGAAACAAAAACTGGTTGTCTAGATAAGGTAGCGTTCGATGATTTTGATATCTTTAGTATGCAAGAAACAAAAACTGATTGTCTAGATGAGGTAGCAGTTGATAATTTTGATATCTTTGGTATACAAAAAACAAAAACTGGTTGTCTAGATGAGGTAGCGTTTGATAATTTTGATATCTTTGGTATGCAAGAAACAAAAACTGATTGTCTAGATGAGGTAGCGTTCGATGATTTTGATATCTTTGGTATGCAAGAAACAAAACCTGGTTGTCAAGATGAGGTAGCAGTTGATAATTTTGATATCTTTGGTTTGCAAGAAACAAAACCTGGTTGTCTATGTGAGGTAGCAGTTGATAATTTTGATATCTTTGGTATGCAAGAAACAAAACCTGGTTGTCAAGATGAGGTAGCGTTTGATAATTATGATATCTTTGGTTTGCAAGAAACAAAACCTGGTTGTCTAGATGAGGTAGCGTTTGATAATTTTGATATCTTTGGTATGCAAGAAACAAAAACTGATTGTCTAGATGAGGTAGCGTTGATAATTTTGATATCTTTGGTATGCAAGAAACAAAAACTGGTTGTCTAGATGGGGTAGCGTTTGATGATTTTGATATTTGTTTTAAAAATAGGAAAAACACAGCCAAACGTAAATCGAGGGGAATCTGTCTAGGTGTCAAAAAATATTTGTCGCCTTATATTTCTGTTGTTGAAACTGATTGAGATTGTGTACTGTGGTTTGTTCTGTCTCATACATTCACAGGTAGTGGCGACGTATTGCATGGTATTGTTTATTTACCACCTGAAAATTCAAATTATGCCCGTGATGACCCTTTTTCGTCATTGCAAAATGATATTAACATATGTTCGGACAAATATAAACACACTGTGTCTATTTGGAGACTTTAATAGTCGTACAATATACCGAAACTGATTATGGCTTTTTTCAAGGGATTGATATAGAAGACTTAAATACTGAATTTAACATAGATATCCAAAGCTTTCGCAAAAGTAATATAAACATTAAGAAAAATAATGAAGACAAAAGTGCTAATAACTATGGACATAGGTTTTTTCGATTTTTTTTTTTCAATATAACAATTTGTTCATTTTAAATGGACAAACCCCAGGTGACTTAGACATGGTAAAGTTACATGTAAAAATGTCAGTTTGGTCAATTATTTTGTTTGTACTCCTAGCTTGTTCAGAAATGTTTTAGAACTCAAAGTAGACGATTTTTGTCACCTATTATCTGATGTACATAACCCTATATGAACAGTATTTCAATTCCAAAATAACAGTATGTTATAAATACCGATATTGCTAGTAGTAAGACGTATTCTCCACCAAAACTATGGGATGAAGATAAAAAAAGACGACTTTGTTACTAATATCAACTTAGATCGAGTAAACGAAATATCAAATAGTTTATCTTATATTATTGAAAATAATGATGTAAATACTGAAAAAAAAATGTTATCGTATTAGATATTGAGAAATTATTTTGAAAAATTACAGGTAAAGCTTCAAGCCGATATAGCTAAAAATAACATGATAGAAATATTGTCACGAAAAATGCCTGCAGACATAAACACAAAGTAATAATTATAATTAAATTCAAGTTGAATATTTTTATAGAAAAAAAAAAAGGGGAAAGGATTACTCAGACCAGGAAGTGTTTTAAATGAGGATATATCTGTTATAGAAATAGAGCATGCGATTAATAAATTAAAAATAATAAATCATTCGGAATATATAACATATTAAATGAACATATTAAAACTACATTTAATATTATGAAAACCATTTACCATAAATTATTTAACATAATATTTAGCTCTGGTATCATTCCAGACAACTGGACAGTTGGAATAATAAATCCCATTTACAAGAACAAGGCGATGAGTCAGACCCGGGAAATTATAGACCAATTACACTTCTTGGCTGCTTAGGAAAGTTATTCACGACAGTATTGAATAATCGTCTAATAAAATATGTTGAAAACAATGATATATTAAGCAGTTATCAGGGAGGTTTTAGACAGAACTATTCAAAAATGATAACATGTTTATACTGAATATGTATATGGCAGTTTCAAAACATGAAAACGATTCAAGACTTATAGTGTTTTTAGAATTGTTTGTTTTATTATATGCTGATGACACTGTATTAATTTCTGAATCTGCCGATGAATTACAAAGACTATTAGATTATTGAAAAAAAAAAAATGGAAACTAACAGTGAATACATAGAAAACAAAAATACTCATATTTAGTAAAAGTAAACAAATAAATCATGAATTCAAAATATATAAAGATAAACTTGAAACCGTAAGTGAGTATAAATATTTAGGTATACTTTTTAGTAGAAACGCTACATTTCTTAAATGTAAGCAACATATTGCTCAACAAGCCACTAAAGCAATGTATGTTTATAAAAAGGGCCAACAGTTTGTGTTTACGTATCGATATTCAAAAAGAACTTTTCCATAAAATGATAAAACCAATATTGCTCTATGGATGTGAATGCTGGGGATATGGTAATAATAATGTAATAGAAAAAGTACAACTTAAATTTTTGAAATATATATTAAATGTCAAACCAAGCACACATAATTGCATAGTTTACGGTGAAACAGGTGTAAAACCATTACAAATAGATATAGACACGCGCATGATAGCTTTTTGTACTAATTTAATTTTACCAAGCAAGCCTGAACTCTCTGTCTGTATGTATAATGCAGTTTTGAGTAAGTTTGTGTTTTCAATAAATTTGAGAAAAAAATCTTTTAAAATGGATAAAACACATAAAAACATATTTTTAAATGTGGTCTAAATAATATTTGGATGGATCATTACTTTTGTAATGCTAAAAAGGTAAAAAAGACAGTCAACCAAAAGTTGTCAGATTTATATGTGAATGAATGGTTTAGCGAAATTAACACCTCTTGGAAGTGTATATAATAGATTGTTCAAAGAGCAGTTTTGTTTTAAAAGTTATTTGAATAAACTACCCTTAAAATTCTTGAATTACATGATAAAATTTAAAACCAGAAATATTTTTTTACCAGTAGAAGTAGGTAGTTTGAATAACGTCGAATATAATGATAGAAAATGTCCGTTATGTACATCTAATGCAATCGGAAATGAATGTCACTATTTACTTGAATGTGTCCCCTGCTATATATAAGGAAACATCTTTTAGGTATATATTATTATAGATTTTCAAATAGCATATATTTTAAGCAGTTAATGCAGTCCTCTGATATAAATAAGTTAAAATATAACAAACTATGTAGACTTGTTAAAGGAATATCGCTAAAGTTTTATAATAGATAATGTTTTATTCATTTTCTCCTCCACACAATAAATCTCTCTCTCTCTCTCTCTCTCTCTCTATATATATATATATATTTGTAGACTGAAACTATGTAATATGCAAAAAATGTTTATAGAAGACGTGTCACTCTATTACACTAACCCATCTCGTTCATTTATTTTCTTCGATTTATAGTCATTTTGTCATAAAAAATTTAAAAAAAAACTTAAAATGCCCATTAAAAGGTGACCTATTGATTTTTAGCTTTTATCTTATAGGTAAGTACATGTACCTAAAAAGTATTCATTGAAAAGAGAAGAAAAATCTAAATGTTTAAACATCAGAAGGAATGAAATAAATACTGTTTGTTCTATTTTCTTTTCAAAATAAAGGTACAGGTTTTAGCTATTTTAAGGGTATTCAGTAATAGATGTATCAAAAGTTAACCCCAAATTCATTTTGTTTCATTACATTTGATGTGACACAACATTTACTAAATCAATAATTGTAATTAATTTGAAGAAAAGAATAGAGTTAGTTATTTCATCATAAACTGCTGCTATGTGGGGTATGCTACTATGTGGAGTATACTGATAAAAAATACAGTAGTCTGGTATTATGATTTAGCACTAAATTAGTATGAATACATATGTATATATATTTTTTCCCTAGGAGCAACGAACCCACGCGGGGTGATACAAAGAGGAGTTGCAGACAGAGTCGTTACCAATACGCAACACTTATTATGAACCGATTTAGAACACGTATAACACTGTCCATTGTCTACTTAATAAAACGACTCCTTTTCGTTGGAAAAAATATAAACATCAAAATAAGCTCTATTTTGAAAACACTGAGTTAGCTATTTGTATTTTGTTGAGCTTCTGGAAAGTAAACTAACTCTGTATATAACATATTTCAGTGAAATAATAAATGTTCAAAGAAATACAGTTATTTTCATTAAAAGACTAATAAATCCAAATATATAACCAATTTAATACCCGTTCGAATACTAATACTATTAAGGCAGATAAAGTGTGTATTATGTGAAACGGCAGTCAGACCCAAGTAAGTTTCTGCACAATGCAGACTTACTCTAACGTTCGCCGAGCGCGAACTCAATCGGCCTTTACCGTTGTTCGGTTAAGGTCTCAATTAAAGCATGATCCTGGTCATAGGCATAAATTCCACTTTCTTGTCCTTTTTACCGTTCCCGGCTATGTCTCTGTTTCAGCTAAAAGCCACATTCACCTCTTACACTACTCCCCCTTTTCAAAGTCTCTTCCTCAATATAGCTCTTGCATTTCTTTATCAGTAAAACCTCTTACTTCATTTTGATCACCCCTCCTTTTCAGTCTAGCTTTGTTGAAAAAAGCGTTACTAAAGAAAACACGTGTGATGAGAGGACAATGGACAAACATTTCGCTATTTAGATACTTTGAAAGCGGGGAAAGGAATAGACATGAGACTCTTATCTCCAATAATCCAAACTCAATATGCCTTACTTTTATTAATTTTAGATCGGGTATCATATTGGTGCTTTATTAGTTTTTTTAAGTCTTTTATGAAAATAACTACATATTTGAGCTTTTATTATTTCGTTGAATTATGTTACAAAGAGAGTTAGATTACCTTCCAGAAGTTCAAGAAAATACAAATAGGTAACTCAGTATTTTCAAAATAGAGCTTATTATGGTATTTATTTGTTTCCTTCAATATGGCTCCAAAGTGACGCAGTAAAAAAGAAGCCGTCTACCACTTAGTATACTTCAGTATCACTCCGCGTGGGTTCAATCTCAGAAGTGCATGACAAAATATTATAAAAGAGAAAAATGTGTATAATTATTGTTAACTTATCATTCATTATTTCAAATGAATAAAAAACACTTGATGTATTATTATTTTATAATAACATTATAATCATATCTGCATCTGAATTATAGGGTTCTATTTTTATCGTTCATTTATTTATGTTTTGAAAAGGACCTGTTTTAATGCCACCTATATTACAATTTTTCAGGGATCTGACTTTAACGGTATTATGTTTAAAAAAAGTCATGGAATGATCACTAACGCACGTTAGCAATGTCACTTTATGATTTAAGTCACACAGCAAATTGGTAAAGTCTCGAACGGCGTTTTTAAGCTGCAAACACTCTTTCACTTGAAACACACACAACTCCAGTGCCTTCAGCGCCATGATTTGTTGGAGCCAATGGATGAACCGAATTTGAAAATTTGGAGCCATTTTTTCTTTTAATGAGCCATTTTATTAGCCAATAATATAACCAAAACGCGAATATTTTAACACAAAGTCAATGATTAATGTATGCATACATAACATTAAAAAAGATCTTTCAGTGCTTATGAAATTAATTACAACATTTTTTAAAGTAAGTTGATATCTTCTGAGCTTGTGTATTTCAAAAATATTGTTGAATTGTTCCCATAATCATGTTAAAGTTTAAAGTTATCATCATTTTTATACTAATAAAGTATTTAAATTGTTTTTCTAGTTAATAATATAAAAGTTATATCTTAACATTATTCATGCTTATACATATGTTGTTGCATAACCTTCCCCTTTGCACCCAATCTCAGCCTTCAAAATAGATTTCTCTGTATCTTATCGTGAAGACAAACATATGTCTTACCCTGATAAGACGATGATTTATATAGCGTTTTATGGTGTTTTTAAATTTTCGATTTTTCAATCAATTGTACGCACATGCGTAAGCCCAGGCACGCCCTTGAGTAAAGGAAGCGAAAATATCACGATGTAAAGCTCTTATTCGTGATGCCATGGTAGTTTTCATTACAAAATACCAAAAAGGTTAAACGACAATTCAACATATAATTGTGTAATGGTATATTCTATTTTATGATGTTTAAACTGCATTCTTTAAAGTGAAGCCCTATTTTCTGAAGTTAACGTTCATATACAATGGTGTTATTTCATCATATATAAAGTAAAATATTTCATTAAATAGATGAAATAAACGACATAAAATCAGATACATGATCGGCAGTTTTACAGTGAATTTGGTTGTGAGTTTTTATTATGAAGAGGCAGAAAATGGCGGAATGTTTTCCTCTCAGTTAATTATCTAGACCCTGTTCCAACCAGTCCTGGAGCTAAATCATATGCTGAGCGCAAAGAAAGATCACGTTCATTCCTTTAAAAATGTATGGCGCATTGTAAAGTATTTATATAATTTATAAATCCATAATGTTGATTTCAATGTCCTTCTCAAGAGACATGTTTTTGCACTCGCATTTTATCTGGGAACAGATGATGTTGAAGTGGCACATGGCTCAGCACGTGCTGTTTTAAACATGCTCTAATGACTAATATCTTATGCTTAAATGAATAAAACTTATTATGTTTACCAGACGGTAATTGTAAACATGCGAGCATATAAGAAACTATATATTATATTTTTTATCATTGTCAGGCAAGGATAACGGTGACTTCGACATCGTCATCTGAAATCTATGTATGATGTTCAACCATATAAAACATATATTTTCATTTTCTAAAGATAGGAATCGAAATCATCTAATATTCAAAGATGAATTTGGATTGAAACGTGTCTAGTTAACAACCGAAAGGTTCGGGAACGCCCGTTTCATTGTTCGCATAAATTATTTTAGGATATGCCATATAAAATGGGAGTTTCAGGCTGCATATCTTTCTATATAGTTGTCAATTGGCAGATAACAATTGAAACTACCTACATAAACATATAAAAACCATCAAGTTGAAGAATCAAAACATAAAAGCCACCTTGTTGAAAAAGTAAACAGATGTGAGTCTTTAGAAAACGACATAATAACCTTGGTAGTGGACTCTTCCCTTAAAAAAACACGTGTGTAAAAGTCAGCTAACAAAAACTGTTTATAGTAAGAGCCTTCGTGACGCATTTGGTTAAGTTTTCGTTTTCCAAACTAAGGAAACCGAGATTGAATCCTACAAACGGAACTTTTTTTCGGCGCAAGCTGTATAAAATGGATTTTGGCCTATGTCTTGAACCTATCTTGGTTAACAACCGAAGAGTTCGGAAAAGCATTTGTTTCATTGGTTTGCATACATTATTTTAGGATATTCCATCGTAAAATGGTGAGTTTCAGGATGCATATATTTCTGCATGATTGACAATTGGCAAATAACAATTTAATCTACATTTTTAAACATAAAAAAAATCCAGTTGGAAAATTCAAACATAAAAACAAAGCAAGTGAAAAAATAAAAGAGTTGTGAGTCTTTAGAATACGTTTCTTACCTTGGCAGTGGACTCGTCCCTTTAAGTCGCAAAACTCGCAGTGTAAAAATTAGATAACATAAGTCATATATAGCGAAACGATTTATGGCTTATATATTATAATCTTTGGCTTAATTAGCACTGGAATGATTGTTTAATTTTTTATATGATATATCATTCAGTTTGGTATTTATTAAATAATTATATTCTTTTAAATTGCCTCCCTTGAATTATTCTTATCCAAGTAGAAATATATAAATCTTCCACATACAATATATAATTTTGTGCGTCTGTACAATGCCAAAGATGATTACCCTTATACGTGCATTCAAAACACATCCTTTCATTCTTACGCTATCTGGTGAGATGTAAGATTTGAGGTGGCGAACCTGCTGGCCGGGTTGCAGTTGGAGAAACACATTAAGTATTTTATGTAAGCTTACTACTGCACCCAGAAAGCATTGCGCTGTCTGGTGTGGTGTAACTTGGTAGGATTAAGCGTTGAAAGAGATTTTTTTTAAGCTTAGAGCTGAAAATATAGAAGAAAAAAAAAGATAGGACTGACTTGTTAAATTTCGTTTAGGCTATTTGGATAAATTGTGTTCAGTATTAAATTAGGGAGTTATATTCAGTTAGTTTTTAGACTGGCGGCCACCAGCCGCCAGTCTTATGCTGAAATTCGAAATCGGGCCTTTCTGATTTGCATATTTTCCACAACATTTTCAACTGTAGCACTCCGCGCTTTGTACGGATCCATACAATGCAAGCTGAGCTAACGAAAGCGAGTGGAGTGTGTTACACAGATGTGTTGCAACGACGTTTGAATGACATTTAGAAACTCTTTTAATGTGTAAAGTTTGTGTGTCCACTCTTCTTTTACAAATTCCTCAAGCTGAATACAACCATTTTCCGCGTGAACAAAATACCTGCGTCGTTTACAAAACAGAGATTGAACCCAACTGGAGTAGATCCACTCATGCAATTAAGAAAAATAGTGCTTCGCATAAGTACGTAATTAACCCAAAGTAGTTCAGCAGCGTTTCGCACGATAATGATATATTTCGTTGCATTTCTGTCTTCTCATAAAGTCAATAGCCACGCAAAAGCTAGAAAAGTGGAAAAAAAACGGTCATATTTTAGTGGAATGGAAGATTACGTGACCCAATGTTTTGAAGTGGTTGGCCTAAAACACGCAATGAAAATTTATGGAGCAATGAAAATATTACCGAGCAATGGAAATTTTATTTTCAGAATAGCAGTATCAAATGCCATAAAACTACTTTTAAACCATCTATAACTGTTTAATTATATATACACATTAATTTTAGGACAATGGCATGCAAATAAACTAAGAGTTTATGATAATAATCAATATAATGTTTAAAATTTAATGAATATTATTAATTTGTGTATCTATATTATCAAGATTTTTCATATACCGCGCAATGTAAATAACCGCGAAATGGAAATTCCATTGCACCTTAAAAATACCACGCAGCTGAAAGTTATATGTTCATATGCAAACTCGTACCAACGACAAGTTATGAAGACATGTTATTTATATGTATTAGATACCCCAAATTAAAACTTCTCAATTCATTATCAATTTGTCATGTACCATACTTTACACAGCGGGTCCATTTTAAGGTGATACCGGTATACCCATACAGCATTGACTGGCGCGTGTATGCCACACTTCCAGTAAATTAATCAAACACATGCATGCTGACACAATAGAAGTATGAAGAAGGAAATTTAAAATTAAGTTTAGGCTTCTGTCCAAATCACCATCATCAGCATGTAATAATTTTATATTATGAAAAAAAAAATGATTGATATATTTATAATCAATAAAATTTAGAACTGTAAATTGTGTGTGTGTGTGGTATTGACACGTGCCATTAAGGGCCTTCTTCACACCTTATCAACCGGGAAGGGCGGTGGGACGTTAAACCCAACAAACAAACAAAAAACTGGGAAGGGTGTGCTCAAGTCAATATTCTAGATTACGTTAGTTAGTCGTTGCTTCTGTTCATCATCATCATCATAGATTTTAGACTTCATAGATATAAAGGGTCAGAGTATCAAGGTTTATCATTTTTACTATTTTATATTTAGGGCATTGAAATCAATTCCATAGTCGAGCGTTCCGTT
>CM037780.1:33904329-33954329 GCA_021229015.1 Solen grandis | reverse complement strand
GTCCCACAAATGATTTTATTAACTTTTTAGCTCACCTGAGCACAACGTGCTCAAGGTGAGCTTTTGTGATCACCCTTCGTCCGTCGTCGTGTGTCGTGCGTCGTCAACAATTTGCTTTATACGACATCTCCTCTGAAACCGCTGGACAGAATTTAATGAAACTTGGCAGGAATGTTCCTTGGGTGAGGCTCTAGAAAAGTTGCTAAAATAAAGTTGATCCATGAAGAACTCTGGTTGCCATGGCTACAAAAAGAAAAATAATTTGAACACTTTAAAAATCATCTCCTTCAAAACTACTGGCCAGATTTCAAAATCATTTGGTACAGATGTTCCTTGGGTCAACCTCTTCCAAAGTTGCTAAAATTATTCCGATCCGTAAAAAAACATGGCCGCCAGGGGCGGGGCTTATTTGCCTTATATGTATATAGAGAAACCTTTAAACAACATCTCTAAAACCAATGGACAGAATTTGATTAAACTTGGCAGGGATGATCCTTGGGTCAACCTTCACAAAAGTTGCTAAAATAAACTTGATCCATGTAGAACTCTGGTTGCCATGGCAACAAAAAGAAAAAAAAATGCAAACTTTAAAAATCATCTTCTTCAAAACTACTGGCCAGATTTTGAAATCATTTGGTACAGATGTTCCTTGGGTCAAACTCTACCAAAGTTGCTAAAATTATTCCGATCCGTAAAAAACATGGCCGCCAGGGGCGGGGCATATTTGCCTTATATGTATATAGGGAAAACTTTAAACAACATCTCCTCTGAAACCACTGGACAGAATTTAATTAAACTTGGCAGGGATGATCCTTGGGTCAACCTTCACAAAAGTTGCTAAAATAAACTTGATCCATGTAGAACTCTGGTTGCCATGGCAATAAAAAGAAAAAAAATGAAAACTTTAAAAATCATCTTCTTCAAAACTACTGGCCAGATTTAAAAATAAATTGGTACAGATGTTCCTTGGGTCAACCTCTACAAAAGTTGCTAAAATTATTCCGATCCATAAAAAAACATGGCCGCCAGGGGCGGGGCTTATTTGCCTTATATGTATATTGGGAAAACTTTAATCAACATTTCCTCTGAAACCAATGGACAGAATTTGATTAAATTTGGCAGGAATGATCCTTGGGTCAACCTTCACAAAAGTTCCTAAAATAAACTTGGTCCATATAGAACTCTGGTTGCCATGGCAACAAAAAGAAAATAATATGAAAAATTTAAAAATCATCTTCTTCAAAACTACTGGCCAGATTTTAAAATAAATTGGTACAGATGTTCCTTGGGTCAACCTATTTATCTCAGGTGAGCAATTTAGGGCCATCATGGGCCTCTTGTTTTAAAATTACGCGTAAAAAGATATGTATACAATGTCAAGATGATTATGATGGTTGTTAATAATAGGTGGCCTCTGTGTACGCTGAATACAACCGAAATAGAGTTATTTGCTTAATTAAATTTAAGAGTTAAAAAGAGTTAAAAAGATTTTGATATATTAAGGCATCTTACACTGAACATTCTGTAATAGATATTCCTAAGAGATATTAAATTTTGACAAAATTAGCATGTTTTACAACATAATTTTCCTTTTTTTCTGTTGTTGTTGTTTTATACATATATGTATGGACATTCTCACATATGATGTATATTTTTATGTATATGCACATGCGTACATATTTGCAAATTGTATGTGATGCGGTGATGAGCTGTATATGCTCAAACCGATGTATATAAATAAAGTTTCTATTAAAGTTTCATAATACAGAAGGTCGCTAATTGAAAGTGGCAAGTAAGTGCAAATGACCGATAAGTACAGATGAAATGCAAGTGACCGCTTAATACAGATGACCGCTTAATTCAAATGAAATGGTGTTTGCAGATAAATACAGGTGATCGCTTATTACAGGTGCGCAGGATTGATTATGGTAGCGATAGTAGTAAATGTTTCTTAGAGTTTCATTTTTAAAATTTAATCGGGTCTTGCACTTAAGGTTTTTTTTTAGCTGAATTGATTCAAATTAGCAAGTTTAGCTGTTTTATATATCATAGATATATTTCTTGCTAATAAAGGGTGACAACTTTTGTAGCAAGAAAATGTAGGGCAGGCAGAGTTGTTTCTCTTTAAGGTCAATTGTTATAAAGAAATCCACATTTTTTATTATGTTGTTTTGCATCAGTTATTATTTTCAATTTTAAGCGTATATATGCACATAAACGTATATGTAACAAATCTATGTAATTGTTTAACAATGTGTAAAATTTTGAAAAGAAAAATGATTAATCACTTTTTATATAAATTATTTTTACAAAGAAAAAAATCCGATATTAATAATGTACATTTGTACATTGTTTTCTTGCACTTTTATGTTATAGGTTTCGACTGGTATCTATGTGTCCGCAATGACACGACACAATCCGTGCTTTTCTCATGTAGAAAGATTCTTCAATATATGTGAAATAATGTTGATGGGAAGTTAAACCCAAACAAAAGTAGTTTGTTATACTAATTTATTGCATATCTCATGCTGGATAAACCATTATCTAGATTATTTAGATGTGAGCAAAAATGTCGATAATCTTGAAACGTGCATTATCATATTTGTTTATCTTATAAACATTTCACAGTCACGCACATTATACGCGCTCAACATATATAAGAGTTGTTGCAGGACTGGTTGACCGGAATCAGGATAATGTGACCGAGTGTGGTATCATGCTATAGTCATGTCTACGGTGTGATACTGAAGTGTGGCAACATTATATATGTCTTGAGTAGACATAGTCTCCAAATGACTGAAATTCTGTCGGTTGGATGTAAAACTCAACAAAAAACAAACAAGCATAATGAAAAATTATATTTTGTGGCGATAAGTTATTCAGGCGAATATCTGTCGCTACATTATATGTTGTGTACCCCACCTCTCTCTTCTTCCCAAAGCTTTGCAGGATAGGATTATACAATACCTTTTATAATCAATACGTTCCTTTTATGATAGGGATAAAATAAGAAACTGACCACGCCTGTCATTACAATCTTTGTATTTGAATTCAATTATATTTTTTAACATTTGTCATTATGCTTTACCAGCTGCTACCGGATTATTTTACACATTATATGTAACATAAAAACAAATATACATTCCAGTATATGAGAATCTAAATTAAAACAATTTACATCTGCACGGTATGAGTGCTATATATATATTATGTATGTATTTATATGATTTCATCATTTATTTCTCGACATTATCTTGATGCCAATATATTTCACTTTGTGTAAATATTTTTAATAAACACATATTTATAAAAAAAGGGGAGTCTAACTATATTTTATATGTTGTTTAATGTAAAATGTCCATGTTAGTGTTCATGAATGCGTATCTGAAAGCGTTCAGAAATATGTTGGGGGTAAAATATCTTCATGACCTTCTGTGGCAAAACTTAGTGACCTCATCCAGGAACCGTCCAAATTTATCATTTAATTTGTAAGTTTTAATCTAAGCTTCTGATAAACATGTGTCTTTTTACCCTTCGCTTGAAAAGCTCTTATAACTTATAATAAAACTTTTCGATGATTGGACCAGTACCTTGCGCTCCGGACTGTCACGAATGATCCGACTGTTCCGAGCTGGTATCGAACTCGGGACCTGCGCTGCGCAAAACGAACACTCTGTAACAAAGATCAACTTCATAGATAAGAAGCTCAACTTTATACTATGTGCATCTACTACTACACCTGTTCACTATAAAACATCATAGCGAGGTCTTCGGGAAAAATCGGTTCGCCATCTCCGGTGGCTTCCACCTCGTCAGACTTGCAATCAACAAATGTTAGCCCAAGATCACGGATAGCCGTACTGTAAGAGAAACACGTTATCTTAAGAGGACCGTTAATAAATATCCGAAAAATGGTTTTGGAGACATGAGTATGAAATGGTCCAGACAAACGAGCTCTGAAAGCTAGATTCTATCTTATACAGAGAGTCGCGTGATCCAACTTCCAGAGTCGCAGTAAGTTTTGTCAATACCAAAAATGTTCGGTTCTTCTAGGACGCTTGCAACATAAAGGGGGAAATAATATCAGCACATGAAAAGATAGCAGCGAAAAAAGAACCATACTGGAAAAGATCAAGTGGGCTTTAGATTAGGACTTGCTTTTTCACGAAAGATATCAAATTTAGATTTTCTGCATCTACATAATCATATGAAGAACTTTAAACTTATAAATGTATTCCACTTTGATTGTGTAACAACTTTCTTATAACGTCTGCTTATCCTTACGACGGTTCCTGAGTTGGATCAGTACTTTGCGCCTGTAAGTTCATGAAAAATCCTTGATACCACTGGACCATGGTGCCTTCACTGTTAACGTGGGGTCCTCCTCCACTCGTAACTTGCTGGGCGTTTCTGTCTGACCAAACAACGGAAAATACAAAAACATCAGCAGCAACAACACAAACTTCAACTTTAACTACTTCAATCACAGCTACAACATAAAAAGTACTACACCAACCACCATAGTTACAATTTCAGCTACCACGTCTACCACCACCACGCTTAAGCACGCACGACGGGTTGTAAGCCAACCAACACAAACTACCATTAACACTAAATACTATACACTACTGCTACTTCTACCATTTCAACTACTTCAACAGTTGAAACTCAACTTGAGCTACTCAAATACTACTACTTCAAAACAGAACAAACAAATTTATTTCACCCAAGTATATCTAGTATACATTAAGGGGATATTTACAAATAAATTACATATAAATACATTCTTTAGAATTTCCGGTTAGAAGATTTACATATAGGGAGAAAGATGAGAAATGATAAGAAACATTATAATTATATTAACAGTAAAATAATAATAATAATATTTATTATATTAATAGCAGTAAGAATATTTAAGAAACTGTTATACAAGTCCTTTTTTTCTTTACATGATGCCAAAACTTTAAATAGAATTGAGACTTCGATATAAAGAGATTCAAGACAAGCAAAACGATAATAAGAGAACCTTGATTGACAAATATATGGATAATATAATAAATAGAATATATGTCATATCGTGAAACAGTATTACAGGAGTGCTGCTCACCTGTCCGCTGATGTGCTATTTATAGCTCTGCACACCGTATGTTCACATGACCACTATGTGTTACTATTTATATACATCCTTTTACACGCGATTCGAGTTGAACCACATCCTGTGGGTACGTGTATTTTTTAAATAAGTTTATATTAAAACTATACTCAATATATTCAAATTTTGCATAAGGCTATATATAATGCATGTACTACATGTATCAATATGAATTCGTATTTTCTGTCATTTATTTTTTTGTTTCTTAGTATTATTTATAGAGTAGATATATTATTTGATATATATTATTTCATAGTAACCATCATTTTTTTAAAATATATATATTTGGTAGCTATATACATATGTATTTATATTTTTAGAAGTAGCAGTAGAATACCATTTAGGACACAGTCTGAGATCGAATGGAAGTGACCCTCAATTTCCGCGAGTAGATCTTAGATCAAATATACAAGTCACATCTGTATACTGTGGCCGCCACGCATGCGCACACATAAGAAATAAAATGGTCGCCTATTACTTTTGTATAATATGATGTTCATATTTTATTTATTTTATTTCAATGATGTCATTCTAAAATTAGATCGATGATGTCATTCTAAAATTAGAACGATGATGTCATGCTAGAAACCAATATGGCCACCGCATATGCGCACTTCCCTAAAATGCTTATATGCAAATTAGTTACTATAAATAGAAACAAAATGGCCGCCTGATACTATAAATAGAACATATTACGTCATCTTTGTTTGGGGCTAAACCGACCCCATTACTACTACTGAAGCTTAAAATGTGCTAACATTATAATTAAAAAACTAATTATTTCATCTCTCTCTCTCTCTCTCTCTCTCTCTCTCTCTCTCTCTCTATACATATATATATATATATATATATATATATATATATTTTTTTTTTTTTTTTTTTTTACATAAATATACATTCTGATCATACACGACTTCAGTATCTATTTGCACCATTTTCACGAGGACTTATTTTCGTGGATTTCTAAGATAGTTATATATATTTGAAAGAAAATCCGTATGGCAATTTTGACTTCCGATAATAGATGTATTCACACCTTCTTTTTAATTACAGATTCAACGAATCTTAATGTCAACGAAAATATTGATTAAGCAACTCCTGTATCAAAATATAATGAATTAATGACTTAACATCTGTTTCGAGGACTTTAGACAATCTATGAATTTTAGATGACGCGAAGAACGCGTATAATTCATGCTATGAGATTTTGGTCTTTCTGCAAACATTAATCAATCAAAAAAAATTTTTTTTTCTTCAAAACCATCTGTTATTTAAATTTCCACAGCAAACAATTCATTCCAAGCTCTTAATCTATTCCCAAATAGTATTCGTTGATCATATAATGCTTTGTAGAAATATTCACAACATTGATTACCATTATGGTAAAATAAATTTTATTTGATGTTAACGATGGAACGGATTTTGGATAAAATGCCATTAAAACAGCATGACGTTGTTCAATAAAAGGAAAACATATGTGCTAATCATTTCTGAGAATTTCCTAAGCTGCATGAAATGTAAAGATATTTAAAGTTTTGTTTATTATTATGATTTCTTGTTTGTATCACTAAGATCATCACCGCTGGGGATTCCAGTGCAAAATCATTTTCATGTGCATAAAGATGAAAATCCATAATTTGCAGCAGTGTCAAGTTAGCGGCAAAATATAAGCGACACTTTTGCGAAAACCCATAGTTTTTCTGCATGTACATATGTATGTACATGTATGATGTACGGGAAACCGAAATCAGGAGAGATAGTGGGTTGGGGAAGCGGGGAGGGAGAGAGAGAGAGAGATAGAGAGAGAAGGAGGGTGGGGGGACGAAAGATTGAAGCAGAAGGAAAGGGCTCCTTTACTTTTATAATTACTCCACATGTCTACCTTAGATTCAGCAATTATTTTCTACACATGTATATATTGAGTCATTGAGATTTGGGTCATTTGCATCAAACTGGGCTCTAATATGACGTATAATTTCAACAAATATTTTAAGAACAGCCTTGTTGCTTGAGGTTGCCATGTTTCGAACATCTGGTGCTTCTTTTTTCCTGTGGCACACCTCCGGCACCAGCGAAATTCCCAACATGTAAAATTCAAAGCGCCCAATGCGTTGAAAGACTGTTGGCATTATATACATATAATGCCATAATTCTAATTCCAGCGCTTAGGCAGGGTTAAACTGGGTAGAGGCAAATGTTAAATGACGCCAAAAGCTCCACACAATGCTCTGTTAATCTAATTATTATAAATATTTAATAAGACACACTCGCTCTTTGCTTCATACTCTAAGTGCAATGAACGCTTTAGTTTGTTTCATAATGATGCGGAGTAAAGGTCATGACCATGATACATATACATCCATATATTGCATATCTAAGGAGGTCATGCCTTACTTTAGTACTAGCAAATCTAATGCACAGAATCACATTGCAGCCATAGGCTACTGAGCCGGACTGATACAGTGCAGTTAAAGCGGCTGCGGTAATTATGCAAATCATTAATGTCTGTTTTTGTTTTACTACTGCAGCCAATCTGAAAACCTCGCACTTCTGGCGTCATCCGTTTCGCTGCTGTGTATGAACAGAAATTGTTCTTTCGCGAATGTTGCCACTGCCGTTTCTCAACCGCAGAAATGGATTAATTTTCCATCTTTAACCTTTTAGTTAGCTGCTTTACCAGATAGTACTTCGAGCTGTCTAAAAATGGAGATGAATGACCACCTGTATGGTGTCTATTTAAGTTCACCGAAGTTCTTGTTAGAGTCATTCATAAGTGCAGTGTTTTCTTTGATTTTTTTAATCCTTGCACGAGCTTTGTCTTAGGAAGCACGTGACTGACTTGTATTCAAAATCATTTTATTCTTGCGAGATACTTATTAACAGTTCTGATTTTTTGTTGGTTAGAGCGTGAATTGATGTTTTTAAAGACAGGTATACCTTAATTTGATCATTATCACGTTCTACATCAGAGAAGAGATAAATTCATTTGATATTTGCCATGGCAACTGATATAACTGCGTATTGTTCTTCTCTCTCTCTCTCTCTCTCTCTATCTCCCCCCCCCCCCACACACACACCTCCATTTTGTTGTTGTTGAAGCTAATGGTTATGCTATAATTTCTATCCATCAATTTTCAATAACAATTATAATGACAAAAAAACATCGATTAATCGGTGTATCTTTGATATATGTCGTCCGGTACATCGAAATCGTCGATGATTAATTACACAAATCAATGACAGCCCTGGATAATGTATTGTACATCAAAATAATGAGATAAACGCGTTTTACCATCTAATTCTTCACAGATAAGAACGACTATCGTCAATTGATTAAGTGCAAAAATTAGACAAGGCTGTCGTGGGAAATAGTTATCTGCGAGCATATTGTAAGTTGTCAGTTATATCATCTTTAATTGAAATAGTTAAGGAGAATTAATTTCCCTGACACGAAAGGAAAATGACAAATTGATTAAGTCACGGAATCTTTGTCTTTTGTCATTATTTCCCTTGATGACGTTATAATATAATATAATATAATATAATATAATATAATATAATATAATATAATATAATGCCGATGAAGCAGGTTTCCCATTTATACAAGCATATGTAGAACATGAAAAAAAAATGAAATAAATACGTTCAGGGCTGAACACATTACATCTTGATATTTTGTCATTATAACAGGAAAAAAAATATCACAGAAAACAAGAAAATTTGTTGAATTGATATCCCCCGCCGAATTAGACAAATTACATGAAAGATAAATTTCACCTTCAAGTGCGGCCTTTGAAACAAAATCAATACTGGCTATATTACTCCTGGGGGTTCGGTGATATGTTAACTCGATACAACTACCTTTAAAGTGATTCATAATTCGTTTGTATTGTGGGAAAACAAATTCCATTTGCGCAACTTCATTTCCTGATTAACAATTATGTAAAGTTTTGTGACTCTTGCTAATACAGTTTTGGAAATATGTGCGAGACGGCTATTTTCAAAGCATATCAAGGGACATACCCATGTACAGATAAGGTGAAACAGCAACTGAAACTCCAGATATTCAACATTGAATGCTTTTAGTTTTAAGATTCTGGATCATACAGATTTTCATGAATGGCTCCGGGCGGACACTAATTGTAACGGACAAACAGAAAACAACATCCCTAATACAAGAACTTTCTTCCGAGCTTTTAGATTGGCGGGGGATAATAAATGCACTATTGAGTATGCCTTTCTCTTTGTGTAAATGTCGATGCCAAAGTCTGACAGATATCAAACGCAGCGGAAGACATATTGACAATAAAACTAGCAAATTATGTCAAAAAGCAGACATACTTTGAGTGCAGTTTACTTCTAAATAACCGAAACCATCACGTGTTTACGAAGCCTCTCAATATCATATTTTCCTCATCTACATATTTAAATGAAAACATTTAAAATTATTTTATGTTAAATGTTAACGCTGAATTCTCCCCCACTTGCCACTTGCTGGGCGTTTCCATATGATCCTGCGATAGAAAACCCCAAAATGAACAGCAGTAACCACTACTACAACAACATTGCCAATGTGACGAGGCGTCGTCACGAGTATAAGTTCAATCTCTGACAACTGCGCCAGGGAGTCTACTCTTTGGCTCAGTGGTTAGAGCATTGGGCTATCACGCCGGCGGACCGGGTTCGATTCCGGGCCGGGCCGTGTTTGTTATATTTGGTGTCAGAAGTGGGATAATGTCAACTGCCATACCGGAGTTGCCTTACCCACGTGTTTACGTGTTTACCAGGCCAAGTCTCGGGTCGAGACTTCTCGGAGGGGGAAGTAATGTGACGAGGCGTCGTCACGAGTATAAGTTCAATCTCTGACAACTGCGTCAGGGAGTCGACTCTTTGGCTCAGTGGTTAGAGCATTGGGCTATCACGCCGGCGGACCGGGTTCGATTCCGAGCCGGGCCGTGTTTGTTACACCATTATGATATACTTCTACCACTGCAACTACCACTACAGCTACTACTCCTACAACTATACATATTGCTTCTTTTACTTCTACAAACACCACTACTACTTTAGTTGCTTAGAGTGTGTGAAGAGTTTAAATGCTTATACATATCAAAGCGCCGAAGGCACTGATAGACTGTCGGCGGGTTGGTTGTGGTGAGAAGCAAGAGCGTTAGATTGTAACCAAAATAGGTTATATGCTGGATTCTAATCTGTTTATAAAGGGGAGTTTGTGGTCAGTATCAGTTTTTCAGTTGTCAAATAAGAAACAAGAAAAGATAGTTTTCATTTTTTTTATTATTAAACATTAGAACACGATAATCAAAATTAAAAACATAAACCTAAATATTGAACAAGAGCTGTCAGAGTGTAGAACGCTCGACTATGGAATTGACTTCAAATGCCCTATATATAAAATAGTAAAAATGATAGACCTTGATACTCTGACCCTTTATATTTATGAAGTCTAAAATCAATCCCATGCCTATGATGATGATGATGATGATGATGATGAACAGAAGCAACGACTAACTAACGTAATCTAGAATATTGACTCGAGCACACCCTTCCCAATTGTTTGTTTGTTTGTTGGGTTTAACGTCCCACCGCCCTTCCTGGTTGATAAGGAGTGAAGAAGGCCCTTCATGGCGCGTGTCAATACCACACTCACACACACACACACACACGCACACACACATAATTAACAGTTCTAAATTGTATTGATTATAAAACATCAATCTTTTTTTTTTTTTCATAATATAAAATTATTACATGCTGATGATGGTGATTGCCTAAACCTAATCTTAAATTTACTTCTTCATACTTCTATTGCGTCAGCATGTGCGTGTTTGATTGTGGCCTACACGCGCCAGTCAATGCTGTATGGATCCACTGTGTATAGTATGGTACATGACAAATTTATAATGAATTGAACAGTTTTAATTTGGAGTATCTAATACATATAAATAACATGTCTTCATAACTTGTCGTTGGTACAAGTTTGCATATGAACTTATAACTTTCATCTGCGTGGTATTTTTAAGGTGCAATGGAATTTCCATTTCGCGGTTATTTACATTGCGCGGTCTTGATGATATAGATACACAAATTAATAATATTCATTAAATTTAAAACATTATATTGATTATTATCATTTTGTGATGTGATGCCTGTTAATCTGGATACACTGTCCATTGATTTATACCTGGCCTGGAGAGTGGAGCTAGCAGTGTAAACATCGTACGTGTGTCTGCTTTATTTAGATTGAACATATTAAAAAACGTATGCCATAGCATTAGTATTGTATTCTTATTTTAATCCATGCAAGAATAATATAACAAATTTCAACTCATTGTGTCTAGCAAACTTCCTTTGCGTGTTTTATCGAGGCACAATGGACTTTCCATTGCGCCGAAGCCTATATGAATATATACACGTAGAGTCGCTGACTTTTAAGTCGCTGACTTTAACACTCACTCAGTCCATCACCGCGTGGGTTCGAAACCCGGCAGGGTCATTCGGAATTTCATGTGATTAAGCCTTTCAGCTGGGTTGCGGTAGGTCGGTGGTTCTACCCGGATGCCTCCGTGCATTCGGGGTCTTCCTCCTCCTGTAATTAGCTGGACGTCGCTGTATGACTGAAATACTCTCGAAGCGACGTTAAACTCAAATAGTCAAGTCAACAATATCCTCTTGCTCGGAATCGTTTTAGTGCTTTAAAAGTATTCATATATCATATATTTGTTGAATATAAATGCTGAACACGACTTATGTATCAATTTGCACATTTTTCGTGGGAAAACGGATATACCTTCGAACATTTATCCCTAGGACATGGACACATGAACATATACTTCCATATTTTGTTTCATTACATTTTCGACGAAATTTAATGTCATTAGATATATTGATTTTAAAATACAGATCCTGCATCAAATATAAGAATAAAAAATTACTTACCATTTATTCGCATTCTTACAATACCCTTTGCTGCGTATTTTTTCTTGACGCAAAGAACATGTTTCTAATTCATGCTATGCGCTAGGGGGCTTTTTAAAACATCACTCATCTAGATTAAAGAACTGACATGTTCCAAGAGAGACACTTTTATTAGTGTATACTGTCTTAAAAACCACCTGAACACAGATAGCTCTAGGTATTTTCTTTAATCATTGTAACTAAGTATAGGGATGAGTCTGTTGAGACATTTTAACTGATAATATAAGACCGAAAAGCACGAAGCAAGCATAGGCTTCAACTGTCTTAATAGATTCTATCCGACTTAGAAGTCAGCCTAGCTTTGTGAAACACTTGATTTTGTAAAAAATATATAATCTATATTGTATATAGTAAACTAGAAACGAGAAAAAGCTTCTGTTAAAATAAATGTGATTTTTTTCAAACTTCTGAATGACCATAAAATGAGGATGACTTCTTAGGTAAGCAGATGCCAGAAGATCGAGTTATTGGAGTCGCAGACCCGACAAGGTCATTCATTTACATGTACACAAGCCTTCTTATTGGCTGGGTTTATATTGTCGATATGTGACAGTCCTAGACAATGTGTTATGGGTCAAAACGAGGATATAAACATGCTTTGCCATCACTAAAATAGACTCGCAAATTGATTTGCAGCAAATTAATCATTTGCTTAAAGCCAATGCAGTAGACGGATATAGTTATATGCATGCATCTTGTAAGTTGTCAACCAGATCTTCAGTAACTTTAATCAAAATAGTTAGTGTCTGAATTGATTTACTTGATTAGATTTGCACACGCCTCGTGTTTTCAATAGGACAAAGTGAACGTGTAACTTAAATTAAGGAGGGAAAAAGGACACACATAAGTTTGAATAAATTTCTGAAAAATTACAGTTTGAAATAATAACAGCATTAACAGGAAATATCGGTTCCCCACACCCCGGGGGATACGACCATTTCAGACTCGCAGTCAACAAATATTATCCAAATACCACGCAAAAACATACTTTAAAAGAGTCACGTGATCTTTAGAGGGCATGTCCGTTTATCAATATCCAGATATGGTTTAGGCGACATGAGTATGAAATTAATGATCCAGACAAGCTTGGTTCGAAAGCCTGATTCTATCTCGAACACGGAATGGCGTAATCCAACTTCAAGAGTCGCATTTATTTTTGTCAATATATGTACCAGAAATTATTGGTGCTTCTGGATTGCAACATAACGATGGAAAATGATATCAATACATGGAAAATAGAAACGTAAAACGAAGCATGACTGGAAAATATCGAGTGTGCTTTAGATTCGGGCCTGCCTTTTACTGTTTTACATATACATGATGAAATTTAAGATCTTTAATTTCTGATAGGTGGGGTCCTCCCTCCTCTACTTGTATCCATATGACCCAACGACGACGGAAAACATAAACGCAACCGCAGCAACAACAAAAACAACAACAACAACAACTACTACTTTAACTTCTTACACCACAGCTATTATCGAAACGATACTACTGCTATTACCACATAAGTTCTCCAATCACGACCTTTACTCTCAACACCCCTACCACTTATACAAGTATTTTTAATTCGTCTACTTTTACCATCAACGCCGCAAGTACTACTACTACTACAACTACTACTACTACTACTACAGACAAAAGTTCAACCGCAGCTACTACTTTCAACGACTATTATTACTATCACTTCTACTGCTACTACCACTTCTTCCACCACTACTGCTACTACTACTGCTACTACCACTACTACTGCTACTACCACTACTACTGCTACAACCATTACTATTGCTACTACCATTACTACTGCTACACTACCACTACTACTGCTACTACCACAACAACTGCTACTACCACTACTATTGCTACTATCACTACCAATACTACTGCTACTACCTCTTCTATTGCTACTACCACTACTACTGCTACTACCACTACTACTGCTTCTACCACTACTACTGCTACTACCACTACTACTGCTACTACCACTACTACTGCTACTACCACTACTACTGCTACTACCACTACTACTGCTACTACCACTACTACTGCTACTACCTCTTCTATTGCTACTACCACTACTACTGCACAGTACCACTACTACTGCTTCTACAACTACTACTGCTACTATCACTGCTATTGCTACCACCACTTCTACTGCTACTACCACTACTACTGCACACTACCACTACTACTGCTACTACCACAACAACTGCTACTACCACTTCTATTGCTACTACCACTACTATTGCCTGTACCTACCACTACTACTGCTACTACCACTACTACTGCTACTACCACTACTACTGCTACCTACCACTACTACTGCTACACTACCACTACTACTGCTTCTACCACTACTACTGCTACCACTACTACTGTTCTACCACTACTACTGCTACTACCACTACTACTGCTACTACCACTACTACAGCTACACTACCACTACTACTGCTTCTACCACTACTACACTACTACTATTGCTACACTACCACTACTACTGCTTCTACCACTACTACTGCTTCTACTACTACTACTGCTACTACCACAACAACTGCTACTACCACTACTACTGCTACACTACCAAAACTACTGCTACACTACCACTACTACTGCTACTACCACTACTACTGCTACTACCACTACTACTGCTACACTACCACTACTACTGCTACACTACCACTACTACTGCTACTACCACTACTACTGCTACACTACCACTACTACTGCTACACTGCCACTACTACTGCTACACTACCACTACTACTGCTAAACTACCACTACTACTGCTACACTGCCACTACTACTGCTACACTACCACTACTACTGCTACACTACCACTACTACTGCTACACTACCACTACTACTGCTACTACTATTACTACTGCTACTACTACTGCTATTACAACCACCATTACTACTGATACTGTTTTAAATGAGAGAATAGTTTTGAAACAAAAACAAAAGCAACAACCTGCTTCTTACATGCGTTCCGTTCATTGTATAAATATAAATCCTAAGAATTCATAATAAGATATTATAAACTTACGTGTGGATTTCTAAGATGATTATATTTATCCCGAGGAAATTCTGATTTTCTTCGACATTTACCCGCAAATATATGTATCGACATTTTTTTATAATTACAGAATCGACGAAATTGAATGTCATCGAATATACACTGTATCGCATTTACATCTCCTGCATCCAATATAAGAATGAATGACTAAATATTTATTTCCCGGACTTAAATAACATTTGTTATGTTTTTTACATGCCGCAAATAACATGTTTATAATTCTTGCTATGCGGCTTTTGTGCACTTAAAAACATTTATTTAATCATCTATTAAAAATTCATGATGAAGGAACTGACAAGTTTTCCCCCAGAGAAGAACGCTTTTATTAGTTTATAATGTCTTCAGATTCATCTGTTTTTCAAATTTCTATAGCAACTGATTCATTTTAAACGCTAAATATGTCGCAAAATGATATTCGTTGATGAAACAATATGTTTTGTGGAAATATTTTCAAAGATTGCCATTACGGTAAATAAATGGTATTTGATATTCCCGACGAAAAAGATTACGGATAACAAATCATTTGAAAAGTATGACGTTGTTCAAACAAATCTTAAATAATCGAAGTGCTAATCAATTCTAAGAATCTCAGAAGCTGCATGAGATAATAGTTTGTCTCAGGTACTTCATCGTGACTAAGTTAAGAATAGACTCAATTGTGATATTTCTACAGACAATAGCACACTGAAGCGGGCGTAGGCTTCAAAAGTCTAAATAGATTCTATCCAACTTAGAAGTCATTCTAGAATTGTGAAACGCATGTTTGCCAAAAAGATCGAATTTTCGAGCATGGTAAACTAGAGAACAGAAAGGTGTTTCGTTGAAACATACTGATTTTCAAAGCTTCGGACTGGCCATAACTTTAGGGTGATTTCTTCGTCTTGTTGTTTTCAAAGCAGAAGGTCGATTGATGATAGTCGCATACGTCATACATTCTCATGTGTACACGCTTTCTAATCAGCTAGTTTTACCTTACCTCTCGTCTTCCTCCGAATGTATCAATCATTTCAATCATTTATTTACAAACATTGCATAAGTCCTACACATGTAGGAAGCATTAGCATTACAAACAATACATAACATATGAGACAAAATTATCACGTGATGTAAAGGAAAACGGCTAAATATGCTCAAATTAAATATAAATGAGATAGAGAGAGGGGGAAAGAGAGAGAGAGAGAGAGGCACATAGACAGATTTACATGCAATTGTTCAGTATTATCATTATATCTTAATTAAAGAAATAAAATAGAAAACTGATTAATAATTCATTTATGAGTATTGTATTGTAAATATATGTCTATTAAAACTATCGATGCAATCCGGAACTCATATGAATGGGTATTTATGTATTTATGTAGGTACAAATTAAGTCTTGTTGTTTCCATAGTAGGCGGTCGATTGATTCTAGTCATTGACAAGACAATGTCATTCATTCGCATGTGTACACGCCTTCTAATTAGCAGGTTAAAACTTGTGCGCTTGTCTTCCTTCAAATTAATATTAACTCATATAAAACAGTTTTCAATTTAGAACAAAAGGTATCGTAGAACGGATCATTATGAGGAAACCATCAATACATGTGATTTCATTAAAGGTAGTCAAACAAACATAGATTAAAACACAATTGGTCCCCTCAACCACATTTTGCGGAGTAAACATTATTGCAGTGAATCGGACATAAAAAATTTATTAGTAAAATGGAAACAGTGAAACACTCTCTGCCCGAAGCAGATCTCAAAGTACATAGAGGAGAAGTGTTTTGTTAATGATATGTCTAATTCAGATTCAGATTCAGATTTTAATTCAGATTTTTTTAAACTTTCAAATTGAACATTTCAGCAAGTTTTCATCATCTCAAACAAAAAATATTATCCAATGAAATTCTTTACATTTATTTGGATTTTTCTTATGTCACCATCCATTATTAATTCATAAGTGGGATAAGTCAGGTATGCCGAAAACAGTTCAGTTTGGAAAAAACATTATGATAGTTTTTCTAAAGTAAGTCTGTCAGCCAGGCTTCACTTTATGATGTAGTTACGGTAAATTCTTAAACATCAATAAAATATATCTTTTTACAGACATTTAATCAATTTGCGACTAGTTATTTTTCTAAAAGCTATTGAAATAATACACCGAGACGATGACGCAATGCATAAAGAAGAATATGAAGATGAATGACCACCTTTTAGTGTCTTTATAAATAAATTGAAGTCCTTATTAGATTTACTTTCAATAGTGATGTGCTTTCTTTGAAATAGTTGTGAGTATCTTTTTCATCCTAGCACCAGGGGATTTTCCTTATCAACACGTTACTGATCTGTACATCTTACTCGTATCATTTCATTTTTGTGAGCGAGTTTATCGGGTCATTTACCCTCTTGATTTTAGAGTGGTAAAAGTGTCCGGCCCAGGGTTCAATCCTCGGACTCGTTATAGTATAGTGTTCTTTATTTCAAGTAACGTTAATACATTATAGTTTTACCAAAGTCAAAATGAAGCAAGTAAATTTATGTTTATTGGACTTGGCGCTCGGCGACCCCTTTTGACAGGTTTGCTCTATTACCCATTCGATGATCCGTTTGGAAGATTTGTATCATTTTTTTTTTAAATCTTGTTTTCCAATCGACTTAAAAATACATATTAAATTAAATTTAATTTTGTACTTATAATGTAGATGCTATTTAAGATTCCGAGCCGTATTCACAAAGCAGATTAAGGCAATAATCAAAATGACAGGTATTTATCTAATATGTAACTCTGATTTCGCATTCCTTGATTACAAACTATACTAATGGTAGACGATATTTCTCTGAAATACTGTGTCTATAAGTGAGGTAAAAGCCATATCTCAAAGTGTGAGTGACAAAGATTTGCCGGAACTACTTTTGTTACTTATCCAGGATGTGTAGCAGCAGTTAACGTGAAATAAAATGGAAATTTGTTTGTTTGAATTGATTGTGAAATTCATCTTACCGGCATAGCTACACGCTCGTGCAAATTTTAAAACTGCATCTCTTCTCGAAGAGATATGTTCTACATCTACACAAAACAAAAAATATCTCCTTTGTGATTTATTAGCAGTGTGGTTTGAGATTAAAACTAGGCTTTTACCAATTGAAAGATAAACCAGTCATAAGACGATTCCCAAATAAATCCCTAGGGCTCTTTAAAAATTCAATTTGACTTTCTTGTACAGACTGCATCGTTCATAGGCTGTGCATCATTTTATGTATCCGAATGTTTAATACGATTTTTCCTCATGAAAACCTGGAAGAAATGTCAGCTTGTCCAGTATTTGGGTCTTTTGGTAAAAAAAGTAATACCTCTTTGAGATATCTTATAACTGATTCTCGTTTTGATATGAAAATTAATATCCGCATAAAGCCACATTCGTGACGTTATTCTAATCACATGGGAAAACTGGGGTTTATTTTACATGTAAAATGTGAGAGAAAAATAAGAATGATTAAAGGGGAATTCACAAAAATGCATGGCTTAACAGATTTTGAATTTTGTCATATTAAACAAAGGTGTGTTCAAAGCTTTTTTTAAATGTAAGATATTTCATTAAAAGGGTGCATAAAAGTGATCCATTCATAGCGCATATAACTTCGGATTTGAAGGATGTGGAGTTTGAAAAGAACCCGGACGCAAAAGTACTTGCCCAACCCTATTACCGGCGAGCATGATTTTCGGTAGTATAAACCGATAGAACTTGTTTTCAAATCGAAGTTTAAACACATCCAGCTTAATACACGATGGAATAGACCATTTCACTCCGATATAATACGTAAATCAACGAGCACTTCCTTAACCTAACACCTAATTTACATGCTGATGTCATTTCCACACATGGTTTCAGTGGGAAATAAACATACATTTGGGATTTGACCTCAGTCACTGATTGGTCAATTTAAATCAGCAAATTATATCAGGTATTGTTAATCCTCTGGTGAAAAGGTCATTTCAGATAAAAAGTTTGCTTGTTTGTTGTCCCACCGACAGTATTTCGGTCATTTGGAGATGATGTCTACTTGAGAGATTGTTTGATATTCACATTAAAGGTAAATGATTCTGGAGGAAAAATATACCATTCCTAGACAGATAAAACATCTTGTGATTACCAAGTTTGAACATTTTCGCCGTTTTACGAGGATTCCCTATAAAAAAGTATTAAACTCTTTTTCTACGCCGATCAGATAGCATCCTTAAAAACATCCTTTGGGCATAAGAGTATTGCAATCAGCCTTGACAATATTAGATTATCTCTGATTGTCAATACATCCTGTAGCAACTTTTCTTTTTTAAGTAATTTCATTAAAACAAGACAGTCTGAAAACAACATGAATATTATCAGTTTTCACTGCCAGAAGTTATAGATAAAGCATATCAAATTTTGATATAAATATAGCGGATTTCAGGGAAAACACAGCATTAAAACATAATATGTTAAAATGCATTGAAAATAATATCTTTAAAAGAAAAACAACAGAGAAAATCGCTAAGAGATTTATTTTTTGAATAGTCACTGCTGATCCAGAATATGTCAATGGGCATTACAGTGAAGGTTGTATTTTGTCAGTCTCCTATTTGGAAGGATTATCCGATGCAGAATCATTTTGTTGTTGTTGTTGCTGCAGCTGCCGCTATTTTTAACATTCGCTGCGACATTTTCTGTCATACAGAGACTTCAAGCTTATCAAATATAAAGATAGATAAAAACTACAGAGAAGCTCATGGGAACCTTATCCAGCCTACGGCATGCCAGCTAGAAGGTTTAATAAAAGAAGAAAAACAAAAGTCCTGGACTTCAACCCAAAACTGTAAGCAAATAAGCGATGGAAACTATACATTACTATGTTTTCTTCCTTTATTTTGCGTGGTCGAGAGCTATTAAGTCAAACAGGTACAATAAAACTCTCCCTTGGTCACAAAGAATCGGTTTGAAATAGTCTGCTAATTTAAAAGTGTTTTGTTGGAAAATATTTTCAAGGGAACTAGTGACTATCTAATTATATACAAGGTAATTGAAGAGGAAAACAATTACAGATGTGGTGAATGGAATTATATGAAACTTTAGTAGCTATTAGCAACGTTTTCAGTAAAACTGGGTTTCTTTTCTAATTTAGCAGGATTCCGGAACCCTTTGAATAAAACAAAACTCTGTTACTAAAGCAACTACCGTTAAAACCCTTTCATTCAGTTAAACCTAACAAACAAGAAAGAAGATAAATAAAAAAAAAAACTGAATATTGAAATTAAATGCTGGCAATAACAAAGAAAGGAAAATAATAGAGTATTGAATTAGCGATGTATAATGGATAAGTGCCATCAATGACAGCCCCACACAATGTATTGTACGTCGAAAGGAGGAGATGTCTTTACTTATATATTAGACATGCAGCAAAATTTGACATATGTATAAAGGCAATATAGTGGTCGGATAAAGTTATCTGCATGTATCGTGTAAGTTAACAATTAAATCTACAGTGACTCTAATTAAGATGATTATCTGCATGTATCGTGTAAGTAGACAATTAAATCTACAGTGACTCTAATTAAGATAATTATCTGCATGTATCGTGTAAGTAGACAATTAAATCTACAGTGACTCTAATTAAGATGATTATCTGCATGTATCGTGTATAGAACTTGTCCTCTGTGTACAAGTGATTCCCCTGGTACAGAAAGACACTATATTTTCAATTGTAGTTTTTTCCGTGATCAACGTGTCAAGTACCTAAATGGGTTTAGCTTAGTAGATTGTGATCACAGTTTTGCAAACATCATGAATGAATCGAACGGAACAAAGCTCCAGAATCTCTGTAAATTTATTCGTATAGTTTTAGCGAAATTCTGAACTGGATACTATTAGTATATCTACCATAACATATAGTCAGTTATAGAAATAAAAAGCTAACTGCTTACCTATGTAGTCAAATAAATCCAAACGTACACAACATTGCTTCAAAATACGATATCCAAATACGAAATCTCCAGCGTCACAGTTTTTTTTTTTTTTTTTTTTTTTTTAATGGATTACACATGTGCTCAAACCAAAATAAACAAACAGCTGATTGATTCCGTAAATAGGTCCTATTTATACATATACCAAAGTTGCTATTCAAGTGTATATTCTTATTATACTTCCTGAATTGCCCAGCACTTGAAATCTTTGTTTCACATCTTATGAAATAATTTTAATGTAAATGGCAAGTTAAAGTGTGAAGTATGAGTTAAATGCATACTTTTATCCAAGGTCTTGATCTATATATAGACACACGTGCTAACGATTTCCATCAAGTTTATGTTGAATGTCAATATCTCATTGTAACAGCTCATCTGTAAATTCTTTTAAACATGTTCATGTGTTTATTTCTTAATGTATGCTTAGATTGTTCAAAAATTGTATCCACATGAATTCCCCCATCAAGTCTTAACAAATTTAAACCAAAAGAATATGAATATACATACATATATACATGAATACATGTAAATCATATGCTCCTTTCTGTATGTCATATAGATGTTTGATATTGAGCAGAATTTTGCACTTATTTGTATGTTTACTACTGGAAACTATATTGTTTATATTCGCTATAATGGAAAATCCTCATATTGTACAATTGTACTTGAGTGAATAAATGATATCTGTCTGTCTGTCTGTCTGTAAGTTGACAATGAAATCTACAGTGACTCTAATTAAGATGATTATCTGCATGTATCGTGTAAGTTGACAATTAAATCTACAGTGACTCTAATTAAGATGATTATCTGCATGTATCGTGTAAGTAGACAATTAAATCTACAGTGACTCTAATTAAGATGATTATCTGCATGTATCGTGTAAGTAGACAATTAAATCTACAGTGACTCTAATTAAGATGATTATCTGCATGTATCGTGTAAGTAGACAATTAAATCTACAGTGACTCTAATTAAGATAATTATCTGCATGTATCGTGTAAGTTGACAATTAAATCTACAGTGACTCTAATTAAGATGATTATCTGCATGTATACTGTAAGTAGACAATTAAATCTACAGAAATTTAACTTGTTTAAGAATAGGGTCTCACCAATTAGAAATTGAAACAGGTAGATATACAAATACTCCAAGAGAAAATAGAATATGCCGTCTTTGTAATATGCAAGTTGTTGAAACCGAATATCATTTTGTCATGTGCTGTCCTAAATATAACAATATAAGAAGAAGATACTCTTCTATTTTTAGATATAGCCCTAATATTAATAAATTTATTCGGATAGTTTCAGACAGTAAATATACTGTAAGCCTGTCAAAATTTATTGATGATGCCATAAAATGCAGAAATGATGCCCTTGCATTAGTTAACTGACTCAAAATTAATATTCAATTTTACTAATTTCCATTTTGATTTGTAAAAAATGTTTCGGTTGTTTGTCTGATAACCACTCTGATTATTTTTTTTAAAAAAAATTTTTAATATTTTTTTGAATGGCCAAAGATTTTTTTATGCCAATAAACATATGTATGTATGTATTATTCAACCTGACAAGAAAAGATAATCTTTGAATCTTTTCAGAAAGATACACTTCAACCTGTGTTAGCAGCCACGTTTCAATATTACCTAAATGTAGTATTTAGTTATATATTTAAACTTCATTTAGCGGTCACCTCTGTTAAGCGGTCATCTTCTCTTGTTCCCTTGACTTACCGTTGAAGACATGTTTGATTGTATATTTTATTGCCCGTGAAACGACACAGTTAGTTTCAATTAAACCATATGAACAATAAATTAGATAATTAACTTTGGACAGCACATACTATTTTAGTTTTTAACACAAAAGTGTACTTTGAAACTGGGTAATAAGCACATGAGATGTTCATTAATATTGTTGTTGTTGTTGTTGTTTAGAAATAAATGTCTCTGACTAACAGCGAAGAAAGGTATCAACATTACCATTGCAGAACAAACAAAAAACAACAACAAAAAACATAGTTTTAATGGATATAATTTGATCAACATTGTTCATCGTTATACAAAAAAAGAAATGAATATACGTGTGTTTATGTACATTGAACTATTTCTTTCGAAATAATGAAATTCTACGCCACTAAATAGCAACGTATTAATTACCGCCGAGTACGGTTTGTGGAACTCGAGCCTCTTCCATTAAATCAAAGATAAATCTTGACAGCCTGTCTTATGCAGGGATCTTTTTATGGTAGACATTGAAGCAATAGTTGCCTTGTGCATGTTTTTGGTATGACATTTGAGAGTAAAGGGAGGTTCGTGCTATGGCTTATTATGTATCTCTGAAATATCCGTTGTGAATACAAATAATGAGTCTTTTGTGTGGGAAACGGGAACCAGCTAATGGAAAAATCTATAAATAACATCCACATAAATATGTGTAAGGTATTTCACTCAATAAGGTCATAAAAAGAATACAGCATAATATTGTCATTATTGCGTGCAGCCGTCATTTTAAAACTTCCTTTAAAGTACACGAGGGTCATCTGCCATTAAGCGCAGAGAATACAGATCTCGCACACAATTCATATATTGTGGTCCGCCTCGGGAGCGGGAGGTCGTGGGTTCGATTCCCAGCCGCGACATACCCAAGTCATAAAAAGTGTAATGGTATAGCTCCCTTGCTTGGCGCTCAGCATATAAGGGTAGTTGCAGGACTGCTTGGCCCGGTGTCAGGATAATGTGACTGGGTGTGGTATCATGTTTACAGCGTGATACTGCAGAGTGGCAGCACTATATCTGTCTCAAGTAAACATTGTCTCCAAATGACTGAAATACTGTCGGTGTGTTGTTGAACCAAACTAACAAACATATATTGTATCTGGGTTAGTTGCTTTGAACTTTAATACTGAAGAAAGATTTCCTATATGTTCGAAACTCGATTCATGGTGTTTTTTTTTGTTTTGTTTTTTTATGTGTACTTGATTGTACTCTCGAAAACAGATTGCGTGCGTCATAATATTGATTATCATAGGAAACTACTCAGTATATCTTGATGAACTAAATAATAAAAACCGACAGTGGACCGACAGATCTAATATTGACAGAGCTTCTGTATGGAACACCATGTAAAGTGATACAGAAAGAATAAAAATATGAGATTTTCGTCGCTAATGCTTTATCATAATATAAATCACTCGGAGATTTATGTTCTTATGTTGTCTCCATTCATTATCTATTCCCTCGACCTCAGGGGAGTTTCAGTATATAAAAATATTTTTCTCTGTACCGTTTGTCTAAGCACAAGGGTCGTTGATGTGGAAATGGAATTTCAAACCTAAATGTCCAAGACGATTGCCGCACTGGTAAGACGAAGTCAGCAATTATTCCAGAAAACATATCTGACATCTGTGTTACAATACGAATCAAAGATGCTCATTAGAAATAGACTGTGTTGTCGGCATCTCAACAACAACAGTACATGAAACTTTAACTAAGTGTCTAAAATAAAATTTGTTCGAGACGGGAACCTCATCTACTGTTATATGCCCAGAAAAGAGGAAGATGGGCATAAATGCCAAACACTCTTTAAGAGTATAAAAATACCAGAAAATAATTTATTTTGCAGTTTGTGCCTTTTTAACACTAAAGAGAAGATATCGTGTTAAAAAATTAAAGTACTGTTTAGTTTCACCTATTTCATGACCCGTTTCGCAGATGTCAACAGATAAAGAAATTGCTGGATTTTCGTGTTTCATAATCGCTATTCGATGCGTCCATATTAAATCTGAACATGCTAATTTGCATACATCTTTTTAGTTACCATAACAACAACAACACAAGTATCTTTGCTTGCTCACTTTTTTGTTTTCTTGCGTCATTGTTGTTTGGGATGAATGTCAACGGAAAATTCCAACAATATTTGGCGAAAATAAAATCTTTTTTTTTGTTTGTTCACTATTGTCTTTTTTGTGTAGCGTAATGTGAAAGAAAATACAAAATCGGTTTAAATTAAAATTAAAATGCATGACTAGTCATGTAGGTGAGTAATTAGAAAAGAAACGTTTTTACATCTGTAAAGCTCATATCTTGAAATTAGAAATAAACAAATAAGTGAAAAAAAACCTATACCAAAGTTTCAACCATAAAAACACACTTTTTTCATTCTAAAAATACATTAATATTTGAAAATCGTCAAACACGAGGCCAGATTCCTGTCACATAGGTTCAGACTAGTGGTGTCAAGAGAATGACTTTTCCATACTTTCCTGGAATATCAACGGCCTCTCGCGAAAATTAGGAGATCCTGACTTTACACATATAATCCAGCAATATGACGTAATATTTCTCTCAGAAACTTGGATATCAAATGCAACAAATGTAAATTTAGAGATAATCGGATATGATAGTTTCCATTTATATGGTAATAAAACGCTTAATGTTAGAAAAGGCCGTTACAGTGGTGGACTTACTGTTTATTATAAACAATCACTATCAAAACATATTGAGATAGTAGAGTCATTTCAAAATGGCATTATTTGTGTTAAATTTACTAAAGACTTGTTTGATTTTAATGAAGATGTCTATTTTTTAAGTACTTATATACCCCCTATAAATTCTACTGTAATTAACACTGATAATTTTGATTTCTATGATGAACTAGAAACCCTTCTTGAAAAATATAAACTTTTAGGAAAATGTTTTATCGTAGGCGATTTTAACAGCCGATGTGCAAATATTGACGATTTTATTGAATACGACCAATATATAAATTATGACAGCCAGCTGTCAAAGTCTGTTTACATAAACAAACGTGTATCTAAAGATCACGTGACTGACTCACACGGTAAACGCCTGATTGAACTGTGTCAATCCACATCTTTTATTATTGGTAACGGGCGACTTCATGATGATCGTGATATTGGTGACTTTACATTTCATTCTAGCCAGGGTTCAAGTGTAGTTGATTATTTATTGTTAAACCCACTTGATATGAGTGAAATCACTAGTTTTAATATACAAAATATTACAGAATTTTCCGACCATTGTGGTATTACATTCTCCTTGAAAATGAAAAGTAAAGAAAATACAAATGAGGTGAATAATACAGAAAAATTCTACATCTCATTTGATGAAAACAAAGTAAATGAATTTCAACATTTATTATCTGCAAAAAACAGTGAACTTTTATCTCTCGCTGAACAAATTGAAAGTGTTGATAATATTGACAAGTTAACAAATGATTTTATCTCAATTTTACAAGAATGTTCTTTTAAAACATTTAGTCAAGAAAAATACTCATCACAAACCAAAAAAGTCAATTCAAACAAAAAGCCGTGGTTTAATGACGATTGTTATACAGCCAGGAAACAGTTCACGAAAGCAAGGAATGCATTTAACAGGGATAAAAACAATGGTAATTTAAAAAAAGAATTTCAAAAAAAAAAAATTATAATCAAACCAAACACAAAAATAAACATTTATTCATGAACAAGGAAAAACACGAATTAACTAAACTAAGTAAATCCAATCCGAGAAAGTTTTGGAAAAAGATAAGACAACAATATGCAAAAAACAAAACACAAGCTGAAAATCTCAGTACATCAGACCTATATGAACACTTCAAAATACTGTACAGCACAGATAATGATAGCGAAACCAGCTTAAGACAAAATGATGATGATGATGATGATGATGATGATGATGATGATGATGATGATTTTGATGAAGTATATGATGATGATCTAGATGCAGAAATTACAATATCTGAATTAAAGTATGCAATTTTTTCACAAAAGAATAATAAAAGCTCAGGATTAGACCAAATAAGCGCAGAAATGTATAAACATTCATTTAATGATACGTCACAGTTTATTCTTAATTTATTTAACCGACTTTTTAAAAATGGTGAATATCCTACATGTTTTGGAGAAGGAATAATATATCCTATCTTTAAAGGTGGAAAAATAGACGAAGCCAAAAATTATAGAGGAATAACACTCATTAACATTTTATCTAAAATCTATTCACAAGTTTTACTAAACAGATTAACAAAATGGAGCATTAAACATGAAAAAATCATTAAAAATCAATTTGGATTTCAAAAAGAAAAGTCTACCATAGATTGTATTTTTATTTTACATTCAATAATAGCAAAAACTTTAGCAAGTAAAAAGAAACTATTTTGTGCATTTGTAGATTTCGAAAAATGTTTCGATAGGATAGACAGAAGTTACTTATTCCGTAAACTAATAAATGAAAATTTATCTTCGATTTTTGTAAAAGCTTTAAAAAGCATGTACAATACTGTAAAGGCGTGTGTAAGATATAAGTCAAACATTTCATCATTTTTTGAATCCAATATCGGTGTGAAGCAAGGAGACCCCTGCTCCACGATATTATTTCTATTTTTCCTCAACGATATTACATCAAACTTAAATACTGATATCAATAACCTTTTTACAATAGATGATGTAAAATTATGTCTTCTCCTATTTGCGGACGACGCGGTAATTTTTGCCCATACACCTGAAGCTCTACAATCATTACTCAACGATTTACATACTTATTGTTGCAAATGGGGTCTTAAACTAAATACGAAAAAAACTAAAATCATGATATTTGAAAAAGGAAGACCATCACAAGTTAACCTGAAGTATAATAATATTACCCTAGATATAACTGATTCTTTTAAATATCTTGGAATTACTTTATATAAAAACGGTGGCTGGTATAGAACGCAAAAATATATAGCCGAGCATTCAAAACAAGCTTTGCATAATTTATTTATAACATATAATCAACTTGAACTTACTATTAAAGATAAATGTAAACTGTTCGACTCACTGGTAGGATCTATTCTACACTACGGTGCGGAAATATTTGGATATCACGATTGTAAAAGCCTTGATATTATACATTGTAAATTTTTAAGAAAGATATTAGGCGTTAATAAAAATACTAATCTTGACTGTTGGAGAAAAAAAGGTATCCATTAAATATAAAAAGGAAAATTAAAAAAAAACATTACTAAAAAGTAATTTACAATATGTTAAAAAGCGATCTGAAAATAATACAACTATTATGGACTAAATTGGACCTGGCATGTAAAATATATTTTAAACAACTTAGGAATGACTGACTTATGGACATACCAAAATGACATGACAATAAACTTCCAATTTATAAAACAAAGAATATTAGATATTTTCAACCAAAACTGGCATGCGCGCATAAATGAATCTAACCGACTATATTCATACAATAAATTTAAATTACGTTAGAAAAATACCTCACTTGTATAAAATGAATAAATACAGAATTGCTCTCACAAGATTTAGAACCTCGTCTCATGATTTAGCAATAGAAAAAGGTCGACATTTAAATATTCCTAAAGAAGAAAGAATTTGTAGAAAATGTAATATGCAAACAGTAGAAAACGAATACCATTTCCTTTTAGTCTGCCCAAAATATTATTCATTAAGAAAAAAGTTTTTACCATCCTATTATTGCCATTGGCCATGCATGCAAAAATTTATATCGATTATGACATGTAATTCTAATACTATTCTTAACAAACTTTCTAAATATATTTATTTTGCTTTTAAGATAAGAAACAGCTAGCTATTTCAATTATTGGACTCTATTTGATCTAATTATATAATTCTCTGTAAAAACACTGTATTGATAACTTAAATACCATCACATTGTATGTACTGTAGGCTATGAATATGCTGTATGCTATTTAATGCCGAATAAAGTATGTTATGTTATGTTATGTTATATAATCATGTTAACGATACAGCACACACAAACAAAGTAGTCCGATTATTTTGTCATGCATGCACTATAAAGTGTAATTGAGTGCATGAAGATTACCCACGAAGGCACGCCGGTCAATCGGATAACGTGACATCAGCTGGAATCGATAACAACAATCGTACTAAATATTATTAACAATTTATCTAAATTTATATACTATGCTAACTTGAATAGAAACTAAGTTGAGTTACGCATTATAGATATGCACTATAACATCATGTGCTCTTCAGAAAATCCATGCTTTCTATCCTGTATGTTATTTTCATTTGCTATAAAACATGTAATGTTTTCATACAATGAAATAGTTGTATTTGTACATTGTATATACGTGTAGCGTGGGGTGAACTGTGAGTATTTGTCCGATTTTTAGTTGTGTGTAATGTAGTCACTTACAACTATAGTACCTACATTGTAAGAGTCCAATTCTCTACATTTAAAACCGAATAACCTCTTTTGTATGAATGATCGAACGATTGAAAAGAGTTCTGCAACGCAGGTATGCTGAGATTCAGCTAAATGTTGAAAACTCAACTTTGAGTAAAAAAATACATAGTTACGGGAAACATTTATTGTATGTAGCATAAAAACACATAATAACTAGAAGTCGTTTGTTTAAGATATAAACGAAGCGGCTTTCCTTTTGCTTATTTCAAAGGTATTGAATATATACATTAATACAAAGAAATGGAATACATGTAATTAGTATAATAACGTAAGATTTGATACTTAAATCATCATTGTCATAAATATATACTTATGTTCAAAAATAAACTTTAAAGCATTTTTTAATTTTTATCTTCTTAAGAAGATATTGAGAATTCCAAAGCATAAATATGGATTTTGTTTGATTACGCAACCGTTTACTATGATGCAGAGAAAATAACAACAACAAAAAAAGTATTTTTTAAGATCCTCAAGAATATAAAAAAAATATATATTCTTTATTTAATATCCATTTCTTCGTAAGCATATGACTTAACAAATATTCATTGCAGTTTGATTCACATTATTTGAATTGTAAACAACAACAACAAAAAGAAATACTTTGAAATCCATGACTTTCAACCTTTACATTGATTGAGTTTTACATTTGCAATAAAAGATGGAAACAAAGGCACAGGTGTAAGCAAAATAATGAAAATAATTCTTTATTTCCATGTAATTAACGTTATAAACGTCTTGAAACTTTCAACAATTCATTTGCTTTATATATTTGCTTAATTTTACTGATTTAGAAAAAGAAATTGTTAAACCTTTAGAAAACATAAAAAATCGATAGGTAGATATACATGTATTTGTCATTTTCTTAAGGTTTGCGAAAAGCCGTGATAGCAAATGCAATAAGTTATCTGAACAGGTTTTCTGGCTCTATTATAATTATACTAATTCATCGTAAATGCGACTCATTTAATCGAAAACGTATCCCAACTCACAATTTAATCAGGCACTCTTTCCTGCAAAAGAACAATGGGATCTTGCTCAACCAACCCAATGACCGCTTTAAGTTCTTTCTTCAAATAAATAGATTTTCATGAATTAGCCCTTTTACGAAAAGCATGAATAAGTCATGTTTGATAACGTAATCTCTTGAAATTTCCTAGACTTTTTGCGCATGTTAAGGTACGGCAATATTACTTATTTCAAGTTAATATATCCAATCATATGATCGTTTATATATTTTGCTTACAAATCAATGTTGTCATAAACAAGTGGCACAACATAAATTCCTTAAGGTATGCTTAAGATTGGCATCAATACTCATGACGCTGGAGCGCGAATACAAATTGAAATGAATGACTTTTATATTTCAACGACGTCAAAATCAAGAACATTTTTGCAAGGACATTTTCAGTTAACGTTCTATTAATCCAGAAAAAAAAATATCTTCAATAATGCGAACAGGTTTGTTTTCACATTTTCAAGTACATGAATATCTGCCATGTTTGATGACGTAATCACTTGAAATTTTCAAGACCTCATGAATGTACTAAGTTCCGTCATTTTTGAAAATTTTAAGTTCATTGGTCTAATTGGCGATTTTATATGATTTTTTTTTTAAAAATAATTCTTGCTTTAGTATGCATGACGTCATAACCACGTGACAAAACAAACATTTCTTGCAGTATGCATCACTTCAATCTTAACTCTATCATTCTGAAGATTTAATTAAGATTGACCCAAAATTCATAATACCAGAGCGAGAGAAATCTTTAAAAAGAAATGCTTTTTGCTTTTTGATGACGTCATAACCACGTGACTGAAGAGAAAATCATTCAGAAATTAGAATGTAAACTTCTATGCCGATATGCTGTCCAATTGTCATGCTTCTAACGCATCAGTGGGATTTGTAACATTTAATTTTAATTTTAGGACCAAAGTTCGAAACTCGGTATTGCCATGAAATCTTAATCTTTTCGAATTTAGAAAATTGAAAGACAAGGTGCACATCTTCATCTTAAAATATATATTCTGTGAAAATATCATGATAATCGGACCAAAACTGAAGGCTCTAGAGCACGAACAAACTTTTGAAGCTGACGTTAAATCTGACGTCACATGACGTCAATGAAAATTGAAAATGATTGAATGTATAAGAAGATACTGTTTTATCGATGCAATTTCAATTTCATTAAAATTGACTCGAAATGTATGATGTCAGAGCGTGAGAAATCTGAAAAGATATGATTTTGTCCTTTAAATGACGTCATAACCACGTGACTTAAGAAGAATTCTTTCAGAGAAAAGAAAGTAGAACTCTGGACCGATTAGCTGTCCAATTTTCATGCTTCTAACTCATCAATAGCTTTGTAACATTAAATAATAGTTTTAGGACCAAAGTTCGAAACTCGGTTTGGCCATACATTCTTTAATTTTTCGAATTTAAAAAATTGAAAGACAAGGTACATCATACATCTACATCATAACATACATTTTCTGTGAAAATATCAAGATAAAACGACAAAAAATAAAGGCTCTAGAGCGCGAACAAACTTTTGAAGCTGACGTCAAATCTGACGTCATTGAAAATTGAATATGATAGAATTTAAAAATTTGAACGCTTTGTCGAGGCAATTTAATTTTCATGTTGCTCAGACACTGGTAACATACTGAAATTAACTCTTGGATTTGGTTGGAAAATGAGGAATTATAATAACTAGTTTTCATTCGTTGATACGAATGATAGGACTTTCTGCTACATTTGTCAAACACTAAAAGCAAATAAAAAAAAATAAAAGGATATGAAATTCCTGCCTTTAACTTGTTTTTGTATGGCCATAACTTCAATAACTTTGAAAAATAAACCGTTTAACTAGGAGGATAAGGCAAAAGTAACTGAAAATCATTTTTTATATCAATTTCAATTAATTTGGGCTATTTCTATAATCATGTAACAAATCAAATTTATTGAAAATGCTTACAATTCGATTTTCACATGTTTCGGTCTAGCTTAGAGGTTTTCAAGATATAAGTAATGACTGAACTTAACATTTTTCCGGAAATGGAAGTGACATTGTTCTATAGGATCACATGATGCACCTTCAGTAAAAATTCATGCAAATGAAACAAAAAATAAGGCCTACAGGTCTTAAAAACCGTTTAATTTTAACAAAATTAACATTGACCTTATAAGGTTACATGAGGTCATATGATGTTCATCTTCTCAGAATGTAAAGAAGACTTGGAGACTAATATTTAGTCCAAATATCAACTTTCTAAATCATCTGGAAGCGATTTTATACGTATTTGAAATTTGACGTCAATGGTTCGAAACTTGGATTCGCCATAGAACAATTACCTTTTCGAATTTGGAAAACTGGACCCGAGATACACAACTAGAGCGTTACATATACAATCTTTGAAATTTTGATGAAAATCGGTGCAAAAATAATGGCTGTACACCGCGTAAAACTTTTTTGTCCTAACTCCGCCACCTTCCTTTTTTTTTATCGTAGTCTCGCTAGATTTTATCACACGCGCAAGCGACTGTGAGATATTTTTACTATGTTTCTGTAAATAAACTCAGATGATTTTTGTACGAAATTTTGATTCAAACTGAGAAATATTTCAAATTTTTATGTTGTTTTTTTCTTAATACAAAATGATATCCACGCAGAATGGCCCTTTTACACTCATTTGTTTAAAATAACAGTATCTCGGAAATTCCATCTGCTGTATTCACATATTTATAAATGAAAACGATATAGGTGGCACTTAAACTCGGGGTGTTTTAGCAAGAATAATTTTGTCTCTTAAATTAATAAAACACAGCAAAAGCAGTGTGGCATAATTACTGTCAAACGGAGCGTGATATTTGTCCATGTCATCATGGTCTACGAACGTGTGGCTTTTAACGACATCTAGCCATTTTAATTGCGGTACTTCTTCATGTAGGAATTATATGAAATCCTCGAATGTCATTATAAAACCTTTCCAAAACGCACCGCGGACACCCTTTATAGGGATAATGATTTTTTAAAGTCTGTCTCGGCCGACACTTCAATCACGAAAGTTACCTGAGTACTGAGCAAAAATCAATAACCAGGTGAAGCCAAGGGGCGGAGCTACGTTCTGATTGGCATACACAATGCCTTTTGTTTTCTACAGTAAGCGGGAAAGCTACCGCAGTTTTATCGATGTAAAATTATTGGAAAAGTCAAACTCAATCGCACGGCGTAGTAGCAATGCATTTTACTCGCCATTTAATTATACTATTACGTGGGGTGTTCACAAAGTTCGCGGAAAAATGGTCACATTTCTTTATAACACGAACGTAATATCTGAAAATTCTGACCAGTAAAATATAATACAATAGCAGTTAAATTATAAAAAACTTCATACGTATCGCTTGCATCAAATGAAACCCGGCCCAACTCGAAACGATCAAAGTCAACAGTCATACACATTCACTACGAATGGAGAACACTGCTTAATTCTACTCAAAATACACAAACAGGCACATACATGTCGCATAATCATGTATTATTATATATATTCAGCAGGTCATGCATTATGTGAAGGGTCACAAGGCAAATTATAACAGTATTATATATTTAAAATGTTTAATATTTAATAACTTCCAGATATCAATAATTAAGTGTGAGTTGAAGTTTGATACATAATTTCTTCATTTAAAACGTAGGTTGGACCATTGGTTATGAAACATTCTATAGACGTTATAACATAGCATGATGTTTATTTGCTTAAATCACATTTCGTAACACTGTACTTTCTTTCTCCTTTAGACATCCTTAATCTTGTTTCATAACAGTTTTCTATGTTTGATTATATGATTGTATTTGTGACACGTTATTTTAAGAACCAGCCGTTTATGTACTATTTATCTGCTCAGTTATCCGTGTCACTTTGAGCATGATTTGGTTGCATGTGAGAGAGTCAGTTGGACATACGGAACCGCGTTTGAAACATCGGAAGAAACAAAATAAGTGTATTGTATATTTGTAATATAAGTTGCATATAGTAAAACAAGAGCCATGTTGTCATGGCCATCCCCCGCCGTACGCTTGCTCTTTAGAAGATGTGTTGGAGAGTAGAATATTTCATTTTTAAAAGAAAATGTTTAGTAGTTAAGACTGATGTTTAAAGTGATTATAGATATGAAACCCATGTGAAGACCTACTAATTCCTCTATTTTGAGGTCTACAGGTAAAATGTCAAGGTCACTGTGATAAAAATTAAGCCTGAAAAATAACAAAGGGCAATAGGGAGTTATCATTCTTGTGCACGCACTCCTCCCAAAGATCTATTCACCTATAAAGTTCGAGTTGTTATCTCAAATACTTTTGAGTTTTGCTCCGACAAAAAGTAGGCCTGAAAAATAACAAAGGACAATAACTAAAAAAATATGAAAGGTAGAGTTATCATTCTTGCGCACTGCACTCCTCCCAAATAAGATCTATCTACCTATGAAGTTCCAAGTTGATACCTCAAATTCTTTTAAACTTATGCTCCGGACAAAAATTAAGTCTAAAAAATAACAAAGGGCAATAACTCAAAAAGTATGAATGATAGAGTTATCATTCTTGTGCACTGCACTACTCCTCCATAAGATCTATTCACCTATGAAGTATGAAGTTGAAACCTCAAATTCTTTTCGAGTTATGCTCCGGACAAAAATTAAGTCTGAAAAATAACAAAGGGCAATAACTTAAAAAGTATGAAAGGTAGAGTTATCATTCTTGTGCACTGCACTCTTCCTCAATTAAATCTATTCACCTATAAAGTATCAAAATGATACCTCAAATTCTTTTAAACTTATGCTCCGGACAAAAATTAAGTCTAAAATATAAACAAAGGGCATAACTAAAAAATATGAAGGTAGAGTTATCTTCTTGGCATGCTCTCCCAATAATCTATCACCTATGAAGTTCAAGTTGATACCTCAATCTTTTATATGCTCGGACAAAAATTAAGTTAAAAAATAACAAAGGGCAATAACTCAAAAAGTATGAAAGGTAGAGTTATCATTCTTGTGCACTGCACTCCTCCTCAATGAGATCTATTCACCTATAAGTTTCGAGTTGATACCTCAAATACTTTTGGAGTTATGCTTCGGACAAAAAGTAGGCCTGAAAAATAACAAAGGACAATAACTAAAAAAATATGAAAGGTAGAGTTATCATTCTTGCACACTGCACTCCTCCCAAATAAGATCTATCTACCTATGAAGTTCCAAGTTGATACCTCAAATTCTTTTAAACTTATGCTCCGGACAAAAATAGCTAAAAATAACAAAGGGCAATAACTAAAAATATGAAAGGTAGAGTTATCATTCTTGTGCACTGCACTCTTCCTCAATTAAATCTATTCACCTATAAAGTATCAAAATGATACCTCAAATTCTTTTAAACTTATGCTCCGGACAAAAATTAAGTCTAAAATATAACAAAGGACAATAACTAAAAAAATATGAAAGGTAGAGTTATCATTCTTGCACACTGCACTCCTCCCAAATAAGATCTATCTACCTATGAAGTTCCAAGTTGATACCTCAAATTCTTTTAAACTTATGCTCCGGACAAAAATTAAGTCTAAAATATAACAAAGGACAATAACTCAAACATTATGAATGATAGAGTTATCATTCATGTGCACTGCACTCCTCCTCCATTAGATCTATTCACCTATGAAGTATAATGATACCTCAAATTCTTTTAAATTATGCTCCGGACAAAAATTAAGTCTAAAAATATCAAAGGCAATAACTAAAATTATGAAGTGAGTTATATTCTTGTGCACTGCATCCTCCTCATAGATCTATTCACCTATGAAGTATCAAGTTGATACCTCAAATACTTTTCGAGTTATGCTCCAGACAAAAATTAAGTCTAAAAAAGACAACAAAGGGCAATAACTAAAAAAATATGAACGGTAGAGTTATCGTTCTTGCGCATTGCACTCCTCCCCAATAACATCTATCTACCTATGAAGTTCCAAGTTGATACCTAAAATTCTTTTAAACTTATGCTCTGGACAATAATTAAGTTTTAAAAAATAACAAAGGGCGATAACTAAAAAATTATGAAAGGTAGAGTTATCATTCTTGTGCACTGCTCTCCTCTTCAATGAGATCTATCCACCTATGAAGTATCAAGTTGATACCTCCAATACTTTTCGAGTTATGCTCCGGACAAAAATTAAGTCTGAAAAAAAACAAAGGGCAATAACTTAAAAAGTATGAAAGGTAGAGTTATCATTCTTGTGCACTGCACTCTTCCTCAATTAAATCTATTCACCTATAAAGTATCAAAATGATACCTCAAATTCTTTTAAACTTATGCTCCGGACAAAAATTAAGTCTAAAATATAACAAAGGACAATAACTCAAACATTATGAATGATAGAGTTATCATTCATGTGCACTGCACTCCTCCTCCATAAGATCTATTCACCTATGAAGTATCAAGTTGATACCTCAAATCCTTTTAGAGTTATGCTCTGGACAAAAATTAAGTCTGAAAAATATCAAAGGGCAATAACTAAAAAATTATGAAAGGTAGAGTTATCATTCTTGTGCACTGCACTCCTCTTCAATGAGATCTATCCACCTATGAAGTATCAAGTTGATACCTCCAATACTTTTCGAGTTATGCTCCGGACAAAAATTAAGTCTAAAAAATAACAAAGGGCAATAACTCAAAAAGTATGAAAGGTAGAGTTATCATTCTTGTGCACTGCACTCCTCCTCAATGAGATCTATTCACCTATGAAGTATCAAGTTGATACCTCAAATACTTTTGGAGTTATGCTCCGGACAAAAATTAAGTCTGAAAAATAACAAAGGGCAATAACTCAAAAATTATGAAAGGTAGAGTTATCATTATTATGCACTGCACTCCATCTCAATGAGATCTATCCACCTATGTAGTATCAAGTTTATACCTCAAATACTTTTCAAGTTATGCTTCCGGACAAAAATGTCGGACGGACGGACGGAGACTATTACTATATCCCCCGCCGCCTTTCGGCGGGTGATAATAAAGAAGATAATAGTAAGCTGTCTACAGTCTTCGCTAATTCCCCAGTGCAAAGGAGAAGAGTGAAAGAAGAGAAACAAAGGGAGAAAGCGTAAAGTAACAGCGGGTGAATGTTGCACACTGTTACAGAAGACAATCCCATTGCTATAAACCGTTCTGTACATAAATGCGCCGATCTCTGCAAAGCAACTATTAGACGGTGTCGTCGTGCGACGTAGCATGTAATCAATGTAGCTAAACGAATGACGCTCATCATCAACGATGTTTCTGTCCTACACAAACAACAAAAAAACATTTGATTATCACTGTTTTACTAAAGGTAGAACATATCATTTGAATATTTTAGTTGTATCGTCCAGCCAAATCTTGTAGAGCCTCGAGGAACCATAGCGCTTTTTCGCCTCGTGTGCCAACAGCCGGCCACGGAGGGAGCGGATTTCTTGGATCTGATCCTGGGACAAATCTCGTCTAGGTGGCATGGCTATATGCAATTTTCCCACGCCTCCAATTGTACTGCAAAAAAGTGTGGACTATCTGCAAACTATTGCAAACGTCTGTTGTAGGGGTGGCAAACAATGGCAAACGACTAGTGTCCGTGTTTCTCCAAATGAAAGTTCGTATGGGTATGTATCCGCATGGGTATGTATCCGTGTTTCTCCAAATGGAAGTTCCGATCTACCCTGGAGGAGATATCTGCCGGGACGTCCCCGTCCTTTTCGAACTCTATGTGTACCACAATTGTACCACATTTGACCCTACTTTTTCCTACTTGACCCTACTTTTGTACTACATTTGTACCACATTTGACCCTATGTTGACCCTACTTTCTTTCCAGCATATATTTCCTCTAGGGTGGAACGGAGCTCCCCACGCCGTTTCAGTAGGGTCAAGGTGGTTAAAGTGTGTTAGAACAGGTACGTTAATGGCTTTTTTCCCTATTCCTTATACTACTATTTTAGTCTTGGAAATTCATTCAGAACACACGATTCGATAGATGTCTTTGCACAGCAATCATTTTTGCATCAGTCAGCAGATAATGCATCATTTGTTTATATATCTGACGTCAGAAATCAAAATGATACCACGGACGACATTGCAAATGTCCGTGCACTACGTATATATAGTTTGAACGCCGTACGGTAAAAACTAAGCATATGAAACGCTATAATTTGAGACGACCAATTTCACCAAAACGACTAAACTTTGGGCAGGGAAGACGACGATGACGTTACTATGGAAACACGAGATGGGTACAGATCTGATTCTTGCACATTAAAACGACCTTCAAAGTGCAGTATCCTTAATCTGTGAACAAATTAAATCTACGTTCTGTTCTGTTTTATTCAATAGTATCCCACTCAGTTATAAAAGTCATTTCATATTTCTATGATGTTATAACGATGTAGCTTCGTGGCATGAGTGATACACAGATTTTTAGAAAATCACGAGAACTTTAGCTCAAGTGATTCCGTAAATATGTGTATCCCGAATGCTGATAACAATGTTCGGATCAATCTACGATTGTAATGATCCTTTTATTATATACTAATTTTTCTCTTCAAGTAATATAAACTCTTAATTTTGCATTTATTTTGAAACAAAATTTTCATTCTTTTTTACCATAAAAAACAAACAATAAAGAAACTATTTTTGTTATCAAGGTTACAACTTACAGTACAATAAAGTAATCCGGTCGTGTTCTGACAGCGCGTAATAATATGCAGTGTTTAAACAGCTTTCGTTTTCAAATCAGATACATCCACATATAAAAGTAGTTCCATTCTAACCACATAAAAATTTATTTACACAAGGTAGAGGCGTGATACTGGTTTGGAAAACGTTGAGACTTTGATACAAGTTATGTATTTTTGCTGTAGGAAACAGTTTGAAAATGCGTAGTATCATACATAGGTTTATAATAAAACATATTATACAATAATGTCATTGAAATACAATCGGTGAATTAAGGTTTTTATATATATATATATATATATATATATATATATATATATATCAACAGGATAATCAGTAGGTGAACTGTATTAAATATTTAGGTTTAGGATTTGATAAAGATACAATTTAACACTACACGTGTATTTGGTTAGAAAGCAGATCAAATTATGTTACAATGTAATCGATGTAGCTAAACGAATAACCATTACAGTATACATGCACTTTGTCTGGATCGAATTTCATCAAAAGTAATTAGCGTTAATAAATGAAGACTGAATTCTTGAATTAGGAAAAACGCACTCTTGGTTTCCCAATTATTCAAGTACATGATCAGATTTACAGAAAACATTACTATGTTAATCAACAATATGTGTTAAAATGAATTACCCTTTTCGGTAGATTTATTATACATTGGAAATGAGAAATTCATCCCCAAGTATTAAATAAAGCAAGGAACTCAGTAATTTTCATCAAATAGAAAATGGAACGTATTCGAGACTTTCTAATACAGTATTGATTATCTTAAATCCTTCCATGTATCAAATATTAATTATAGATCCAACTATAAAAAAAAAAAAAATATCTTTAAAAAAAGATACTGGTAACCAGCTTGCTGATTAGTGTCTGAATGGTTTAACATTTAATATATTTTGTTGTTTGTTTAATAGTTGTGTAATTCCTGTGTCAGTGCAGCTCTTTGAAATATCACGGATCCAGATAATTTGTACAATCTTGGTAGACACTTACAGCCTTAAAACATCAGCGCATTAGACTTCGTTTCGCGGGCACCAAACCGAAACCGGATTTTACGTTTTTATTGAATATAGGATCTGTCATGGTCGAACAATCAATTACGAAATCTATATGTTTCCTATTTTTTAGCATTCTACTCTTTCAGTTTACCTTAAAAAGGGGCAGTGTCTTACCAATAGGGACAAATCGTTCGCAGGGGAAGAAAACTTCAACTGTTAAACAATCTGAGATCTAAAAAACTCGTTTCCGCAACTCCTTTCTTTACAATGACCTATGGGAGTTTAGCAAAGCATATAATAACCAATGGAAAGCCTAATTTTATTCCGCTTCATTACTGTGTATTGCACAGGAAGTCAGAGTGAAAATAAACGGCCTAACGGCTGAAAAAAAAACATATCCCCATATTATTTTGGCAGTCTGCCAGTTATTACAGTGACTCAATCTATCATGACGTCATAGATTGCTATAATCATGTACTCGAATTTCAAGTCTGTCTCTATCTCTGGTATATTTTCACTAGTTCACTAGTTCATAGCTGAACTAGATGATATCAAATGCCAGGAAAACAAGTTATTCATATCAATCATTCACATTTAATAACCAGAGGAACGCAAATATCCTGAAAATGTCATTGTATGGATACTCGTATATTGACCATATATACTAGGTCCAACGGATTTCTTCCAATTATTGGTTGATGCTATCGTTTTCTTTCAGAGACATGCTAATATCATGATCACAAGATTGTCTACTTATGGTGTCTTAACCATACTTACCAAAATGCCTCGATCTAACGACCCGGGTCATAAAAACACTAAAGGCATCCGAATAGAACCCCCGACGGGAAGACTGGCTTACATGAAAGAACCAAGACCATGACACGAACCCGCTAGAAGTGTTAGTTGATAGAAAATCAGTGATCGCAAGTATTTCAATACATACTTAAAGACAATGCGGTTTCCTGTGCTCTTAAAAAATCATACGTACGTAAGTATATTTTTAAGCTCAAATTCAAATATGACCTTTAGATTTAATAGGGACTAGTGTGTGCTGTCTGAGTTTAAGCCTAGAATAGTACTTAAGTATCGTTCGAGAGCATCCTTGAACCTCATCTTTAGTACGTGGATAACTAGTAAGATTTGCGGGGTTGCGTTCCGCTCGAAAAGTATTTATAGCACTTAGCCTTAGTAAGTAGACACTTGCTTTGTGCTTGTCTGTAGTTGGCTTCTAAATGCTATTTTGCTTTCCTTTCCTTACTTTTCAAGGACAATGCCATATAAATTTGTCTTACTTTGAGCTCATCAGCATGTTTTGCTGAAAAAGACGGGGTAACGTTGCAAGCAATTTTGAACAGAAAAGACAGAAATGTTCTTGAATATAATTTCTTTAATAATGGTGATTTTCTTATCATCTATCTACTTGCTCGGATATAATATTGGCCTGGTAAATTATAGTGACATATGTATATATAAATGAAATTTTACTATGTTGTATGACAATTATCACACACGACCGTAGCAGACGAAACATACTCGACCAATAAAAATACATAATTGCCCGGGAAAAGCTTTTACGACTACCTCAGAAATATTTTAAAAAATAATTTATTGAGCACTTTCCAAAACGATTTCTAAAGCTGATAACATATTTGTCCTCAAAATAATTTTATACCACTTGTTCTTTCTTTCAGAGATTTTAAGTTTAAGGAACTCACCATAATACTGGATAGAGGAATGTACGAAGAGTCATAGAGCTGTGGTGGTATTTCAGATGATTCTCCATGTGCAATCGGAGTTTGACAAGGGGAACTCACCCTTTCATTTTCTTTGCTTATGAATGAATTGAATGTTTTCAATTACAAAAACATTGAGGAAAAATGATAATACTATTTTAGCTGTAAAAAATTAATAGTAATAATAATATATTAACAATAGTTTTCTTCGGTTTATTCACAGACATTGGTCTTTGGGCGATTTACGTTTGACTCAAAAGTGCCGGTTGGTTGGGATGATGTCAATATAAACGAAATAGTATTTATGTGGGCTGTTTTAAAAATCAGTTGCTGTAATCAGTGCTACTGATGTGATATCCTTTAGTATATGCACTGAAAATTTGAAGCGGTTGAATTCTGAAAATGGAATATGTCGCGTGCCAACTGAAACATTTAACACACTCCTAATGCTGGTATTCCTGTAGAAAGAAGAGTATAACCCGAGTGTTATATATATATAATCTAAACTAAAACGCATTTCCACCAAAATCTATAAATTACGTATTGTAGTTCTAATCATAATTGTGTTTCTGAAAGTTTCGTGAATTCTGAAATTAATTAAATTAGCGAGGGCGTGTTTAATCAGTATGATTGAAACTTTATTCCACTCCAGGAATATGTAATGTCGGATACATAATCTTATGACATTGTTCAAGAGGAAAATAACACGCAATATCTGGCGAATCAAGTTTTTTTTTCAGATATCCTTTCAATTTTATTTTTATTTTATTTTAGCTCGAAGTAGACGTTTTCGGCACTAGGCCACAGAGAACGATGATCCGTTTCTGGTGAATCGTATAATATTTAAGAATTCTCATATGTACGCTGAAGCAGGAGCATTTCATGTGTAATATTAAATCAATTCTTTATAATGTTTTTTTTTCTTCCTTGGAGATACAAAAACAACCCCTTATAATAGGGGTCTTCTACTTCCTTGGAGATACTGAAGCAATTCTTTATAATAGGGTAGGGGTTTTCTATTTTCTTTGGAGATACTAAAACAATTCTTTATAGGGTTTTTCTACTTCCTTGGAGATACTAAAACAATTCTTTATATAGGATTTTCTACTTCCTTGGAGATACTAAATCAATTCTTGATAAAGTTTTTTTTCTTCCTTGGAGATACAAAAACAATCCTTTATAATAGGGGTTTTCTACTTCCTTGGAGATACTGTAGCCAAGGTTACACGGATGTACACAAGAATGCACTCGTTATGATCACATATGACACAATTATGGACATAACATCCCGATACATATCGACTAATAAATCTATGATTGCCATACATTTGATTCTACGTGCCATTGATAATTCTGCTTTGATCGTTTTTCGCATCCTTTTTACAGCTCACTTCGAATATAGCTCCCCGGGTAGCTATATTCGAATACAGATTCGCATACAGCTTCTCTGTTAGCTCTATTCGCCGAATGTTATAGCTCTCGTTCTGAATGAGGAGTTGTATTCGGGGTATGTTTTGCTTTTTTCGGATATCGCTCCCCGGTAATCTGATGGTTGAGGGGGGAGCTATTCATGATGGTTACTGAATACATATGACGTTACTCATGATAATTACTGACGTCATATTTTTTTTTATATAATTTTTATATAGAGGATGATAATTGTTTGTTTAGGTGTAAGATCGATTAATAAATTCAATGAGTGAACACAAAAAGTGACATTTTCACGAGTGGCGAAGCCATTATTGAAAATGCATCTATGTTCACGAATGAAATTGTACATGGATCTTTCACCAAAACAAACAATTTTCTTTTTAATTTATGCTTTAAAGGCCAGAAATTAACTTTGTTACTACAAAAGACGTAAGATTTGGCGGGATAACCTAACGTGCGTGACGTCATTTATGACGTCATTGCTTTTGTAAAACCCAGCACGATTGACGCTACGATCAGTTTATAACGTAGGGTCGATTTCAAGTTCCTGATAATTTCACTGTTTCAAAATATTTTTTTAGAAATAATCCACTGTTATTTCTAGGTGATCCATCGAAAAGCATTAAAGAAATATGTTACTATATATTATTTGGCGTCATAATTACTGACTATATGTTCCTGTTGAAGGCTACAGACTAAATATGACATTACTAATGAATATTGCTGATGAAGTCTACTGATGATGAATTTTGATGGTGATGACCTGCAACGAAGGTTTGTTAAATGATAATAGTGATGAAGATTGTATATCATCAGTTTGATCAAAGAGTATGCGAGCTGGACTCGATTTTGCATATACATTTTTCGTATACAGCTTCAGTGCTTTGACCAAATAGAGCTACCCCGGGGAGCTATATTCGATACGAGCTCTATAGGGTGTAACAATCGTTAACTCGGCTAGAGAACTGGCCCCGTGTTCTCGGAAATGTTTTAGTTAGGCTTAAAATCGAGTACCATACGCTAATAGCTTTCATTGAAACCTAGGGGACATAGTTGGAGTTTTTATATTCGGATTTGAATTCCTTATATAACAAGGTATAAACGAGGATAATAAACGGGAGATACTGTAGAATCATTAATTTCCGCGGGGGAATATTTTTTTGTGATTTCGTGGATGATTTATCGACGAATATTTATCTCAACAAAACTATTTATTTCATAGACCCCATATTTTGTAGAACATTGTTTCACCAATATATGTACAACGAAATTGATTTAATCAGAGATTCCACGAAATTATTGTCAACGAAAATGAATTATTTTACAGTACCCCAAAAGGGGCCTCAAAAAAGTATCATTGGCATACGCCTACATTATCACGGTTCGAGCGTCTCTCGTATCCGGGTGGTCGTAAAATGATCACTAGCCACGACATACCGACGTCGTTTAAAATGACATTGGTATATATGCCCTCAGCACATTAGGGTTGATCAATTGTCAGTATAATGAGATTAAATGCCATTCCTCTTGCCTATGGCGTGATATCTGTGTGAGCAAACATTGTATGTGACCCCTGTTGTCTGAATGACTGAAATGCTTCCGTGGGACGTTAAACCTAAGACGTTAAAAACGTTATTATTTCCGCTTAAACCGACCGACTTTTTTTTAAACAAACCTGAACTTTGTTTCAAGCAGTTGCGGAACGTTGTTTTTCGTCGCTTTCTCTTAAGAATCAATAATAATAACAATAATAAGGTTTTGCTACCGACCCTATTTTTTATTATTTCTTGAAAATTATCACGAAAACAAACAATGTTTTGTTTTTTGCCTATGTAAACAAACAATATATATATATATATAGTTACACAATGCTGTCACTGACGGTTATTCTTAAGACAGTGTATATTATTATAAATGATGCCTTCCGTTCAGATAATAGCATCAGAGAAATTTTGATATTGTGATTCCTGACAGGGTACATTTGTATTTGCTAGTGTGGGATTGTTTAATTGATCGCTCTGGAAGACTGTGCTGACAGATTGTCGACGACGATTTCTTATTCGTCAATGAATTAGGCACATGATTTTTGACAGAGTAGATCTAGCAGTTTTTGGTTGTTAACAACCTAATTATAAGCTTATTTCTGATTGCATAGTTAGATGCTTTCTGCCACTGCTCTTTTGATTTTCATTGCTGCAGTAATAGTTTGACTTGTAAACTTTGAAAATGGTCTGAAAGTACAATTAATAATACTGGGATAAGATTTTAATATGTATCCTACGTTACATAAGCTTTTAGCTCTTAGTACAGTCTGTATATGAAAGAACAGCTACAACTATCAGTATAATATTCACTGTTTAATCAGAAAGATGTGCTTCTTTTTTCGGGCCAATTCCCAACTCCGGATAGAAGCTGGCAATTACTTTCAAATACCACCAGTAATTTAGAAATTTACAGGTTATTTCTGCCAGGAAATCTAATTAGCGTTTAAGCCTTTTACGAGCGTTTGATTCAAGCCTAATTACCAAAGTGGCGTTTGTGTTTCAAGTACTTTTAACTTTGTGTAAACAGTTTCATAGATGCCCTTCAAATGCACGTGTTTTGTTGCAAAAACAGATCATACAATCAACACTGGCGGCTGTCGGATTTTGAACTTGATATTCATATATCAAACTAGCTTGCAATATATAATGATAAATAAGGAAAATTTGGTTGGATCATGTTGCGCACGTGCTGCACGTGGCAAAAGAGAAAAAAATAGCATTTTCGTGTTCTGCTTATTATTGTTGTGAGAAGGGTTGAAAATATCCGAGACCGCCAGCACAAAGGTTCTATCCTTGGTTGGGCCTTTATTTATTAAATTTTGTTTGTTGTATTTAATGTCCCACCGACAACTTCTTTCTTTCATTTGGAGACTATGTCTACTTGAAGCAGATATCGTGGTGCCACACTGCAGTATCACGTCGTAGACATGTGGCATGATACCATACCCAGTCACAATATCCTTACATCGGGTCAATCAGTCCTGGAACTACCCTTATATGCTGAGCGCAAAACAAGGGGGTTATTCCAGTACCATTTTGTATTACTTTGGTATGTCGCAAACGGGGATCGAACTTACGACCCCCTGCTCACGATGTAGACACTCTAACCATTCGGCCACCGGAGACGTTGGGTCCTTATTTAAGACAAGAGGCCCATGATGGCCCTAAATCGCTCACCTGAGATAAATAGGTTGACCCAAGGAACGTCTGTACCAATTTATTTTAAAATATGGCCAGTAGTTTTAAAGAAGATGATTTTTAAATTTTTCATTTTTTTTTCTTTTTGTTACCATGGCAACCAGAGTTCTATATGGATCAAGTTTATTTTTGCAATATTTGTGAATGTTGACCCAAGGATCATTCCTGCCAAGTTTAATCAAATTCTGTTCAGTGGTTTAAGAGGAAATGTTGATTAAAGTTTTCCCTATATACATATAAGGCAAATAAGCCCCGCCCCTGGCGGCCATGTTTTTTACGGATCGGAAATTTTTTAGCAACTTTGGTAGAGGTTGACCCAAGGAACATCTGTACCAATTTATTTTAAAATCTGGCCGGTAGTTTTGAAGAAGATGATTTTTAAAGTTTTCATTTTTTTTCTTTTTGTTGCCATGGCAACCAGAGTTCTACATGGATCAAGTTTATTTTAGCAACTTTTGTGAAGGTTGACCCAAGGATCATCCCTGCCAGGTTTAATCAGATTCTGTCAAGTGGTTTCAGAGGAGATGTTGTTTAAAGGTTTCTCTATATACATATAAGGCAAATAAGCCCCGCCCCTGGCGGCCATGTTTTTTTTTTACGGATCGGAATAATTTTAGCAACTTTGGTAGAGTTTGACCCAAGGAACATCTGTACCATATTATTTTGAAATCTGGCTAGTAGTTTTGAAGGAGATATTTTTAAAGTTTTCAAATTATTTTTCTTTTTGTAGCCATGGCAACCAGAGTTCTTCATGTATCAACTTTATTTTAGCAACTTTTGTAGAGCCTCACCCAAGGAACATTCCTGCCAAGTTTCATTGAATTCTGTCCAGCGGTTTCAGAGAGATGTCGTTTAAAGCAAATTGTTGACGACGACGGACGCCGGACGAAGGGCGATCACAAAAGCTCACCTTGAGCACTTTGTGCTCAGGTGAGCTAAAAAGGCTAAGGGGAAATCAATCCGTCTTGTTTATGACTACATATCACACATTCAATGGCTGTTTTGATTCATATGAAAAAGCCATTGCTTTCAAAAAAATTAAAAAAAATGTATGTCTTTGTTAGCTAAAATCAATTATGACCGTATTGCATAAATATATACATAGAGCAATTATCCTTTTCCCTTTTGCGTCATTTGTTCCGTTCTATTACAAATAAAACATCACGTTTACCCTCAGCACGTGGGTACTTTAATGAAGCACGATGTCGCGTGCGCTTCTCTTTCTTAGAACCACATCTAAAAGCAAACACCTAATGACTTTACGTATAAAAGTATCTTCCAGCGTCTGAGGCCGGAAGCAGTAATTGTATCTTGTTTCGTATCCGCTCATGCTGGAATGGTGTTATTCCGTTCAGAAAGGGACAACATACTGGGCCTCGGTGATGCCATCTCTGTCTGTCTACATCACTTTACTTAATATTGTTTCTTCGTTGAAAATACATTAAATTGGCGTCTATTGAAACTCAAATCAATACACAAGATATTTCAAGAGATTTAATATATGAACTGAACTATCGGGAATAATTCGTCTTGAAGCAAATTTCGGGTCTGTGAATCATCGTTTATGAATTCACCTAGACTACAAAACTCTAATTCTAGTAATTTTATCTTGATTTTTAAAACTTCCTGAACTTTCTAAACGGAAGGACAAAACGGTAAAAATCGTTCACCTAAGTATACCATGATCTTAATTCAAAATTTACAGAAAAAAAAAAGTTTCAAATGAATGTCAATAAAAATCTTTAGTATTAAAACTTTTAATAACAAGTCCAGTGGCCGGGTGCATAAAAAATTAAGAGGTCATGGGTTCGATCCTCGACCGCGTTATACTAAAGTCGTTATTAAAACGTATAATACGTTTGTGGTGTATCTTGCAACTTGTATAACGATGTTGTTTCGCTATCATGTAGCACTATATTTATCATAGCATTATAATTATCATAATTATTTAATTACCTTTTTTTTTTCACAACACGCTTCTATAAAACATGTCGAGTATATGTATCTGCAACGTAAATAATTAACATGTTCCGCTGTCTAACATAGAACACGTGTTTATATATTGTCACTATGTCCAATTCAACTTCACAACTTTAAACAAATCTCAAGCTTTTTAATACGCGGAAAAAGACCCCCGAACACACACACAAACACACACACGCGCGCGCACAAAGTTAGATTTCCCAGGCTCAAATAGTAACAAAAATAATAAAAAAGAGAAACATCTTGTGACCTTCTCTCTTTCAATGCAATGTCAGGACTATTATCTTCTTCTATCTATCTATCTTCTATCTATCTTATCTTTTGCTTGAATTCAAGAATTTTAATTACCAGGCTCGAATTCCACCAACAATACTTAGAGCTAAGAAATACTTAAATTCTAGGTAGATGCACATTCCACCAATACTATTTTATGAAAAATTAAGTACATAACTAAGCTGAAATAAATTATTACCTTAAAATCTTCCAATAATTGTTAAGAAATTAAATGTTTGGTTATTTAATTAGAGAAACAAGACTAATGAAATTCGCCCTTAAATATTTAAGTTTTACTTATAATTGATCAAACGAATTCAGTTAGAATGAACCGGTACCGGTGGCTGAGTGGTTACGGTATCTGCATCGTTATCGAGTGGTCTTGGGTTCGAATCTCGGTTCAACACTCCAAAGTCACTAAAATGGTATCAGGATAATTGACTTAATGTGATATTATGTGATATCATGCCACTTGTTTACAGCAATATATATATCTCACATATAAATAACATAACATATACGTTACTGGGCATAAAATACATACATATTTATAGCCACAATCATATGTGGGTGGAATAAGTAAGTCCCCTTATGCTATTTGTTTCGGTACTCTCTATGGGACGTTCTGCCCAAGTAAACAAGATTAAAAAAAATGGAAGTACTTTCCTGTAAATGACTGATGGATATTACCAATAGGCCTTATAATAGCTATCCAATCTCTATATTTATATGATTGTTAATGAAAGAAACACGATTCAACTCCGATTGTAAAGTTCGATCGGTTTTCATACCATCCTGCAAACAATAATAATGTGTGAACCCCGTTAGAAATGTCAAAACACACAATAATTATCTGTTCAAATAAATCATACGGGCCTCTGGCACTTCCAACGATTGCCTCATTACTTGGCAGATAAGAATTCATTCTCAATCGATAGGAAGACCTGATGGATGTGCTGAATAAAAAAGTGAAATGTCCAGTCGCTGGATGGAACAAATGTCTGGCAGCAACGCTATTCCTCATATTCATGACATAAAACAGATAAAATGCATGGACCTATTTTTGGTTTTTAAAAAAAGTGATATATTTTGTTGATAACGGAACATTATGTATTATATTTGCTTCAGAAA
>CM037780.1:33854229-33904229 GCA_021229015.1 Solen grandis | reverse complement strand
CGAAGCGACGGTAAACTCAAATAGTCAAGTCACCAAGTACTCATTTAAAACAAAACCGACTATATTAGATGACGGTGTATAAATTACAATAACCTATTTTAGCCCCAATTACTGTTTTATTTTTGCGGCCTACTTTTTACAAAAGATATAAAGTTCAATATTCGAGACTTCCCCGCAAATAACAAAATAATGAAATAAGAAAACATTTTAATTGCTGATGAAATATCTTGATACTTGATATATTTTTATGGTATAACTTAATTCAGTGAAAAATCAATGATAAAGATTTATGTGTATGTCTTTTTTAATCAATTCGAAGTGAAAAAGAATGTAAAGATTAGAATGTGAGTCATCAGCAAAGAAAAATCATATTACAGGGAAGACAGTAATCGAATTGGGTTTTTATCATCAAAGGACATGTGTTGTTGTTATTTTGTCTACAATGTATGACCAACATTTGTTAATGTTGAGTTACAATTACATCATTTCGCTGATAATTAAAACAACAAAAAGAACCATTAATTTGCGGTTAATGTCCTGTGTAACAGTAAATGACGGATCTAAGAAGACGGTCATCCCATTTTATTTCTTTGCCATCTACTAACATGTTGCGTTGCTAATAGCAACCAACATCCAAACGTTCGTTATTCTCCACTCCTTTCCAACATCTGCTGAATGATATACTTCTTTTTGCAAAATGTTCAAAAAACATAAAACTGCATTAAATGCCATAAGGTTTTCCTGCGGCTCATATTTTATATCTCAAAACATATGACATTCTGAAAAATTCAAAGACCATTTTCTATGGTTATAACAGTAAAAGCATAGATTTAAAATGTCTATTCTATAGGCCAACTGATAGAGGTATATTGGATCTTTAAGAATTTGAGTTGAGTGTAATCTTGATTTGAGATGCTTCGTGAAGCGTAAATCTGGCTCAAATTTCACGAACATGACTTAGCGTAACGTGCTCGTTTCCTTGGTGATGATACCTATATACTCATATTTCATTTCATAAGAATAATTGCCAGTCAGTAAAGTCACTATATTTCTCAACTTAGTTGTTGACTTTTGTAAAGAATGGTACTGGTATAGCTCCCTTGCTTGGCGTTCAGCATATAAGGGTAGATCCAGGACTGGCTGGCTCGGTGTCAGGATAATGTTTCTGGTTGTAGTATCAAGCCAGATGACTTCAGCGTGATACTGCAGTACTTTATCTGTCTCAAGCAGACATAGTCTCCAAATGAAATACTGTCGGTGGGAAATTCATATTACTAAAAGAACGAGCCGGTTTTTGCGTCGGATTTGACGCCGTTACCAAACAACACTATGCATACAAAATATTAATCGCCTCCAAATGTCTGAAATACTGTCGGTGGGACGTTAACCCAGCAAACAAAATATCACGGTTATTCAGTAATCATTCAGGAGTTGTATTGTTTGTTTATAAAAAATAAAAACGATTGCATAGTTTGCGAAAAATTATGGTGAATCCATTAAATTGGATAAATCTAAAAATAGCAACATTTCTGGGGAACACCGTATAGTGGGTTCTTCGTATTGTTCAAAAATTGGGGAATCTCGACTAGCCTCGCAGCCAAGTTACATTAGTGTTGAAAAACCACGAAATCGGTATTGTGTACCCATTTTCACTACACAGCTCCTATTATTAATTTTGAGAGTAATCCGAATCAACTTTCGAGTTTATGTTGTTTGGTGTTTATAGGAACGCTCGGAAGGAAGACGCTTTAGTCTGGCGTGCGTTCCCACGATGGTCGCGTAGGTTCCACGTGAAACGCATGATATATTGTGTGCAGTAATAAGTGGGACTCTTGACGTCACCCGATTCAATGTTAATATTGCCACACCAATAACGGACAACGGATTATACAACCTAAGTTTAACCCGTGCATTTTTGTAGCACCATACGTCGAAGATTTGTGATTCTTTTTTCAATTTGTTTGTCATTCCTGTAGAATGTGTTTAATATTGGTATGCAGGTCGCAGTGAAACTATCATTGTTCACAGTAATTGAAAGTTTTCATTAATTAGTCCGTTCTGCATTATTTTCCAATGCCGCAACTATTTCCCCCCTCCTTTAAACACGTGACAGCAATGAGACAACGGATTTTCTTGTGAGGAAGCCTTCCAGGTTTTGCGGTAGGTCGGTGGTTCTACCCGGATGTGCATTCGAGGTCTTCCTCCACCTGTAATTAGCTGGACGTCGCTATATGGCTGAAATATTGTCGAAGCGACGATAAACTCAAATAGTCAAGTCAACTTTTTCCCGGGATTCTACTTAAGCATACATTTATGTAGTTAACTAAGAACAGCGGTGGAAGACGAATAAATCGTTGACCATTCCCCAGTGGGGATCGAACCCAAAATCCTTGGTTTCACAGCCAAGAGCCACCAAGGTCTGTTTATTTTTGTGAAACCCATGGTCCCTATCCTGTGGATGGGCACTGGATCATGATTTAATTCATGTCTATTCAGACGAATCCAAACAGTAAATAACATTCCCGCGATTTCACGGGACATTTTCTAGTTAAACCAAAACAAACCAACCAACAATTTGTATGCTTAAGCTTTCTGTAAATCAAGTATGATGAAATGCCTTTTAATTATAATAATTTGAGATTTAACGAATTGATTTGTGCCCAGTAGTGTAGATTTCATAATCAAATTGTACGTTTTCGAATCCAACACAGTTAGTTGAAAGTATTCATTTATTACACGTATAGTTTCCATGCCGCCAAATTGGATCACAGTACCACGTGACTTTCTAAATATAGTTCGTAGCCAATGACATATTCGAATACAATAATTCAATTTTCAATTCAATCTTTTATTCCTCGTATGAAGAGAGCATATCGAATACATGTATTACAGTGAAAAATACAAATTAAAGAAAATGAACAAAGGAACATTGAACATAAACAGAATGGTTTAACCATGCTATGCAAATATCTTAGTATGAACTTACAACATTTAACCCTTAAACAATCAATTAATTCAAGAGTTGTAAAACCAGTTAACATCTCTGTTATTTGCTCACGGTGAGTTAGTCTGATGAGCTTTTCACTCTACTACACCGAGCTTAATACATAGAATGTTTCAGATTTGTAGTCTTTTAGCATTGTTATAGAGGCAGTGTATAATTATATGTGGCGTTATTTGGTCAGTGGTAAGCTGACACAGTGGATAAATAGACTGATAATGTCGACCATATAACTTTAACAGAATTCTGAGACGTGGTCTACAGTAAGGGAGATACTCCCGATACATTTGACCGAAATGCCAAAACACACAGGTTACTATCTGAACAGGAATGCAGATCATGGTCAGCTGTAATCTTGCTAATGTGATCACAGTTTGCCTTAAGGATTACTTTTTCCTTTACAGTAGATTTCTGTTTCTTACGTTTGGGGATACACTATTATCAATATATTCAACAATAAAAGTAATTCAATCATATTTGCTTAAAATTCGGTATATATCTGGGAAGAACTTGAAGCATTTGCCTGGGTTGTTCATATAATGTGAAAGTCGATGTTAAAAAATAAAGTCTTTACAGCATTTTCATGAACAATATTTCACATTTGACCAAAGAAAATTAGTATTCTTTTGTCTATTTCATATTCAATGGGATATACACCAGAACATGCGTTAGCAAGAGCGGATCTACAGCTCTGTGGAAGCGACTGCATCAATTTAGTACAATTGTCTGCAGAAACGTTCTAATGATTTAAGTTGTGTGCTGGTAAGACCGTTTAACAATTCACATCCATACAACGCTTTTTAAGTAAGAGAATGTAAACCAGTTCCGTCAACACCACAATCGACTAGACTATAGAAAGTCTTTCGTAAAAGGTCACACGCCCCTTTAATATTAGGCGAAAGATCCATGTATATATGACATGGAATGCCTAAGTGGGTCTACATATCTGTTTCTTAAATAATATTTTACCCAGGCTCCATACACGCAATACAGGTCTGTTTATTTTACAATAATTTTCGTCTTTTCACTATTACAAGTGTATCTGTCCTTTTCGGAATATTTATTGCATATTTCAAGTAAGCTATCGCGAGTCCACATTTACAAAAGGAAACGAGAAGCATATCGCCCGCTGATTTGGGCAGGCATAGCTCGCGTTGTTGATATGGAGACCGTTTGACGTACTGTTCGTTCATCAAGTCATTAATGAAAAGTAAATACAGGAGTGGAATACATACTTGGCCCTGTCGGGTGCCTTGTTTTTATGGGGAACCATTCAGATAGTAATCCTTGGGCTCAAAACAAGTTGAATAATACTTAAACACTGTAGGGTCAATTCCACCTTTGGATACTTTCAGTAAAAGTAGGGTGTGATTCACAGTGTCAAACGCAGTTCGGACATCAAGAAAACACATATACACTTTTGAGTGGTTTGCACGGGCGTAGTTTATGCACTCCCAGGGTAAAAATTATGTCATTCTACAGCTATTTTTCTTTGAAAACCGCCTTGCAATGAAATTATCTTAAACGGATTTGAAGTATATTTTTCTAATATTTCGATCAAGACCTTTTCATATAGTTTCAGTATTGTTGAACACAATGAAATGTCTCGGTGATTGCGTGGGTCTCTTTTATCCTTATATCCTTTTCATTTCATCTGGAACAAACGAGAATTTTGTCATACACTTAAATAATTTGGTAATTGTTTTCAGAAGAGTAGGTCTGTCATACATAATATTTTCGTAGTAAATATCGTCAAAACCACAGGCTTTATTACGTCGACACGTACATTATACTTTGCTAACGATTGTTTCGGTGCTAATGTCACTATTAGTTAGCACAGACATTAGATTTTGTTTTATGGCTGATAACTCTCTTTCTCTGGTTTACAAATAGGCAATATCAAAATTACCGTCCATTGATGACGAATACATTTTTTTAAATAGTTCATCTAACTTTAATTCATATCATTTGGATTATCATATACTGTGTCATTGAATTTTATCTCAAAGACAGGATTATTTCGTTTTCTTTTCCTAAGCTTGTTCACTAACTTCCAAAATGTTGTACTGTCCACCTCAACTGCCGTATCGAATTTCATTTTAAGTTTCTTAATATATTGTTGCACAGCTTTTTGGTGACCATTTGTGAAATTTCTAGTCGTGTCTCACATTGAGCATAACCAAGAAGAATGTGGCTTACAAACATGTCTGAAGGAAGTTCTTTTATCATGCTTTTAAGATTTTCAAGTTCTATGATTGTATTTAGATTTTCTGAGCGGCCCGCTACGGATACGGGCCGATTAATTTTACATATCGGAGTCAATGAGATGTCATCATTTATTAGTAGTTTGTGACGTCATTACATCCGTGTCTTGGTTAACATGCCCATGTAACCCAGGATGGTATGGTGGTGCACATTGTCGTTCTGCCATTATAGATGTTATCCGGAACTCGGCAAATGTGGGCTTTTCCCATCTAATCCGGGGGTACAAACACACTTTTACCGTTATAGCTTCACGGTGCACTACCGTTAATAATAGAATTAGTGCAATACTATGAAGTTGTAACTGTAAAAGTTTGCTTGTACCTCCGGATTAGCTGGGAAATTCCCAAATATTCTTAATTCCGGAGTAACTGTATTTCACAACAATTGATGGAAATTATCACTTTGCCTGCACAATGCAGTAACAAATGCAATTGTTAAGTGATATACATTCACTTCACAGCTAGACGAAATAGTTATCTTTCTCATTTTCTAGTTCGAATATATGAATGTTTGAAATGTTTTATGTATCCATTTATACTCACAGCTTCCAAATGGAATTTTGATATTTTAACGATTGGAAATGAGAGATTATACCTTCGTCCTCAATATTCCACAGTTTTATTTTCAATTTTAATCCATATATCACATATGTTTTTGTTACTTTAATATAGAGCTTAATATCACATGCCTTAACTTAACCGCCATCTTGCAAGTTAAAGATGCTGAGGCCGTTGGTTCAAAACCCGCTTGTGTTAAGAAATCACGACCTTCTTTGGCGCTAAGTACTTGTCCAACTCTCGAGCCGTCCAGACGGTCAGTATAATTTGTTAACAACTTGAGCTAGATATTTACAAGTTTAAGTAGTCCTCTCCCCTCAGTCGCTGACTGATACAGATGAACATGACTATGATGGTGGCACCAGTACTCTTAAAATATGTTCGAATTTAGTAGTGATTAATTACACGGGTTCGATCCATTGGTCCGATGTTGTATGCGAACGTCGCAAGTTCGGAAAAAGCGGCTTCTTTCCCAATCAAGGACGAGACGAGCGCCCCTACATGTACCAGTCTCTAGGTAACTCTAGGTAAAGACTTTTATAGTTAATATCTTCAGTTTAGCAAATTCAATGTGAGAAATAAATCTAAATCATTGGTTTTTACATTTTTTTTATTTTTATAGATTCTATTGATTTCATTTTTCCTTTGTCAACACGATATCGATAAAGTGTTGCCTTTCTGCGATACCACACCGTATACAAGTATCATTATACCACATGGACATTTCCCGACACTACCAGGGTACTGAGTGCTATGCCTAGGGAAGATATACCAGTACTTTTTAAACGACTTTGGTATGCTGGGATCGATCCCAGAACCCCCAGCCTGATCATAGCAGCGAAGTCCTCGCACCTTTAATCTATATCGCAGGCTGGAATTTCTTCCAAATGGCAAAGCAATCGTGAGGATTACTATTTCAGAGGATCACTTGAACTTTGGACGACGATCAAACACTATTTTCGGTGTATTTACAGAGGGAAAAAATAAGTCAGACATTGACTTAGAGTGAAGTCAATTGCGATTGTAACAGGTGAATATAGTTCACACAAAACCCTAAAGTTCCACTTTGACATTCAAGATACCATTTACACCGGGGACTGTTTTTTACAAAGCAACTTTGGTCGTTTTAGAGTCCTTAGAGTTTTTACTGATAGTGAGTATTTCAGCTTTATCAGACCTAAATTTTGATAAACCTGTCTGTCTGGGTAATTCCGTGTTCTGGTAATTACTAAATTGGTTGTTTAGAATAAGTTAGATAGAAAATATGTAATGTATGAAATTTTATCTAAGTTAAAATCTAACTTAGAATACATTTGTACATACATTTTTGTATGTGAAACATGTGACACAGAATCCATATGTCTTTGTCAATTGACTGTTCTCCTAATAATTAGCAACGATATACGGGTACATTTATTTCTAACATTATATTGAATTACGTACATCCTCTATTATACATCTACCACGTATGTTCCGCTGGGATATTCATAAAACTTATATAAGAATAAAGATATCTATGGAGCCCCGGAGAGATTGACAAATAACTGCTGTCCTGGTTATTAACTACAGCACACTGGTGCTAATCTTGCTTCCATTATACCAAATAACATACGTCCTCTAGGGGAAGTGACTGTCGTGAGATCATCTAAAACATTTGTATAACTGTAGAAGACACATCTAGTTGATGTGTGAGCAATGCGACAGGTCATATTTGAATGTCAAATAAGTGCTGGCTTGATTAATAATAATGGTACTAAAAAATGATGTCATGCGAATGCATTTTCCTCAGTGGCATCTGGATGTATTCTTGGATGACATATGTCGTCGCTAAAATGTTCAGTACTTGTATTATTAGTTATCTCCATGCGGGATAAATTGAATTCCACGGTTTGCTTATTTAAGGACTATTTCGCTAGGCGATGAATTTGTGAAACTAGTGCGAATAAATTTAATACAGCAGTATTCAGTAAAACCTCACTTTGTGGTATACATGTATAAATAATAAAGGCACCTGGCTATAATAACACCTTTTGTCTGTTAAAAAATATGGAAAAAAATACAAATTATGTAGCAGTAGAGGTTCTTTATTTATTTATTAATTTATTTATTTATTAATCTATTTACATAGAGATATATCTATGGTGTAATGCTAATATATGTACATGTGTTGGTATAGAAGTTTGTTATAGTAATTATGTTCATACTATCTGTATTAATAGGAAAGTAAGCATGGATATGTATGTTTGTGTGCTATACTGACATTAGTATGATATGTGTGGTTATGACATATGCTTCTGTGTTTTCCTTGTACTCATTTTGTAATGTGTGTGTGTGTGTGTGTGAATTTATTATATACATATGTAATCTTCATATACTGGAGGAAATAAAGAATATATATATAATGACACCTTTTGTCTGTTAAAAAATATGGAAAAAATAATATAAAATGACCCTCAAGGCTAATTTCAAATAAGATCCCTTTTGGTCTCAATAGCGAGATTTTACTGCATACTTAAGAGTTATTGCAGCACTTTATTATTGTCCATATGATGTCCCTAATGGTGTCTATTCACATTGCCTAGGAAACGCTTTTCAGAAATTTTAAAATTGACTGAACGTCCACATTGTTGTCAACATAATAATAGAAACAGATAACAATGGACTTTTTTATTTTTTAATACACTGTCAACTCATCGAAGAACTAAAGCTAAACCTGTCATTAAAGGGCAGTAAACGGACCAAATGAAAGTGACCGTTAAGCACAGATGGCTGCTAATTGTAGGTAAAATACCAATCCGCAAATCTATAAAAGTGGTCGCTTGAAATTTAACTGGATTCTTAGTGCAGGTGTCCGTGAGCACGGTTTCAACTGTATTGTCGAAAAGACTCGCTAGTTTTGGTAAACATGCATTTGTAGTATCTGAATTGTGTATCAATAAACAAATAAATGTAGCAGCACTACAATATTTGATTTAAATTTGATTTTATCCTTTCACTGACTAGAAAGGAATTGATAAGATATTAATTTTGTTGTCATATGAACTGATCAGAAGCCACAACTCATGAGCACGTCCCAAGAGGGAGACATCAAACGTTTGATTTGTGATTTTATCTGGTTTAGATAAGCATAGCAAAGTTTTTCAAATAATGAAATCAACTCAGACAGTTTTGAGATATGCAAATACACCAAAGCAATCGCCAAAACGTTACTCGTATTTAAAAAAGAGAAGATTTCTAAGGAAGCTCTTAAGCTGTGGATATTTGACTTTTTGGTGAAAAGATATAAATTGCCTTTCAGTAGTGTATTATTTATATGATTTTTTGTACTGTGTTCCCTTATTGTACACCCTATCACAAAATAAACACATAAATACACATAAATAGGTGGCATTTATTGATTTACTTCATTTCTGCACATTCAAGATTTTCAATGACAGAAAAACAAATCAAAGGTCTGAGAGTCCTACTATTGTGTTAAGCATAAATTAGAACAGTAAAGAAGAAAGTGTGGCTTGTAATTTTGAATCTCTTTATTGAACTCCCTCATCAAATGGATCATGTAGCTGTGAGGGCCGAACGGCATGATTTTATTTGCCATATCTAGAAACACATTACATGCCAGAGGTGCGTCAACTGCTGCACTTCACTGGCTTACGTCACACAAATTCATTTATAGTATTTTCGTACTTAAAGTATGGAATTGTTTTAACGATACTGTCCTAGTCCACGCCCATAAATTCCCGCCTTTCCCGAACCAACCAATCTAATATGCTTCTAGATTGCTCATGCAAATTTAATTTCAAATGTGGCTCGTGTCTTAAAATAGACATGATGTAAGCTCTTAACAATGACAGTGAAAGGACATTAAAGCGACAATGGCTATATGTAAACGCAAGATTTTATCTCTAAGAGGGATATTGAATTATTAAAGAGTATAAATGTTGTTTTAAAAAAAGCCTAAAACTGAAGTAGCGCCTTCGAAACAAGTTCTTACATATCATATGGCGGCGTATGTGGTCATTATTGTGAGAGGTGTGTGAAGTAAGCGCGTAGATCGTAGATCGTAGATCGAAACTATAACTAATTTTCTTTGTCGATCTGGGTCGTAGATCGTAGCTCAACCATTCAAATAAACCAAAATAAATGGTTGAGCTGGATCGTAGATCGTAGCTCAACCACTGAAAAAGTTCACGGAATGGTTGAGCTGGGTCGTAGATCGTAGCTCAACCGTTGAAAATATTGATGGAATGGTTGAGCTGATCGTAGATTGTAGCTCGACCATTGGAATAAACCAAAATAAATGGTTGAGCTGGGTCGTAGATCGTAGCTCAACCATTCAAATAAACCAAAATAAATGGTTGAGCTGGATCGTAGATCGTAGCTCAACCATTGAAAAAGTTCACGGAATGGTAGAGCTGGGTCGTAGATCGTAGCTCGACCATTGAAAACTTTCATAGAATGGTTGAGCTGGGTCGTAGATCGTAGCTCAACCATTGAAAATGTTCATGGAATGGTTGAGCTGGATCGTAGATCGTAGCTCGACCATTGAAATAAACCAAAATAAATGGTTGAGCTGGGTCGTAGATCGTAGCTCAACCATTCAAATAAACCATTATAAATGGTTGAGCTGGATCGTAGATCGTAGCTCAACCATTGAAAAAGTTCACGGAATTCATTTGTCGGGAAAAAAAATGCTTTCCCCAAAATCTGTGTACTTGTCAAAAAAATTTTTTATTTGTTAATTTTAATCTTGGATTATTGTACTCGTCGGGAAAATTGCATTTGTCGGAAAAAATTGCTTTCGTCGGGAAAAGAGTTTCTTTCGAAAATCTTTGTACTTGTCGGGAATATCTCATTCGTCGGAAAAGTTTCCGTCGGGAAATTTTCTGTTCGTCGGGAAAAATTATATGTCGGGAATTTAGTATTAGTTGTGAAAATTGTATTTTGTAAATATTTTTATCTTCGTCGGGATTATTGTACTCGTCGGGAAAATTGCATTTGTCGGAAAAAAATGCTTTCGTCGGGAAAGGAGTTTCCTTCGAAAATCTTTGTACTTGTCGGGAATATCTCATTCGTCGGAAAAGTTTCCGTCGGGAACTTTTTCAATGGTTGAGCTACGATCTACGATCCAGCTCAACCATTTATTTTGGTTTAATTGAATGGTTGAGCTACGATCTACGACCCAGCTCAACCATTCTATGAAAGTTTTCAATGGTCGAGCTACGATCTACGACCCAGCTCAACCATTCAATGAACATTTTCAATGGTTGAGCTACGATCTACGATCCAGCTCAACCATTTATAATGGTTTATTTGAATGGTTGAGCTACGATCTACGACCCAGCTCAACCATTCCATGAACATTTTCAATGGTTGAGCTACGATCTACGACCCAGCTCAACCATTTCATGAACATTTTCAATGGTTGAGCTACGATCTACGATCCAGCTCAACCATTTATAATGGTTTATTTGAATGGTTGAGCTACGATCTACGACCCAGCTCAACCATTCCATGAACATTTTCAATGGTTGAGCTACGATCTACGACCCAGCTCAACCATTCCATGAACATTTTCAATGGTTGAGCTACGATCTACGACCCAGCTCAACTATTTATTTTTGTTTATTTGAATGGTTGAGCTACGATCTACGACCCAGCTCAACCATTCTATAAAAGTTTTCAATGGTCGAGCTACGATCTACGATCCAGCTCAACCATTTATTTTGGTTTATTGGAATGGCTGAGCTACGATCTACGACCCAGCTCAACCATTTATTTTGGTTTATTTGAATGGTTGAGCTACGATCTACGACCCAGCTCAACCATTTATTTTGGTTTATTTGAGTGGTTGAGCTACGATCTACGACCCAGGTCGACAAAGAAAATTAGTTATAGTGTTGATTTACGATTTACGATCTACGCGCTAACTTCACACACCTTATTGTGAGAGGAAACCTGAGAACTCGGAGAAAACCCACGTGCCTGGACGGGCGACCACTGTACCCTCTCACGTACGTGATCAGGAATCGAACCCGGGACGCATTGGTGAGAAGCGAAGTGCGTTACCACTACGCTATCCTGGCATCCTGGCACTGTGATAGTCAGATCGGACGGGAAAAAAACATTGATTGAGAGAGTGAATACTTCATGTTATTCACTTATATTTGCGTTTCTTTTGTTGTTGTTGTTGTTTTACGAGTCATATAAGATGTCACTTCTATGATTACCGTAAAAAGTTGTAAAATTGATACTGGAATGACTAGTTGGTCTAGTGTCAAGATAATGTGACTGGGTGTTGTATCATGCCACATGTCTACGGTGTGATACTGCAGTGTGGCAGTACAATATCAGTCTCAAGTAGACATCTTCTCCAAATGACTGAAATACTATACTCAATAAATAATCGTTTCTATATTCGTATCAGTTCTCATTGCTTCATTTTACAGCATTTAATCAAAGTCGGAATATGGATTTACAGCCTCGCCTCTAATCCCACCTTTAAACGAATGCGCACAAAGGTTGATCACATGTGCAGTTAATTCAAAACGTATGCTAGGTTATCCATTAAAATCACATTGGTCAAAATATAATTCCATACATTAAATAATTTTACCCGCCTACAGAAACAGGTGCACGTATATCTTGCCCGCTAGAGGGCATTGAATTTGGATATCCGATATTGTCAATTTCGCACTCGATTCCAATATGTTGCGTTGTAAACACACACACACACACACACACACCACCACCACCACCACCACCACCACAAACAACAACAACAACACATATATATATATATATGTGTGTGTGTGTGTGTGTGTGTGTGTGTGTGTGTGACATTTATTGATTTGCAACTATTCAATAACAACCTTCGATTCAAAATCCAAGACACTTCAGTCCAGGAGTTCCTAACCTTCTGAATGTAATAACATTTGTCCACTACTTACCGTGAAATCATTTATACGATCCTAATTAGATAGGCGAATACGTTGTACTGCCTGAAGTGACCCGGATGAAAAGACGTCTCGTCTGCTCTGGCGTTATTGATATGTATTTATTTCCGATCTATCGGGAACATATAAGAATTCAGAGCATTTCGAAACCATAGGCAAACGGAATCAGATAACACATTGTGTTGGTTGAAACTCGTTTCGAGTTTTAGCAGAATTGTGGTGTCTCATAAAGCGAACATTTACATCCATTGCAGATGTTGGTCGAGCCAGGAAAACTAGTTATAAATACAGTTATCCCAGGGGGACAGAAAACATTGCATAAAACTCGGTACATGTGATACCGCTGTATTATAATAGTTCAGTCACGTGATTACTACATAAATGTCTGCAAATTGACTAGTAAATCTTTACATTTTTTTCTGTTACAAAAACTATTGATTTTTTTTCCTAGTATCTAGACAGTTTGATCTTTTCTTAAACCTCTAAGTTCACATAAAGCTTCAATGGCAAACGTTATTGAAAAGTAGTCATGGAATTATCTTGTATGATTATTTTCCTACCCATTTGCTGTGTAAACTGACAATAAGCCACTGAAGAGAGAAAAAAAAATGCTAGTTTTATGGGGAAAACTCTAGTAAAAAATATTGGTAATTACTTTCTCGTATTTTTTTGTGTGTACAACCTAGACCAAAAAAGAGGTTATGAAAAGAAAACGCATTCTTTTAATTAGTGTATTTTTACAATGAGCGATAGAGAAATGTCTCTAGGCCCGAAAATATATTATCATATAATATGAGTCAATTGAGTGTTTCTGTATAACTATAGATATGAATGATAATTCGTGATTGTTTAATCTTTTCATATAAGTTATTGAAATTATAAAGGTTATCTTTATCCCAAACACAAACTGCTGTTTAAAATGAATAATCATGTAAAGTACGCAAGCCTAATAACTTAAAGCCAATTAGGGAATGTTATTTCTAAAACACTTCAAATTAACCCGAAATTGTTTCTTTCTTTAATTTTAAAATTGTTTTGTTTGAATTAGTATACATGTATGCATGTAAACTTATTTTGTAGGAATATAATGCATGACTAAGTATGTGAGAAAGGCCCAAAACACGGGAAAGACAAGTATGTTTTAGATGTGTTCCTTTAAGTAGAACCAGAAGCCTATGGCGTTTCTCACACTTAAATATATCTTTAACTTCTGATAGAAGAAGGATGGCCTGTAACTATTTTGCAGCCGAATGCTTTTTCATACACAGCAGACCATGACAATACTGTGGTTCCTTTGCCATGGCAACCAGAAGAACACGATATGTTTGAGAGCAGCAGCCGCACACGCCGCCCGATTGATTGACGATTTATTTCACATTCACCGATCGTAATGGTACCAAATATATAGAATTTCATGGTGAAGGCGCCATGTGGGTTACGTGATCGAAAGATGTTAGGCCTCAATAAATCACAAAGTCAATCACAAATCAAACATTCTTAAGGGCCAAGTTAAAACTGCTGACTTAAGATGTAGTGTCTTACTAAAGAAAATCTATCCCTCATCTGAACGGTGTTTAAGCGCAGTGTTAAAACTAGATCAGAAAAAGAGAATAGGAACATTGTCTTGAACTGTAAAGATCAATTGACAATTAGATTCTTTTTCTGAAGGAATATAAACACAAGATGAAAATACATCAAGGTATATATCAGAAGGTATAAACAGAGCTCTATGAGTATCAAATAACGAAGCGAACTTTGCTGCATTCCATTATTTTTCTTCAAGGTTCTTGATACTGGGAGCCTCCGTGGCCCACTGGTTTTAATCTCTGACTTACTTCCACTTTAACCAACAATATCGTTAGTTCGAATCCCAATTTTAATTTTTCAAATTGTCCATGTGAGAAAGCCGAGGTTCTATTTGTAATCCACCGTGCATACGGGATCTTCATTCACCTGTAATTAGCTAGGCGTAGCTGTGTGACAGACATTGTGGCTACAATTAACACCAAAATAACATATAACAATAACTTTTTTGTAGTTCATTTACCTATAACGATAATTGTAACATTATTTCGACATTAAATGTGTAAACTCCTGTCTTGAACGAATCTGAAGTTTGCCTTTTTGCAATTTCCAATCAAAAGGTAGAAATGCAGATTGACAAAAATGAGCTGTAGAATTTCATCAGATCACATTACTACATAACCATTATCACACAATATATTTTTAGGCCGTCGTGGATCAATGTTAAGGAACATGACTGCGGGTCCGAAAGATGCGGGATCAAACCCTGTTGGGGCAAGGAATTTTCCAACCCAGGAGCTGCCAATTGGGATAGGTTTGGAAAATTTACAATTAAAAAATCATACAATACATACTTTTGTTACAATTAAATGTTGTTGTTGCCTGTAGTTTTCAGCATATTTCCAACCAGATTCCTGGCTCTTGCATCACAGAGAAAAGTGTCATATGAGATATATTAGCATAAAATTCAGTGGGAAACTTACTGTTTTCAAAAGAAAGCAAGTAAATCCTAAATGCATCCCCTTTACTCGCTGCTGCGGCTCTATTGACCGATCTTTTAGAGCGTACACCGATTAAAGAGGGAGTCACGGGTTTGAACCGCGGTCCCCACAAACCTAAATCATTAACTCTCCCTTGCTTGGCCCTCGGCATAAATAGTTGGTTGACTTGGAGTGGTTTGCCCATTGTCAAGATACTGTGACTGAGTGTGGTATCATGCCACTTGTCATGAGCGTGATACCGCAGTGTGACGGCTTATCATTTGTTTCTTTCAGACTAAATCCAAAAATAAATGACGAAAAAAATGTGAGACGTTAATTCCATCCAAACAAACAGACTACCATGCAGCGGCTACAACTTACGGATGTCAAAAAGCATTTTATAAAATTATAGCGGTCCATCCACCGTCAGGTAGACAAGACAAGTTTCCGGCCAAGTAACAATATATTTCCATTCAATGGAAGTATCGGATGAGAATGTCATCGGGAAGAAGTTGCTATCCTGGCGTTATGCATTGACTGCGCATTGTAAGGATGCTTCCTGTTCCGAAATAACAGTTAATGTTGCAAGCCGCCATAAATCAACAAGTATTTGGATACCTTCGGTTATCTTATCAATTACAAACTCGGAAAAACTGGCGTTCTGCCTAATTGTTAAACAGTTTGTAAGGATTTTGCATTATCACCAAGGCATACGTGAAGACACAGGATGCATAGGTAGCATTTTTGCCAGCCATTAAATATATAGCAGGCTTCAGGAGGATGTTTCGACACATACACAAAAAGGATAAATTGGTTGATGGAAGTGCGTTCCGATGTCCACCACTGTCTGTTTATTTAATTGATTTTTGTAGATTGTGCTCAGCTTCATTAATGACTCTGATGATATGAAATACGGATAAACCCAGCTTTTCTCAATGTTTCTAGAGATAAAGAATTTTTTGACCGAACAAATTGTATGAATGCATTTAATTTGACAATAAAGACGTGACAGATTCGTTCATCGGTTAATGTTATCGATCCCACTTAAAGCCTCTCATATCATAAAACAATTCAAGTTTTAGTTTGGCTTCAAAGGCACTTGTAGCTCCAGTAATTCTTTTTTAAATTAAACACGAAAAATGTTTTGTTTTTCCCAACAAAATGGCATTTTTAATGAACAATATTCGATGCAAGCATGGAGAGCCTTTATCTGTCTTTCAATTTTCTCGGTAAATAATTGTAAACGTCATGGCTGGCCATTATTTTGTCACTCGATATTTTAATGCTTAAAGCGGTTGTAAATGAGACCGTATTACAAAATTATGTTTGGCACATTAACGACTCGATCAATTCAAATTATTTTGTCGAAAAGACATTTGAATGAAAGGGATGCCGCTACAGTATTAAAAGTGGTCTCTTTGATTCCGAGGCCTTACAAAAACACAAAACCATTTTAAGCATTATCGTATTTTAAAATTTCCATTTTAGATACTTTTGTTTTCATACAAAATGTACAAGTGAGAGATACATGATTAGTAAATGGGCTCGACAGTTCAATATTCCGATTATTAAACAAGTCAAAACCGTAAATAGGCGATAGTGATGCTTTCTTTAATGCTCCATATGACAAGTGGAAATTTCGAAAAGTATTTGGATAACTCTACTGAATTACCTAATTCTATTAGTTTATTCTGCATGTCGTTAATTCGTGCACATAACTAAATCTAAAGAAAATACCATGTAACGACTGTTACGTTATTTCACCTGTTTCATTTTTTGTTTATCTATTATATGTATTGTTTTATTGGTTTTGTGTTTTTGTTTTTTTTTTCTGCGGTCAAATATATTCTGCGGTTCTAATAAATTATTGTTAATTAATTTCTATGGATTATATTTATCCTATGTCTGAAGGAAGGAGAATTCATTTCTTCTCTAACGCACCATTACATTCAGTCCTATAGCTGAAGATACTGCATTTACATCTTTAACATACGTAATTACTGATATATATTCCGAATTTTAGCGATACCAACCGGCAAAATTCGTACTAACTTTGCTGTTAAAGTTGTATCCCGACTTTACATCTTATTTTACCTCATTTCCAGCATTCCGCGTATGTACATAAATACCACATAATAAGAAAACCTTTTATTGCCTACTTCGGCTATTATCTCTGTTTACAACACAAGTCATACGTGCGCCCTTAACCTTTTTCTAATGAAGATTTTTCCACTATACAATTGTCTGCACGTCTTCCCACATTTCCTTGAAACCTTCGAAACAATTAAGGTAGAATCAGTCAACGTCTGTTCTTATCTTCTTGACAGTGGTGCATTGTTGTATTCACGAACGTTTAATTAACTCAGCCCACTGAAATATTTACATTCCTTTGGCTGGGTTAAATTAACGGTTATACGACAGTAACAAATTATGCTCAGTCCTGTATTCACTTAAGTCTTTTCCTTGTAAGTAAATCGAAGAGAAAATAGTAAAAATAGCTGATTGTTCAAGCCATCTCTGAATAAACGTGCATGGTGCCGTTTAATGACAAGTTTAATTCAATAGGAAAATAGTAAAAATGCAAAACTGGAGACAAAACTGGAAACAGCCCCTAAAATCACATTTAAGACTAGTTGCTCATTTCAAAATGAAGGTTTTAGTGCTGGTGGCGTTATGCTATAAGTTGAGTTGTTTTCGGGACGTAATTAACCCCAATACTCTCAAAGTGAAAAACTACAAATGACACAACTTTGCCGTTAAATTAATGTCTTTTGTTTGAAAGACAAAACCTGACATACTGAACGAATACAGCGGCGGATAACCTTAACTCAAATATTCATAAAAATAGTTCAAAACATTCTAAATGTATGAATATAAGGTATCTATAATTAGTTTTTTATTGTTGTTATTGTTTTTGAGTTTAGAACCGTTTGTAATATAATTGTGGGTGATACTGTGTTTAAGTAAAAATTTATTTCTTCTTTGTTTTTACTCCTTATAGTCATCCCTCTCGGCAGCTCCTAGGTTGGTTTAATACCTGTAGAGGACTAGGTTTGAACCCACGACCTTCAGATTATGTCATGTACAGCACCACTAAAACCAGGTACCTTTTTTTTATTTTTAACGAAGTACGCCATATCTGTTTCTCTGTCTTTCGATTCTAGTTTTTTTTTCTTTTTTTTTTATAATTTTCAGTAACAGTGACCCGAACCATGGCTCCTACAAATCGACAGAGGCATCTGGGTAGAACCAGCGACCTACTACAAAGCCAGTTCGAAGGTTTCCTCTTGTTTGAAAGCTCGCTGCCATACAGTTACTTTAAAAATGTTTTTGCATATTTGTTAAAAGATGCAATCAGTACATCCCCGTTGACGACAATAATACATAAAAAAGGATAGAATATTTTGCTAAAGACCATTCAATTGTTTACAAGAATACATGATTTGCATATTCCACATATCTTTGGCAATTTTCCACAGACCTTCCGTATGTCACTGTTAAGAAATCGAGGGCACATAAGGTGATTACGTAACAGATATATAAATTTTGATTCGGCGACGGTTTTTTCTTATTGAATTTAATTCCGATTTTGAACCGTCTTCGGGATTGCTCACTAATGCAAAATGTAAACTATGAGAGTACATGTAGTTTACTGTCATTCTACAGCAGATATTTGCACATTAATATGTACCAATTGAGTAAGCCTACAATATATTATCAATGTTATTCTCTATCTTATCTATTTCATGAAAATTGTATCATAAGGAAATATATTGGGCCTTTAAGATAATGGGAAAAGAAAGCACGCGATGTGACGCGACGTGGCTAATTCCAATACAGTCACCACTCGGGGGTTGTAATAAAATGACACCAAATATAAGTGTGTCTAAGACGTGAAGGTCTAAATCTGGATTTCACTATCGCTGTTTTTCAGCACCTTATCGATTAGCACGGCTATTGTTATTCTTTGGACCATGCTGGTACGGTAAGTATGTATACTTGCTTATTGAATGTTTTATCCAAACACTAAATCAATGCCTACACAACTAACAGACTGTAATTCGTATTCAAAGAAAGCACCATGTCTACTTACTTTCTCCTCATCTTTGACTAGATTGTTGCTTTATGACATTGAGTAATAATCTCTCTCACCTTTTATCGAAAATTGCTTTTAGCTAGGCATACATCTTACTAGAGAGACGAGTTAATCATTGCTGTCTAAATTGTTGACCAAAACATCTCGCTACAACAATTGATACTCTGGAGCGAGATGAGATATCAGGAAAGAAACTGCCCGGACAATTATAGCCTAGTGCCACGGAGGGACCGTAAAATTTCGACAATGCCAAAAAGGAAAGGAATTGGTAGACTATGGGAGCCTTGTCTTGCGAATGGGAAATGAAGGCCCGATTGTATTTGGAAAGATAGTATTGTAAGTGCATGTATATAAAGTCGATTCATTATCAAGAAAATATACATACTTATGTAAAACGCATAATGCAATCCATAAAATAATGAATTTTAGGTGCCTATACAACATAGTGGTAACGCACTATGCTTCTCATCATTGCATTCCGGGTTTGATCTCTGGCCACTGAGTCGAGATGAAACAGTGGCAGCACATCCAGAAAAGAAAGTAAAGGATTTTCTTTAGCGAATGCAGTTTTCTCCTACAATAATGATCATTCCGAGCTATCAAACGTGATACCTTAACGTAATGTAAACGATGTAAAATAAGTAAAAAAGTAAAAGATTACATATTCCCATTGATGTTAAGATTGAATATTAAGATGCGGTATAAACGTTTTGTGTATTGTGTACACCAACTTTTGCTTACTTTATAATGGAAAGATGCCAGAAAAGACAGAAAAAAAAAAGAAAGTGGGATACCAAATATAAATAAAGAGTGGGGTACGAGGTGTAGACAATAAGAAAATGTATAACATGAAATATTGTCTTTCAACCATCAAACTTTCTGTAAACTAGATACACTAGTAATGATGTAATTGGTTTTATTTAGAAATTGAATATATCACATGGACAATTATTCTAAATTATGCTATATCATCCGCTCGATATAGTTGCTATAGGCAACAAAATGGTTGGATTTACATTTATGTATTTGGGTATACTATCCTTGGTCACGACATAATGTAGTCGTTTAAACGGTACAAGTATATCTCATTTTTACTTATCGATCAGAACACAAGGGTAATTCCAATACTAATTGACCCGGTGACAGGACAATGAGCGGTATCAAGCCACTTGTCTACGGCGTGATTCCGCAGTGGGGCAGCACTACGTCTGTCTTGTGTTTAGTATAGTCTCCAAAACGATTGGAATACTGTCAGTATAAATTTTATATGATAAATGACTGATACTTAATTAAAGAAATGAAAAGTGAAAGAGTGTATATTTAAGAACTAATACGATATAATCGTGAACACAAAGTAAATGATACCCAACTTAATTATCCAGAAAAAATCCAATCATGTGACAAAACACGACAAGGTCAGTCAACTATTTCAAAGCTACCAATCTGTCACCTCCCTTCGCAATAAACTCATTATGCGACGTCCAATGACAACATAATCTAACAGTCACAACTACAAGTGTTGGTACGAGTGCGATAAGCATCGTAGTGGCAAACAGTTCATTATTTATTGCCACAAGCAGCGGTAGCTCTCCAGTTTCTTCCTCGACCGCCACAGCAGCTGTTTGAGTGATTGTTTTATTACGTCTCGTATTAGATGGCTTTTTGACTGACTTTATTCGATAGTAATCAACTTTTTTTCATTCTCGGTAATACAGTTTTCTTGTATGCCATTTGCGACTTCTGTTCGATTTCTGTTTGCTTCGGTTGTTTACAAAACACTGGCCGCTATTTTAATAGTCGTGTAATTTCAACATCTTTACAAATAAGACATTCGGTATCAGCTAGCTATCTTAAGGTGAAATCCCTGTAATGGTTCCGCTACATTGCGGACCTTATGCCCTTTCACGGAGATAACTAAGGGTTCCTAATGTTTCATTAGGGTATCTTGGTTATCTTGGTAAAGGTTAAGCGGTCCAAGACGTTGCGGAACCATTACAGGGACTTTACCTTAAGGTGCATTGTATCTCGCCATAATCATTGACCAGCACACTTTCGAATAAAACTGTCTAATCATTAATATTCATGGGAATCAACCTCACGTTTCATGAATAGGACTCGACGAATACACTGCATATTTCTTATCATTGACGGGATCTTTCTTTGGCGGTTCTGGATAGCGGGTGTATTGTCGGTGATAATAGTTGAAGCATCCTCACTACTCCGCCAAAATAAAGTCATCAAGTAAAAAGATAAATCTATAGTTTTACCTTCGGTGATTTTGGTAGCTAATCATTTTCATACACACACATGCGCATTAAAAGTCTGTACCAACAAATTTAGATATAGTTCAGATACAACGAAATTTGAAATTAGCATAAAAAAATAAAGCCAATGAATGTACTTACCAATACTTGACTTGAGGTTGACTTGATCCAGTATTTAACGGGAGGCGAAGGATCAATGGAAAAAATAATTTCACTCCACTTAAAATGGTGGTAGAGCAAGGTCTGTTTATAGTCTGAAAAGCAGAAAGCATTTATCTTAGTAACAATTTACATGGAATCGTTTGTGGGTGTGCGAATTCCCATTATCGCAAATTACAATTTATCTCCAACAGTAATTTTAGTCCTATTACAGGGTATTACTAAATCAAAATAAATGTTTTAAACATTCAAAAAAGTTTGGAAATTAAATTTAGACGAGAACTAAATAAGTCACTTTTATAGGGTCATCACAGTAAAGCGTTTCTTCGATGACGATTTCCGGGATAAAAATATATTTCAGCGTGATTAGGTGTATAATTTCGGGAGACGGTAAATTTTCTCCACAATAGAGAGCATCCGGCAAATTTCCGAACGAGACCCATAATTCAATGCAGCAGATAAATTTGCAATAACGCGCCACTTATTGGAACCATCTCCACAGTATTCAGTTTTCATGCCTCACGTTATCAAATTAATTGAATTTGAAAAATGATATTTTTCAATTTTGATGCAACATGATACGAGCAAATAAAGATCTTCCAAAAAAAATTATCAGTTGCTTTAAAAAAAAATTCTGGTCCATTATACGTTCCTTTCTGAAGAGGACCAAAGGTATCTTGTTCAAGTGATACAATCGAATATGTTGCTAGGGAAATTAAAATGCAATCTTCTTTATAATAAAATTAATGTTACAGCACCCATGGGGAAACTCCTTTAATTGTTTTTACTAGCATAGCGTGATATTGTGTGATATATTACTCTGTTATATAATTCTTTAGCCCAATTGTAATATTTCCCTTTCGACTGCAGAGTACCGTGGCGCCAGAAAGTATTATCAAATATCTGTAGAACACACAAAAGTGTAACAGTGTTTCTAAGAATTAACAAATTCATTCCTCGGGAAGTTAATAAACATTTCCCAGAGAGACTGCGAGATAATCTCTCTCCAGATGACCGCTTTCGATTGCAATAATATTGTTTGCCTTGCTGGAACATTTTCCGGCTTACAAAACTCTGATTTTCCATGATACTGGAGCATTAAGACGTCAGAGTATGCATTTGTCACAGTCTCAAACAGTAACCTGTTTAGTCTGCCCATGAACACTTGAGACCTTCTGAAAACGGTTGAGTTTCAAGAAACAGTCCACTGGTTGTGGTGTCCTGAAATTTTATTTTAAATTAAACTTTACTTATTTTATGTCGATTTCGAAACAAGTTAGTTTAAACATATTTGTCAAAATATTTACAAAATAAACAAAACGATAATTTTATCAATATATTGCAGATGTACAAATGGCAAAAGGGTCTGACCACAAGTTCTCATAACTTTGATGAAGGTCATTCCCAAACCATTTCTTACAACTTATATTAATCTTTCTAGATGGCCTTGTTGGCGGCGAATGTGGTCATTATTGTGGGAGGAAACCGGAGGGCCCGTAGAAAACCCACGTGTCTGGATGGGCGACCACTGTACCCTCTCACGTACGTGACCAGGAATCGAACCCGGTACGCCTTGGTGAGAAGCGAAGCGCGTTACCACTTCGCTATCCAGGCTTCCATCCGGTGCTATTTTATTACGGAGTGATACCAAAGTGAGGTAGCACTTTGACTGTCTCATAAAGGCAAACTACCCAAATGACCTAACACTGCGTTCTATTATAATGTAGATAGGCAGATATACTTAAGCTGGGTTGCAAAAGTTATTTCCCTTGTTTTGTTTGCTTCATTTGATTAATACCGGAATCTGCAAGAAGCGTTTAAATTCAAAAAGCTATAAAGGTATGTTTTAGGTTGAAATCAGTTATTAATGTTTTTGATAATTTTACTCAGATTGTTGTTGGTTCTCGAAGGAGTAGGCCGACTGTTTTATAATACGGATTTATAAGAGATGCGTATCATAATGCGAGGATCCCACCAATCGTTATTTTAGGCTCTAATATATATGCCCAAAATCCCATTACTAAAATCTCTTTTATCAGTATTATTAGTCAATTCATATTTATCATACGCTAATTGTTTCTTGGCTCAAACTTTTAAACATCATTGTCGAAGAAGTTTGGTCAAATATCATCATACAAGTTGCCCAAAGAAAAATATCATATATCTTTATTGTTATATAGTCTCGGCTGCATTGTGCCATCTGCTTTTTTTTATAATATATTTGTTAGTTTCATCTGCTTTGTCAAATATTGTTTATATGTAAATAAAGCTAGTTTAGCTTTATGGTAAAAGTATCACCCGGGTAACCGCTCGGTCTCGTGTTCACTACACTTCTGAACATTAGTCTCGTACTCAAGTAAGCGTAAACTATCACCTTTGAAGTGTATGCTGCCGTGGTGCTGTTGATCCGAAGGTTCGAAAACATACATGCAGCAACGCCCCAAGGAAGGAACCGTCAAGATGGATGTATACAAATTGTGATAACCTAATGTCCCTAACAATATACAAAGAATATAGAAAAGCTGTCTGAAGACCGACCTTTTGGAAATTGTTTCCTCGGTAACAAATGACTAAAATGCTGTCAGCGGGACGTTAAGGTAAATGTTGTTATGGTTCCGCTACATTTCGGACCTCATGGCCTTTCACGGCGATAACCAAGGTTTCCTAATGTTTCATATGTTACCTTGGTTAACTTGGTAGAGATTAAGTGGTCCAAAACGTAGTGGAACCATACAGGGACTTTACCTTAAATCCAATTAACAACCATCTAAGATTCAGTGAAAACAGAAAAGGAAATTTGTGTTCAAGTAAATAACTCTGCAAACTGTTTTGTGCCACTTTTTGTAAATAAAATCGATGTGCTTCATAATATGGCAATGCATTTGTCGTGAATTGTAATTGATTGATACATTTGATATCCTAGAAACAATTGAAGGTTCATCTAATTTCGAGACCTCTCGCTGAGTAAGAATTTCATTTATTTCATTTTACGAACTCGATTTCTATACTACACACAAAGATGTGTGTGTGTGTGTGGGGGGGGGGGTTTTTTTTGATATAAACTTTGAAATGACTGAAATTCAACGGTAAAATCATAATCTCACTAGTAACGATCATACATTGAACCTTCATGAATTACTTTTTGGCATATTTTTTATATATCAAGGATTGAACTCGAAAAAGCCTTTTAAATTGATTGTGTGTGTGTGTTTCTGTATTGTATTTCGGTTGATTTTTTGTCGCCATTTTTGTTGTTGATTTTTTTTTTACACATTTCTTTGTCAAACTTTAAAAATAACATACTGAGACAATCTTAAGTTGTCAGTTAGGTATCAAAATTTAAAAAAAATATCTAGAAGATAAAAGATAAGATAGAAGATAAAAACACTGACGAAAGCAGCTGGTATGTTTGTGTCCAGTGATGACAGAATCATTCATTTCGGGCCATCGTGTACTGAAAAGTGAAAATGGCAGAAATTTCGAAAAAAACTCGTCTAATATTCATTAATTTGTTAATATTACACTAATGATAGCCCCTCTATCATATCTTTCCAAAATGTATGTTAACCCTTTATTTCATATGGTAAGACTCATTTAGATGCACTGGCAAACAGATCAGACCCTGACCAGACAGCTCCTTGAAAGACCTGTCTTATCTACTTTAATTGTTCAGCATAGAATATTACAGCTCAGATTCTGTGAGTCTGTTTAGCAAAGAAAAAGCCTTTTATTTCATATATCATTTACAGTTCAGTCAAATAAAAGTCATCAAGGCCTAATTTTGTACATGAATATTCATGAGGTAAAGGGTTAATACGAGATAATTTTCAAACTTAAGGTAATAGATCAAAGCTTGTATTATATTTGCTCATCCAACATAATTTTAGTTGTAACAAAGTTTGATAGCAGCAACGAAGATATCTTTTATTAATAAAAGCATCGGATAAACGTCATATTTTCAAAGTCGTATCAATACGATAATCCTAGGGCCATTATATAACTTTTTTTTTAAAAATCTGCAAGAGTTTATTTTATTAAATGTTTCAACCGGCACCCAAACTAGTAATTACTAAGTGAAAACCTAGAAACAAACTTTCATCAAGGTCCAAACCAAAACCTCGATAATAACTATTGATAATAACTATATTCTAGAATGTACATTTGTTGTTTGTTTGGGTTAAACGTTTCACTAACAGTATTCTGGCCATTTGGGCAAATTTATCTGTATGAGACGTATACAGTAGACCATTTGCCATGCTACCACAACCAGTCACATTATCCTGTCACCAGGCTTATCAGTCCTGGTACTACACTTCTATGCTGACCGTCATGCAAGGAAGATATACGAACCCACTTTATCCCAGGTATGAGGAGGGCACATTCTATGAATATTTTACTCAATTGTCAACGTTAGTGTAAAGAGATAAGCCACACAAGAGAATATCCACCTGTCTGTGATTAAAAAGACTAGAGAACATTACGAAAGTCTCCTGTTCATTGACAATAAACACGAATTCCTAACGATAAGATATATGGCTCCTTTGTTCCACGTATATTTCACAACAATAACTACAGAACACAACAATGTTATCTAAACATTATCTTGTCAGTTAAATATTAAAGATATGCTCCTCTTGATGTTATTCAGTAATTATTATTCATCCATTCGCTTTTGCAATAAATCTTTCTAAAATTCTCATGAAAAGTCAACTTCGAATACATTATTGATGACACAGTCCCAACATTTCAATTCAATGCATTAATTTAAAGGTAGTACAGTCTGCCGAGGTTGTTGTCCAAGCACAATGGATTCCATCAGTCATTTCATCATAAATTCTCTATTATGACTCAGAAGAGTCCTAGGAGAGTAATGTTAACAGGAGATAAGTGATATTAATTAAACTTCATACAGAAATAACAGTTGGCCCTTCCCTTTTTATGTGTCACAATCAGAAGTCATGTCTTGTAGTGACCTCACTTTATCGCTTTGAAAATATATGTATTTGCACGCAATCGCATGGGATATTTAATTTGCAGTTGCATTATGCATTACATGCACGCAATAATTTGTTAACTCTTTGTTAATAAATGCCTTGACTGAATAAACTGATAATTTATTTGATAACACTAATAATGAAGTTGGTGAATAACTAGCAGTAACAACAATGCATGCAACGTAACAACCATTACACGGGAGAAGGTTTAAATAAGCTTCGGCTTTCAATCCCATCCCAAAACTTTACTCTTAATTTGCTTGATTTAACCAAAAACAATTTAGCTGACTTAAAAATTTCGACGAAACAAACAAAAGTCACATTATGTTGATTTTTTTTTTTTTTTTTTTTTTGTAAGTGAACTTGTTAATCTTTTTCCCTTCTTTTTTTTTCATAATGTATTCACTAGATATTCAAACTTGGATACTTGAAGATTTAAAATATTTCAAACAATATTTTTTTCTGCTTTTTGTATGAAAATTTAGCGAATTCTTAATTATTTCCTGCATTTTTCCCTGATTAAAATTATGTGAAAAATAATCTTTGGGCTATTTTCAACTCATTTTTCATTAACAACAGCATTCCTTCAAAAATACCCCGGGAAATAAAATCTTAACTAATATACACATACTGATTCATTGGCAGGTGTGTTCGTGAAAATATGACAAACTTAAGTCCTTTTTTAATGAAAAGCAGCTTTCGATTCTGAATGAGTTTTGTGTTTTGACAAAGTTGATTTAGTAATATCATGGGAATGTATATACAGAATATGTTGTCAAACATCCTTCTTAATGAAACACCAGCTTTTTTAAGGCAGGCTGACGTACCACAATGAAAACGAATTTCGATTAGAAAGGGTAAAAAAGTGGATTGAATTACGAAATAACGCAATTTTAAAGTGTGAAACATTGTAAGTGTGCAGGTTTGAAAAATTCATATAACTTTTGACAAGCTGCGTGATACAATTTAATATATCACAAAAGGTAACCATTAACACTGTTACTGTATGTTTCTATATTTCTTTATTCATTTGATAAATATAGCGGATTCTAGAATAACACTACTTTCTGCTTTTGTTTAATTTTTGTTCGTTGTTCAGGGATCGACAAACTGTATAGTATTATTAAGTAATTATGTGTTTTACGCGTCGTGTTAACAAAAAAAAAACTGTAACTCCCGGTGAGAAACAAATTCAATTTAGAGGTAAAAGACTTCAATAGCTGCTTAGAATGCGCTATAGTTTATTAAAATCATTTATGGCGGAAAGAAAGAAATAATCCGAATTTATTTCCGTGAGATTAAGGTTTTCCCATCAATAACCTTAATAGCTATTCTAAATCACGAGGATAATTTCACATTCTTAAAATAGACACTTTAAGTGCCCGCGATTTTACTTTCCACTGGGAAAAGCACCTGTTAATGTACTAGTAGTTTTGTATTCTCTTCAACATCGTGTCTTTTATTTGTTAAAATTTATGTTAATATACTGTTATGTGTTATTTGTTATTTTAGTAACATATTTTCTGGGGAAGGGCTGAAAACGTTATTTAGGAGAAATTTGTTTTAACATAAAACTATAAAAAATCATCGCCAATTTTTGGGGCAGTTTCAGAACTTTGTGATTAAGGATTGGCACCTTATTAAGTTTTCAAGAAAGAAAAATCCTATAGGAATGCCTTTCTTATCTAAAGGCATATATAAACAGTGATATATATTTATAATAGCTGGGAAGTTTCAATTTTCGGAAGTCATCACTCTTTCTAAAAAACAACAGAATAATAAAATGATAAAATTTATAAATGGTATTTCTGTTTGATATCTTACTTTAAGAGTTATTGGATCGTACCACTTAACACAGGGTTTTAGATCATAGCTAGAATTTAGAAAGAATATTACGTTTTATAATTTGTTTTTATCTTTTGCAATAAAACAAAAAGAACTATTTACAATCATTTCAATTGAAGAGAACGAAATTTATTATGGCTAAAATGTGCCCACATTTTTACACTTTAGGTACTCAAGTACACCATGCATTTTAGCCAGTGCGGCGTATATTTTAATATAGCCATATTTAGATTATACAGAAAACAATGTCCGCATAAATCTCAAACTTACTAAAATGGTTATGAACTTTTAAAGAAAGTCATTTCTGGTAACTCTAAATATATCTTATTGTTATGCATTATAAACAGCAAACTTACAACAACAGACCAAAGTTAGAATTATTAGGGTGGAAGTAGGAGAAGTAAATGTGGCATTAGAAGTAGCAGGGGTTTTAGAAGCAGTAGTATTAAGAATATATCAGGAGAAGATCTCGTAGCAGAGTAGTCATTGCAGTTCACCTTACATATGATTAAATATATGACTAAACTTTAAAATCGAATGAGAATATAATGATAATGCAAAATCTTTCACCGAGCAAACCTTCAAACCATTTTATACAAAGACCCCTTATGTTTTACAAAAATAGTCAAACGCTTGCATGATTTTCATATCGCCTCAAATATTTCAGAGTCTATTTTCAAATCATAAAAATTACCAATTCTGTAGCTTCTCATGTTTTTATCTCATAAAAATAAGTACGTAGTTCGTGAGAGGTAATAAATACTACCTTTCTATAGAAACATATCTAATGCTTCTTTTCCAGCCCAAAGTCACGGATGCATATATGCGTTAGATCGCATGTGCCCGATTTATGAAGTACTTACTTCAAAGGCCTGACAATAATCTTTGTACTGGAATTACGATTGGAATTGTGTCAGTTTATCTTTTCTGTGCCAACCGTACATGCTTTGCCCAATTCTATTGTACACCGAAAGTACTGTAGCTTCTTCATACCTTCCTGGCCGTACAACAGACGTTCTATAGTCAGTATACATGCGGTACCCCAAACATTCCTGGCTAAGAGTTATGCCAAAGCTCGAACCTGGCACTAAGTTATACAGTGACCCTTTGATTAGGTAGAACACGCATTTAACCATTTCCGTTTTCCGAAATATTTCAGCACATAGCTAGGTTGACATAAATATATATATTAGTAACTAAAATATTTGTTAAGAAATGAAACATGCTATTTTTTATATGAGAAACAAGAATGATAAAAAACACCACTCAGAATTTCAGTATTACTTAGCGCGGAATTAGACCCAGATTGCGGGATGACTGCACAAACTGTTACATAATACTGTGTATAGTCTATTGGCTAGGTAAAAGTGTAAGCTCTACTCAATGGGATCTCTTGAGTTCGAGTGGTGAAGATCGCTGAATGATTTTAATGTTCAGATAAATGACCTCCGTAACTGAAAGGTGATAGGCACTCATCGCTGCTAGTTTGAGTTTGAGTGGGGGGGGGGGGGGATTGGGCGTAAACCGCTCCCCCGTTAATCCACCTATGGGTATGGTGACACTCGCTAGCCTTCAAGCCTTTGGTAAGTCGGTGGTTCTATCCGCGTACCTCTGTAACCTTGGGGACTTGCTCATCTTTAATCAGCTTTAGGTCGCTAAATTACGGAAATACAGTTGTTGCGACTGTAAACAACAACACCAACAACAAATCTCCACGGAACTGTCTGCGTATAAAACTGATGAATTATGCAATTAGATACTCAGTTTCTAGCATCACCATAGACGCCTGCACTTTGTTTTACACCCAGGTCTCGTGCGATACGACATGCTTCATATCAACGGAATTAATCTGTGTATCTTTCTGCAATGGCGGTTATGTAATTATCAGTTCCCGTGAAGCCAAGTTTTTAATACGATAATATTATACAGTCTACGCATGACAGACATAACATTTTAACAAGAACATGGTTTTTAAGGAACAGTTGTCATATATGTAAATGATTATTAAGGGCGGGTTAGTCCAGTCACGTACGTCACTTCGGGTCAGCGGGCAGAGTGTTCGAATCACTTTGAAGCCACAGGTTCAATGCAGAAACCGCCAAGAGTATAAGGATTTTTTTCTTTCATTTAAACAAAGTTATTATTCATAATTCTGCCACGATACCTTCACTAAAATTAGTACTTGTTCGTGTTTTGTTTAACTGGTTGTTCCATTCTTATTTAGTTGTTTTTTACACCTATCGGGGATTAATGATTTTAATTTCTGGACAATTGTCCGCCCGGGCCATTTTAGTGTTGTAATATGCTGTTCTGTTAGGCTGTATCTCCTTTTTTTCGATTAGGGTTCATTTTGGGACGTATTCCGAAATTACTTACGAGTCCGAATATTTCCCATTTAAACTGAAATTTGATTCCTTTTTGACACCCCGAAATATGTATTTATGAAATCAATTTATTGAGACATATGAATACCTTCTTTAGATCCGCTTTAAAGGCTCAGATGTCTACCCGCCTTTAAATATCTCATAAAAGACGACTCTAATGTGTCTTCCCGCCTTTAATAAATAAACCACTGGCCTGATTTTGTTTTCCCCGACTTAGTCACCGACATACCCCCACTTTCTATCGACCTCCTGCATACATCCCGATACCAACGCGCATTAAGCAACGTACCAAAAACAATAATAATCTTCAATGTTCTTTAAAATGGTTAATAAACTGAATTGCCTTTCATTTTAATTTTTACTTTATCATGCACCGCCTTTTTCACTAGACATTTTGATTTAAATCTTACAGCATTTGAAATATGTCTTCAGTTTATTTCTGTAGGATCCTGGGAATTGAATTATTCTCTCCCAAATTCTCCTACACTACCAAGCTCTGTATGTTTGCACTGCTTTATTTTATGTCTGTTTGCTACCACATATTTTCAACAGAAAACCATAAACCCGTCAAGTTTCATTTGTGCCTACATGCCATAAATAACAAAGTTGATATTTCAATTTCCCCTGAAAATAATCATACAAGACAATTGTGAATCCAAGATATAAAGTTCCCCTCATTTCTATTCCTGCCGTACCCCGAGACTTGGGCTCATTTCTACTCCTATAATATAAAAATAATAAAAATGACTACAAAGAGAGAGAGAAAACATTTGTCTATAAAATGAATAATAAAACATAAATAAAGTGAATCGCTACTACAGAAAATAAAATTTGAGGTGTTTCTCCACTCATAACTTGCCTTTAATGCAGTTGTTTTTATTGATAAAATTGTTAAAAATGATGATGAGAAAAAGAAGTTGAAAAAGTAGTAATGATGATAATAAAAATATGATAGTGTTCATCACCATGGAGATAATAAATGATGATAAAAATAATGAATTGTGATAATGGTGGTGGTGGCGGCGGTAGAAGTGATTAATGGAAGGAAAACGAAAAAAGAACATGATGATGATGATGATGAAGGTGGTGGCGTTGGTGTTAAGGATGAAGCAGAAGAAATAAATAGAAGAGGAACTGGAAGAAGAAGATTATGATATCTCGGTCCACGAATTTAAACCAGTGACGCTATTTTCACCCCCCCCCCCCCTCCCGCACACACACACACCCTCTTGTCTCTGTGCGGCACACCGCCAAAAAAAAAGAAGGAGACCTAAACAAGACATGGGGTCACTCGGGTGTTCTTAATGGGGTCACTAACGATGTATGGAACGACCACGATAATAAGAAGGTCTCAAATGATCACACAGCCGGGCCGCTAGTTTGTACACCTGATATGATACATTGCACGGGGATGCGCTGAAATGGGACCCAGGCACGATAGCATCAAAGGCGAGAATTGAAGATTTCATGAATTCGTAAGATATACATATACTACCGCAAATGATGTGTTTGTGCTTATAGCAATAAAAATGTCAAATGTCGAAACCACTCTGGTATCATACATGCCTTATAGGATGCCCCGTGTTACTTATGTTAATAAATAAAGGCTTCCGTCGACATTCTTTCATATTATATTGCACTTTATAGCTTTGATTTTTGAAATGATTGAAATAATTTAAAACATAAACCTAAAAGGTATTTTGTAAATACGTATCAAATTAGGCAAACGTTTCCTGTACGTGGAACATTAAAACATTTTATTCAGTTGGTAGTTATCTAACCATGAGAGGTCCTACGATTATGTGTCACGTGAGGATAGCAAATCGGGTATATTGTATTTCATTTGCTATTGCTTCACATCACCTTGTGTTATTTAATAGCAATGTTCACAATATGTATGTTAATCCAATTATTCAGACTATAATTAAATTAGTAAATGAACAAACTATAGTGAATAGGGTATGTTTACCTTAAAATATTGGCAGTTTACACTGTTTGAACGGATGCATTTAAGGGTGAATATAAACAAAAGAATAATGATGATATAACTTACGTCTGCGATAATACTTAACTCTCGTCTGCCTATGTTCTGTCTCTGTCTCTCTCTCTCTCTCTCTCTCTGTTAACACACACACACACACACACACACACATTCTGTCATTATTTATATATGTAGGTATTAATAGATACATTTAATAACATAAAATTCTATTTTCTACCCGTATTACGGAATGCCAACATTTTTGTGTAACAGCTATGATTTACTCGCTTTCACCTACCGGTAAACATAAACAAATAAAACCACAGCATAAATGAAATAGCATTAAAATATTTAGCTTGTTGATTTTGTTTAGGAGTTTATGTTCGCCGTCATTCCGGTAGTAAGATAAGATATTAAGATAATTGTTTATAAACGTGAAAAGTGCATGAAAGATATAACTTAAAGGTAAACAAATATATAATGCATGTCCAAAGGAAAAGTGCCCGGATTACCGGGCTTATATATCACCCATGTTCATATGATATTTTATAATATTTAGCAGGTACATTTGGATCATCTGATTGTTTAGAATGATACATTTTATCCGTCATTTCTTTGTTCACTTTCACAAAGACATAGAGGATATTTGTTTGTTTTGAGTGGATATGGGTTATATCTCATCGAGTAGTGATACAATTTCATATTTTCATATTATCTCATCACACTGTGGGATATGGAATTTAACTCAGTGATGGAATGCAGTATTTCATTAGTAAGTATAAAGTAAAAATGCGGAAGACTTTGGTATAGGTAGATGTGATTCAGAACATTATACCCTGCGTCAGATAGATCCCCAAATTCATTTGAATACAATTTATTTATAAACGTTATCAAAATTACGCACCAAACATATATACATTTACACAGTATGTATACAAGACAAAAGCATTCCAGATATATTGCGTATCAAGCTAATTAATAAAAGAAAGGAACCCCGGGTACAGAGAGGCCACCGAGGAGGATCCCGGGTACAGAGAGAGACCACCGATGAGAAACCCGGGTACACAGAGAGACCATCGAGGAGAAACCCGGATACAGAGAGACCACCGAAGAAGACCCTGGATACAGGGAGACCACAGAGGAGAAACCGGGTTAAGAAAACCCACCGAGGAGGACCCCGAGTGCAGAGAGACCACCGAGGAGAACCCCGAGTACAGAGAGACCACCAAGGGTACAGTGAGACCACCAAAGAGGACCAAGAGTACAGAGAGACCATCGAGAAGGATCCCGTGTACAGAGAGACCATGGAACAGCAGAGACACCACCGAGGAGAAACCTGGGTACAGAGAGACCACTGAGGAGAAACCCGTATACAAACAGACCCTCGATCTACCGCAAGCCAGCTGGAGGACTTCTTATCATGCAAAATTCGTGTGACCACACTATCGAACGCGTGGTGGTGAGGAGCTAGGTAATAAATCACATTACGTCAACGTTACCTCGGACCCTCCCACTATACGCACTTAAGGTGTACTAAGTTATATACAACGCTATACTGCAGTGAAGAATATTTGCTGTCAAATGACAATGTATCACTGAAATTATGTAATTAAGCTGCACATCAGAGGCTGATTAGATTTGCATTCTAGAAGCAAAATGGTTTATTGGATCATAAATATTTCATTCTAAGCCAAAGAGAAGGATTGGCCAGGGAAGAAAAGAGACAATGTCGTTGTAACAACATAATTATCCAATTTTGACAGAATATCATAATGACATAGATTTGTTATGTTAAAGTAATATACGTATGAGAGTAGATTTAGAATTGTAAAATCCGCATTCCTAAGTTTTAAACACACTATGTTGATAGTAAAGTGTACGTTTTAACATCATTGAATACGAGTTCATTTGTAATTATTTGTCATATATACCATAGCGTAGATACTTAAAATGCAAGTTCGGTATCCCCCTTTACCTATTGCTGAATTCATTGAAGTTTATCTGATTCTGATGATGATGATGATGATGATGATAACAAATAACAACTGTGATACTGTGAAGATGGCGACTTTTTTTTTTTTTTTTTTTAAAAAAAGAAGATGCTGCTGCTGCTGCTACTGCCGGCGACGACTGACGATTACAACGACATTGTTGTTGTTTTTGATGATATCAATGACGATAATGATAATGTACATAATGCAAAAACATGTATTGAAGTATAAGTTATAACTTTAGAACCACTTTTCGATCTATCATTGGCAGTATAAAATCCACCTGGTTGTGATAAAAAGTTTTTTTAATAACTCAAATCTATTTGATACCATATGCATATGTCTTTTTATCCATTATTTACCATCATTTAAAGTACAAAATGGTAATTAGGATAAACGTTTATACGATTTTTTTTCAGCATGAAACATATATGATTCAATTTACATTTTTGTCTTACTGTAACACATGTGATGTTTTAGCTCATATATTTAGCTCAAATATTCTACTGTATTTGTTTCACCATAAATTATAATTTTGATTTATAGACCTAGTACTAATTTGGTTCCAATTTAAAAGTTGTTCATCTTCCTCCTCGCTATTTTTTACATAAAACGAAAATAAATTGGCAAAAATATCTATTTGATGAACTATCTATGTCAGCTAAATCATATATATTTCGTTTACGTCGATTCGAAAATCAGTTTTTACAACGTACATTAATAACTTTGGACAGTTCATTTGTTGTACCAGAGCTATGCGCCCGAAAGGGGGAGTCTCTTGAAAAATATTCGTTTCCAGAGCAATCTTCTTTCCGTAGTCAATGGACTCTTACGTTTGAAGATATTGTCCTTACTTGCCTTGCACTAAAATATCATAAATGATTAGCAGCAAATGTTTTGCAGTACATACGAAAATGAGTGAGTTCGATTTCCGGACGCGACTAAGTAAGTCGTTTAAATGTTACTGGCATGCTTCTCTTGCATTTGTCGCTCAGTAAAGTACTTGGAAAGCCCGATACGAAAACTGGGTTTGGGATAACACAACTTGTCTTCGGTCTGACATCGCAGAGATGGAGCACTGAATTTGCCTCATGTCGACAACTGTCCCTTTGTGAGTCAGGCAAACAAACGATGCAAACAAACGCTACGATCTTCATGTTCCGGGGCATGTCGTAGAGATGGTGTGTAATCCAGGCTCCGCATATGGCACGAATTCAAACAACAATTGTTAGTGCTAAGTTATATCTAACTCCATTCTTGTTCATTTAAATCTTCAAGTACCTGACAAAATATCATTAATTATTACCTGAATAATTATAACGTATAATTTCCTCTTCCCGTATACCAATACAAACTTATATATTTTCTTTAGTTGGTGAAACAATGTTACACATTTCATTACTCTCGAAGGCCTCTGGGTTGAACCAGTACTCTGCGCCTTGGAAGGTCTCCAGTGGTGATAGATCTTGCAATCTTAAGATCTCTTGTCAAAGAACACGACAACCGGACAACAACGGTCTAGCTGTTCATTTTCTTGCCCGACCTTGCCCGAACATGCTTACAAACACGACTATGTGAAGTAGGATAGGGGTTATTTCTCTTTGATGTCAATAATTCGGCTACTTTTTTTATCTCTTATTTGGCTAAAAAAAGGGGAGCCGCATATGACCCATTTGTCTGTATGATCACCAATATGTCCAGAATTTGCCGGACAGTACCTTTGACATCATACACGCTGTGACAGAGCTTCAACACTGTCATGAGCATCTGTGTGGGGACATACATATCAACTGCAGCAAAGCGACGTTTTGGACTAGAAAAACGACGGCAATGATAAACCTGACTATATAAGAATATATATATGGGTAACTAAAAGCCGTGTTCGATAAAAGCTGAAGTGGAGTATCAGTCAATGTCATGAAGAATCAATCAAGGCCAGAATCGGGAGGAGCAGCGAGGGCTTGGTTTATCTGTGTATAGGATTCACCCTCGGACGATGGAAAGGCATTGATTTAGTGTTTGGGTAATGCATTCAATAAACAACGTCGTGTTTATCTTAACGTAATGGTCCGAGGTATGACAATAGCAGCAATGATCAACAAATGCTTTACTGCAATCAATAAGCTCGCTGCATCATACAATGGAAGAGTCTAGTAATGGGATAGAAGTGTAGATGTCACGTTAAAGTAGATGCCGACATTCTAAATCTAGCCGTTCCATAAAAACTTTTCGAGTTCCTAGGCCTCAGTTACACCACAACTATGTTTATCTTGATCACCGCATACTGAGCGTGGTGAGAGCATTGACAATTACTGATTTAATCATGCATTTGTACTTTTGACGATTCATATGTTACGCCTTAATTTCCTCTGATTTACAGTTTACAGTAGTTGGAAAACAAGTTGTTGCATCTTAATAAAACACTTATCCATCTCGATAGCTCCTGGATTGACTAGTACGTTGCACATGGGAAGGTCAACGATGTCCTTCTGTTGCAGCATTAGGATAAAGGCTCAGAATCGTCCATTGCATAAAAGGAACAGACAGTTCATCGGTGAAAAAAAACACAGTTTAGCATGTTTTCATAACATGCAATGGTGTTGCTTTGAATAAATTCAAATAGGTTAACTTCCACCAAATAACAGCCCCATGATTATTACCATCACGGTGTCACGCTATTCTACAAATTAATCGACCAAGCCTTAAACTAATTTATATTTACAGATCTACTATCGATAAATGGCATCTAGATGACGCCAGAGCAAAACGATTGGACCGGCGACCTTGGTTGGAGGTTAAGTATGCGTCGTATTCTTCAAACTTAATGACATCAAAGGACAGGGGAAAGTGTCATAATCTTGGCATCAAGTTAAAGAGGTATCTACACATAGCAGATATGTCGAATGGTATGTTGATGATTTTTGTGCCATCTACTTTCTTAAAAAAGGCCAACATTGGCACAGTTTTCATTTGCTTGGGTTTAACGTCCCGTTGCTTTTATGTCAGTGTTTTAGGGGGGGGGGGGTATACATGCAACAAGTGTATTTATGCTTATATTCGATATCACATCGTAGACATGCGGCATGATACAAATCAAAATCAATCAAATTATTCAGATTTCGGGCTAGTCAGTACTGGAATTAGACAAATGTTGTGCTGCCACACAGTATAGATGTGGCGTGATACCGCACCATGTCACTTTATTCTGACAACGGGCTGACCAGTCCTGGAAATATCCTGTATACATGCCAAGCAGGGAGCTGCCAGTACCATTCTGAATAATTCCTGAACCCACGAACTCCGGCTCCAAAGGTTGACTCCTTACCCGCTTGCTCACCATAGACGGTCAAGAAAACGGTGACATACCATAACCAGTATACATGAAATAGAACCTATAACCCCATGTTCTATTCTAATTACTAAAGTGTATACATGTCCTTGTTAAACTCCTACAACAATTCTTTGCGCTAAGTAATAAACTTTTGTTCTTCAATTATGTAGGAACGCATTCCACCATTTCTGTTTTACGAAAGAAAACATTAACTTTTGGGGGCCTCCGTGGCCAAGAGGGTAAAGTCGCCGCGTGGGTTCGAATCCCGGCAGGGTCATTCGGATTTTCATGTGAGGAAGCCTTCCAGCTGGCTTGCGGTATGTCGGTGGTTCTACCCGGATGCCTCGGTGCATTCGGGTTCTTCCTCCACCAATAATTAGCTTGACGTCGCTATATGACTGAAATATTATCGAAGCGACGGTAAACTCAAATAGACAATTCAAGTCAATAGTCATTAACATTTGGAAATTTCCTTTATAATTAACAATATTTGAAAGAAATGATTATTTCTGTGTTTTCATTAGAAAGCAAAGGTGAAATTCACCACTAAGTATTACTTATTGCTAAGCATAGTTGGAATTCAGGCCAGGCTCGAATTCCACCAACAACACTTAACGCTAAGTAATTCTTGAATTCTTAAACTAGGTAGATACACATGTCACCATTACTATTTTATGAAATATTCAAGTACGTGGCGAAGCTAAAATATATTTTTACCTAAATATCTAACAATACTTGTTAGGAAATGAAATGTTTGAGTATTTTTTATCAGAGAAACACTATAAATGAAATTCCCCTTTAAGAATTTAAATTTTACTTAGCGCTAAGAATTGTTGGTGGAATTCTGAACCCTGAACTTGTTTATATACATGGCACCAACAATAAGAATTGAACTTTAAAATACTGCAAGGAAATAAAGAATTCTTGTTTAAAGATTAATGACCATTTAAAAATTATATGTGTAAATAAATATTTATATATAATACGATACATTATTTTTGTTGGAAAAGACAACATCTATCATTAACTGATTTATTTTCCTTTTATTTAAGAAATCATCAATTCCATCTATATTGTATAACACTCAAAGCGAACTAACTTGAGTGTATATGCTCTTAAATCATGCTGATCGACCTTGACATTTCTACGACCAAAACGAGAGTGAGGCTTATACGTATGATCTAGAGTGGCACCAATTTCCTTATTAGGTCATTATATGATAGTCGCTCTACGTTTTATTGCCCTGTCTCGCCCAATATCGGACAGTAACATCACTTATGGCTGCGCGAATGTTTAAATTGAATAGAAAAACAATAAGGATTCAGAGATATAAAAACAATGAAATCTGTAGATATAGCACGTAAAAAGTAGTTCGCATCGAGCGGCAAAATTGAATCTGTCAGATATAAACTCATGAAGCTTTCTTTTCTCCGCCGGGAAATTATCTGCTTTTTAGACTGAAAATACTGAATGAATTTCTGATGCAGAGATTACAAAAGATAAAACCTAATCAATATGTAATTATAAAGTCCATTGTGTTTCTGTGCATGGCTGTAACAAAACTATTCCCGTGTTTATAAGTTATCGGTGAAGATTTTGCTTTGATTATAATTAAGAATTATGTTTTGGCGTTTATCAGCAACCTAGTACCCTGTCAGGATAGCTCCTCCTTCATCAAGCCGCAGGAATCAGTTTTCTGAATAGGGAATTTGAAGATCAGTTCAATTCCAAATTTTAATTTTGAAAACACTTCGTAACGCAGTTGATAAACCTTATTTGATCTAATATTACACGAATTTAAAAATGATTCCCTGAGTAAAATCTAAATGAAGGATACGATAGATGATTTCGGGGGAAAGAACATTTAAGTTACGCATCAAAGACATATTCAACACAGGTATGAAACGGTCCTTTATAAAGTGTTTTTTTTTCTTTTTTTTTTTTTTTTTTTTTTTCTCGTGGTGAAAAAAAAAAAGGTGAACGGGATTTGAATATTATCTCACAAGACATTGCAGAAGCTTAACAGACAGGCTCTTTAGAGTTTCACTTATTAAAGCGATCTGCGGTCTTATGAGAGATATACATATTTGGTTTAACTGGTAATAAATTGAAGAGAAAACTCGGTATATTTATAATTGATATGAGCAATATCACACCTCTCAAGGTCACATGATCATACACGTAACTTAACGGTAGATTCTCTTGACCTTTCTCTTGACATGTATCAGTGTTGCGGATTAGGTATTTGAACGGATGAAGAAAGAGGTGTGTGAAGTTAGCGCGTAGATCGTAGATCGAAAATCAACACTATAACTAATTTTCTTTGTCGACCTGGGTCGTAGATCGTAGCTCAACCACTCAAATAAACCAAAATAAATGGTTGAGCTGGGTCGTAGATCGTAGCTCAACCATTCAAATAAACCAAAATAAATGGTTGAGCTGGGTCGTAGATCGTAGCTCAACCATTCAAATAAACCAAAATAAATGGTTGAGCTGGATCGTAGATCGTAGCTCGACCATTGAAAATGTTCATAGAATGGTCGAGCTGGGTCGTAGATCGTAGCTCAACCATTGAAAATGTTCATGGAATGGTTGAGCTGGGTCGTAGATCGTAGCTCGACAATAAACCAAAATAAATGGTTGAGCTGGGTCGTAGATCGTAGCTCAACCATTCAAATAAACCATTATAAATGGTTGAGCTGGATCGTAGATCGTAGCTCAACCATTGAAAAAGTTCACGGAATTCATTTGTCGGAAAAAAATGCTTTCGTCGGGAAAAGAGTTTCCGTCCAAAATTTTTGTACTTGTCGGTAATATCTCATTCGTCGGAAAAGTTTCCGCCGGGAAATTTTCTGTTCGTCGGGAAAAATTATATGTCGGGAATTTAGTATAAGTTGTGAAAATTGCATTTTGTTAATATTTAATCTTCGTCGGGATTATTGTTCTCGTCGGGAAAATTGCATTTGTCGGAAAAAAATGCTTTCGTCGGGAAAAGAGTTTCCTCAAAATTTTGTACTTGTCGGAATATCTCATTCGTCGGAAAAGTTTCCGTCGGGAAATTTTCTGTTCGTCGGGAAAAATTATATGTCGGGAATTTAGTATTAGTTGTGAAAATTGTATTTTGTAAATATTTTTATCTTCGTCGGGATTATTGTACTCGTCGGGAAAATTTTTTCGGAAAAAAAATGCTTTCGTCTACATAGAATTTTGGTTTATTTGAATGGTTGAGCTACGATCTACGACCCAGCTCAACTTTTCTATGAAAGTTTTCAATGGTCGAGCTACGATCTACGATCCAGCTCAACTATTCCATCAACATTTTAAATGGTTGAGCTACGATCTACGACCCAGCTCAACCATTTATTTTCGTTTATTTGAATGGTTGAGCTACGATCTACGACCCAGCTCAACCATTCTATGAAAGTTTTCAATGGTCGAGCTACGATCTACGACCCAGCTCAACCATTCCATCAACATTTTCAATGGTTGAGCTACGATCTACGACCCAGCTCAACCATTCTATGAAAGTTTTCAATGGTCGAGCTACGATCTACGACCCAGCTCAACCATTCCGTGAACTTTTTCAATGGTTGAGCTACGATCTACGATCCAGCTCAACCATTCTATGAAAGTTTTCAATGGTCGAGCTACGATCTACGACCAGCTCAACCATTCTGAATTTTGCTCAACCATTTATTTTGGTTTATTTGAATGGTTGAGCTACGATCTACGACCCAGATCGACAAAGAAAATTAGTTATAGTTTCGATCTACGATCTACGATCTACGTGCTAACTTCACACACCTTGAAGAAAGAAGGAAATTATAAATCCTACATTCCATGTTCTACTCAGCGTTGTGGTGTTATAAATAGAGGATATTTGCTTGTTTTGAGTGGATATGAAATATATCTCATCGAGAAGTGAAAGAATTTCAAAATATAAAAATTGCACCACTTTAAGATGAGATATACCAGTAACCCATATCCACTCAAAACAAACACATTTTCTTTTTATTTTATGCAAAGTGATGTCGAAAGAATTGGCCTAGCTTGTGTAATTGTTCCATTCCATACGCAGATGAATTCATGTTCTTTAGAATACACATTTTGTCCGCCATATTGGATAGCTGTTACGAAAAAAAAAGTCAGACATTTATTGGATTTTTGCTTACTAAACACTGTCAGACAAAAATAATACGTCCATTTTGATACATTGACTATATCTCCCTCTATAAATAAAAAAATAGTTCCGGCATATCTATATCGGCCACAGTGCGTATTGATATACGTCATATCTCACTGATAGAACCAAATATTTCATCAGTTAGCATAAAATAAATGTAGATAACGCTCAGTTCTAAGACATATAAACAAATGATGATAAATAAAATACGTATTTCTACGTCAATGTGTCCCTACATGTATACGAAACCTCAATACTGCTATTACTTTGGTAAAATATGATAAATTTTGTTTTTCCCCCATAAATTATAGGAATATACTGACATAACTGAGTAGTTGACAATATAGAAGCCTGTTTTAATGGGTTTTATTTCAAATTTCGAAAAGGTGACACGGATATTATATATATAGAATGATTGATGATTTATAATAATTGTTAGAGGATGGCAGCAGGAGAGAGATATTTACGTGAAAAATACTTGGATTGTAGAGAAGAAAAATAGAGCAGTTCCGAAAATTTGTGAGCAAAGTTTCTCATATCTTTGTTTCGAAAAATTAACATAAATTTAATTGAACCCTGCAATACAATTTTGATCAAGTGGCACTTCATCGGATTTGCGTTCCATTAACGATTTTTCAATCAACTGGGGACTAATTTTATGTGAGATTGGTTTAGTGTTGCTTGAGTCTGACACTTCACGATGTAGACAAATGGTGTATACCACACCAAGTCACATTATCCTGACACGGGGTCAACCAGTCTATGACGTAACCCTATGAACTGAAGGCCAAGCACAAGGAAGACCTACCGGAACTAGTAAAACGATGAGTTATGTCGCGACCGAGGATCGAACCTATGAACTCCAAGTTACGGGGCGCAATCCCTAACAATTTCTTTCATTTGATGGTCGGGTTTAAAGCAACACCAGACGATTCTGTACAGTCTACAGGAAACGCCATACCCGAGGCTATCTATAAGAGGAGGTATTTATATCAGAGAAATTGTATAATTTTACAGCGGTTTTATCGTTCATTGTAGATCTGGCGTTTGTCTGGTCGCCGAGATAATTTCAGGTTTGATCGATACTTTGTGAGGAATTTTACTGTGAGATTGTTTCTGACCGTCTGCGGTATCAATACATGCTTCATTAATTTCTGTGAGTCTTTCTTATTATTAATAAAAAACACTTATTACATCGTAAAATGACCCCTCGAAGTAGTCTGGCACATTCGACGTGTCTACTTACTGCTTATAAAACTGACGTAAAATAACAAAAAACTAATTCATTTAATAAAGTGTATATTTAAAGCAAGTATCATTTCGGTTATTATGTTGATTATTGGGTAATATCCATCTACGCGGAGAAATATCTGATACGCATTTAATGGTTAAGATAAGTGCATGCTATCCCCCTCTCAGTAATAATTAATGAAAATAAATATCAATTTTCTGAAACCAGCTCCCGATTTTTTACATTTATAGCTACCTAAGAGAATTCCAGATAAGACGTCAATATTTTTGTAGTCATAAGAAATATTGAATATCTCGTTTGTGTGATGCAATACAGTTCAATATCTGATCGCCAATCTGCAGGCTTGTTTTATTTGAATGTGATTCAAAGCATTTCTCGAATATACCACAGATTTTTGAAACTTCGAATAGGAGCCTAATGTGGTCATACTATTTTTTCCATAGAAAGGTTGAAATGTATAGTAGTATTTAAAGCCTTTCTTAACACAAAAACAAAAAATAGGCCTTCTTGACAGATTTATTATAAACGCTGACTTACTCTACATAGTCCCTCACCGCTATGAGTTCGAGTCCAGGTATGAACACTCGGAATAATCATGTGAAAAAGTTTTTTTGGCTGGTTAATTATAGGTATGGCTTTCTAACTGTGTGACCCTGTGAACTCGAGAGGTCTTTCTTTAGCTGTATTATGCTTTGAAGTCGTTATAATTCTAAGAGAAAGATATGTATACATATAATAATATTGATAAAAATTATTACATGTTTACAATATACGTATATCCTCTATCGTACTTCTATCAATCATTTTTGCATATTTATAAACCTATATAATCAATATGTTTCGCGCGTGTGTATGTATGTGTGTAAAAGGTAATAAACTAAGAAATAAATAATTTAAAAATAATAAATAAATAAATTCAGGCATAAAACCACCAGCCATTTCCGTTGTTTTATCTATACTGTATATATACATGCTTTTTATGTATTACTAATGATTCCTTCTATTGTAGGACCTATGCATATGAAAATGAAATAAAAATGATTGATTTAAATACTGTCGCAGTGATGGTTATCTCCAACTTAGCAACTAAACATATTTATTCTCCACCCAGGATTTCATATTAATGGTAGTCTTTGTCAAAGATAATGTTTGAGTCAATATTTCATGTTGTATTAAGTTCATTTCTCGTAATTCTGCAATTCGAGAGTGATTTATTATCTACGTACCGCAATGAACGTATTTCGGGGACAAATGATGCTATAATCAATTTCTTAAGACAACAACCGAGGAGAACGAACATGACTTAAATGTTATAAACTGTTTAATGGATATCTTCTTCAGACACAATACTAGTTATCGACAATGGATCAGAAACAGTATGGTAAGCACCATACTTACGTGGAACTGTAGCAAAATATGTTGAGGACTTTCATGTTTTCTCACACTCAAGATGACTTGATTTATATTACACAAATATAATCAATCAAAACATAAACATTTTATGTGTTTAAGAAGCAACAATATGTCATTGACGTCTAATAAGTATCTGGTTGTCTACATTCGAAACCTACGTTCAGCGTAGCCAAGCGTCTGTTAAGACATTGCATAATTCCGACCCGCAGACGGGCTGGTGTTGAAAGCTTTTGTATGTAAAAGATTCATCTGTATTCTATATGCATTCTTAGCTGAGAAAACGTAATGATTTAGGCGGTCTTAAAAGTAGACAATACAATTGGAATGGTAAAAATAGTCTGACAGCGAAATAAGCATTTCAAAAGAATTCGAGCGACCACCGGAAGCTGTCAGATATGTGTACTATGTCACGCGATATACCGTTCAATATTGGAAAATGTAAACCCGGGTAGTTTTTTTGACGGGAAATGCAACTTTCTCGGCGGCATATCCAGCGAATGTGTCATGAAAGGGGTATTTAAATCATTTGGCTGTTTCAAGATCGTAGCAGTCTGATAAACTTTCGCAAAAATGAAATCAAAACGAACATATATTTCCTTTGCGCAACCATTTTTTTAAAAGTTAATCCTGAGAAAAAAACAAAAACATTTAGATTATTTCCAGTATAAATTGTTCAGTAATGAATACAAATCGGCTATTCTCATGTGTGACGAAAATCTCAAACGGGAAAATTAATATAAAAAACGTATATAGCTCAGTAAATTTCCTCGTCTTTTTTTGTAAACTCGTTTCTTTTTGGACATTTGTCTGCCAAGAATAACTGATGGGTTTAAGAAGGTAAAATCGTAAAATCTGAACCATAAGCAAACCTTGTTTTAATATTTCAATACAGATTTTGAAGGATATTTCCTGAAACTTGACAGCGGATTATATAAAGTTCTTGGGACTCCTTGGATAAATAGATATAATTTCTGATTTACAATAACTTAGCTTCTCACTGCTGTGGGGTCGAGTCCAGGCAGCCCTCCGACTGATTATCGATAGGATGATGGCTCTACCTAGAGGCATCCGGTTACTAGGGTTCTTTCTTTTATCTCAGCCCCTTACCGCGTGGATTCGAAGACCCCGAATGCACGGAGGCATCTGGGTAGAACTACCGACCTGTCAGGATGCTGGTGATATCCTTATGATAAAACCCTGATCTCAGACCTTTTTTTAATGTTTCGGGCTTTCTGTAAGGTGACAGTGTCTTAGCTAAACGTTATACAAAGGCTTCAAACTATAGCATGAGCTACCTAGCTCTAGAAAAACAACTCCCACATAAAGTTTATATACAAATACATACAGTCGAAACAAGCCTGGCGAACGATAACCTAACTAAACATCACCTCATCTATGGGACACAACATATAGATCTAAACTAAAGTATATACAAGTCCCATGCCAGCAAGGTGGCTAGTCGTCTTCCCAGCTTACACTGTGCTGAGCAATGATTTCCTACTTAATGAAAAACCCTATGATAAACAGAATGCTGGACTTAGTCCCGAGCTTTAGAACAGTGTGTCTCATACACAGACCCGTTTTCTAACCCCTGAGTTTGGCTGTTTCGCAGCCCCTATCATGAAACCTCACTGTCACAGCCCTCCGATCTTCACTCCTACGTCTGGGCCAGACCCAGACCTCAAAACCCAAGCGGATAGCTTGTAGGTATGTTTACAAGCACAATTTTCATGCACTCAAAAGCTAGCTTCTGAGACACTACTTCCCCAGCCACAGAAAACGCAATGCTCTCAGACAGGCTAAAAATACTTCGTCACTGGTTATATGCACAAGGTGTATATGAACCAGGAACAAACTACCGTCACCAGAGTAGATTATATTTTGATGCCCTGATCGTGATTGTATATATCCCGCGCACGCGGGCCGGGTTTTTTTTTACCTGCTGAGTTTTTGACATTCAGCATGGACTTAAGCATGGATTGATTTTCAGCCTACAAATAACCACCTGACACATTAATTTTAAATATACACTAGGTTTCTAAAACTGTCTAACAAATAACTAAAATGAATGCTAACGAAGAGAAAAAATACAAAAATTAAAAGTTATGAAAATAAAGGGAAGTAATTCAGACCTAATTCACTAACTATATTCAGTCTATATACAGATGATTTTCCTGACACGACCTACCGCAAGCCAGCTGGAAGGTTTCCTTACATGAAAATCCGAATGACCCTGCCGGGATTCGAACCTACGCAGTGAGGGGCTGAGTGAGTGTTAAAGTCAGCAACTTTACCCTCTCGGCCACGCAAATGCTATACAGTTTTAACTAGATAGTGTATTGAAGTGATGCAGCATTGTGTCTATTTCACGAAGAAACGGTTAAAATGATTAAAATACTATCGATGATATATTTGCTATTGTTGTTTGGGTGTTGTGTCAGTATATGAGTCGCTTATTACAGGTGAAATACACAGAGGCGCCCTGGTAGAATCACCTACCTGCCACAATCACCGGGAATGCTTCCTCACATGATAAATCTGAATGGTTCGAACCCATATCTTTAAAAGGCTAAATAATATCAAGTCAGTGACTATACCCATTCTGCCACGGACACTCCGTTTTGAATTGTAAACACAATGAATAAAGTTGAAATTGTTATCTGAATGGCATTATTAGAATCTGAGTGTGAAAACCAATAACAATGTCTTAATATTATTATGATTCTTTGGAGGGTTCCGTGAAACAGTTCAATCAAAGACAACAAAACAAGAATGCTATGAGCAAGAACAAATACGAATTTCCAACATAAATTGATTTCTAAATACAGCACGCTCGTCTTTGATTAGCATACCCTGCGTAGAAATTACAAAAGCAAACAAATAATGGAAATATCTATGGTTTTATATCGACGCAATAACATTCAAGAGCAATGTAGTCGTCAAGCGGGTGGGAATATAATAGTTCATCTTTGTGATATGTGTTTCTTAATACAATCACTCACCATGGGTGGTTTATTTCATCTTCTCTCCAACGAGATGGATCAGAAGGCTTTTCTATCTTTCATATCATAGTCTAGATCAATCGGCCTTGGCATTTATCATTTCACATTTTTGTCATCGTTTGCAGGCAGAGAGCAACGTATCACAGTAGCATTGGCAATCTCCAGCTAACCAAATGTTTGTCATATGCCAATATAAGGAATGCAATTTATTTTATTTGCCTTTATCCTTTACCAAAGGTAAACGCCTTATGCATCTGGGATATGCAGTTATGATAAGTTAATGAATCATAAAGGAAGTTCCTTTATAGTTTGCAATAATTACGTTTTTGAATGTTAAACGACCTAGTCTTAGGACCTGCTAACGTCGCGGATACATAGTTTAGATAGTGTGTTCCCTAGAGGTTTTTCAGGACTCAAACTCATTTCTCTCTCCGTCTTTCAAATCAAAACATAGCAGACTAACAAATTGACTTAGATATCAAGGTTAGACCAATAAAACGGTGGTACATCACTGAAGGTTGCGCTCTCACTCGATCTTGGTTGTAGCACCCGGGATAAAGATCGAAAAAGTACTAGTATACTAAAAGCATAATGAAATTGAATTTTACCAAATAAGCTTCGATAAAGGTTAAATCCGGTATAGTTATAGGTCAGGTATGATCTAAAGGCTACAGACTAATAGTTGTTACAAGATTATGTGTCCATCAAAATTACATCAAGTACCTCCAACATGAGCTTGAACATATGCAGAAAGTGTGGTTATGAGTTACTTATGAGCAGATGCGGTTGAACGTTTAGATTCACGATACGCCTCTCAAGGATTTAAGCCCCGCCCCTCCTATTCATTGCTAGGCGAACAGCTTACTAACAGTATCCCTGATTCAAACATTATTATTCTGTGTAAACCACGTCAACTACCAAATACCTATTTCCCAGAGTAGCATGTACACTGGGAAAGCCCCTTGTCAACCTACCAGTCAGTTCTTCAATAAAATATTAAAATACATTGTATGTGTAGTTTTTAAAGTACACCGCAAAACGAGCAATTTTCTGAAGAGAGAATTCTTCCAGTTTAGAATGCTTTTTAATTAACCAAAAGCTATAATCAAAGCCGTACAATTTTATTTAACTCGTTTAAATAGGTCATAGACCTGAAAGAAGGACTAATTTGCTATACTGATTAGTATTTTATTATATCTGAAAGTAATTCTTGCATGCTGAATCTTGGTTATACGATATGCAATTAAACGCATGGGAACGGTCTTTAACCCTTAAAATAAGGTTTGATTAAGAATGTTTGTGCTTAAGGAAAAGTTCACTTTATTCCCATAGGCTTTTTATACACCGGTAAATTAATCTACATAAATAGGCTTGATAAGTGTTCTTTAATTCAAAACAGTAAGAATGATTTGTTTATTCCAATAATCTTTTCCCATATCACAAATATCTGAAAGATAAAGAATCATTCTAGGCCGGTTGAAAATATCATTTAAGATAAAGAATTTTAATTATTTCCCTTTTTATAAATGTTCACTTCCTATAATTTTTATTTTATCATATAACCTGCAGGCCGTTTGAAGAGACTTAATGCTGCTAAAATTTAAAATTAAAAACAAATGATAGGTACGACATAATACTTGAATTTCTAGTGCAAACCATTGGATTGCATGCATTTTATTCTCTTGGGTGCAAGGACGTTTGTTCTTAAGGTAAAGTCCCTGTAATGGTTCCGCTATGTCTTGGACCACTTAACCTCTACAAAGATTATCAAGGTATCCTAATGATTCATTAGGGAACCTTGATTATCTTGGTAGAGGTTAAG
>CM037780.1:33837506-33854129 GCA_021229015.1 Solen grandis | reverse complement strand
GAAAAAAGGGAAAAGTCAGGTTGAAAAATGAAACAGGAAAGGCATTTCACTGGACCGTTTCAACAAGCTTACACCCCGTTGGTCCCAAAATCCCTTAGCAATGAGCAAATGGCAACAAGACATCGGATGCGGCTTTGGTTAAAGCTTTGAGGTCAAAAGAGAATTCCTTTTGCTTTAGTTACATGTACTGTGGATGAGACTTGGGTGCATTATTATGAACCAGAAAATAAAGCCCAGAGTCGCAGTGGGTGGGGCCCGGGGATCCCCAAGGCCAAAGAAGTTCAAGCCTCAACCATCTGCTGGAAAGTGAGGCCACATTTATTTTGGGGAAACACAAAGGGCATTATTTTGTTGGACATTTTACCCAATAGAAGACATAACCGGAGCATACTATGAAAACTTGCTAGACCAGCTGAGGAACGCCATCCGCGAGAAACGCCATGGTAAACTCTCCAAAGGTGTTTTGCTGATACAGGACAATGCAAGAGTCCACACTTGTGAAGTTGTAATGGATGCTGTGGAGCGAAATGGGTATGAATTAATACCGCACCCTGCCTACTCACCAGACCTGGCTCCAAGCGACCTCTTCCTTCTTCCAAATTTGAAAACGGATATACGTGGTCGTCATTTCTGGTCTGACGAAGAAGTCGTGGCAGCAGTTGAGGAGAGGTTCCATGGAAAGGACCCTGACTTCTTCACTTCTGGGCTGAGGGGCACTTGAACACCGTTGGTTCAATGCATAGCCCTGGAGGGAAATTATATTGAAAAAGAAGAGGTAGATCTCAACCCGAAATATGTTAGGCTGGTTATTTATTGACTTGCCCTAGTATATTCAGTTAAAATATTTAATACCAAAAACATTGTCAGATCACTCATTCTTTATATTATTAAAAAAATGATTGTGAGTACTATTCATATCCGATACTATACTTTTGTATATGTTAATTTTTTTTATTTTTTTTTTTTTTTCAAACAAAATTTTTCTTTGATATATTTAATAATATTTCATTATGTTTCAAAATAAAGTTTAATGAACATTTTAACAGAATTCCCAATAATTGAAAGATTTACCTTTCTTGTACAGAAAGATTTGTCACAAGGTATGGGGTCATGAGATAGGTTTTACAAGAATAGCCAGAATCCCCAAGGAGTAAGCCGTCAAAATGAACTATATATGTGGGAATTTAGAAAGAGATGTAATTAATGAATAAATCAGTAAGTTTCCCACATGAGTTTCATATCTAGAATCAATTAAAACACCAGTCTTCTTTAACATTTCTTTTTCTTTTATTGAAACCATGTATTTTAAACCTCTGCAACACAACCATTTAGTGGTGGATGGCTCTTACTATATTTAATTATGGTATACACTTTAATATGGATATTGAAATAAGGAAAAATGACATAGTTGCACACATTTGCAATTATCTGACAACTATGCTGTTTACTGTACTGTATTCATTTGAAGGTATTGTTAGATATTGCAGTAATAACAACATGGTCATCATCATAGCAATTTTGGTATATCACTCAAACTGAGTTTTTTAGAGTCTATAGTCGAGTTGGGTTTACAAAGTACTTGGGCTTAAATTTAGTCTTGTCGAAAACAGAGCCGTGTTTTTCATAGTATACTCATGGCTCAAGGAAAAGCATATATAATGGAGATAATTATTTGTGTGGTATTCACTTAATTGTTTATAGTTCAGTTAATATCTCACTCAGCCCCTCAACATGTGGGTTCGAATCCTGGCAGGGTCTTTTGGATTTTCGTGTGAAGAAGCCTTCCAGCTGGCTTGCGGTTGGTAGGTGGTTTATACCCGGATGCATCCGTGCATTCGGGGTCTTTCCCCCACACCGTACTTAGGACGTCGCTACATTATTGAAATACTGTTGAAGCGACGGTAAACTAAAATAGTTCAAGTCTGGTCAGTAAATATCTGTATAAAGCAAACATACATAATATGTGCAACAAGGATTTTAACTTACATTTATCCACATTAACTTTGAACAGGAACATGAATGATGCTTCTGAAAATGTCACTTAAGCATTCACTTTAACTAAATTCTACTTTATTTTTTTGGCGGGGGTTATTAGGAAGGGCAAACATGTAACCCAAAATTATGAACCACAGAGTGAGGTTCCTATCCTCCACCGCCTCAATGAGATATATGCACCTATAAAGTTTCAAGTCAATATCTTTTAAGTGTTGGAGTTATGCTCTGGACAAGAATTTTATCAAAGGGGCATAACTCCATCAAAAATGGGCAAACTGCAAAACACAGGTAATATTCTCCAGGGTGACTTAGTGAAGGTATTCTGTTAAATATGGACAAAAATTTATTAGAAATGTAGAAGTTGTGCACAAAAGAATATTTCACTTTAATTTACTTGTTAAGGGGCAAAGGGCCATAACTGCATCAAAAATAGTCAAACCACAAAACCCTGACAATTTGCGCCAGGCCATATGTTAAATGCTTCGTTTAAAAGTTGGGCAAAAAACCGTTGAAAAAAATTTGGAGGGGTTTTCGCACAGAAGAAATTGTTTATGCCCACCCACCGGCTGGCATACCCCAATCTAATAACCAGAGTTTTCCTTCGGAAAACCTGGTTAAAAATACAAATATTTAGGTTATGACTATACCGGATGGCAGGGCTTTAGTGTCTCAAAATCGCACTTTCTGGTAAAATTTGTTTTTAGAACAAGTGCCGAAAACAAGAATTGCAAGTTTTAGGTCGTGTCAGAGATCTGAAAACCTTTAATTAGCTTTGTATACTTGTCCTACAAAAAAAAGTGCATTAAAAAGGGGGGTCGAGGGGGTTCTCCAAACAAGTACTTTTTTAAAAGCAGAATGACATTCATACACTTATGAAAGGAAAATTGTATATTGTCAATAAATGCCATTTAAATCACTAATAAAACAATTTAAAGTAATATTGGGATTTCATGCAGGTGTTACTTTTAAAATTTGATTCATCTTAAAAATTACCACCAATCTCTCTCTCTCTATCCCTCTCTCTTGCTCTTACATCCTATATAATTTAAGGTTGATGTAGTCCACTTATATTCATCCTGAATCCTATATATATATATTATATTTTTAAATAGAATCATTGTATTCATATACAATTATATTGAAGTAAATCAAAAATATTATATTTAAGCATATGAATTTTTTTTTCAAATATTTTCTTTTAAATCGATGTAGTACGTTCATAAAAACAAATTATATATTTTTTAAATTTAAAATTAATTTAATTTTTAACTACTCGATTTTACCAAAAATTTCCCATTGGGGACCCCAATAATGCGACAACATAGTTTTGTTCGTGTTCAGAGAGAGCTTGGTTCTATTTTTAGTTTACATTGGATACGCTTTGAAAATTTACTTACCGTTGATGCTGTAAAATTGCTGCTTCAAAGTTTGAGGCCTTTTCTCAGGGGAAATCGAAAAAAACTGTCCCAACAATTTTACATAGACCGTCGTAATTTGTGGATGGAAAGATAGACTGATGGTCTAGACAAACCATGGACAGCCCAATCACCAAATGGTGAGCCCCCCCTTTTTTGTAAAATTGTAAGGTAACTGGGACCTAAAGAAGTGGGGGAGGGGTGATGTGATGACTTTTGTGACCCGAGAAATGTGCCCCTGCAATAGGCCAGTCAGTTCAATAATTGACAAACTGAGAATCTATCTCTCGCGTACCTCATATTCGGACAGAATCTCAAGGGGATTAGTCCTGTTGGACTAAATCTGCTCTATTCTGTTTGCTCGTCTTTGCGAAACAAATGCCGCTCTAAATCGGCCATATTTGAGCATTTAATATTTTGACTTGAGACAGCATTTGAGCATGCTCAGACGTCTTGCTCAAACTTAGTTTGAGCATGATTTCTGAGTATGTTATTTTTTCAAGAACACAGCTCAAATATTGTACTCATACTCCAATTTGAGCAAATATTTGAGTATAAGCCTGAGATCGTATTTAAGTATGTTTCGAGAACACCGGGTCTAGTATAGCTCCCTTGCTGGTGCCTCACTTATAAGGGTAGTTCTAGCACTGGTCTGCTCAATGTCGGAATAACGTGACTGGGTGTGGTATGGTGTTATATCGCAATGTAGCAGCACTATATCTGACTTGTGTAGAATAATAGTCCCCAATATGACTGAAATGAATGTTGATGGAATGATAAACCAAGAAACAAAAGATAAATGATTCTGAAAACCAAGATTGAAAACAAGCCTTAACAATTATACAAGTTTTCCTATAAAAAGAAAATTCAAAACCAAACACACACATTATATTCTATTCTATATATTCTATTATATAGATATATTTGGGCAGTAACGAAAGAGCATGAATATACGTGGTGGCCTTGGATCACTAGATTAGTGAACCATTGACATTTTAATTAATCTTGATTTATGCATCATTTACAACTTGATTTGGGGCCGAGCGGTTAGTCATGGACTACAAATCTCTCAGCCCCTCACCGCTGTGGGTTCGAATCCCGGTAGGGACTTCGGATTTTTCATGTGAGGAAGCCTTCCAGCTGGCTTGCGGTAGGTCGGTGTTCTACCCGGGTACCTCTGTGTACTCGGGGTCTTCCTCCACCTGTAATTAGCTGGATGTCGCTATATGATTAAAATACTATTGCAGCGACGGTAAACCCCAACACAACTACAACAACAACTTGATTTTACCTACTTCTAACTAACAAAACATGTCTCCTCATTGCAGCATTTGTTCAGTGTATCCAAAACGCGTCATATCTGAAATCGTGTAGTAGGTAAAGCTAGCATTCAGAAGTTTCCACATATTCAATTCTAAAACAATCAAATTTAGAAACTGTGAAAGTTGGACACGATTAATGTATTGAATGATATTACACAATTATTTGAGAAATATAAAAACTAAGTAAACAGTTTATATTAAATACAAACGCTTTTACTTTATTACATCAGCAACATGAAAAAGCCGTACAAAAATGCCCAGCAAAATATATGTCTGAAGTATAATTTGAGAGTTTATATATAATGGCAGGTAATTAAATCATCAAGTACTTTTGTAAATATTTTGATCTTGATTATGTACTTTATAATAACTTTTATGAATATCAAATCTAAGGGGATTTGATTAAACTGCTTGCTGATGTAAATCAAACAGATATGTTGATATTTTCTTTAGGCTCTACTTCCCAACATTCTTTTGGATTTGAGGTGAAATCATTTCTTTATTTTTTAAGGTTTTCTTTTTCAGTTGAAGGAACTGCATAGGTTTTAAAATAAGAATACAATACTAATGTTCTGGTATACGCTGTTTAATATGTTCTCTCTATATATAAAGCAACACACGATGTTTACACTGCTAGCTCCAATTAGTGAATCCCCTTTCCAGGCCAGGCAGGCTAGGTATAAAACAATGTCTATCTAGATAAATAGGTATCATATTACAAAGTCCAGATCTAAGATTGGCAAGCATATTCAATGAATTTTATGTGTCTTTACCTAAGTGCTTCATATTTTTTGGGTGTGGTATCGTCCATTGAAAGCCAGAAGGGGCTAACAGCCCTCTTTTTACATAGGCTGATAGCCCCTTTTGGCATTCAACTGACGGTATGTCCAATCTTATGGGCTTAATACTTGTCCAATCTTACTGGCCTAATACTTGTCCAAGCTTAAGGGAATAATATGTCCAGTCTTTAGGGCTTAATACTTTTCCAAGCTTAAGGGAATAATATGTCCAATCTTTAGGGCTTAATACTTGTCCAAGCTTAAGGGAATATTATGTCCAGTCTTTAGGGCTTAATACTTGTCCATGCTTAAGAGAATATTATGTCCAGTCTTTAGGGCTTAATACTTGTCCATGCTTAAGGGAATAATATGTCCAGTCTTTAGGGCTTAATACTTGTCCATGCTTAAGGGAAAATATGTCCAGTCTTTAGGGCTTAATACTTGTCCATGCTTAAGGGAATAATATGTCCAGTCTTTAGGGCTTAATACTTGTCCAAGCTTAAGGGAATATTATGTCCAGTCTTTGGGCTTAATACTTTTCATGCTTAAGGAATAATATGTCCAGTCTTTAGGGCTTAATAATTGTCCATGCTTAAGGGAATAATATGTCCAATCTTTAGGGCTTAATACTTGTCCAAGCTTTGGGAATAATATGTCCAGTCTTTAGGGCTTAATACTTGTCCAGCTTAAGGGAATAATATGTCCAATCTTTAGGGCTTAATACTTGTCCAAGCTTAAAGGAATGATATGTCCAGTCTTAAGGGCTTAATACTTGTCCATGCTTAAGAGCTTAACTTGTTGCCCTCTTGATATATTCTAGCCTAAGGGCTTAATATTCTTAAATACTTAAATATCTGAGCCCCTCACCGCTGTGAGTTCGAATCCCAGTTGGGATTTCATATTTTTCATATGAGTAAGCCTTCCAGCTGGCTTGTAGGTCTGTGGTTCTACCAGGGTGCCTCTGTGTACTCTAGGACTTCCTCCACCTGTAAGTAGTTGGACGTAGCACTATTGCAGTGACGGTAATCTCCAACACAACAACAAAGACTTACTGATCATCATCAATTTCAGAACAGAACACACAAGTTAATGATTAACAATAATTATATCAGTTCATAATTTTACAGTCCTTTATGAGGAAAAATTAAGGTATAGATAGTATTGAAATGTGTTTATGATTATACTTAAGACTGGAGTGAAATGTGCTTCTGATTATATAGCAGCAATTTCAGCTATTGTATTCCATTAAAATTGGCGTTGGAATATTTCAGTATCTTTTTACAGTTAAGAGAGTGGCATGGACAACTCATGAAAATGACGGATAAATGAATGAGTACTTCAAGGAGTTCCTAGATGACAAAAAATACCCAAGAATGAAGGCTGCTTTTATGTAAAGCAAAAGGATGTCAATTGAGTAAAAAAAATTGGGGAAACAATCAAGAAAAATGTTAGTCACATGACTAAAAACTTACGGAAAAAGCATTGACTTTAAACATGATAAAAAGTGTGTAACTGTTAGTTACAGCAAACCAAAATGAGCGTGAAGTTTATGTGCTTTGTTCAGTTCCTTTTCTGTTGATATGTTGAGGTAATTTTAGTCATGGGGGATGGGTGTGCACTTCCTAATCCTCATAGTTGTCTAGGTCACAAGCTCACAGTCAGCTAAAACACAGTATTTGTATACTGACAACCCTTTTGTTACATATCATTTTGTGTACCGAAGATTGACTATTGTGGCTTTGTACATGTATTTCACGAAAAGAAATTTTACAGGTAAAAATTAAGTCAGGCGTTATGCCCTATTAATATTAAAAAATGCCAGATTTCACTTTGTTTGCACTCTTAGCATTTTGATTTCTGAAGCAATCATCTCCAAACTTTATGATAATGTTTATAGCCATAATCCTTTGGCCATTTTAGATTATGGCTGAAATCGGCCCAAATTTGGACAGGAGTTTTGGCTTTTTAAAATTAAAAAATTGGCACATTTCACTTTTTTGCACTCTAGCATCTTCACATCTTAAGCATTCATTATCAAACTATATAGAAATGTTAATAGCCATACTCTCTAGGCCAAGTTTGACTGATATAGGATACTTAGGTCAGGATATGGCCCTGTAATTAAAAAAATGCCAGATTTCACTGTTAACACACTAGAATCTTTGCATCATTTCATTGACAATGTTTAAAGCCATAAATTTGACCACAGGTACTGTTTGGTTTGTGGAATTGAAATAATCTTTATAGATATTGTATTCAGTGTATCTTTGTTATTAATTTAGTAACTTATACAGGCAAGACGGCAGTTTTTCTCAGGTGAGCAATTTCAGGGCCATCTTGACCTTCTTGCTTTTTTTTTTTTTTTGGCCTAATCAATTTCCTCCTTTAAAAAGATGTTTATTTTATTACACACTATAGAATCTGATGTAAAAGTTGAATTCAGAGTTCAGTAAAATGTACTGAAAATATTTTGAGCCAGGTTAAATCTTGTGCTGTCAAAACTATTGACATGAGAAGAAAGAGGTAGCATCTGTTGCCAAAAAATACTTGGACTTTGGTTAAACATAAGCATGAACAGATATGTTTACTTGTAAACCCCAAATGTTGACACAAAAATAAAAACCCACAAACATAAACTTTTTTTTGCCACATAAAACTTTCCACCTAAGCACCTAAATGTTGGTCTGTTCGTCCGTCAACATTTTTTTGTGTACACTCTAGTAACTTCATTTCTTCAGCAATCTTCTTCAAACTTTATGACAATGTTTATAGCCATAATTTCTCTGCGGAGTTCAATTATGGCTGATATCCACTCATTAGGTTGGAGTTATTGTCCCTGAATAATAATTATAATAAAAAAAAATGTCAGATTTCACTTTGTGTACACTCTAGCTTCTTCATTGCTTCGGCAATCGTCTTCAAACTTTATGACAAAAGTTTACAGCCATAATCTCTCAGCTGAATTTAATTATGGTTGATATCAACCCTTTTGATCTGGAGTTATTGCCCTTGAACAATAAAATAAATGCCAGAATTCTTGTTCTGTACACTCTAGCATCTTCATTTCTTCAGCAATCTTCTTCAAACTTTATGACAAATGTTTACAGCCATAATCTTTTTGCCAAGTCTGATTATGGCTGATATCCAACTACAGTCCATTTACGATAATTCTAACGTTCTGCAGACTGACTGAAATGTTAAAAAAATCGTGTTATACGAATTACCGTGTTTTACCTACCGGTGGACAATTTGTGTATTTGTAAGAAATACATGTCGTACAATTAGTTGGCTTATGATATACATGTATATAAAATACAGAACACAGTTATTTCTCATGTTTTATTTTTTTCTGCATAAAAAATAAATCACATATAAAAGCACAACATTGTCAACGATAAACAATTATTTACAAGCCTTATTTTTAACCTGGGCCCTTCACTTAATTACTCGGAAATTGAATATTATCTTTCCTGATTCAGCTATCCTCCCAGCTGACCTGGGTTCATCACTGAATTACTCAAATAATAAATACAAATGCATCTGTAAATCTACAAATCGTCGTTATTGATGGCGTGATATTACTCTTACAGAGCATACGACAAAAGTAAAGTGAGGTTCGAACACTCACACTGATATGTATAGTTAAATGAAAATTCACTCAGTTTGTTAACACTCTTGACAATCAAGTGACACCTGTCAATGGTTTGCATCACCTTAATTGAAATAACCGCAAACCAATTAGCTTCTGTACACATAGGTGTGTAAAATACGCACGCATGTAAATTAGGGTGACACAGCGTCTGAACTTTTGCTTCATTGATCAACAACTTGATTGCTTGTTGGACCTGTAATAAAGTTCAAATTGCCGCATTTATCGGGTAATTGTAAAATGAATTATTGCATTTATTAGTCCCCTACCGGTGTTCACACCGGAGGGGACTATAGGTTTGCCCTCCGTCTGTCTGTCCGTCCGCTCAAATCTTGATCCCGCGATAACTTAATAACTAAGCAAGCTAACTTGATGAAACTTGGTTTATGACTAGATGCCAATGTGTAGATTATACACATCATTTTATTTTTGTTCTTCGACTAAAATTGTGGTTGCTATGGTAACGGAAATAGTGAAAATATGGCAAAAAATGGGATCCCACGATAACTAAGCAAGCTAACTTGTTGAAACTTGGTATATGACTAGATGGCAATGTGTAGATTATGCACGTCATTTTTTTTTGTTCTTCGACTAAAATTGTGTTGCTATGGTAACGGAAATAGTGAAAATATGGCAAAAAAATGGGATTGATTACCATATTGAGTCAAGGTGGAGCCGGTAGGGGACTTTATGTGTTGCATACAACATCAAGTACTTGTTTTATATGAGATATATAGGAAAACTTGACGGGACCGCGACATTTATTCGAATAATGTCGTCAAAACGAAATATCGCATTCCGAATATTCGTAAATGGACTGTATTAGGTTTTGGATTATTCCCGCGTACGAAAAAAGAAATGCCAGATTTCACTTCATGTACACTCTAGCATCTTCATTTCTTGATCAATCTTCAAACTTTATGACAATGTTTATAGCCATTATCTCTTGGCCAAGTTCGATTATGGCTAATATCTGACCATTAGATATTAAGTTATGGCCCTTGAATAATAAAAAAAATGCCAGATTTGGATTTTTGTACACTTTATCATCTTTATCAGCTCACCTGAGCACAATGTGCTCATGGTGAGCTATTGTGATTACCTCTTGTTCAGCTTCTGTCATCCATCTGTGCGTGCGTCTGGCATCATCAGTTTTCTTTAAACGACATCTTGGCCTCCTAAACCACTGGGCCAAATTGCCTGTGATGTTCCTTGCCTGTGATGTTCCTTGCATGAAGCTCTACCAAAGTTGTTCATATAGTTCCGGTCTGTTGCATATCTGGGTCACAGGAGCTGAAAGTAGATTTTTGAAATGAAATCTTTAAAAATCTTCTCCAAAACCACAAGGTCTAGAGCTTAAAAATTTGGTGTGTGGCATTGCCTTATGAATCTTTACCAAGTTTGTTCAAATCATGACCCTGGGGTCAAAATTGGCCCCGCCCCAGGAGTCACTTGAATTTACATAGACTGGCATTGGAAAAAAACTAAAGAAATCTTGTCAGAAACCACAAGGCCTAGAGTTTACTTATTTGGTGTGTAAAATTGCCTAACAAATGTAGAACACAATGTGTTCAAGGTGAGCTATTAGGATCACCCGGCGTTGTGCGTCATGTGTCGTCCATTGTCAACAATTTGCTTTAAATGACATCTCCTCTGAAACCACTGGACAGAATTTGATTAAACTTATTTTTTATCAATCATCTTCAATTTTTATGACAATTAATAATTTTTCCTGGCTAAGTTTGATTATGGCTGATATCTGCCCATAAAGTCTGAGTTATGTCCCATGAATGATTAGGGGAAAAAAATTTCACTTAACAATATTTATAAACATAAATTCCTTGCTGCTAAGTTCCATTATGGTTGATATCTGACCATAAAGTCTGGAGGTATGTCCCTTGAATGATTAAAATGCCAGATTTCACTTTGCATACTTCATACTTCATTTTTTAATCAATCTTCTTCAATTTTCATGACAATATTTATAGCCATATTCTCTCGACTAAGTTTGATTATGGCTGTTACTGGCCAATTCTGTCAGGATTTATATAGAATTAAAAAAAAACAAAAAAAAAAACTTATTGTCGAGTTCCTTTACCAAGATGATATGTTAAAATCATATGGCCCTGGGGTCAAAATTGGCTTTGCCCATTGTTCACTTATTTTTTAGCTCACCTGAGCACAACGTGCTCATGGTGAGCTTTTGTGATCGCCTTTCGTCCGTCGTCCGTGCATCCGTCCGTTGTCAACAATTTATTTAAACAACATCTCCTTCTAAACTACTCACTGGATTTTGATTAAACTTCACAGGAATGTTTATTATGGGGCTCTTTACCAAAGTTGTTAAAATTATTTTGATTTGTCAAAAATCTAGGTCACAGGAGCTAAAAATAGATTTTAAAAATGAAATTTTTAAAAATCTTCTTCTCCGAAACCACAAGGCCTAGCCTTTTGATTTTTGGTATGTAGCATGATCTTATGACTCTCTACCAAGATTGTTCAAATTATGACCCTTGGGGTCAAAATTGGCCCCGCCCCAGGGGTCACATGATTTAACATAGGCTAATATTGGAAAAACTTGAAAAATCTTCTTCTCAGAAACCATAAGGCCTAGCCTTTTGATTTTTGGTATGTAGCATGATCTTATGACTCTCTACCAAGATTGTTCAAAATATGACCCTGGGGTCAAAATTGGCCCGGCCCAAGGGGTCACTCGATTTAACATAGGCTAATATAGGAAAATCTTCTTCTCAGAAACCACAAGGCCTGGGGTTTAGATATTTGGTGTGCAGCATTGTCTAGTAGATCCAACCAATTATATAGAAAAAAACTTGAAAAATCTTCTTGTCAGAAACCACAAGACCTGGAGTTTACTTATTTGGTGTGTAAAATTGCCTAACAGATGTAGAACAAATGTGTTCAAGGTGAGCTATTGATCACCCGGGGTTGTGCGTCATGTGTCGTCCATTGTCAACAATTATGACTCTCTACCAAGATTGTTCAAATCATGACCCTGGGGTCAAAATTGGCCCCGCAACAGGGGTCACTTGATTTAACATAGGCTAATATAGGAAAAAAATTGAAAAATCTTCTGTTTAGATATTTGGTATGTAGCATGATCTTATGACTCTCTACCAAGATTGTTCAAATTATGACCCTGGGGTCAAAATTGGCCCCCCCCCCCAGGGGTCACTTGATTTAACATAGGAAAAAAATTTGAAAAATCTTCTTCTCAGAAACCACAAGACCTGGAGTTTAGATATTTGATATGAAGCATGATCTTATGACTCTCTACCAAGATTGTTCAAATCATGACCCTGGGGTCATAATTGGCCCAGCCCCAGGGGTCACCTGATTTTACATAGGCTAATATAGAAATAACTTGAAAATTTAGAAAACTAGAAAAATCATGGCCTGGTGTTTAGATATTTGGAAAAATTGGCCCCGCCCCAGGGGTCACTTGATTTTACATAGACTTATTTTGGAAAAAAACTGATTTTACATAGGCTAATATAGGGAAAAACTTGAAAAATCTTCTCAGAAACCACAAGGCCTGGTGTGTAGCATTGTCTAGTGGATCTCTTCTAAGTTTGTTGAAATCATGACCCTGGGGTCAAAATTGGCCCCACCCCAGCAGAGATTCAGATTGGATCGGCCCTTCGGTCCAGGGCCGATAAAAGCTACAGATGACCGGAAAAAATAAACTCAGTACGCCCATCGGGCCGATAAAAATACAGTTCATCAGACAATGTGACCGACAAATGTCTGTACCGGACGGTGAAATTTCGACAATTAACCCTTTACTTCATAGAGTCCCACTCTGACGCATTTACTTATTACTTCATACAGACGCATTTTGACTCAAATACCCGTTACTTCATGGAGACTCAATCTGACGCAGTCAGTTTTTAACAGCAATAAAATTTCCTTATCGGCAAAAAAGACTAAATAGCAATGTTTGCTGTTGAAACTTTAATCATATTACAATCTATATAAAACATGTGTTTGTTCTGAAAATAATTACATTAGAAACATTTTGATACTTGGGATCGCCGGTTTGTATGCGTGTTCATAGGGACTCGTACGTTGTAAGAAATTTCGACCACCGGAAATATCGATATTTGCCAAAGTTTTTACGCATAAATATCTTTCTTTTTCATAATTACTGGATTCTTTAAATTCAAATACATATATCAATCAATAAAATCAGGAATATGACTAAATAAATAGAATGATGCGTGTCAAGTTTCGTTTTCTTTTCTTCATGCCATTCAAGTTCTTTCCAGTGGAAAATTACCTATGCAAATTTATTCTTCTCGTGCTATTTTTTGAAACATTAGCGTCTGTCTATAAAAAGAACCAATAGAATTGTCAGATACCATAAATCACGTGCCACGTGGTCACAAGTGTCGTTAAAACCGGAAATCGCGAGTCTTCTAAGAAATAAACAGGCCGTTATAAAATGTTGGCAAGAAACTGTCAATGATGATTGAAAAACAAAGAGTAGATAAGGTATCAAAGGATGTCAATCTATTATTGGGGGAATAAAATATAAACTTTTAATTGATTTGTCAGCACTTCAAGTTAGATCGTATTTAAAGAACACGACTGTCGCAGAATGGAAAATCATTCTGACGAGTCGGATTTTTCGGATTTTGCTGAATTCGCCTTGACTTTGATTAGATAGAAAGTCATATAAATTACAATTCTGTGTTTGATTTGATAAACAATCAAAATATCTTATATGTCCAATCTTTCTCTCACTCATCATCTTCAAAATTCTAGAAGTATGAATGATCTCACATTTCCATTTAAAGTTAAATAATTTATTATTACCTGCTGTTTTCTTGAGTCAATAATTTTTTTTTTTTTTTTGCTTTTATTTGTAAGATCTTTTATGCTTAAGGGTTGGGTGGGTTCTCCATTGTGACATACTAATTCCGTACTGAATAAATGCATCCCTCCAGATACTAACTTGAATAACAATTATTTATTTCATTTCTATATAAGTAAACAAGGTATCAGAAGATAGTCATAACAACATATTTACCTAGGAAATTATTTAACTGACTGAAGTTTTGAAACAATCTTGAATGATATATTTCAAAGCAAAAAGAATATAAATAAATAAAGTAAACTTGAAAGTGTAATTAATGTCTTATTAAGCATTTTGCTATAACAAAAGTTTTTCTTGTAATTTAGGACAAATGACTTAAAAAAAAATGACCATTTAGGACAACTGTCCTAAGGAATGTGGGTCCAATCTGAATCACTGCCCAGGGGTCACTTGATTTAACATAGACTAATATAGGAGAAACCTGAAAAAAAAATCTCAGAAATCACAAAGCCTGGAGTTTAGATATTTCGTATGTTACATGGGCTAATAGACCTCTACCAAGTTTGTTCAAATCATGACCCTGGGGTCAAAATTGGCTCTGCCCCAGGGGTCACTTGATTTTACATAGCCTAATGATACCAGGTGAGCAATCCAGGGCCATCATGGACCTCTTGTTGTGTGTGTTTTTTGTTTGTGTGTTTACAGAGTTAATATATAGGGAGCTATAAGTTTCAAGTTTTGAGTACAGGTAAATTTTATGTGAAATTGATCATGACCTACTTTTGATAATTTAAGCTAAGGCCTTCAAATTTGGACCACTGGTACAGTTATGTGTGTGGCATTGAATTTTGACCTTGTATGACCTTCACTATGACCCAGTGATCTACTTTTGTATTTTTAAGCCACTTCCTCCAAATTTGGTAGAAAAGTACTGTTTGATGTCTGGAATTAAAATGATCTTGCTGTATATTACTGTATGGATAATGTATTCAGTATAATTATATACAATATATTAACTTGAACAGACAAGCAAGGCAATGTTTCTCAGGGGAGCGATTCAGGGCCATCATGGCCCTCTTGTAATTATTATTATCATTTTTTTTCTTCATAAATGTACCCTTATCTCAAGAGAAGTTTTTTGGAGACCATCTTGTATGTGCTCAGCATCATCATCAGAGTCCTTGTGCAACAGAGGTACCTCCATATCAGACTCAGTAAAACCCTCACATTCACACTCAGACCCTGAATGCGTCATACAAAAGGCAAAAACATTATCTTCAAGATTTTACTAAGAGCGAGTAAGCCAAACTTATTTGGTGAAGGGTCAGATTTGCAAAGTAAGAAAGTAAGAGTGGGATGTAGATTTTCTGGGGTGTCATTATATATGCAACAATATGTGTATATCTTATAATCTATCCTAAATATACTCAAACTTCATTTCCGCTTTTCTTACTTTGATAAAATCCCAACGAGATGAGTTTTATGGTACTTTGCCATTTGATGTCAATACTGTTTTCAAAGCTGCCGATATCAAAAGATGCTACCGACAATTTCCGAGTCATTCAAATGTCCCAGACATAATGTATGTGCAATACTGGTATTACGATTCTCATTGGATACTTAATGTAAGATAGATTTAACCCTTAACAGCCTCTCAGTAATATTCTGATGAATATTTCAGTCATAAGCACAAAATTCTCTCAACTATTTGGCTCATTATAGCATAATTTATGTCTTTCTTTTCGTCTGGGTTTTCTAAAAAAAAAGTTGAAATACCTTTACTGCTTTTGGGAGTAATTTTCAGAAAAGTATAAAATTGATGTTTCTTTACATTAAACACATTTCTGTGAAAATGTTAACTTTCTTTTTGGTAATTAAAGATAGTGCCGTAGAAAAGCAAAAGTCGTTTATAAGCATACCTATGTAGAGGCAGTACAAGCGTAGAAAGGCATAGATATGAGGTAACGGTACACAGCACAGGAAAGCGTAGATATGTGGAAAGACTTAACACTTCTTTGTATTTTGGGGTTCACAGATAGCAATTTTGATTGATAACGTCTATCTCATAGACCTGTCAATGTCTCAAAAAGTGGCACACAATGTTCAGAAATAAATGTTCAAGAGTTCTCTGTGTTTAGGGTTCACAAATATCAATTTTGATTGATAACGTCCCCTTGTTTCTGAGCAATTGTGTGTGTGTCAAAATGCTACCGACTAATTTCCGAGTCATTCAAATCTGTCCAGAATTTGCGTGGTGCAAAACTGTTATTTCGATTCTCAATGGATACTTAATGTAAGAAGATTTAAACCCTTGACAGCCTCTCAGTAATATTCTGATGAATATTCGTCATAAGCACAAAATTCTCTCAACTATTATGCTCATTATAGCACATAATTTATGTCTTTCTTTTCATTTGGGTTATCTAAAAAAAAAGTTGAAATACCTTTACTGCTTATAGGGAGTAATTTTCAGAAAAGTATTTAAAATTAGATGTTTCTTTACATTAAAACATTTCTGTGAAATGTTGACTTTCTTTTTGGTTCATTAAAGTAGTGCCGTAGAAAGCAAAAACGTCGTGTATAGCATCCTATGTAGAGGCTGTACAAGCGTAGAAAGGCATACATA
>CM037780.1:33787406-33837406 GCA_021229015.1 Solen grandis | reverse complement strand
ATCTATACCAGTGAATTCCTCTGGTATAGTGCAAGTTTGTTTGTTGGGCTTATCGTCCCACCGACAGTATTTCAGTCATTTGGAGACTACAGATATAGTGTTGCCATGTACCACATCCAGTCACATTATCCTGACACTGGGCCAACCAGTCCTGGATCTACCCTTATAAGCTGAGCGCCAAGCAAGGGAGATAAACCGTATTTTAACCACTTTAGTATGTCGAGGCCTAATAAACATCTTACTCCTTACTATACTAGACGAAACTTATAAGTACACCGACTAAAGTTTTGTCTATAGCATTTGTTGTATTCAAAATAACAGATTTTTGGTTTTCTATAGCTTTCCACGAAAATTGCTTTCACAGAGTTGATTATGCGTCAAAATTATTCAAGCAGACAACAGACTGAGTCAATGAACATTTTAATATTTACTGGGCATATGTTTTGGAAAATATATCTTCTCTACAAGTTTGAAATCAGAGTACTTACAAGTTTCGTTAAGTGTATATCTTTTATTTGATTTCAGCAATGCATATGCTTACAGTTTTATATATGCTATGAAACAGGTAAATATTACTCACTGAAAAAGGTGTTCCTTATAAACTCAAATTGTTGAGCATTACTCACTGAAAAACTGAAGAAGGTGTTCCTTATAAACTCAAATTGTTGAGCATTACTCACTTAAAAACTGAAGAAGGTGTTCATTATTAACTCAAATTGGAGAATATTACTTGCTTGAAAATGTGTTCATTTTTTGCACGAATAAGTGGGCATTACTCGCTGAAAAAGTTGTTCATTATTAACTGAAATATTATAGCATTTCATGCTGGAAAAGGTTATCATTATTAAGTTGTGTATTTCTAACTGGAATCATAGAACATTATTCTCTAGAGGAGTATAAGTCACTAAAATCATCGATCATTATTTACGGAAATAAGTGAGCATTAGTCATTCAATAAGTGGGCATTGCTTGCTGAATAAGGTGAGACTTTTAGGAAGAAGTGCTCACATGTCTAAGAAACTAATTCGGTTCACAAATACACACTGAAAAGGTTGGAAACTGTCCATACAATTGGGTGAACACTAAACAGTACACACTGAATAGGGTGAGTACTGTTCATAAAACTGGGTGAACAGTATACACTGAATAGGGTGAGTAAATTGGTGAACAGTACACACTGAAAAGGTGAGACTTTGAAATAGAAGTGCACACATATCTAAAAAAACTAATTCGGTACGAATTACACACTTAATAAGGTGAGTACTGTTTATTCAACTGGGTGAACAGTACAAAAAAAACAGTACAATTTTTTTGGAAAAACATTGAATAGGGTGAGTACTGTTCATATACTTGGGTGAACAATACACACTGAATATGGGGAGTACTGTTCAACATCACGCAATGAATAAGGTGAGTATTGTTCATTTGAACTTTACACACTGAAAATGGCGAGTAAAACTCACTGACTTCACTGAGTGGTGTTTATATAATTATATGAGTATTGCTACGAACAGTTATTACCTTATTTAGTGCAAGAGTTGCATACTGTTCATATTATAGGAACATTACTCAATAAATAAGGTGAGACTATTCATATTTTTTGGTAAACAGTACTCATTAAATAAGGTGAGTACTATTGATGTAATTGAGTGTTAAGAGTAATGTTAACCTTTTTAAGTTCACTTTATCTTATGAGTAGGACTGAAGTAATTACATGAGTAATGCTAACCTAGTTAAATTTGATTTCTCACCTACTTCAGTTAATTATGTTCACCTATATAATTGACTATCTCTCATCATGAATAGGTTAAGCGATATTCCCGAATATGATGAGTAATTCTCATTACTTATGAGAACAAAACTCAGTAAAATAGGTAAACATTTCTAATTGAAAATGGCGAAAAATGGTAGGAGGACTGTGCATGAGAGCCCACGACCAGGATCATGCTTTGATTGAGACCTCAACTGTAAAACAGTTAAGGTAGGATAAATTCGCGGAAGCGAACTATATAGATATGCATAGTCTGCATTGTGCAGAAACATGATGCAAACTTGACAAATAGGTTTATACCTTATATTTGTTTCGTTTTATATCTTTGGCACGGGTTTAGGTTTTCTATAATAATGATAATAATTTCATTAAACATTTATCTCATTCACTTTTAGTTATGTTTTCTTAAAAACAAATCCCCCCCCCCCAAAAAAAAACACACACACACACACAATAATTTAGCTATAGTTTTCAAAATAGAGCTTATTTTGTTATAATTATTTTTTCCAACGTAAGGAAAACGTTTATCAAATAGCACGAGGAAAGTGTTATTATTGTTGTTAATCGGATTACAATAAGGCTCCAAAGTGGCGTAGTGGTATCGACACCAAGTCATCAATGTATTTTCACTTTCACCGCATGGGTTCGAATCCCGAAGGAAACAAATACATAAAATAGTAATAAATTTAATTATAAAACTGAGATTACATATATATTTTTTGTAGATATTAAAATATAAAATTCTGTATATCTACACTAACAATAATATTTTTTTAAAAAATCAACAAATATCAAAGTATATATACATATATACACACAACATGCCTGACATATGCACATTTATGCACATAAAATACATACACGCAAATGTTTATCCTTATTCTGCTAACGTGAGAAAACAATATGAAAACCAGTGATAGATTATCAATGAGTGTCTTATTTCAATATCAATAATTATTGATATATAATGGCCTTTTCAGACGAAAATGGTAGAGTATGAATTATACAGATTTATTTTTAACTGTTTTCATTTAGTAATTAATTAATTAATAACGTTTATTTCCATGAGCATGTTATAACGAGTGTATCCTCATGAACATGTTTGACGAGTATATCCTGAAATATATATCCGTGAAATAGATAATCATGTATACTTGGTAAAGGAGGGGCAAGGGGTATTCTCCGCTGGTGACCGGAACTGGGGTATAACACCCTTATTTTGAAATACTACATTAAAATATTAAATTTATATATTATAAATATACTTTTCTTATCACACACACACACACACTTTTATCTATCTATTCATCATTTTAGTTCAATTTGTTTTTACTGACTGTAATCCCATTATTAGAAAACTCGCAAAAATTTGACACCACATAACACAATACGAGACCATACACGTTATATCTTTTATTAGCTCTCATCAAAGCAAATACACTTCGAAATATGCAAAACCACATGCATAGGAGATCAACAACGTGTGAGTCAGCCCAGGTTACACGTGACGTGTATCAACGATTTTATATGTTACAATTATGGACTTTAAAACAATATGCATTGTAGATTAAACAGGTATAATCGCTATTTTTGTATTTTATATTTGCGCTCTAGCAGTAATTTTTTCAATTCTTGAGAAACAATTTTTATAATGAATGTGCATGGCATTAAAGATCATGTATTTGTTTTCAGGTTTATTTGGCATCAGATATCGAAAGATTTTGAAATTTGGAAACCAGTATGCCAAATGGGAGGTCAAAAATGATATGTTGTTAAATACAAACAATGTATTTCTAGTAAAAGATTGAAAGACGTAACTTGTAATTATAATAAGTAGAAATGAAAAAATGGTGCATGGTCTGCAAGATTTTGGACAGCGGTCACACGAATGACGTCATCGATTTATATATATATAATTTGCTACGTATATATTTAGACTCGGAGTGTGAAAGATATATACGTATATACGTATATGCATATTTGGTCAAGTTCATTCCTTGATTATGATATCAGTGTGCTCACCGATACACTCATTACAGAAATACCTTGTTAACGTTGTCTTCTATATCTAGTGACTGATTTAAATTATCACATAAGTATTATCATCTTATTTCTCATTTTGCATAACAGTAATAACGAGAAATTCGAGAATTCTGATAATTAGTCTGTAGGTGCATAAGTAGTTGTAAGCTGAAGACATCTGACTAAACAAAAGTTAAAGCCAGTTTCCTCTTGATAAATGACGACATACCAAAATAAAACTATATCAACATTTCATGATATTTTATACCCCCAGATATGTCACGTCCGTCGATCGGTCTGTCTGTAGATGAAATTTGTCCGCCCTATATCTCGGTTACCTTTGCATGGATTTTTATCAAACTTTACAAGACTATTAAGTGCCAAACCTAGTTGCGCATATCGCTGGCACGCCATGATTCTCTTGATTTTAAATGAATTATGGCCTTTTATTATAATTCTGAAAAATATTTTGTCGAGCTATTTCTCAGCTACCTTTGGTCGGTTTTGATTTAACTTACAGTTATAATAATTACCAAGCGTTATTGTGCATATCAATGGCACATCATGATTCGCCTGATTTTAAATGAGTTATGGCCCATTGTTGTATATATTGAATATGTTTTGTCCACAGTATTTCTCGGCTACCAATGGTCTGTTTTGATTTAAATTCACAATATTAATAAGTACCAAGTCTAGTTGTGCATAACGATTTTCTTTAATTTTCATTTAACTTCAAAATTAAAAAAAATCTACTTTTTCATATTGTCGAAATGTCATGTTAGCTTCAGTTTTCTTTGAATCATTCCCCCGTGCCATATTTCTTGAATATATATCCTATCTGCTCTATTGCTCTATTGCTCAGCTACTACTGTAAAATCATTAATTTTCGCTGACATTAAATTTCATTGATTATGTACCTAAGGGAATTTCATGGGTACTTTTATTCGTGGATCTATGTTCTTGAAAACTTGAGACCTATATAAGAGACAAGTTTTCGTGAGGATTGATATTCGTGGATAAAACCCGCCACGAAATCGACGAAATTAATGTCCCACGAAAATTAATGATTTTACAGTATTGGTCATATTTTGATATAACTTCACAGCATTTATAAGTACCAACAGTAGTTGCATATATCCTTGACATGTCATGATCATTTTTTTTTTCTTATATTTATTAAATATTTTTTAAGGCAACACATGTGTAAATGTATCAGAGCTCTACCTAGTTTTGGTGTGTTCTTATTTTTATCCTTCAACTTTATCAAGACTTTCTGACATTGTAACAGTAACTCTGACAAAGCGGTGTTTGGGGGTATTCATCATTTTCAATGATAGTTCTTGTTTTCGTTGTTGAAATAAACACATTAAATCAATGCGTACAACAACTGTTTTGAATTGACTTTATTTAATTTACGGACAGTCCTTAGGTCACGTGTATTTTCAGACATATTTTGAACATGATCCAAAGTGGAAAAATCCCACAACTATACTGCGCAACTATACATTTTTGGACCATCCCCTTTTTATAGGGCACGATTTTTTACCTAATATCTTGTCAGCAATTAACAAAGAAAATTTACTTCGAAATATTCTAAACAACTTGCACAGAAGCATCAGCTCATTTAACACTTACTTGAATCAACACTTTTATCTGTTACAATTATGGACTTTAAAACAATATGCATTGTAGATTAAAGGGGTAAAATTGCTAAATTGTATTTTTTTTATTATAAAATTGCGCTGTAACGATAGTTTCTTCCTACTCTCGAGAAACATTTTTTATATAATGAATGTACATTCTTTAAGATATCATATATATAATATCAGATATAAAACCAGTATGCTAAATATGTAGCGAAAACAATATGGTTAAATGTCAAATATTTCTACTCAAAACACGATAATCATAAATTGTAATTAAGTAGAAAAGGTGCACGCACTTTTTTGTAACAGTTTTGGAAGATTTGGGACATGTGCAAATGGTGCAAAACTGGATGCCATTTATCACAGTGCTAAGTTCAACGTTCGCTTCACGGAAGGAAACGGAACCTATTTCGGTAGAAAATAAAGATTTGCAATACCAGTATGAAATCTGATTAATGGGATGATATGTCATTGCGCAAGTGATCGAGATCTTCTAAACACAATGAATTATTTCTATTCAAAATTAATATCCATCTAATGTGATCAAAATGTTTCTGAGAAATAATGAGCCTTTAATCCTGGTTACCATTTGAGTTCTTTGGTTCCAATTTATCTCACATTAAATATATCAATCGGGCGCTGACTTTTGGTCATACATAACTAGTACAGCCCTCTTATTTCGTTGTTTTTTATTTTTTGTGTTTTACAAATGGAATTCCTGTCTTTGCGTCATCAAAAATGAACTCTCGGCAACTTCACCATTTGTGAACAGGAAAACATGCGTCCTACTGACAACCACTAAGAACTACTAAGAACCAGTAAATACACCCGCCCAAAGTTCTAACTTTTTTTTTCAAATTAGGTCTTATTTTGGTCACTCTTTTCATATAAACCCGTTAATTTTCCAATCGGATCATCAATGCACTCATGCAGAACGAAATCTCGATTTTTGCTGTATTATTCGTGTAGCTCGTGCTTATCGTTTACGGTGTGATGGTTTCCTATCAGCCGGTAGTAAGGAATTGTTCATGCACAAAAAACAACATAGATTTGTAATTTAGAATACTGCGATTGTAGTTAGGAGAAAGTTCACGTGCGGGTTGTACCTGACGGGTAAGCTATTTTTCTTTGATATGACATGATCTGTGGTACTTGAAAAGAAAATTGTGTCAGATGTTTATCATTTCTATATATAGGTCGGGTGTGCTTTCCGCAGAAGCATTGAGACTCGTTCCACCGGAAGTGTATCCGACCTCCGATGTTTTCCCAGACAAAGTGTGACCACTCGTGCTCAAAACCGGTTCATGATCGGGAATTTAAGAGACCGGTATAGGTCATGGCATGATCATATAAGTGGCCTGTCCTTAACCCTAAAGAACATATACGCGATTTTAATGACAGGCTGACACTTGTGCGTCCAGTATAGAACAATACAGAGAACATTACAGCAGTACTGGAGAAATTAAACCAGACGTGCGATAGTGGTGGACCGCGTTCGCGCTTCCTAGCACTAATCGCAGCCAGATGTAACACCTTACTAATTTGTTTGTTTGTTGGGTTTAACGTCCCATCGACAGTATTTCAGTCATTTGGAGAAGATGTCTACTTGAGACAGATATAGTGCCACACTGCCGTATCACGCCGTAGACATAAGGTATGGTACCACACCCATTCACATTATCCTGACACCAGGCTAAACAGTCCTGCAACTACCCTTATATGCTGAGTGCCAAGCAAGGGAGCTATAACAGTACCATTTTTACGACTTTGGTATGTCGCGGCCGGGGATAAAACCCACGATCTCCCGCTCCCGAGGCGAACGCTCTAACCACTCGGCCACCAGGGCCGGTACATTACTAATTTAACATTTTTGTAAAATAGACGTAAACGTTTATAAACAAAACAAATTGCTAGTGTAACTTAAACTTTATTTTTGTGATTTTCAATTTTGGGGGTTAATTCTAATTACTTTTAATTCCTATAATTTTATTCGGTGATATATGTAATTAATTTTGTTTTTTACTCGTTGAGTATTGATTATACTTTGTAAAAATATAGTTCAGAAAATAAGAAACTCTTTGTGATGTGTTAGAACTTTGGGTGAGTGTATATGAGAAACAATATTACACGAGTTAATAAGGCGGACTAAAACTATTTAAATGGCACTATGTCGTAAATTTAGAATGTGGTATCATTAGAATGAATTAACGTATTAAAAATAAAAGAAAGAAACAAAAATGAAATAAATGCCTTAGGATAGGTATATTATACCATTTTTTGTATTTCATGAACCGGTTTAATATACGAGTTAAATGCATGAATCCAGGTCACTGTTTACTGTTAAGGAAACTTAGAAAAACTGACTTCGTCTTTCTTTTTATATTTACATGTACCCTCCTTACAGTCTTCAATAGTCTCGTTTTGATACTCGAAGCGGGATTGAAAGGCATACGTACACTAATGTGGTCAATTTGTTTTCCCTTGATTATATCATCAAGGTCTTCTACATCTAGTGACGGACTTTAAATTATCACATACATAGTATCATTCTATTTTTTTTATTTTGCGAGAAACTTGATAATTCTGCTAATAATTGTGTATCGCAGCTAAAGGCTTCGAACAAAACAATTAATGTCAGTTGTCCCTTGGTAAAAAAAAACAACATGCCAAAAGGAAATATCTACATTTCATTATATATATACATTTTTTTTTCTTTCTTCTTCTTCTTTTTTTTTGTAGTTCAGCTCTGTGTTTACATAAACACATGAAATCAATGCGCTTAGTCATGCTTATATAGACATATTTGGATCATGAATCAGAGTGGAAAAATACCTCATCTATACTGCGGAAATCAATTCCGGTCCTTCCCCTGCTTACAGAGCAAGTTGAAGTTTTACCTACTGGAAGTGGTTTTAAGACTGGCGGCCGCCAGTCTTATGCTAAAAAGCGAAATCGGGCCTATCTGATTTGCATATTTTCCACAACTTTTTTACTGTAGCACTCCGCGCTTTTTACGAGTCTATATAATGCAAGCTGAGCTAATGAAAGCGATTGGAGTGTGTTACGTAGATGTGTTACAAATTCATCAAGCTGTATACAACTTTTTTCAGCGGGAACAAAATACCTGCGTCGTTTACAAAACAGAGATTTAACCCAACTGGAGTACATGTAGATCCACACATGCAAATTAGAAAAATAGTGCTTTGTATAAGTACGTAATTATACCAAGGTAGTTCAGCAGCCTATCGCACGATAATGATATATTTCGTTGAATTTCTGTTATATTACGTTGCATTTCTGTCTTTTCATAAACTCAATGGCTACAAAAATGCTAGAAAAGTGAAGAAATGCGGTCATAATTCAGTGGGATGGAAGATCACGTGACCCAATGTTTTGAAACGGTAGGCCTAAAACACGCAATGAAATTTTATTGAGCAATGGAAATTTTATTTTCAGAATAGCAGTATTAAATGCCATAAAACTACTTTTTAACCATCTATAACTGTTAAATTATATATAAACATTAATTTTAAGACAATGACATGCGAATAAACTTAGAGCTATTAATTTGAGATTATACATATATGGAGCAATGGAAATGATTACGGAGAATTGAAATTCTTTTTTCAGAAAAACATTATTAAATGCCATAAATATATTTTAAACCACCTGTATGTATGGCATGTCAGACGTTGCAATATTCAATAACTATATATGTGTTGTATAACCGTATATATATATATATATATATATATATATATATTGTATAAATGGATAATCAGATATATATTGTATATAGTTGCATATGTTTATGGTATAATTTCAAATTTGTATAATTGCTATTTTTTTTTGTGTATTGTATATTAATTTGATATATTGTGTTAAAAGTCATATATATGTTGTCTAATTTCAAATATATTTATTGTATAAACGGTGTATATATGTTCTATAATTGAATCATGGGAATTGTTTTCACTTTTGTAACAAAGGATTTCACTGGACCGTTATTAAGTCTCCCAAATGAACTTCAGCTTCTTGTTTTTACTCCTTCTTCTTCTTTTTTTTCCATTTTAAGGTCACCCCACCTATCTTTACAAAACTTCACACACTTGTAGTCCTCAATAGGTAGTGGTACCCCGCCCCTTGAATTTTGTAAATGTGGGGTTCCTGGGGCCAGGCCCCGTCCCCTCAAAGATAGTTTTTTTGCATTAAATTGTATTTTAGTTTAATATTTCGCATTTCCAATCCCGAATCATATATCATTTTGTTCCTTATGATGAGACAGATTGAATGGTAGGTTGGTAGGTACTTCTTTAGTGCCCCCCCCCCCCCCCCCCCCCCCCGTTGTCAAAACTCCACCAAAACGGCTCGATGGAATTGGCTGAAACTCGATGTACCATATGTAGATGTGCGTGAAGCAAAATCATCGCCTACAGACAACGGTAAGGGGAGAAAATCAGACTAAGAATTTCCTCTTATGAAGACATATATGGAATAATAATGTTTTGACTCAGTAACCAAGTAAAACCCTACTGCTCCGAGCTGGAATCGAACTCGAGGCCCTTGGGTCCCCAAAATGCCGTATTTTTGCAGTTAACGGAAGGAGAAATCTTTTGTTACAAAAGTGTAAACAAATCCCATGATTCAATTATAGAACATATATAAACCGTTTATACCATAAATATTTTTGAAATTATACAACATATATATGACTTTTAACACAGATATATCAAATTATACAATAATGGAATATATATATGGAATTATACAACACATAAATAAGCAATTATACAATATATATTTGAAATTATACCATAAACATGTGCAACAATATACAATATATATCTGATTATACCATATATAAATGCATTTATACATTGCAACGTCTGACATGCCATGCTTGCATGGGTTAAAATAAGAATGCAATACTAATACTCTGGTATACGCTTTTTAATATGTTCTCACTAAATAAAGCAGACACACGTACGATGTTTACACTGCTAGCTCCACTATCCAGGCCAGGTATAAAACAAGGTACAGTGTATCACGATGAACAGGCATCATACCACAAAATGATAATGATCAATATAATGTTTTGAATTTAATGAATATATAATAAGTAAAAGTCGTTATTAATTTGAGTATCTGTATCATCAAGATTTTTCACATATCGCGCAATGTAAATAACCGCGAAATGGAAATTCCATTACACCTAAAAAATATCACACAGATGAAAGTTTTATGTTCATATGCAAACTCTTACCAACGACAAGTTATGAAAACATGTAATTTATATCTATTAGATACTCCATGTAAAAACTGCTAAATTCATTATTTTGTCATGTACCATACCATACACAGTGGATATATTTTAAGGTGATACCGGTATACCCATACCGCATTGACTGGCGCGTGTATGCCTCACTTCCAGTAAATTAATCAAGCACGCGCAGAAGTATGACGAAGTAAATTAAAGATTAAGTTTAGGCTTCTGATCAAATCACCATCATCAGCATGTTATGATTTTATATTATGAAAAAAAAGGGGGAGATTTATATATTTATAACTAACTGTAAACTCTGTGTGTGTGTGTGTGTGTGTGTGTGTGTGTGGTATTGAAACGTGCCATTAAGGGCCTTCTTCACACCTTATCAACTGGGAAGGGTGGTGGGACGTTAAACCCAACAAACAACTGGGAAGGGTGTGCTCGAGTCAATATTCTAAATAACTTTAATAAGTCGTTGCTTCTGTTTATCATCATCATCATCATAGGCATGGGATTGATTTTAGACTTCATAAATATAAAAGGTCAGAGTATCAAGGTTTATCAATTTTTACTATTTTATATATAGGGCATTTGAAATCGATTCCATAGTCGAGCGTTTTGTTCTCTGACAGCTCTTGCTCAATATTTATTTTAGATGTATGTATTTATTTTGATTATCATGTTCTAACGTTTAATAAAAATATGCAAACTATCTTTTCTTGTTTCTTATTTGACAACTGAAAAACTGATACTGGCCACATACCCAGCTTTATAAACAGATTAGAATCCAGCATATAGCCTATTATGAGTACAATCTAGCGGTCTTGCTGCTCACCACGACTAACCCGCCGATAGTCTTATCAGTGCCTTCGGCGCTTTGATTATATAAGGTAATGTGACCAGTGCAACATACGTGTATAAGAGGGTCTGCTTACAAAGCACGCTGTATTAGCAGACGGACCCTAATTAAACAAGTTACAAGCAAATACGTGTATCAGCTTTGCATTTCAAATATTTCTCTATAACTCTAAATCTGGATATTTAATCATTTGATACAGTACATTTCATTTTGATTAATTTGATGAGTTTTGCTGTTACTTAGAATGATTTCTATTTATGTTAACTATGTGTGACTTGCCTCACAAAAATAATTATTACAAGGTTTTATAAAACACATATAACTTTTCACGTGTACGTGATTTATTTCTGGACGAAATTCAAATGATGTAGCAATCATCACTTGTGTTGCAGAAATAAACTTTCTAAAGTGTTTGAAACAAAGGAAAGGTTAATGGCTATAACTATTCCCGTTCATCATTCACTTTAAATTAGGCAGATAAAAATATAATTTGCAAATCCAGATATATATTGGTACACAGCTAGCTGGAAACCATCCCCCTGCACCTACAACCTAGGGTTGATAAATTATGATAAATTCTTGTTATTACAAAGTACCATTATACTTGGCTTATACAGTAGTCGCAGGATAATTTTCATTAAGTCCATCGCAGCTGTGGGCTTAAGCCAGCACCAGGTCACTCGGATCGTTCGTGTGAGGAAGTCTTACAGCTTCCTTGCAGCAGTGTCGGCTGTCCTACCCGAGTACCTCTGTGCACACAAAGCCCTTCACCACCTGTAATTATTTGATCCTCGCTATATGACTGAAAACTATTGAGGCGACGGTAAACTTAAGTTTTGAACGACAAACACACAAAATACACAGGAAATACGACTCCTACACCGACCATCGGTATAAGGAGGTTAATTCTGAGACTCAATGTTTGGAAACTCTTCACTTAACAGTATTGTTGGGAAAGTATTAATCTTTCAATATTCCAACACGGTATAGTTGATGAATACGACGGTTTTCATACCTCATGTTTAAACTACGTGTTTTTATATTTTGTTTGTTGGGTTGTTTGTTTCTGGGCTATAACGTCACACCAATAATATTTCAGTATTTTGGAGACGACTTTATCTACTTGATACAGATATAGTGCTGCCACACTGCAGTATCACACCGTAGACATGTGGCATGATACCACACCCTGTCACCGGGCCAACCAGTCCTGCAACTACCCATATAAACTATGCTGAGTGCCAAGCAAGGAAGCGTTATCAGTACCGTTTGTTGTGTGTGTGTTTTTTTTTTCTTTTACGAATTTGGTATGTCGCGGTCGGGGATCTAACCGACGATCTCCCGATTCCGGGGCGGACGCTCTAACTCCTCGTGAACCAGGATCGATTTGAACGTTTTGAACACTAATCTGTAGACTTAATAAGTGAAATATGCATTTATTTGTTACTTTCACCATCATAAAACAATACCCTATTTACCTCATTGACATTTTTATGCCAAACAACTCCTGCTCAAGGACCTGTATTATATGTTATTGCTGTATTTAATGTTCATCAAACTTATCGACTGTTTTATCATTTTATGCAACAGTGTGTATTTAATGTTCATCAAATTATATATATATATATATATATATATATATATATATATATATATATATATATATATATATATATATATTCAACTTGTGATTATTTTTTGCCTCGACAAATGTTATAGAGATGATGTCTATCAAGATTTTCTACAGATTCACCCTTTTCATATATATATTTGCAACTTGTGATTATTATATACCAAGACAACAGTTTGGAGATGTTCATCAAGAGATTCACCATTTTCAGAAATAGTTTTCATCAGTTATTTTAACTCCTCTGAAGACGAATTCTTCGAAGTGTGTTACTTTTCTTGATTTGCCTGCAATAATTTGAGAAGAACAGGCGTCCACCGTTAATGTTATCCAATATTGTTTGCAAAGGTTCGTCTCAGTTATCTAAGTATTCGGAATCTTATTATAAGATAAGATAAGATAAGATAAGAAATATTTTATTATAGTGACTTGTGCATAGTATAAATATATAAACAATAAATCAATGTGGATTATTTAACACACCTGGCCCCATGGGCCTATAAGTCACCTATATAACACAACATTTATACAGTTCATGAAAAAACACACTATTATAATAGAAACAGTCAATGAAAAGAATGGTGGACATTAATGATAAAAATACATCATTTATCACATTTATAATAGCGAATTATTAATTATATTATATGACATTTTTCTGTATTACATTAGCTAAATTTAATTTCTGTTTAAATACAAAGTGTTACGACGAACTAGATATGCTTTTGTAATAAATTTTGCAACCTTGCGTACATGATTATTGAGCAACATGTCAAAAGTTTCTTGTTCAGATTGATTTAAGGAGACCGAGTTTTGTAAAACAGGACAAAGTATATTATTACGTAATTCATTATAATGATCACACTCTAGTAGAAAATGAGTCTCTGTCTCAACACATCCTCTCGTACAAAACACACAAAGTCTTTGTTCAGGTGTCTCGCCGACGTACCTCCCGGTCTCAATACGTAGTGGAAGAATCCCGTATCTAAATTGTGATAGGAGTGATCGTTCATATTTATTCATATTTATGGTAACACAATCTTCAGTTTTACATTCTGTTTTAAATAGTCTATACGTTCTCAATTTAGATACACTGGTTATTTGTTGCCTCCACAATTGTCTGTAATTCTCAGTTATGCGTGCCTGCACTAACCTTAAGTCAACTGGAGATTTATTAACAAATTTGTCATATTGGTTAATCTCAATGAGCACAGATTTGACATCCTTACACCAATTATTTTTAAGATTATGGTTAATATAATCATGATCAAAAACATTTTTAAGAAGTCTATTATTGTCAAGTAATGTAAGTTTGTTCCAAAGTCTTAAAATATTAATGCGACGTCTGTACATGCTTGGTATCCAACCAGTATCTCCTATAAGACCAAGCGTTGGGGCAAATCGGTGTACACCTAAGAAGTACCGCAATGCTCGATTTTGAATATTATCGATGGATTGGAAGTTTTTAAATCACAGTTAAAATCAAAACTAAGCTTTTCATGAAAAAACACACCTAAGTATTTGTATTGCTCCACTCTTTCTAAGATGCTGTCCCCAATTTGCAACTGATAAGATGATCTAGATGTCCTACCTTTCCTGAAGTGTATGCATTTAGATTTTTGTGTATTGATTAGAACGCGCCATTTTTTACACCAGGAATGAAGAACATCTAGCATTAATTGTAAATTGACTTCCGTCTCACTGATCATTACAATATCATCTGCATATAGGAGCATAGACAATTTCTTATCACCTACATTCACTCCGAGGTCAAGGTCATTCACCTCCTGGACAAGGTCATTTACGAAGACAGAAAAAAGTGTCAGCGAGAGACAGTCCCCTTGTTTTACGCCGGAACCGCAATCAAACCAGTCCGACGTCTTGTTATTAATACGAATGCATGATACAGAACTTCCGTAATTGGCTCCGTTAGCGTATATGGATTTAACTGACTTGTATACCTTGCCATCAACACCGTTTAACAGCAGTTTATATAGCATCATGTCTCTGTCAACAAAATCGAACGCCTTTTTTAGATCTATAAAAGCAGCATGAATATTATTGTTGTTTCTTATAACACTGCTTAAACAGAATACATGGTCCTCACAAGAGCGATTTTTCCTAAAACCATTCTGTTCGTCTGCTAAGATATTACTGTCTTCAAAATAGCTGCTAAGGCGACTGTTTAACAATGATGTATACAGCTTATATATACATGATAAAAGGCTTATACCTCTGTAGTTTAATGGTACTCTACGATCGGAGGACGGGTCTTTTAATATTGGACTTATGATAGATTTTCTCCATGCCGTTGGAACAATTGCACAGTCAAATATAAGCTGGAACAATTTGTGTAAAACCACTATTACGGGTGGAAATTTTAGCACTATGTATGGGATATTATCATGTCCACACGATGACTTCGACTTTGATTTCATTACAACAGATGTAACTTCTTCTAATGTGATGTTACGGTTTAGTTCCTCATTGTGTACATAAAGTGGGTCATCTAAGTTCATTTCTAATAAATGTTTGTGTATTTTCGATCGCTCGTAGTGAACACTGTCAAATTCATTGGTGTCTGAGTTTTTATACAAATTCTCATTTTTCCAACGATTAAGTACATCATTTTCATCTCCCGTGACATTCCCTTGTTCATCAACAACCTCCATAGGCACAGATCTATCCTTTCGTGGACCAAACTTATTAATTTTTTGCCAAAATTCATTTGGATTGCTTGTGACGGCCATGTCAATATCAAGAGTTATGTTTTGTCTATATGCTCTTTCAGCTGCTCTTAACCTTTTATCAAATATGCGCCGTGCATCAATATAGTCACTTTTCAGACCCAGCCAGATACTTCTTGTTCCCTTGAATGATAAAAATCGCCGCTCTTTAATGTTCATATCATGCCATAAGTCACTTAAAGCATCATTCCAGTACGGTTTTTTGTTTTTAAAGCGCCTGCCAGTCCTAGATGAAGTATCATACCGCGGTATATTTTGTCGCATCTCATTTAATATAGTATCACATAATAATGTATATACCCTGTCTATATCTGACTGAGATTCCCTACATCTCTCTATGGAATTTATAACTTCTAACAATGCTATCTTGGTTAATTCGCTTGACATAAAATCAGGTGGGATCCTGTGCAGTTTATACCTGTCATTCGCCCTGCTGTCAGGGTCATTAACCGTATCGCTCACTCTGACGTCAACGTTTATCACAAATTCGGCTACTAGCGCACAGTGGTCTGGCAGCCGTGATCTTTCACCCAGTAGTCCGTGTAAATTATGATTATCAATAACAGACTGCATTGTAACTACCTTAAACCCGTTACAACACCTAAACACATCATGTGGTACGCAGACATAATCAACTACCGATCTACCCCGAGAGGAAATGCACGTGTAATTATCATCTGCACTATTGAAACGGCCATTCAATACACAAAAACGGGCATCATTTAAAAAGTCACTTAATTCATTACCATGTTTATTTGTATTTATGTCAATAATTTTTCGAGAGGGGATATTATCAACTTCCTCCAATATATCGTTCAATGACCCTAGTCGTGAATTAAAATCTGCCCCTAATATCATCATATCGCAATCACTATATGAATAGATAATTGATAATAGATGTGCGAAGTAAGTTTGTGCATCACGACCCCAGACTGAATTTTCAGGCGGTAAATAACAGCTAAATACAACGATGCTATAGTCTGTATTCTTATCTGTTAACTGTATAGATAAGATACCGTCACGTGATTTATCTATGATTTCAATGTTATAGTCTGTGCAAATATTGGACCTAATTAAGATCCCCACACCACCAGAACCTTTCGGTGCATTTCTATGCAATTCTTGTCTATTATAACCAAACCAAGTATAACCATCTAACTCAATTGATTCTGAATCTCTAAGATGCGTTTCCGAAATAGTTATTATATCAGCATTTAATGAAGCTACTATTGCGCAGCGTAGATCATGATTATTTTGAGTCCAGCCGCACACATTAAGATGAGCGAATGTCAATAACCCAATGGGTCGTGGTGTGTCCTAATGCCTTGGTTGGTTATAAATAATAATATTAATAAATATTATAAATAACGTATTTGTTGCAATTATTTCTTTCTTCATATGTTTCTCTTAATAAAGGGAGACATTGCATTTATGATATACATCTATATTATTTTCTTTTGTTAAGATTTTTCCCAGTGGCCATTAGTCAAATAAGATTGAAACTTGTGACTTTAGACCAGCAACTGGCGTTGTCAGACGGGACAATTTAAATCTCACGAAGAAAAAAATCATGGTAACTTTTGGTAAAAGTTGTTATTCAATTGATTTGATATCTATAACGTATTTTAAACCCATAAAACTATATTCCCGACCCACTGCTACCTATTTGACAGAGACAATAAAATGTTAAACTCAGAAAAAAATATTTCCTGCGTGTTTTCCTTGGCTGTAAATGGTTTTGCATTCATCTCGGATTTTGTTTTTGTCAGGTTAAGTTATAAGTTGTCCTCAAAACATGTTCATTCAGAGATGTGATACTGCCCTCAAAGTCACGTCTATTAGTCACCTCGATGTTGAAATACCTCTAGACATTTCATGTTCGTAAACCCGTGCGTGGTCAAGAAATCAGAAGCTATTGTTATGAAGAACAGTTTTAAAATGTCAAACTGCAAAGAAATAGGGGAAAAACATTTAAGTTTAATGGCAGACATGTGTAACTTGAACTCTTTTGAACTACCATATTCTGAAATGATATAATTAAGGTTCTTATTAAATCAGAAAAATGTAATATGCCGATGGAGAATTCATGATTGAAATTTAAAAGTTGGGTTGAAAATGTTATTAAAATACTTTTTATTGGGTGCAGAAAATAAACAGAAAAAGAACGTTCTAAAACATTTTTCTATTATATATGCATGACTTATGACAATCGCGACTGACAAAAATACGCCCACCCTTAAACTGCACATTATCCCGTTATTGTTGTCGAAAGTAAACATTAGCATGTTTAGTATATGACCTTGTTTTTTAGCACGTTGAGGGTATGAAAAGGAAATTGTCACGCGCTTAGATCTGGTGGCAACTATGTTATGAAGTTGTAAAAAACAACAACAACAATGATTTATGACACAGAAGCAAGACAATAACAAAAGAGGTGTTTGTCACGGCGGCAAAACAATGAAGTAGTGTGTAACACAGCAGTGGTGTGTGATACAGCAAGTTGGTATTAAGGTGTGTACACAGCGGTTGGATTGGTGTATTACGCAGCGGCGGAAGGGGAAGGCAAGACAGTTCAACAAGTAGTTTATAACACAGCAAGATAATTAATATTGGTGTATGACACAGCAGCGGACAGTAACATATTTGGTGTATGACACAACAGGAAGACAGTACACAAGTATGGTAACAAGTGGTGTGACACAAGGAAGACAGTACAACCAGAGGAAGACAGTACACAAGTATTGTCCGACTTAGCATAAAGACATTAAAACAAGTGGTGTGTGACACAGCAGCAAAATAGTAAAACAAGTTATTACATGTATGGCAGCATGACAGTATAACAATGTGGAATGATACTATCCCTTAACAAGTTTTCTCACACTAAGCAGACAGACTCTGGAACTACTGAAAATATATCCATTATTTTCAATTATAGATAGAACAACCTACAAAAAAAGGTAGCCGAGAATGTTCAGATTTCTTTTCGATAAGCAATTATAAGAAATGATATACAGGGAAAGAGTCAAATGTATCTCATTTCAGATCATTTAAATCCAGAAAATGATGAAAAATGATACGCTTGCTCTTTAAAATATAGATATACATGTATAGGTGTCATTAATAACAAATAAAAAATGGGTAATTATATAGCACACGTGTAACACAATCAGTATTGTTATATGTGCCTTTCTAATCACCTCTTAGCTTTATTTCATTGAGATGAGTAACTGACAAGTAGATTAAATGACAGTCGTACTTTTAAAAACGATACATGACTTCCTGTGTCTGTGTATATTGATACATATAGTACAATATCTGATCTACAAAGATAAGGAATAAAAGTAGGGGGTTACCGGCCTTAGAAAAAAATTGAGTATTTTATTAGTTTATCCTACGTAGCAGCAATTTAGGATGAAATTTCATCTATGAAAACTAAGTCTATTTGTTTTTCTTCAAATGAAATACAATTTTTAGTAAATGTTATGTCACTTATTGGCAAATGAAATTAAATGAAACAAAATGAATTTAGGATTTACTAAGTATCAACCTATTATTGAATAGCTTTACATGTCGCTAAAGAAAACCTTTATATTTTTTTAAAAGTACAAACCAACAGTATTTGTTTAAATTTTATCTTTTCTAATGTTCTTATCTTTTTTTCAATGAGTACTATTTACTAGGTACTTATCTATAAGATAAAATCTTAAAAACGGAAGGTCACCAGGCTTGGACTTTGAGAAAATACATTTTAAGTTTGTGATTGGCTAATTCATTTTCAACGAAACTTAGGTCTCTCGAAAATAATTTTCTTAATTTTCGAGGAGAATTAGATGACTGTCTTAAGATTTCTTTTAATGTGTATTTCTAGGAATAATGTGTGTCATACACATATCTAGTGAGATGTCCATAAAATCCTGAAATATACATTAAGCAAATGATTATGTCGGTATGACAATTTAATCCTCCACGTCTTTTGCTTTTATTGACCCTGCAGTAGAGATTGGAAATAAATAAAAAGGAACGCATTCAAGTCTCTCTCTCTTTCACACACACACACACACACACACACACACACACACACACTTGTATCAAGCTATTCATTTTCATCCATTGTAGATAAACTGATAAAATCGCTAAATTATATCTTCTGATTGTAAATTTGCGCTGTTACGGTTAATTCTTTCCATTTTTGAGAAAAAAAAATGAATGTGCATGGCATACTTTTTTTCAGATAAAACAAGTATGCCAAAGGTTAAAATAATTTTTGTTAAATGTTAATTTAATTAATTCATAATTATAACTTGTAAGCATAATAATAGAAATAAAAATGGCGCATTTTCTACAATGTTTTGTCAGATTTGGGGCAAGCGCAAACACGAATGACGTCATTGAAAACTTTATTTTTGTATATACTAATCTTACAGCTTTCATTATTCGTGAATCATCTTTTCAAGACTCGAAGCGGAGATGAAAGATGTACGTACACTCATATTTGATCAAGTTCATTCCCTTGATTATAATAATAATCAACGTGCTTACAAATGAACTCTTTTCAGATATTATTTGTGTATCGTTATATCAGCTATAATGTCTTCTACATATAGTGACTAATCACGTAAATAGTGTCCTATTTTTTTTATTTTTTTTTTTTTCATAACAGTAGGCTATTAGCGAGAAAATCGATAATTCTGCTAACAAGCATGTACGCGAAGCAGTAAATTTGAGCTGAAGACTTCGAACAAAACAATTATTGCAAGGTGCTTCTTGATAAATAGCAACACATACCAAAATAAAACCATATCAACAATTATTTTTTGTTGTTGTTGTTGTTTGTTGTTGTTGTTGTTGTTTTCTTGTTGACATAAACACATTTGATCAATGCGCACAAAAATAACTTTATGGTTTAAATTTGTTTAAATTTATTAACAGTTACGCGTATAATCACACACACTTAGAATATGATTCAAAGAGCAAAATACCTCATCTTTACTGTGCAAATAATTCTGGACCTTCCACTGTATAGGACACGTTTTTATCTAATGGAAGAGGTTTAATATAGGTTTGCCGGACCTGTACATGTATAAACATTGCATTTCACATATTTCGAAACCCTTAACTCTATTTTGAACCTTAATGAATGGTTTCTATGTTTGTACACTGTGTATAGCTTTATAAATCTAACAATAAAAAGTACATACGATATCTGTGCTGTATTGCTGTTTATCAATATTTTCTACACATTCACCATCTTATGCAAAAAGCTCCACCAGAATACTAATCTTTGTTTTACAAAAGCAACTTATGAATCACATTGTGATATTACGTTATTGTGATTTTACAAGAAATTGAAGCGTGTCTCGTTCGTGTTTAAAAACAAGGCGTTTACTGCTTGGTGAAAACTACAGTTGCACTTACAGTTCCAGATTAGATAACTTAATGCGCATGCGCAACCCGAGTTGCAGATATGAAGATTCAGTCAAAAGAAGCTGAAGCAAATATTGTTTATGGATGTTGGTCAAACTGTTCTGTTTTGTCGTGTATTTTCGGTTAAATCCGGGAACACTCGTGAAATATTGGTACTCTACGGAAACACCCGGTAATCAACTTTGTATGCATAAAATGACTATTCTGAATCACTATAGATTTTTTTTTTAAATATTTAGTCAGAGATTTTTAGATCGATTATATCTAAAATAAATTTTAAAAAAATCTCTTAAGAAACTGAAAAATATCTTGAAACACAAAACTGATCTTCCGAAATGATTGCGGGAAAGTTAAGGGAAAAACCTACTTCAAAGGATTCGTTTTCAGATCAGACATCTAGAATACCATTTTTAACGACCTTGGTATGCCGCAGTGGGGGATCGAACTCTGGCCATTCAGACACTGGAGCCAGCCATATACGCGTATTACGTAACGTACAAACTAAATAAAATAATTGTGTCGGTACGACAAGTTAATCAACCATTATTTTGACATATAATGACTGTACAGTATAGGTCATAAATAGTCATAAAGGAACGCATTCAATTCTTACTCTCTTTTTTCTCACACATTTTTCATCTACTCATTCATTTTTCCAAACAAATTGTTTTATACAGACCGTTATAATTCTCCTTTAAGAAAACTCGCGAATATTTAACACTTCATAACACATTATGAGCAATTTAAATCTATATCCCTTCTCAACAATTATCAAAGCAAATTCAAAACCACATACATAGGAGATCAGCAACAGATGTGTCAGTTCAATTTACACTTGACTTAATCAACACTTGTATCTGTTACAATTACTGACATTAAAACAATTTCAATTGTAGACTAATCTAGTAAATCATTTTGAGCTGTATCGGTAGTTTCTTCCAATTCCCGAGAAACATTCTTATAATGAATGAGCGGTAAATAAAATATCGTGTATCTTATATCCGATACATTTGGCGATTTTGAAAGTTGAAAACCAATATGCCAAATGTGAGGTCAAAATAATCTGTTGTTAAATGTCAATTTTTTCTACCAAAATTGTTATGAAATAGAAATCATGGGAAGAGGTGCATTTTTTGTATCCGTTTGCAAGATCTGGGACATGTACAAATTGCGCAAAACAGGATGCCACTTACGCTTGATTTAACGTTCGCACGGAAACTATTTTCAATTGGATATACGTACATATAAATGAAAATGTGCAATAGCGATATGAAACGGGAGAATCTGCCATTCCGCAACTGTTTGAGAACGTCTAAACAAAATTAAAAACTCCTATCCAAAATAAATATCCATTTAATGTACTAATCAAAATGTGTTTCCGAGAAATGATGAGCCTTTAATCCAGGTCACCATTGGTAACTCCAATGGTTCTAATACTAGTATAGCATATAGCCTCACCAAAAATCATATCAATCAAGCGCTGACTTTTGTTTACCATAATATGTGTATATCCCTCTTATACGCTATTCTCACAAGTTGGTGTGGTTCACGGCAGTTTCAGAATAAGACTACGGAGGTTAATTTAATGCATTGAATCTAACGTGAATCTTTATTTATTTACTTGTTTTGTTGTATAAATGGATTCCCTGTCTTGGCGTCACCGAAAATGAACCGTTTACGCATCTGCAACATAATTTCTTAAAAGAAAAATATGGAGAAAAATATGGGTCCTACTGAAAACCTCTATAGAATCCAATAAGTACCACTAAAACAACTGAAACTTGTAGCATATATTTGATCTTTCATACATCCTTCATTTGTTTTACAAGCTTAAACATATTTTTGAATTTAAAAATTATGCATGGGAATGAATTGGAAATGAAGACAGAATTAGAAGGAGTGTCAATTATCTTTTTTTACAGACACGTTCTTCTCACATTATCATGCCTCTCAATTGAACACTATTTATATTATAATCAAGTTGTATTTTCAAACTCATTTATACATACATAAGTGAATAAAACTGGCAATGTTAGCATGCAAAAATGCAAACATGTAATTTCAATAGCCACAAATGACCCCCTCCCCCCATTCAGTGCTGGAATAATTTGCATGTAGCTATTTTATAATTTAATGACTAATAGGTCATGTTTTTTTCCATTGCTGTAAGTAGCATTCTTTGGTCGGTGATATAAATTCAACAATTTGATTGTTACATTTGTTTCGGCAGGCATTTTACGAGTGCGTAAAACTCCTTGATATAACATTAAAGTTCTCGCCAAGGTATTCTACATCTTGTGACTAATCTTAAATTGTCACATACATACCATGGTTCTTTTTTTTATTTAGCGTAACAGTTTTGGCGAGAAACTCGATAATTCTACTAAAAGACATCTTTAACGTAGGTCGGAGTGCGGGGTTTGGAAGCGGACTTCGGACTTAGAGTGAGGGCTGTTCCAAAACTAAAATGCACTGAATTGTGTATATAGATTACAAATAATTGTATGGTTTTACCTTTGATAGAATAAACTGGGTCGCGATTTACATTGTTAAGTGTACTCTCTCAGTCTCCTCGCTTCTCACCAATGCGTCCCGGGTTTGACTCCTGGTCATGTATACGTGAGAGGATACAGTGGTCGCCCGTCCAGACACGTGGGCTTTGTTTCCCCCACAGAAATGACCACATACGCCGCCATCAGAGCCATCGAGAGTGATTAATATAAGTTGTTAGAACTTTTTCGGAATCGACTTAAAATAAAATAAGTTTGAAATTTCTCTCTGTCTGATTATTCAAATATACTTCCACGGACAATTAAAAAAATGTAAGCGGCATTATTTCTGTCTTGGTTTATGCTACTGAGGGGAGGTAACCAAGGGCTTGTGTTGTTAATTCAGCCTGGAAATTTATGTTTCGTTACATTATTTAATGATAAAAATCTGTGTGTTGTGTATGTGACCCGGTGTTTATGTAGTTGGGAGCGATGTTTTGGACGGTACGAGGGCAAGCAAATAAGAAAAAAAAATGTTTCTAAAAAGTGAAATATTTTATATGAAATAAAACAATTTTAATAACTGAAACTGCTTAAACCAAACTAACAAATGTCAGGCGTACTTTATTGGAAGAATTCGATTTAATATATGGTTTTACATTTTAATGACTAGTGTAATGTAAATTTACCTTCCATAAAAGTTCAAGACTAGTTTTCGGTAAAACTACGAGAAAAGCAGATACTTTGAGGGAAAGGTTTCTCAACCAAAATTCTATATTTCTAAAGTATAATCGCAGTCATCGGAATCTAATTCAATACGTGTACCTCCAAAATACGTTTTTTAAAAGATGGTCTGAGTGCGCGCGCGCGTGTGTGAATCTGTATGTTATATATCCCCGCTTCATAATACCGAAGTCTTTAAAATAGTATTGCGATAATTTCCTAGCTTGACGCGAAGTATATAAGGATATTTCCAGGACTAGTTGATCCGGTGCCAGGATAATGTTACCGAGTGTGATACCATGCCTCTTGTCCACGGCTTGATATCGTAGTGCAGCACAAATGACTGAAACACTATTAGTGAGACGTTAAACACAACCAGACAAGCAAGAAAGAGAGAGAGAGCGGGGGGGGGGGGGGTTAGTGATGAAAAAAAAGTAGAAATCGAAAGTGGTTTGAAATTTATTCGTAAAAGCACATTTAAATGATGACACACACTCAAAGAACAACAAAATACAGACAGGGGAAGGGTAGCAATGAAAACGGCAGAGAGAGAGAGAGTACACTAAAGAAACAAACATTAGATACTTGCTCGTAACAATATAAATCACGACGCAATTTTACCCAGTTAAATGTAAAACCAAACAATTATATGTAAGACATGCAAAATTCAAGGTTGCAATGTAATTATTTTTGAACAACCCTCATCCTTAGTCCGACATCCGCTTCCAAACCCCGCATTCCGAACTCCGTTAACCATGTCTAATAAAGGTGTATGGGAGCTGGAACCAAAAACAGGATTAATTGAAGTTGCCTCTTTAATAAATAACAACATACCAAAATAAAACCATACTACATTTCTTGATATTTTTTTAGTTAACATAAACACATGAAATCAATTCCTACAACATTTTGACTTTGTTTAAATCTATGACAGTCCGTAAGTCATGCATATAATCAGACATACATGGATCATGATGCAAAGTGGAAAAGATACCTCATCTATACTGCGCAAATCCCCTGTTTATAGGGCACGTCGATTTTATCAAAATCCAACACAACAGAGATACAAAACGGTCCGAAATTACTTGTTTTTGCGATCTAATATGAGAAATTCATATTTGGTTCAATCGGTAATAAATTGAAAAGAAAACTTAGTATATTTATACATGATATGAGCAATTTCACACATCACACGTTATATCGGGGTCACATGATCATACACGGAACTTAATGAGAATTTCTCAAGACTTGCTCTTTACCATATCAGAGTTGTGGATCTCTGTTAGGTATTTGATTTATATATGGTCAGACGTACGCTTCAACGTGACCAGTTCAACATAAATGTATAAGCATTGCATTTCGCATATTTCGAATCATAATGTCGAATCCCCTTGCCTTTATTTTGAATCATTTCGTTCTTCTATTGTTGCTTTGAATGGTTTCTATATGTGTACACTGCGGGTGGCTTGTTTGGGGAAAAACAACTTATATATATGCACACACGTTTTAATGCCTTAGAGAAATAACAAATAGAGAAATAATAAATAGAGAACTTGCAAATCCAGAAATATATTATGACTATAGAGTTTTATGATTTAATAATGATTAAGGAGTCATAAATAAATATGTTTATATAACATGGTATATGATCTGTAAGGTACCCTACAAGATGGATGGTTCCCAGACCTACTGCCACCTATTACGGGGAGAATAATGAGCATACACTCCTAAAAAAAGTTAATTTTGTCTCCGCCATTGGTTCACAGTGTGAACGTACAAGGGAACTAGTTACCTTACAATCTGAGGTTGACCATGCGATAATGAGAGATTAATAAGCCCAAAAGAGTCAATCAAAAAAAAATAAAAAAATAAGACAACAATTTAACATTAATTTTATTATATTCTAACATTATACATGGTATTAAAAGCAGTACACTATTTTGCACTGTTTTAAGTGATGCTAACGGCATCGCTGACAGTTCCTTATTGTTTTATGTATGTGTGTATATCTCATCAGTTTTTAGCTCACCTGAGCACAAAGTGCTCAAGGTGAGCTTTTGTGATCGCCCTTCGTCCGGCGTCCGTCGTCGTACGTCGTGTGTTGTCCGTCGTCAACAATTTACTTTAAACGACATCTCCTCTGAAACCGCTGGACAGAATTTAATGAAACTTGGCAGAAATGTTCCTTGGGTGAGGCTCTACAAAAGTTGCTAAAATAAAATTGATCCATGTAGAACTCTGGTTTCCATGGCAACAAAAAGAAAAAAAAATGAAAACTTTAAAAATCATCTGCTTCAAAACTACTGGCCAGATTTTAAAATAAACTGGTACAGATGTTCCTCGGGTCAACCTATTTATCTCAGGTGAGCGATTTAGGGCCATCATGGCCCTCTTGTTTATCATTATTTTTCATTTTACAACGCCATTGAATATGTATTTTATATCGAGGGGTGAGAGCAAATCTATGCTAAATGCTTATATATTTATATTCACTTAGCAAAGTTTCGCTCTTACCCCTCGAATTTTGTAGAAATAGGCGTTTAATCAATTTTGCAAATTTCAAGTTTTCAGTCGCAGGATATTTTTTACTTATTCCATCTCCGATATAGGTTCGAGCCACGACTTGAATATCAACCTTCATAATAAAATGAAAAAGTGTCAATTAGCTTTTTTTCTACTGATTTGAATACTTTTTTCAGGTGTGTTCTCAACGTGAAAAAGTATATTTTTATTAGGTACTTTCTGGCTTTAACACTATCGCTGACTGAAGGCACCGTCCTACACATGAGGCCGCGTATTTGCCAACAAGACGTAATTCCATTCCCAAAACGGATGAACCCGTCTTGCTGATAAATACACTGTGTCATGTGTAGAACAGGTTCATCCGTCCTGTTGGCAGTGAAAATGGAAAAAGCCACGTTATGCTAGTACAGTATTAGCCTGTAATTCCCAAGAAATTCCCTGGCAAATTGCCTGTTTATATATATGATTGGAGACTTGGCAGCGAAAGAGTTAATATTATTCTGCCTCATAATTTTATATTATTAAACACTAAAAATACACCTGAAACTTTAACCACAAATCTAAGTAGTACGTTTCGGCATTATTTCTCGGGTTAATAAAATTATCGGCAGCTTAACCAGTGCAGTTCTTTTTCAAACTTCACATCACGTACGAGATTAGATTACAAATAGTTAACAACGGCGTCGGTTAATGTAGGTTCTGACCACTCCTCGGTGTATGAACTCTACTCTTACTGTTCAAAAAGGTCGGGAAAGTCCTTTTAACTTCACTTTCATTGAACAGTCCCGAAGTCGGTTTCCATTAAAAAAGTTTCAGCGGTTTACAAATGATTTAGATTTCGAAAAAAAAAATAATGATAATAATTTCTTATATATTTTACTAGTAAGTGGAATGATAGAGGAAAGCCCAAATTTTCTGAGTCATGTGTTAAGATTCATGTGTTGAAAAGTACATTTTCAAATTTTAAAGGTCCAAAAAGTAACATTTTAATGATTTTATATAAATTTGGCTAATGTTTCAATAAAAAAAACAGTTTAAGTTAAAAAAAACTGAGCTCTACAGTTTTTTGGGGGTTTTTTTAACAAATTTTAGAAATTTTCAGTGAAATACAAAGACATTTTGGAAAAATCTTTCCGCTAACAAAACAAACGCCCTTTACTCTACATACTTTTTTATATGCAATTTGCATCAACTAGACCAGTGGGATGTTAACTTTTAAGACATTTATAGTCAGTGCATCATGCAGATCTATAAGTTGTTGACATTGATTGCAAGGTCCCCAAAAGAGAATGCAATCCTACGCGAGTGAAAGCTTCAATTGATAGACAAGAAATATGAATTATAAGAAACTAGTCCTTTTCCGGTGTAAATGTGATCATTTTATACAGGGAAGTAACCTATGTGTATGGACAGGCGACCACTACATCTCCGTGTGCACTTTAAATGCGTTTCAGCGGTTTTATTTCTAATGGGCATTTTTTTTTTGCACATAAGTGCTCTAGAATGTAACTTAAAGATAAATGGGATCGTCATGCTCGTTTATGAGATTTAGCTTATGGTAAAACATCGATCACTGTTCGCTAAAGATTGTTGAAAAAAATGAAAGCATTAAAAAATGGAAAGATTGCATTCTTCGTACTTAAGTAACATGTCAAATTTATATTTTCGGTATATTTTTTTCTTTATCATGTGTTTTATAGGTTACAGGTGAAACTACTGTCAGACTTGCATGGAATATACCCTACGAGCAAACATAATCATTGTGTCTGGAATCAAATATTTACAAAAAAAAACTATCTTATATATATTTTTCTTGATAAGAAAAATCAACGGACAGATCCAATCCTCACCACCATTGTTGTTGTTGTTTTTATGTATATGTTGTGTGTGTGTGTTGTTTTTAACTAAAACTGATTTTTTATTCAAATTTTATCCAAATTTCCATAAATACACTAAATTGTGATTTTTTGGATCCCCAACATTTAGCAAATATACTTTTAATCGTTTTAATACAGGAATCTCAAAATTTGGGGCTTCCATTAGTATTCTATTAAAGCTAAATGAGAAATTCAAAACCTTTTTTTTTTTTACCAAATCAGTGGTACATTTAACCCGCTGAAACGTCCTTAAAAATACCAAGAATCGAACCTTGGACGCAATGTCAGTGAGGCATGTTACCACAATAGTATTCTGACAACAGGTGATATAAATAATATATTTGAAAAGAAATCCATGTTGTTCGATGCTAATATAAAATTTCGACATATGATAGGCAATTCACACAAAAACTTTCTAATTATTTAATTTAATGTATACTCAATCTGCCTTAAAAATTTGAGGTGAATCAAACAATGTAACTATAAAAACAACAGCGTTAAATGCATAATATCAACATAACAACGGAGCAGTTACAACGTTGGCTCGACGTCAAAAAATTCTGACGCTAAACATTTTCAAAGTGCTCTCCCTTCTCTCGAATACATTTCATGTGGCGTTCTACCCACTTACGGTAAATCTCCGAGTAACACACTTTTTCAAATGTAGAAAGTACACTGCGGACTGCCAAACGAATTTCAGCAAGGTCAATAAAACGCTTCCCGCGCAGTTCCGACTTGAGCCGAGGAAACAGAGCGAAGTCCATTGGTGCAACGGCGTTCTTGCAGGCTGGTCGTCCGGATCTCTTGTTAGCAGTACTCTCACGTCCGTCGGCAAATCTCTTTAACCACTTGAATACAATTTCTCTGCCTGTGACGAAATTCCAGGTTTGCGTAGGTGTATAGCCTGCATTAACACAGTATTTTATCGCAGCACGCTGCTCCGTCTTTTGTGACGTCGCCATTTTCTCTCAGATTTGTTTCGATCACTTGGCTGCTTTGAATTGTTCTAACGTACTGATTTTAACGGTTATGACGTCGAAATTTGGAACATTAGTAGCATATATTCTTATATAACGTCATTTAAATTTCTATGTCATTTTTGACGTTATTTACAAAAATGCATCACTTTGAACCTAAATAAAAGTGTGATTTGTTTAAAATTAATTAAAGTGCTCCGTTGTTATAGAGGCGGGTCATTATGGTATCGTATTCGATCGGCCGCATTGTCAAACTTGTTGTTTTAAACACAATAAATAATAAAATATACTTCTACCAATACAGAAAAAATCATTGCTGTCGGCAGTCTACACAACTTGTTTTAAACACTGTCTACTAACATTCCGAATGACCTTTGTATATCATATATTGAGTTAAACAATGCCAGATGGTAGAGGCAAGAAATCGCAAAAATAATACAAAGATAAAAATTTAATAGTCTGAGCGAATAATTAGTCTTCTTGATTATTTAAAAGAAAATGTTAAAAAATAAATGGAGTTTATGTAACGCTAAAAATTGGGGGCAAGAGCGCCGGTAGTCGCTGGTTCGATCAACGGCCGCGACATACCAAAGTCATTAAAAGTGTATGCCTACTGGTTTATCTTTCTTGCTGCTCGGTATATGATGGTAGTTGGCCTGTCTTTAGGTTTATGTGACGTTCAGTACATGATGGTAGTTGGCCTGTCGTTAGGTTTATGTGATGTTCAGTACATGATGGTAGCTGGCCTGTCGTTAGGTTTATGTAATGTTCAGTACATGATATTAGTTGGCCTGTCGTTAGGTTTATGTGATGTTCAGTACATGATGGTAGTTGGCCTGTCTTTAGGTTTATGTGACGTTCAGTACATGATGGTAGTTGGCCTGTCTTTAGGTTTATGTGACGCTCAGTACATGATGGTAGTTGGCCTGTCTTTAGGTTTATGTGACGCTCAGTACATGGTGGTAGTTGGCCTGTCGTTAGGTTTATGTGACGCTCAGTACATGCTGGTAGTTGGCCTGTCTTTAGGTTTATGTGACGCTCAGTACATGATGGTAGTTGGCCTGTCTTTAGGTTTATGTGATGTTCAGTACATGCTGGTTGTTGGCCTGTCTTTGGGTGTATGTGACGCTCAGTGCATGATGGTAGTTGGCCTGTCGTTAGGTTTATGTGACGCTCAGTACATGATGGTAGTTAGCCTGTCTTAAGGTTTATATGACGCTCAGTACATGATGGTAGTTGGCCTGTCTTTTGATTTATGTGACGTTCAGTACATGATGGTAGTTAGCCTGTCTTAAGATTTATGTGGCGTTCAGTTCATGATGGTAGTTAGCCTGTCGTTAGGTTTATGTGACGTTCAGTACATGATGGTAGTTAGCCTGTCTTTAGGTTTATGTGACGTTCAGCACATGATGTTAGTTAGCCTGTCTTTAGGTTTATGTGACGCTCAGTATATGCTGGTAATTGGCCTGTCGTTTGGTTTATGTGACGCTCAGTACATGATGGTAGTTGGCCTGTCTTTAGGTTTATGTGACGTTCAGTACATGATGGTAGTTGGCCTGTCGTAAGGTTTATGTGACGTTCAGTACATGACGGTAGTTAGCCTGTCTTTAGGTTTTATGTGACGTGCAGTACATGATGGTTGTTGGCCTGTCGTAAGGTTTATGTGACGTTCAGTACATGATGGTAGTTAGCCTGTCTTTAGGTTTTATGTGACGTGCAGTACATGATGGTTGTTGGCCTGTCTTTGGGTTTATGTGACGTTCAGTACATGATGGTAGTTGGCCTGTCGTAAGGTTTATGTGACGTTCAGTACATGACGGTAGTTAGCCTGTCTTAAGGTTTTATGTGACGTTCAGTACATGATGGTAGTTGATCTGTCTTTAGGTTTATGTGACGCTCAGTGCATGATGGTAGTTGGCCTGTCATTAGGTTTATGTGACGCTCAGTACATGGTGGTAGTTGGCCTGTCTTTAGGTTTATGTAACGGACTGTGGTACCGATACATAAAAACATGGTCTGATATTTTGAAAATCCTGCCGCCTCTGATCATAAATTGAACTCAACGGTAAATAATTATGCTGAATATCTTCATGTAAATACTAGTACCTTACCAAGGAAATAAAATTGGGTGTAATTATAAAACATGATTATGCCTTATACAATTCGCTTTTTGTAATTGCTACTTAACACTTAAAACATTTCATACTTAAAATATCGTCCAAATCGATCGGGCTTTTAAAGGGTAGCGCATAGTGTAAAATATTTAAAAACGGTTAAAATCGAAATACTTATAGCACATATATTTACAATGAAGTCCTAAGATACTTCCTCGTCAAAATAGTATTGCGCGACAAACAAGAGTGACAACCGGTTTTCTTTTCTTTTTTCTTTCTATTTCTTTCAACAAGTTGTTGTTGTTGTATTGGGGTTTACCGTCGCTGCGATAGTATTTCAATCATATAGCGACGTCCAGCTAATTACAGGTGGAGGAAGACTCCGGGTATACAGAGGTACCCGGGTAGAACCACCGACCTACCGCAAGCCAGCTGGAAGGCTTCCTCACATGAAAAATCCGAAGTCCCTACCGGGATTCGAACCCACAGCGGTGAGGGGCTGAGAGATTTGTAGTCCATGACTGTAACCGCTCGGCCACGGCGGCCCCTTTTTTTTTACAAATGTGAGACTTAAGATTGTCATGTGAAGGTTAGAATGATAATCAACGTCCTAAAAACCTCGCGAGGATTGATTAACCTCGTATGTATTTTACCTTTCTGACACGAGATATCGCGATAGTGATCGTGTAGGAGTAGAGGGAACAAAGTGACCCGATTAGAACACCTTATAAATGGGAAAATTTGTGGCGCAAGCGCCAAACTGTAAGTTTTAGTTTCAGAGGGGAAAAAAATCTTAAAATTATCAATCCTGACATCTGAAGAATAAATCACGTATACAACAAACAAAACATGAAAGGCTTGAGAGCAATACTGAAGACGAAACACAATCTTTAATTAAAGATGCTAGGGTAATATTATAAGTCTGGGCAATTTCCAAAGCGAGACATGTAGGAAATTAAGCCCCAACAACGTAGGATGATGCAAGAGAATTACCAATCCAACCAATTTATTCACGAAGGCGTGTGGTAGCCAAATGAATGTGTCTTTGATACAAAACAATAAGAGCAGCTTAAAATTAAAGCAACCACTAAAACAACAACAAACAATAAAGCAATAAAAAAGGCTTTGAAAGACAAACTTAATTTTAAATCTTAACCCAAACCTCCACCCCGACCCCTCACCAAAATATGATTATGATGAAAAGGAATGTTTGATTTATATTCACACGCTAAGTCGTTCGAAAGAAGCAGGATTTCATCCTCGGTAAGAATCTTATGTATGGAATGTCTAATTGACAAGTGCTTAATTGAAAGAAAGTAAGACAAGTATTTACCAAAAAGGCACAATGGCTGATTCATTGAAACCAGATATTATTTTATTGATTTGTTATTCAAGTTCGATATTACAACAACACTTATAAAATAAAACACTGAAGCGGTTGCTATGCTATGAAATGGCTCATGGGGACAGACTTTTTTTTCAGGAAATCTTTGTCGTAAGTGTTAAAATATTGAAACTTTCATTTTTATGCCCCCACAAAGTGGGGTGCATATAGCGTTGCACTTGTCCGTCCGTCCGTCCGTCAGTCCGTCAGTCCATCAGTCCGTCAGTCCGTCAGTCCGTCCGTACGTCCCGAAATCTTGTGAACGCAACTCCTCTTAAACCGGATGGCAGATTTTGCTTAAACTTCCAGGGATGAACAACCTTAATGTGTAGATGGTAGTAAAGAAAGGAATTTTCGCGGCGACCAAATTTAACAGAATTATGGCCCTTTGTTGATTTGTTCACTATCCTGAAATTTTGTGAACGCAACTCCTCTTAACCGGATGGCAGATTTTGCTTAAACTTCCAGGGATGAACAACCTTAATGTGTAGATGGTAGTAAAGAAAGGAATTTTCGCGGCGACCAAATTTAACAGAATTATGGCCCTTTGTTGATTTGTTCACTTTATACCATATAGAAATTTTGTGAACGCAACTCCTCTTCAACCGGATGGCAGATTTTGCTTAAACTTCCAGGGATGAACAACCTTAATGTGTAGATGGAAGTAAAGGAAGGAATTTTTCGTGGCGACCAAATTTAACAGAATTATGGCCCTGTGTTGATTTTTTCACTATATACCATATAGAAATTTTGTGAAAGCAACTCCTCTTAAACCAGATGGCAGATTTTGCTTAAACTTCCAGGGATGAACAACCTTAATGTGTAGATGGAAGTAAAGGAAGTAATTTTTTGGGCGACCAAATTTAACAGAATTATGGCCCTTTGTTGATTTGTTCACTATATACCATATAAATAATTAAATTGATTCAGTTTGGTACAGAAGACTATCTGAATCTCTGCTTAATTATCGCCAGTGTGTGACATTACCAACACACTTAAGTGGATCTATTATTGATCTTGTCTATGTAAAAGATGAGTTGCCACAGCCAAAAGTAACTGTATACCCAACATATTTCTCTGATCACAGCATTGTGTTCCTGCAGTTTTAGGAGACCAGACATGTGTTTCAAAGTTTTGTTTTATTCAGACACTAATATTGTATTCCATCTGTAAAGAAACCAAATATGATGCCTCAAGAGTTAGGTAACTTTTTTATCATTAATACATAATTGAGGAAATTTCAACTGAAACGCTATAATAAGAACAGAATTTTGTAGACATTAAATGAAGCTGCTCTTGTTTACGAGCACATCTGCACAGTGGGGGCATCCGTGTCCTTTGGACACAGTTCTAGTTTTCTACTGTTCTTTCAGCAATATCATTGAGAAATCGTCAATTAAACATAAAATACATTTCCTGATTTGGTCAAAATTTCTTCCAAATTGTGTTGTTTCGTCGATACATTCACTTACAAAAGTTTTTTGGAAAATATCAGTTTTTACACATTGCAAGTCTATATAGTTAATGTACACACTGATAATTCAACCTTTTTTCCTACTAATGCTAGAACTGATTATATAACACTTGGTGTGTTTTGGTGTTTGTTTGTTCGTCTGCTTTAATATCCCACCTATAGTATTTCAGTGCGGACGTTCTAATCAATCGGCTACCGGGACAGACTGCAAAGTTTTGAGCACTTACGTTCAGAATTAATAATGATATATATTATATTGATATATCTCATTATATTATTGTTTACTTTCATCATAAAACAATACTCTATCTAAAGCAATGGCTTCATGCCAGTCACCCTCTGCTCAAGCTCTGTTCAAGCACCTGCGATATCTGTTTGTGCTCTATTTAATTGTTCATCAAAAGTATCTACACATTCATCATTTTATACAACAGTGTCCATCAGAATATTTATCTTTAATTCCAAAAGAATATATTATATATATGCAACTTGTGATTATACTTACCGGTTCTAGAGATTATGTTTATCAAGATTTTCTACAGATTCACCATTTTCAGCAAAAGTGTCCATCAGTTATTTTAACTGTTCTGAAGAAGAATTCTTCGAAGTGTAGAACTTTTTTTTTTTAAATTTGTCTGCTGTGATTTAAGAAGAACAGTATCGTGTTTCAAGTCATTTTTCAGTATTGTTTGATATTTTATATCTTTTCTATCCAATAATCCTTGACTTAAGGGTTAAACCTTTTCATTTTTTCCTGAATAAACTTGCCTTAGTTCTCATATAAAGTAAGTACTAAAATGCGTATGTGAACAGTAACATAAAAACTCGTTCTCCCTATGTTTCCATAAATATGTTGATACCTCGAAAATATCTACTTCTAGGCTTTTTTAAGATGCTGAGGAAAGGGCCTTATACCTTATAATGTACGAATTTAAAGAAATGTTCAATCGGAAGAACGGCCCGTGAGAAAAAGAAGGCAAATGGGCATTGTACCTATTACTTTTGTAAACAATAAAACGTGTTTAATACAATTATCAACATCGTTCAAATACCACTGTGATGTTGTTTTGTATCGGGAGGTATGAACTCACATCCACCAATTTGCATATTCAGGTCTATGTCTTGTTTTATATCTTCTATTTTTCTATATATTAGCACTGAATAAATACAATTGAACCTGTATTAGCGGCCACCTGCATTCAGCGGTCAGTTTTAATATTACCAAACTAGCATTTTATTATGTTTAACCTTCATTTAGCGACCACCTCTGTTAAGCGGTCATTTTTTTCTTGTTCTCTTGGCAAAAGACAGGTTTGACTGTATATGCGTGTGTTAGGCCGCTGCAAAAACAAGCTCCCTTTCCTAATGAAGTGTTGAAAAATAACTTCATTTTTTCATTTTAAGGGTGTTAGTTTCTGAGGACAAACAGTGAGGACATCTATTAGCAATATCTCCTATCCCTAAGTCAACATTAAAAACATTCACAACATTAATTAGGCATACATTTATTACTTATACCTCTCGGTGGCTACCGAGATTTTTAATTATACCAAACATTTAACTACAATAGAACAGATGATATTTCTTTTCAAGTCTCAAATATTTGTTTTTTCAAATTCTAGAAGGTTACAGACGTAAATACCCTACAGATACCGTAGGCGTATTAAAATAGTTTGCTTACCGGAAGAAAATATTGGTAAATGAATGCGATTACATTGTGCTTTCACAACATTTTGTGGAGAAATATATATTTTCACCTTTCCGAGAATTAGCATAAATATTAAATACGCTTGTATATTGAAAAGTACAATTTCTTTGTAAAATTTAATAAAATAGTTCATTAATCACGCAAACTCTCTCTCCTCTCTCTCACTGTGAGCAAGTGATAGAAAGTTTGTTTAAAAATGACTTTGTTTCTTACACGACATCTCTTTCTCTATCTTTCTATCTCTCTTGTTATCTTAGATGTACTTACTGAATAACATGGTATAGTTTAAAAGTTTTTCTTGAAAAAAAAACACAAAAAAACATCGATATTATAGTAAATATATGATAAAATACCTGAGCATTGTTCTCCGTTGTTTGTTCATATAAACAAGCAACTTCTTTTAACGTTAATATTTGTTTTCATTTATCTACCGTCTTAGGCAAATCCAAAGACAGATTTTAGACGGCAGCTTGCTGCCTTCTTTAGTAGCTAGAAACGCGTATCAGGCATCGCTGACCTTGCTAATTTGCATATTTTTCATAACAAGTTTAACTGTACCTCTCGCGCTTAGAACGGATCCACACAATTCGATTCTTCACTTACGAATACGAATGGAATATGTTATGCAGATCTTTTATTCATAACCTTAACCGCTATTCATGTACTGTTGTTTGTAAACGTGTTATTTTGCTCTGTAAACATCCATTTTAAACGTGAACAATATATCCGTGGCACTTATAAATCAGAATAGCAACCCATTTTACATACTTGAAGATCTACTCATGTAAAAAGAAAAAAAAGTAGCGCTTCGAATGTCTGTAATTAACCTAAAGTAGTTCACGCGTAATTTTGCATGGAAGCGAGTTAGGTTTCTCCCAGAGCATTTCTCAACTTTGAAATAGAAACAAACATTCAAGTATCTAAAACATCAAGTACCTTGTCAAGTTCCACACTTAAGTAACAGTAGAGAGTGTATATAAATCGGGTCCTAGGAAATGACCTAATTCTGAAGTTCATACAGTCAGGTTCATGACCCTAATTCCGGATTGTTTTGAAAAAACAGAGTGCGTATTCGATTGTGTTACTACCGACTATAGTTGCAGGAGAGTGTGTGGAGTTTTTGGGTCATGTGGCTTTTGCCTCTATTGTATCAATAATTAAGAATCACAGCTTTTTTTCTTGTTAATCCGGCTGCCGTCTCTCAGCGCATTGGGCGCTTTGATTAGACTTGCGGTGGCCGCCAGTCTTGAGTATCTGAAAATCAAAAGCAGGCATCGTTGATTTGCAAAATTACCACAGCTATACTGACGGGCAAAAGAAACGCCCCATTCCTATTTGATGTCCGATTTTTCAGTATTCGTGATTTAGAATTACAAAAACTTATCATCTGCAAATTTGAATATTTTTAATTAAAAAATGATCGTAAAGAAATTATCAAATTGTTACAGTTTAGAAAAACGTAATTTTAAATAGACCGGTCTGAGAATTTTCATTTTGAAAATCAGTAGCGTGTGTGTCCACCTCTACTTGCGACAACAGCAGCAAGGCGACGTCTCATGGAACCGCACAAATTGCGTAGCAGATAACGAGGGATTCTTCCCCACTCCTGGTGCAGCGCTGCCGTCAGATGCTGGACGTTTGCTGGCTGGGGTTGACGTCGACGTAACCGACGTCCAAGGTAATCCCACACGTGTTCAATCGGGTTGCAATCCGGTGAAGGCAAAACGCCAATGTTGTTCGCCTGTAGAAAGTCCCGGGTGGCACGTGCAACGTGTGGTCGCGCGTTGTCGTGCTGGTAGACCAGGTTTTGACGTTGGCGGAACATCGGTACAACCACAGGACGTAAAAACTGGTCAACGTAACGCCTTGCTGTGAGGTTACCTTGGCAGACGACAAGTTGGGTCTTAAACCTGTAGTTTATCATTGCCCAGACCATAACTCCGCCCCCTCCGTACGGATTGTTCTCGACAACGCAATTGTCAACGTAGCGTTCGTGACGTCGCCTGTACACACGGATACGCCCGTCGGCGTTCCATAAGTTGAAACGCGACTCGTCGCTGACACCACGTTCTGCCAACGCTGACCGCGATTGTTGCGGGCCCAGATCAGACGTTGGTGACGGTGGCGTTAAGTTAGAACTAAACCACGGTAGGGTCTACGGCAGGTAATCCCGCGTTCCCTCAGTTGTCTTCTAACCGTATAATGACTTATTGGGCGACCACGGTTACCGACTACTAAACGCGACGTCGATTCCGCCGTCACAAACCTGTCACGCAAATGACGTTGACGTATGAAATTATCTTGTCTTACAGATGTCACACGAGGTCTTCCTGAACGTGGCCGATCGGCAAACGTTCCCGTAACTCTAACACGTCGAACAAGACGCCGAATCGTTGAACGCGAGACGTTAAAACGTCTGGCGACTTGTTCTTGCGTTCGCCCGCATTCGAGCATGGCCAAAACGCGAGCTCTCTCTTCAGAATTTAGCCTTGGCATTCTTAAATACGAATGTTTAATCAGAAAATCTCTGAAATTGTGATTGTCTATCGACCAGCACATGTAACTGTGTAAAATGTGATCGATTTCACAACGTGGTAAACATACACGAGGTGCACGTGGAAATCATGAGCAGCCACCGGAAATGGACATCGGGCTGAATAGAAGCGCACGATTTTTTCTTTGCCGTGATTGTCGGTCAATGTACATGTATACAGACTACATTTCACTAAAATTTCAATAGGTATGAGGAAAATAACGCCAAATTCCGTTGGGGCGTTTCTTTTGCCCGTCAGTATATTTTAACCGCTTTTGTATCCTTCCGCTCTCAGTAACGTATCAGTGCAGTGCGATTGTTTACACCAGGTTAGTAAAGTACGTAGGCATTTCATGAATGCAACCATGCTCATGATTGTATGAAACAAATTAAAGTGCCCGCATTGAGAGACTACCTGGGTTTATCAAGAAACGAAGAGCGCAATCAACTGACTTCCTTGAGTTGCAGAAAAACGTGTAATATGCTGTTACATTACATTTGCCTCTAACGAGATCAACCCTGTTTAAATGCCGGAGTTAGAATAACTTGGACGAATGTACCTACTTCAGCATGTAAAGCCTGTCGACAGTCTTTTAGCGCATTGTGCGCTTTGAAATAACAAAGGACATTCATGCCCGTTGCTGAGATATCAATAACAGCATATGACTACCAATGTTGAATTTTCTATTCCAGCAGCAAACACAATTTTGATGACGAATGCTGAACGCTTTATTCTTATTAAGAGCCTTTCTGGTCGAAAACTAACGTGCCTGCAAGACTTGATATTTTTTTTATTAAGAATGGAATTTATGAGATAAAACGTTTAGTATTTACTTCACCATATGACTTGATCGTAAAAAAAACACCTCTCCTCTTTAGTCGACTCTGCTTTCCCACCGTTTGAATTCTTCTGCAGGATATCTGTGAAGCCGTACCCACGTTTCTTGCTAGCATCTGACAGAAAATGAATTTTTTAAAGTGTTTTGTAGTGTTGTTAACACTAGCACGATATCTCTTCGCATCTGAAAGGAAAATCAATCGCTTTCAAGAATGTTTACCGTTAATTCTAACTGAGGTAAGTACAGACTATTTAAGTGCTTCTAGCTCGGGTTTCTTTTGCGTCAGACAATGTGATGAAAGATTTATGGCTTCTGCTTGCAAATCATTATCGTAAATGGCAAGCTTGGGGTCAGTAAAAATAACTGTTGTTCAGCATGTAACATTGATTTGTCAAATATGTCATCAACAGTTGTCCAATGGAATAACAAGATAGTTTTTACGCTTAACACAGTAGGGTAAGATGTGAAATATAGTGACATATCTGTGCATCTTATATTATTTATAAGTAAGTAAAAATGTGTAACAAAACATCTTAATAACATACATATTGAAAAACATACACATTCACCCGACCCCAAAGGTTAATAAATCACCTGTTAATGCATACAATTTGTATTTAAGTGTTCATGAAAGCTCCTGAGCAAATAAATAGTAAGTACATATCTTTAATGATCAGAATACAACGTATCGAATACAACAATAAATTTATTGAATATTAACTATAGATATATTAAATTTCTTATACTATTTTAACTCACTTATCCTCTCAGCATATAAGGTTAGTTGCAGAACTAGTTGGCCCGATGTCAGGATAATGTGACTGGGTGTGGTATCATGCCACATGTCTACGGCGTGATACTGCAGTGTGGCAGCACTATATCTGTCTCAATTAGACAAATGACTAAAATGTTATCGGTGGGATGTTAAACCCAACCAAAAAACAAACATAACTCAGTTATATAACACATAAGATATTCTCGTGTTCCTAGTATTCTAAATCAAATATATTGATAATTTTCTTGGATAATTACTCATATAGAACGTGCTAGCTGTAGATCTTCTATAATGGTACAACATGTACTCACAAAGCTACACAATAGAATCCAATTAACATGATAAAATAGCAATGGTTTAAACCTTTAAAACAAGTGAGACATTTATGATACTCTCCATAACGATTTTTTATGTCATTTTATGGGGTTGCGATATTTTTTTATCTTTATTGATTTTGTATCATTATGAGAAAACTGCGTGTATTATATATCCAGCGTCTATTTAGAGCGGGAGACAGACATACAGACAGAGACTATATACACACTGCAGATAAGACATGAAATATTAAAATGATAATTATTATTTCAGTACATATATAATTCCAATGTATTGACTAAAACGGTTAAAAGGGAATTAATTCTCTCACAATACGAATTCTCTATACTTTCCTGACGTTTATGAATTCCTCTTTTTAAACAAATAAAAATTATATGTTTCATGTTCTTATGCATTATTTATATGTTGACAGCTTGTAAAAATACTGAGATAGCAGATCGGGAGGCCGTGGGTTCGATCCGCGGCCACGATATACCAAGGCCGTAAAAGGTTACTGGTATAGCTCCCTTTCTTGGCGCCCAGCATATGTAGATAAGTCCAGAATTGGTTGACCCGGTGTCAGGATAATGTGACTGGTTGTGGTATCATGCATCGTGTCTGCTGCGTGGTACCACAATGTTGCAACACTATATCTGTCTCAAGTGGACACACATGAAGTCTCGATATGACTGATATACTGTCAGTGGGACGTTAAACTTAACAAACAAACTAAGATTGCGATATGTTTAGTTTGTACGTTTCTCCTTTCAACACGCGTTGATATGTTTAATTTAAACTTATTTCACAGATTCTGAATACCAACCCGAAACTGATTAGTATATTTTCTCCTGGTAGTGACATCATTGTCTTATACAATTGTCTTCTACTAACAGACATAACACTGTTCATACCGCGAATGATTAAATGGCTCTCCTCCTCAAAGGAATGTCAGCATATATTAAAAGAGGACATTTTGCCATTTCTTTTAGAAGGATGTTTTTTAAAATATCCATCAAGCATTTTGTCATGTTCTTTTGAAGCAGCTCGTTCACAAATGATCGATATAAATATAAAAAAGAGTTGTTTTTCTTTTCTCTCTCGTTAATGTTGGTGATTTTTGTTTTTTTGTTTTTTTGTTTTTGTTTTTTGTTTCCCGAGATTTTCGATATTCGCTACTTCAGGGAAATTGGTTAAATACAGGATATCTCTACGTTCTGCAATATGGCGTCTTTACCAGTTCCGGGTAACACATTCGTAATTTCAGCCTGTGAAGTGGGCGCATGTTTGAAGAGTGAATGTGGCGGGAAATGAATATAGAAAATCTAAAAAAAAATTTTAACAATCATGGATGGTTGCATTTGGTGACCATGCGTCTTATACAGATTGGTATTGATAGACGAAATACACATTTTTCGTTAAAAATAATTTTCTTAGTCAATGACCATCTGTGCACGAACTGCTTCAAGGGGGCATCAGCAAGGATTGATTTTCAGTCTGAACTATGTTTTAATTTGGAAGCCATATTTATCGTTGAAATTGAAGAAATGTTTGAACTTAAGGACGTTTCAGCGGGTCACGGCTGATTTTGATTTTGATAAAAAAAAATTGAATTTCTCAAATTTTAAGATTCATGTGTTAAGACTATCATCAAAAGTATATTTGCCAAATTTTGAAGGTCCAAAAAGTCACATTTTAGTGGTTTTATGCAAATTTGGCTAAAATTTCAATAAAAAAGCAGTTTTAATTAAAAAAACAAATCCGGTGAGGTATGTATTTTTTTAACATTTTCATAAAGCATTTATATCAGAAAAAAGACTCGGGAAATTATGTCCGTTGAAATAAAATTATATAGAAAAAATAAATATAAAAATTCACAGTTTCTGTATACATTTTGGTCCGGGCACAAATGAGATTATATGCCCGTTTTGTATTTTCAATGCATATTTGACAGTATTTCTATCTGTAACTTATAGAATACATTATAAGTTACAAATGGTGATAAAAATATTTTAAAAATATAATTTAATATACAGTTTTTAGATACGAAATCTTTCTTATTTTTAATGTTATTCTTTTTTTTTCAACAAATTATAGGAAATAGGGATGTTCTACCATAAGCTCAATCTCTTGTTGTCTTTAAGCTAACCATCAAGGCGTTTTCATTAAAAAAACATGCACGATGTGTGTAATACAAAATTCACTGCTCGTGTGAAAATAATTTTCAAATGATGATAAAGAGAGGTTCCATTAATTGTATATTATTTTGAATTGTATTTTGAAATGGAATTAAAGAGTAATACATTTAATTATAAACTATTAGAAAAAGGAACATAAGCATGTTTCCAGTTTATTTATTTATTTATTTATTTATTTATTTATTTATTTATTTATTTATTAAGTTGTACGCAAAACAACACACTCTCTCTCTCTCTCTCTTTCATTATATATATATATCAGGTTTCAGTTCTCTATAATTGTGCATGGGCTTTTCAAATTGACATTTATCAAAAGGATAACATTATACTTCATCTCTCCAATTTGTCAAGTCAACGAAATATAATCCATGACGATGATATAGTCTCCATATTCAGTATTGTCAGATAAATGCCGAGCACTCAGTTTAATCCGATATTTTCATTAAACATTCTGAAACTCTTATATCGTAGGCATTCTAAAATACGGTGTTGTCTTCGAACCATAGTAACGAGTAGATATTTAATACGTATAATGGCATATTAAGTTGGCTGTCTCGATACAAGGTAGTCATTTTGGGGTTTTCATCAATGTAAGACCCTTTCTGTGGGGCATGTAAAAAATACGGGGCGCTCACAGCGCCCCATAATTAAAACATACTTTCTCGCTATTCTTGACCCCTACTTTACTATATAAACATGAAAAAAATAACTTGGTCTGAAATCGATATCGAAATTGAGTTGTCTCCCTTACGTAGTACAGACAGATGAAAAGGGCGCGAGAATATGATTGGTAATTATCAGAGTCATCCGAATTTCCCGCCAACCCCACAATTTTTATACACCGCGTAATCATTTTATTTTTTTCTCTAAATTAGTATATACATTGCCTCACAATTATATATAAACAAAATATCCAAATGATTGCCTCATTGTGTATACCTTTCTCAAATTACTGTCATAACTTTTGTTTCTAGCAATGAATATGTTTTCGCCTACACTGTGCCATTTGTGCTTAAAAAAGAAACACGTTATGGTTGTTTCTATTAATGCAATTTATTTCACCACGATACCATTTGTTAGGTCATTTTGTTGTGTAGGATAGATAGATAGATAGATAGATAGATAGATAGATAGATAGATAGATAGATAGATATCGTATATGGGTATGCATTACATAGTTCTACAATGTATATACTACGTAACAAATAAATAAGACACATCTTTACCGAAATTACCAAGAATATAAAAATGCATAAGAATATAAACACTATGACTTGCAATCCAGTACCAAGGATAACAAAAAAAAGAAGAAACTCTTATTTCTATTGTTGTCCTTTTTAAAAGAAGCTACTTTATGATTCTTCCTCTAAAAAAAGATCAAAACTTATAATCAGTTTAGATTGAGTCTCGTGCAAGTAGCGTTTGCTGTCACGTTTAAGAAGACACAGACCAGATCAATTTGTAAAGATATGCGTTGTTGAAAATGTAAGTTTAAACAGTAAATATTTTGATAAAAAATATCCATTTGAATTTTTCGGTCGATGTTAAATTGTCTGTGTTAAATTTATATGTAAAGGAAACTCATACATGCGCCAAATGGAAGTTGTTTCTGCAAAGGCACATATTACAGTAAGCAGGTAGAGTTCAAATGAAATGAATGCTCATATATACAGAAAGATATCTACACAACACCATGATCTAAAACTTAAAGTATTAAACCAGACTTTTTTGTTGATTGATAATTTTTATGGCGTATAATACGTTTTATGTCGCACAATTTGACAATCGAGAATGGAACCGCATGAGATAATACTTTCAAATTGAAAACTGCATACTTAACTGTTATATTTATACGCGATTAATATTTGTAGACGACTTTACCCGAGTGCCTCTGTGCATTCGGGGTTTCCTCCACCTGTAATTAGCTGAACGTCGCTATATGACTGAAATACTGTCGCTGCGACGGTAAATCCAAAACACACACACACACACACAATTTCCATTGCGTTAATGGACAAAGAGGAGGAGCCAATTTTCACGAGTTGAAAACAATCGGAACTCCAGCTTGTTCGTCTGGAAAACCACAATTGAAGTCGAGAAAGCACGAACGAGAATAGGTCCCAAACTGAGAGGTATTTTTTTTCACCCAAAAAACTGATTTAAGCTAAAACTACATACCCTATAAATGTTGCACGCTGTGCATACTGCTGTGCTTTAACCACTGTAGTTTTAATGAATGTAAGTGCTTCCAAAACTGGCAATATTTAATCTTACAATAAGTTGAAATGACTATGCATGTAAAGTCCTAATCCATATTTATGAACGGATTTCAAACGAGCAAACGATTTTTAGCTCGACTTTTCCAAGAATACGGAGAGTTATTGTACTCACCTGAGCGTCGGTCTTGGCGTCGTCGTCGGAGCCTTAATGATAAAGTTTTGCGTGCAAGTACTCTCAGAGTTATATCTCATTAACCACTACATGGATTGAGCTTAAACTTCATACCTGCCTTCCCACTGATCCATCCTACTCATTTACTTAAATCCCATAACTACAGCTTGCATATCATAAAAAATATTGTCCATGAAATTCTTAGAAGTATTCAGGCTATCAGCATCATGTTAAAGTTTTGAATGAAAGTGCTATCAGGACTAATTCTGCTATCAGGACTCAGTAACTCAGTAACTTATCCATGAATTGGATTTATACTTCAAACCTACTTATATATGAAATTCCATAACTCTTAACTTATATAATGAACAATAGGAGTAAGGTTCCTTATTTATGGCTGTAAATTGTTTTGTTATGAAGTCATGCACATATTATGAACTGAATTATTTTTTCCCTTACATACATAAGAGTTGAAGGTGAAAATCTGCAAAACATTATTCAAAAATATATAAATATAGAACAGAACAGAACAGAACAAATCTTTAATAACTTGTCCATGTACATCGTTAATCATATAATACATATATACATACTCACAAATCACGTACACAAATATATAATAACTGATAATATAAATTTGAATTTAAACCACATATTAAAAATATAAATATAGAAATCAATTTCTTTGTTATCACAAATGTTGTATACGATATAGACTAACACACGCGTATCATCGGTGACAAATTAATGAACTATATTAAGATATTTTAGACATAAAGATAAGATTATTATGTCCATGTATAAGACAGAAAAATTCATATAATTTTGTGAGGTATATACAGGTTCCTTCTCATCTGTAGATACTAAATTGTACTTTTAGTACAGACGTAAAGGTTTTTTTTTAATTGAACATGTACATAACACCCCTAATTAAAAGTTAATGAATAAGAATCAATTTTCCTTTTTTCATGGTTGCATTTTATGGGGCATATAAAGTAAATTAAATTCTGGGGTATATATATAATGTTTTTGTCATACAATCATTTTTTAACAAACATAATGGGTGGGGGTCCCCAAATAAACTTATTATAAAATATAAAATAATAGAAATCAATTTGCATGTTGATGGTTGCTCTTTGTGGGGCATATAAAGAAAATTAATTTGTGGGGTATATATGGAATATTTTTGTTATACAATTATGTACACAATAAAAATTGCTTTTATTTTTTTCATACAAACATAAGAATTGAAGATGGAAGTCCCTAAATACACTATTGAAAATATAAAATATTACAAATCACTATCCATGTTGATGGTTGTTTTTGTGGGGTATATAAAGAAAATTAATTTGTGGGGTATATATGGAATATTTTTGTTATACAATTATGTACACAATAAAAATTGCTTTTATTTTTTTCATACAAACATAAGAATTGAAGATGGAAGTCCCTAAATACACTATTGAAAATATAAAATATTACAAATCACTATCCATGTTGATGGTTGTTTTTGTGGGGTATATATGAAATATTTTGTCATACAAACATGAACACAGGCTAAATTGGTTTCATTTTTTCTTACAAACATAAGTATTGAAGGTTGATGTCCACAAACTTATTATAAAATATAAAATAATAGAAATCAATGGTTGCTTTTTGTTGGATATATAAAGAGGAATCATTATGGGGTAGATTAAGGTTTTTATTTGTTTTCAAAATGTATACATCTTTTTAAATCGACTTCGATGCAGCACCTGTCTCGTGCTACAAGATCCCCGTCACAATGGGTCCTCTGTTGTGTTCAAAAACAAAATTATATATATACATAAAATTTCTAATCCCCCCAAAAATGATAAGGGCTGTTTTAACTAAACAGCATCTTTATATACATTCAACCAATACCATAAATATATCAGAATATTTTTGTACTTGATTCAGTCAATCCATATATTTAAATGAAAATAATATGAGAACAAGCTTTACGAACTAAGATACAAAACTCTGCATTGATAGTGTAAAGACACCGCTGGTAATAAAAATTGACATGCTAAATATTCGTTGTTTTATTTAAATAATTTTCCGTCGTGAATGGTAGCGTACTAACAGAACTTGGTACTTAATAATTACATGAACTTTATGATAAACAGTAATTGTTTAAGCATACATCTATCAAGATTGATTAAACGAAAATATGTGAGTTTTTAATTAGCCTTTCGATGATTTAAGTCAATATAATTTAGAAAGGTGCTAGAAAAAGAATCATGCACATTTCCAGTAATTAATGGCCAAAAATGTATAGTATCACATATGATATATACGATTATTAACAACACTAATATGTATTGCAATAAGAAATATATGAATAATATGAATGAATTAATTCAGAGTATTTAAAACATATTGATTAGATGTATAAGATCCATGTATGAAACGTACACATACATGTAATGCGTATTATTTTGTTGGTTATATAAGAGATATTTCTCGTGCACAAATAACGTTTTGTTTTTTATTATTAAGTAATTAAATATATATTAATTTTGACATTTAAACAACACCCAGATATAAAACTTGATGAGTAGGAGTCAGGTTCCCTTTTTATGGTTGCACCTTGTGCAATCTATTTAAAATCAGATCATAATTTCGCTCCTCTACTAAATGCGATTGAGGATCTGATGAGATTGCATTTGGGATCGAGTCAGATTAGCCTTTTCATTTGCCATTGAAAATGTCGGCTTTGGTATAACGTTATGAATATTCGTCGATCTCCGATAATTCGAATACAAAACGTAAAAGTGATGTAAAACGCCAAACGCCATTTCTATAGTCTTCGCATTTTCCAAGTTTCTTGTGTGCATGACAAACACTGTAACCATACAAACCACGAACAATAAGTCAACAAGACGTATTCAGTTCTTAACAAGTATTTGAATTTTGAAACGAGCGATTTCTTTTGCCAAAAAAAAAACAACAACGTACAACTGTTAATGCATATGAATATCTTCAAGGGTCAATCTGAAACGACCTCAAAAATTATATCATCAGATCCTCAATCGTGTAATAGTAGGATCTTATTTCAATGAGATTGCCTTTTTTAGTGATTAAAAAGTTAATTAACTTGTGGGGCATATAAGGAATAATCATGCCAAGAAGTCAAGAACACATTATAAATTGGTTTTATTGTTCTTAATAGTAAAATTAATAAAAGATTTAAGGGTAGACATTTGTAAATACCCTAATTAAAATTTCTATTAAAAGAACATGTTCAGTGTTGATGAATTTAATTGTTCGGCTATAAAGAGAAGTATTTGCGGTATATAAATGACTTTATTTGTTATGCAAATAGAATGTTTTCAGTCGTTTCCTATGCAATACTTGTCTCGTGCAACAATACAAGACCTCCGCTACAAATCGCCCTCTGATGTGTTCGATAACAAAGCACATACTTAAAACTACTAACTAATAGAGACATAAGCGCTGTTAAAAGAAAAATATATATTCTAAAAATTCAACAAATAATAGTATTAAATGTACATTAGCCGGCCCCGATGTCCGAGTGGTAAGAGCGTCGAGTGGGGGGGGGGGGGGGGGGGTCGTGTGTTGTGTGTTCGATCCCCGGCCGCGACATACCAAAGTCCAACGTCGTAAAAAATGACAGGGTTATACCTCCCTTGCTTGGCGCTCGGCATATAAAGGAAGTTGCATGACTTGTTGGCCCAGCGTCAGGATAATGTGACTTGGCGTGGCATCACGCCATATGTCTAGGGCGTGATACTGCAGTGTAGCAGCACTAAATCTTTCTCAAGTAGACATTGTCTCCAAATAACTATGACTGAAATACTGTCGGTGGGACATTAAACCAACAAACAAACGAACGCATATTTTACAATTGTTTCTTAATCATTCAAGCCATTTGGTTAAGTGAAAACAATAAAAAAAACAAGTATTTCATACGTAGATACAACACTTTGCACTGAAAGTGTAAAAGCGCCGTTGGTGATAAAATCGGACATGTTAAATAATTGTTGTTTTATTTATAACATTTTCTGTAGTGATTGGTGGCATACTAGAAGGTCTTGGTACTTATTAATTACAAGAACAGAAATAGTTTAAACATACAGCTTTAATTACTATTAAGACTTGATTAAACGAAAACATGTAAGTTTATAACGAGCGTAACAATAATTGAATTCAACATATTTTAGAAAGGAGCTTAGAAAAATAATTGTGCCTATTTCCATTAATCAATGGACAAACGAGCGACACAAATGATATATACGATTATTATAAACACTTATATATATCACATTAAGAAATATTA
>CM037780.1:33764222-33787306 GCA_021229015.1 Solen grandis | reverse complement strand
CACATCACTTGGTTTAGGTCAGGGTCAAGACCAATTGATTTTAAATCATTTTTTAAATTTTTTCCAATTTTTCTCATATCACAAAAAAAATTTACTAAAAAAATAAATGGGGGGGCATCCAGCCCTTGGGACACTTTTCTTTTTTATTTTATTTTTTTTGAGAATTCAGTGAGATATAATTCATATCTTACTTTTTAAAACTAAATGGGGGTATAGTTTTTGGTTCCCGATCTGTATATTGAAATATATAGCAAAATAAAAGGAAACAAAAATTTCTAAGAAGAAAGGAAACCTGTCCAACACAGAACAGCACATTTTACCAAAAGAGGGTTCCCCTGTTTCGGGGGTTTCAATGGGGGAAACCCCATAAGGTTAAAAAAACCCGCCTTTGGCAAATACGGCCCTTTTTGACAGGTTAAAGTCCTTTGCGCGAAAGGGGTAGCAGCCACTTATGCATACAAAATACCTGAAATTTCTAAAAAATTTTCAAAGATATTTCTTGAATAGCCTGTTTGTATTTTTTGGTGACCGGCAGCGAAAAGGGTTTAAGCAAAAACTAGAAAACAATTAAGATGAAAAAAAAATTTTTTGTTTTGAGTGAATATGGAAAAAAATTTTTTCGAAAGTACAACTGCCCATTTTCGTTGCTCTTGGGCCTCCGAAATTTGTAATTGTATGGAATTCCAATTCCCCCCAAAACAAAAAAAATATCCCTCTATCTCCTGGAGCTATTCCCCAAGTACCAAAAAGTTTTGATAAAATAAATCGAACATAAATTGGTTTTGGTCATTATATTGTTATAAAACTAAGTGGGTTGGAACTTGTTGGATTTGGTCCTTTTTCCCTTAACACATTTTTCCAAAAAAAAAATCATTTAAATTTTTTTAGTATTTGATAAGGCCCTTTTTCTAAAAATCGCTTCCCCCACCTAATAAAACCCAAATTTTTTCCAATATTCCCCTCATGGGGAGATGATGGGGGTTACATAAAAACGTGCTATTTATGGGAGCGATAAAAACAAAAGGGGGACTTTTCTGGGAAAAGTTTCTGGGAAAAAAGGGTCAAATTAAAAAAATAAAAGTTTTTTTTTAATTACTTAATGTCAAAGAAAATTTTCCACACTAGAACCCCTATAAAAACATACCTTTTTTATTTTAATTATTTTGATGTATAAACAAATTTCAGCTTTCTTACTACACAAATGGTCCGTGTATGGGGGGTCGTTGTGTATAGAATTTTGAAAGGGGTCGCAAAAGAGATTTTGCACCATTTGTCGCTTACACGGGCCAGTCTCGCTCATACCTGGTATTTCAATTCAATCAAAATCCAAAAAGAAACCACAAGATTAAAACATAAAACCGTAGTAATGGGTATCTTATTTGCCGAACCATGAAGCCGTCAGCATGATTACCAGAGGAGGGTCTTATTGTTTTTGCACGGCATTTTCGGGTGTCACCCAGACAGTGATGAAACAATTCAAAAAAAGAAACTTTGGTTTGATCGACAGAAGTCCCCAGGGTCAGAGAGTAACCACGTCACCCCAGGCCCGGGAAATTGTGCTCAGCACCTCGGGATCACCTCCAGACAGCACCCAAAGCGCACAAAACACCATTGGCACAGGAATCAACACTTTGCCGCCCCAACAGGGCATATTGGCAACGTGTTTCCGGGGGTTATGTTGACACAAAGAGACATCAAAATCGACTTGGTGCACAGTGCATGTCTGTGGCCTAAAACAAGGGCAAGCATTTCTTTACGATGATCCAGTTCTCTTTGATATCCCAAAACAGCATTTGAAAGTGGGCATTGTTGAGGGGAAAAGTAAACAGAAGTTATGTGCACGGCTCATTGTGGGGTGTAGGGGAGGGGAAATTCATGGTGTGGGCCGGCTTTCCTGAGACACAAAACCCCCTTTTTTATCACGATGGGAATCTTACAGATGGTTTCACCCCAAAAGCAACTTTCCCCGCAGAAACCCCACTAATTTACAATTTTCAAACCAGGGGCACGCTTTCCCCCCCTTGTAAACTTACATCTTCTTCTTCACAAAACAACCTACCTTAGCCTGCATTTTCACCAGACCTCAGTCCCTATCGAACATTGGGGGATCGCTGGGCAGCACGTCTACAATGGCCAACGTAACATAAGCAACCATGATGAACTGATTTTGCACTGTCAGAGGAGTTGGATGTGATACCCCAGTACTATATACATGCCTGATCAGAAGTAGGGGCCCATTGTTTACCATGCAGAATTAACGAAAAAGGGTGGCCACACCTGTTATTAAGGTTGGTGACTTTTGTTTTCCACCTTTGTGTTTTTCAGCTGAAGCTGACAAAAGGTGAAGCAAAAGACAGTATGTCCCAAAATGGAAATAATATTCCGGTCTTGTACAGTATGACTGACGCTTATCATCTTCGCTTGTATAGTTTTGCTTCACACACATGCGTCCCGGGTTTGGATTCTGGTAACCTACATGAGAGGGTACAGTGGCAGCCTGTCCAGATTCCTATGTGGTTTTACTCCAGGTTCTCTAGTTTCCTCCAAAATGTAAGGGCTTCATACGCCGCCACCATAGCCATCAAGACTGAATTGATGAGTTTTTGTCATCACCCTGGCATTGGCATTGGTTTACTTTAATTTAGCACTTTTGTTTTCAGGTGAGGTATTGTGATCTCCTTTGTACATTGTCCAGCATTCGTCATCCATCGTGGTTGTCAACATCTTCCTAAACTGCTGGGCAGATTTTAATGAAACTCATTGGAAAGATCATTGGGGATACGGGGGATACCAGTAGAATGGGGCATTTAGTGATACTAACAAAAATAGCTGAAATGGTATTGGTTCGCCAAACAAGACAGCCAAAAGAGCTAAAGTAGAAAAATCTTAAACAACCATTCGCTCTAATTTGCTGAGCAGACTCAAAAGGAATGATCATTGGGTGGGACTGTACAAAATAGCTTACCGTAAAAAGCCATGTATTGCGAAGCCCGGTTTGAGGGTCAAAACCTTGGAAAAAAAGTATTTCCCTTCATTATGCGCATATCAATTTCGTACGACAAGGAGGCGCTATCTTTTTACCGCAATTTTTTGTGGATGTTCGATTGCAAAACAGGGGGAAATGTTTTACTGTTTCCCCGAAAGTCGGGTGTAATGCTGCTTTATTTTCACACCCTTATTTTCCCAAAAGCATTTCATTGTTCCCTTTGTTAAAGCGATAGTTTGAGTAAAAATTTTGAAACTACCTACCCTTCAAGAGCCCCCTTCTAGTTTTTTTTTTCCAAGCCCTTTTTAAAAAAAAAGGGTATTTGAAGTACACATTAGCAAAAACCCAAAACACTCTGCCAGTGGGAAACAACTTTAAAAATTTCATAGTTTAATTAAAATTTAAATAAAATACTTTTTATTTATCAGGGTCCAGCAATCGAGCGACATCGCTTTTGTTTTGTATGTCGTAAATTAATTATTAGAAAACACATAGGGAAACGACAGGTTTTCCAAATTAAACTAAAAAAAAAAATACCAATATGTAAGAAAAAGAGAAAAATGTTTTTCAAAGCTTTTATGTTCAAAACCTGTGAAATCAAAATAACAACTTTTACAGTCAATTTTCAACGATCATCCAAATAAATTTTTGCGCAGAAATATCCCAATAACAACCAATAGGGCCCGGGTGGGGGGGGGTAAAGTTTGGGAAAAACAAACATATTGAGTTCTCTTCCAAAAATACACTTAAAATGCGCACAATAATGGCATTTTCGGTAAATCTTCTGGCACCGAACAAATTCCACCAAGCTTCAAAAAAACATCTTTAATGACTCCCTTAACCACGGGGAATTTTGAAACTCATAAACTGATTAATTAGTACAAGTCCAACCTTTACATAAATTAGTGAATTTTACCTCATTTCCCGTAAATGTCATTAAGTGCCATCGTGGTTTGGGGTTCAAAAATTTTGGAAAAAATTTATTCCCTTCATAAGGCATTCATTTTTTGTATTCCAAGGGTTTTCCATACGTTTCCGGGGGTTTGGGATTTTGTTTGAACTACAGGGAACAAAAGGGGGGACCGGGTCCATGGGAACTACCGATTTCGGATCCGAAGGGAAACCCCGTTTGGGGGCAAAATTCTTTATAAACCCTTTCCCCGGTCAAAGTCTGGTCCCAAACCCGAAACCGCAAAGGGGTTTGTAAATTGTAAAACTTTTTTCCCAATTTCCCTTAAATAAATAATTAAAAAAACTAAAAGTCTACTGATTCCGAAAATCATCATGCGACGATCAATCACACCCTGTTTCCCATTCACTTGCATTTTTTAGGGTTTATGTTTTAGGCCAAAATTTGACAAAATCTTTAAAAGTTACCCTCTTTCTTCTTTGTCACAAAACCTTTTCCCTTGGATTTGAAGACACAGTTTTTTTAAACAAACTTTTTGTCCAAAATGAAAAATAACTTTTGAATGACTTCAACGGGGAAACTGATCTTATAATCAAACAAATGGCAAACAGGCGGTCACAGTAAAAGATGCAACATTGCATTCAGCTATATGTATTCAGTTAATTATTATGTAAAATTCATTTACTGTACATTTCCGAGTGAATTGCATCGGTAAAAAATTTAAATATAAAACAGAACAATGATTTCATCGCATTTATTGTCTCCCCCCATATTAATATGGGGGAGACATATTGTTTTGTTAGAGTTGTCTGTCTTTCTATCTGTACGTCCGTCGTCCCTTGCCTTTTCTGATCAACTTTTTGTCCGGAAACATAACTCAAAAGTTCAAACTTTTAAACTTGAAACTTCAAGTGGATAGATCTCATGGAGAGAAGTGTCATGCTTAAAGAACATAACTCGGTGCAGCATACTTTTGGAGTATTAACCTTTGTTAATTTCTATTTAAATTTGTCTGGAGCATAACCAAATAGTATAAAAGCTATTAACTAAACTTCACAGGTGGCTAAAATCTTATTCTGGAGAAGTGTCTTGCACAAGAACTGTACCTCTGACATTATGATTTTTAAATTTTTGCCCTTTGTTCAGACTATTTTTTGTTGAGAGCATTACTCATGCACTTGAGACATTAACCTTGAAACTTCTAGGTGAATAGACCTCACAAAGGAGAATAACAGAACACAAGAACCTTAAATCTGCAAATCATATTTTTAGTTTGGGACGTTTTTCGGAAAAAAAATAAAACGAGCTATTGTCGTAACTCAGGCGTCCGCATTGTCGTCGTCGTCGGGCATCGCCCGGGACTCTTAACGTGGCCATAACTTTCTAATACAACTTTCATTTTTGGTCTGCATATTCATCGGCATGGCCTATCCAGACTTATGCAAATTTTTCACCTATTGACCTTGACCGTTGACCTATTTTTTCTGTATTTTTGAAAACTTAAAATGCTGTCATTTCAGAACTGTTACCAGCAGGGGACTGATATTTCACATGTGAATTCCTTGTGGCAAGACCTTTCCATCAATGTTAAACTTTGGACTTATGACCTTTTTCCTTGCATCTTTGACCTTTTTTTAGCTCAACTGAGCACATTTCTCATGGTGAGCTTTTGTGATCGCCTTCTGTCCTTGTCCGTGCGTCCGTCGTCAACAATTTCTTTAAACAAAAATCTCCTTCTAAACTACTCACTGGATTTTGATAAAACTTCACAGGAATGTTCATTATGAGGGCCCCTTTCCAAATTGTTAAAAATTTTTTTGATTGGTCAAAAATCTAGGTCACAGGAGCTAAAAATAGATTTTAAAAATGAAAATTTTAAAATCTTCTTCTCCAAAACCCCAAGGCCTAGCCTTTTGATTTTGGTATGTTGCATGATCTACACTCTCTACCAAGATTGTTCAAATTTTTGACCCTGGGGTCAAAATTGGCCCCCTCCTAGGGTCACATGATTTTACATAGAGTTATAATAAGAAAACCTTAAAAATCTTCTTTTAAGGAAGTTAAGGCCTGGAGCTTAGATATTGGTGTTTAGCATCATCTTATGGACCATTACCAAGATTGTTAAAATTATGACCCTGGGTCAAAATTAGGCCTGCCCCAGGGTCACTTTTTTTAGCTCACCTAGCACAACGTGCTCATGGTGAGCTTTTGTGATCGCCTTTTGTCCGGCGTCCGTCCGTCTGTGCGGCGTCTTGCTCAACTTTTCCTTTAAACAACTTCTCCTCCTAAACCATGGGTGGATTTTGACCAAACTTCACAGGAATCATCCTTATTATGACCTCTATCAAAATTTTTCAAATATTTTGATTGGGTAAATAAGTAGGTCACAGGAGCTAAAAATAGATTTTAAAAAATGAAAATTTAAAAAATTCTTCTTCTCCAAACCACAAGGCCTAGCCTTTTGATTTTTGGTATGTAGCATGATCTTATGACTCTCTACCCAAAATTGTTCAAATTATGACCCTGGGGTCAAAATTGCCCCGCCCCAGGGTCACTGATTTTACATAGGCTAATATGGAAAAAAACTTTAAAAATCTTCTTCTCAGAAACCACAAGGCCTCGAGTTTAGATATTTGGTTTGTAGCATGGTCTTATGACTCTCTACCAAATTGTTCAAATTAATGACCCTGGGGTCAAAATTGGCCCTGCCCCCGGGGCACTTGATTTTACATAGAACAGGACCCCTTCAAAAGAAAATTTAGATAGTGCCTTTGAGAATAGAGGCATGCGTTTTAGTAAAATTATGATCTCTCCTTATCTGTGAAAGTACAAAGTTTCACTACATGATAAAATTTAAATGGGAAAAAAAACTATAACGTCTTTATAAATACATATTAGTTCGCTTAAATATATCTTTGTTTTCCCCCCTATTTTTGCATGAATGTGTATATTTAAACATCGTTATTGTATTTTCTAACCAGATCGTGGCATACATTCTTATCATGGGCACAGCATGTGTATTTTGACCGGATATGTCACCTTTATGTATCGCTGGTTCCGGTATACCGTCACTCATCCCTACCCCAAACCCCTCCCTAAGGCGAGAAAGGGACAATCAACGTTTACACAAATATGATGTTTTACTGGTACTAACATTACAGAAAACATGAAAGATGGGCACAAGCCTATTGTGAAAATATTTTAAACCCGGGTTGCTTAATCAAAAACTGGTCCTCTATTAAATACATTAAATTACAAGTGACTTAGAATAACTAAGGAAAACCTGGGGTCAAAATTGGTCCCGCCCCAGGGTCACTTGATTTAACATAGGCTAATATAGGGAATTTTTTTTAGAAAAATCAAAACCACAAGGGCTTCTTCTCAAAATCCACAAGGCATATAGTTAAGATATTTGGTATGTAGCAAATTTTCTAGTAGATCACACCAATTTGTTCAAATCATGGGCCCCGGGGTCAAATTGGGCCCCGCCAAGGGTCACCTGATTTCACATAGGTAATATTGGAAAAAACTTGAAAAGTCTTCTCTCAGAAACCACAAAGGGATAGAGTTAAGATAAATTTTGGGGTGAGCATTGTCTAGTGGATCTCTACCAAATTTGTTCAAATCATGACCCTTTGGGAAAAAAATGCCAGCCCCAGGGTCAACTGATTTTAATAGGGTAATATAGAAAAAAAAATTGAAAAAATTTTTTTTCAAAACCAAGCTGGGGTTTGATATTTGGGGCAGCTTGTCTAGTGATCATCCAAGTTTGTTCAAATATGGGCCTGGGGGTCAAATTTGGCCCCCCATAGGGTCAATGATTTTACAAGGGTAAATAAAAAAAAATTAAAAAACTTCTTTTCAGAACCACAAGGCCGGGGTTTTTAGATATTTGGTATTGCATTTTCGGGGTCTCTCCACTTTTTTACAAATCATCCATTGGTAAAAATTTGGCCCGAAAAGGGGTCCCGATTTTACTGGCAAATATAGGAAAAATCTTAAAAAATCTTTCAAAAACCCACAAGGCCCGGGTGTTAAGATAATTGGTGTGTGCTTTGTCTAGGGTCTCTACCAAGTTTGAAAATCGCCTGGGGTCAAAATTGGCCCCCCCCCGGGGCCCTTTGTTTAACATAGAAAAAATTTGGGGAAAACCGAAAAAAGGGTCTTCAGAAACAAAAACCCTGGGTTTACTTTTTGGGTATTAACAGGGGCAAATAGACCTCTCCCAAGTTTGTTCGACAGAACTGCATTTCAGTGGTCTATACTTATTTTGTTCAAATCAGCCCGGGGGCCAAATTTTGGGGCCCGCCAGGGGTCACCTGTTTTTACATAGACTTTTTGGGGAAAAAAATTTTTAAAAAATCTTCTTCTAAAAACCAAAAAGGCCCGGTTTTAAAGATATTTGGTATTAAAACTTGGGTTATAACCTCTCCAAGTTTGTTCAAATCAGCCCCGGGGGTAAAAATGGTCTGCCCGGGGGTCACTTGTTTTTAAACCCTAATGAAAAAATGTGACCACCCGGGGCCATCATGGCCCTCTTGTTTTAAATAGCCTGTTATCAGATTTACTCTTAAAGTTCATAATAGTCTATTTTTCAACTTTAACTTTGACAGTTACTTAAATATATTAAAAATAAATTTAAAAAAAAAGAATCAACGCTTAAAAAGTTTTGTTAATGAAAAAAATGGGTACGATTTTTCTCTCTCCCCCTCTCGTTGATATTTTTTTTCCTTTAAAAATTCTTTTGTATAGTTCATTTTTTTTATTTTGGGTGGGTTAATGTATAATTAAAAAAAAAATTGCTCAAAAGATATTGTGTTAATCAAACTGGGGCGAGTACTGTAAACTGTAGAAAATTTTTGTTACCATTTGTTTTTCCCCTGACCCAAAACGTGGTCTGGTGAGCTTTTGTGATCTTTTTTTTGGGTTTTTGGGTCCGGCTCAAAAATTTCCTTTAAACACATTCCCTCCTAAATCCTGAATAGTTTTGCCCCAAACTTCACAGGGAACTTTTAAAAGTTGTTCAAAATTTTTTTGATTTGGTTGAAAAAAGTAGGTCACATGACTAAAAAAAATTTTAAAAATGCAAACTTAAAAAAACTTTTCTACAAAAACTGCAAGGGGCTAAGCTTTTGTATTTGGTGTGTCATTGTCTCTCCATGTTTGTTAAAAACATGACCCCGGGGTCAAAATTGGCCCCCCCCCAGATCACTTGATTTTACAAGGTTTTATAGGGAAAAAAAAATAGAAAAATCAAAAAACCACAAAGGGCTGGAGTTTAGAATTTGGTGTGTAGCATTGTCTATCTTCTCTTTAAAAATTTTTCCAATCTGGCCCGGGAACAAAATTGGTCACTTAAATTAAAAATAGACTTGTATTAAAAAAAAAGAAACTAGAAAAATCTTCTGTTCAAACCACAAGGTTGGAGTTAAGATATTTTGTGGGGAAAAGGGCCCTTTGAGTATTTACCAGTTTGTTCAAATTATGGCCTTGGGGGGAAAATTCCCCCCTCCCGGGTCACTTGATTTCATAGGCTAAAAATAGGAAAATCTTTAAAATTTCTTCTCAAAATACAAGGGCCCGGGAAATTTTGTATTTTGTTGAAAAATTCCCTTTTGAAATCTCAATTTGTTAAATCATGGCCCTGGAAACAATACTGGCCCCCCCCCGGGGCCCCTTGATTTTGCTAGGCTTTTTAGGAAAAAAAAAAAACTTCTTTTGAAAAACCCCAAGGCCAGGATTTGATATTTGGGGTTTTTACTGGGCCTTATGTATTACCAATTTGTTCAAATCATGGCATTTGGGTCAGAATTGGCCCCGCCCAGGGGTCACGTGATTTTAAGTATATTTATATAGGGGGTCTTTAAAAAGATCTTCTTGTGAAACCATGTCGGGGGTTGATATTTGGGAGTAACATGGCCCTTGAGACCAAACCCAAATTTTTAAATCATGGGTCTTAGGTCAAAATTTGGCCCACCTAGGGTCACTTGTTTTTAGCAAAACCATCAAAAATTTTGGGCCACAGGGTTTGTTTTGTTGGAATTCTTATTTTAAAAAAAATTTTTTCATGGTTATTGTATTTAGTATGGACTGTGTTTTAAAAAGGGGAGTGAAAATTTTCTGAGCGTTCAGGGCCATTGGCCTCTTGTTATTGTGTTGTAAAACATTTCAGTAATCATAAAACAAATATTTTTTGTTAAACTTCATTAAAAAATCTTTCTTATTACATATGCTTAATGTTTTTCGATGGGGACGCATGTCCGTCGCTTTTTCAGTGGACCGCAATTTAGTTTGTCCCATTTTCTGTTGCTCGCTATGTTTATTTCAGATGGACAAACAGTTACCAGTTATGGGTGGCGATGAATATTGTTAACAACAAAAAGTTTTTGCATATTCCTGAACTTGTAGTCAAATCAAGCTTGTAGGTAAAAAAATTTCATGAAAACCCGTATTTACTGTGTATCGTATACAGTGTGCTATCGTATCAGTTGTCAAATGTAGCGTATATCGTTCGATCGCAGTATATTATATCAATCGCATATCGTATCAAATCGTATTCTTTCACATTCAATCATATTACACATAATAAAATGGATCGTATCACATCGTATCGTAAAGCATGGTATACCGTAAATCGTATATCGTAAATCGCTTAACGTATATCGTATCGAATCATTTTAAAGATTTTGGCAGTCTAGTTTCGGGACATCCTTTATTTATTAATTATTATATTTTTTAGAAAATTTTTTCTTCTTCGTGTCTCTAAATTCACATTTTTTCGTATGTGTTATTAAATTTTTTTTCATAAATTATATATGTAGTTTAACCTTATTATTTGATTAGTTATAATAACATTTGTTACTTTTTATGTACCCGGGGACATGTACTGTATATACATGTGTAGTGGCCTACGTGACTTTCTGCAACAGACGCCGTGCATCGTTAAGCAATTTAATGCACGTGTTGGGAAAAAAATGTATTCGAAAGCATTAAATCAATATTTAAGTATCACTGGCCATTCATTTCCCATAAGTTACTTGATATGTTTGATCAAAATTTTCATGATTAGCATGTCGAAAATTAACGATTTAAATCTGACCTAAATTTTGCTAATCAAACTCCCATTTCGTCCAAAATGTGCTTCCTTTGGAATAAACTTATTTTCCGGGACCTTTTTCTTCTGGCAGTGTTCGCTCGGGGGCTCTATTAAAAACATTGAAAGAGATGATCGTAACTTAATTATATACCTACAATATAGTTTTAATGTGTATTTTTTATTTCCTACTTTATTTATCCCACCCCCTTCTCTCCCTCTCTCTCCACACAAGCAATCATTAAAATAAAAAAAAGTCATAATTCGCACAGAACATATTTTCATTTTTATTCTCTCCCCCCTTCAGTTTGAATTTAAACAATATAATATCGGGAGGTCTTGGATTCAAATCCCAAGCGGACACATTTCTCCGGGGATAGCATCAAACCAAAGACATATAAATTTGGGACTTTGATTCGCCCTTGTCTTGCACTCGTCAAATTGGGTTGCTATGGGGAAAAATCCGAGAACTCAGTACTGGTTCTATGCAGGAACTTGTCTCCCATGTATCGGTCGGTGCTATTCCCCTGACACTAAAAGAACCAATGCGTCTTTTCGCGAAATGATTTAGCATATCGCACCCAGACTTTCTTGTATCCAACACTGTCTTTTCGATCTGTTTATTTCAGCAGAGGCATAGGGTTTTTTAGTCAAATTACCAATCTCTCCTTGTCCGTGAAAACACAAAGTACCATGATAAAAGTTAAATGGAGAAAATCTATACATTCCATATTATTACATGTATAGTTCGCTTAAAATATATCTTTGATTTTTTTTTTTCTCATGTCTCTGTACATTTATGCTGAATGTGTATATTTAACCTACGAATTGTATTTCACCAGACGCGTGCCATACCTTCTATCAGCGGGCACAGCATGTGTTTATTTTGACTGGATATGTCACCTTTATGTATTGCCGGTACCGGAATACTGTCATTCACCCCACACCCCCAATCCATCCCAAGCCCAGGGAGGGACAAACAATGTTAACACTTCCCCGGGAAAAACTGGGCTAGTCAGGTTTTTCCCACCCCGTCATTTTTTTTCCCCCTCTAATTTAAAGGTTTAGAGGTGGGAAAATTCTGGCTAGTCATTTTTTCCCCTGTCTTTTATATTGCGTGTGATTGTGGGGGAAAATTTTTGACCAGTCAGTTTTTTCCCCCCTATCTAATATTTTTACATTTAGATGGGAAATTCTTGACCAGTCAGTTTTTTTCCCCCCCATCCAATTATTGTGCGTGATGGTGGGGGAAATTCTGGCCTAGTCAGTTTTTCCCTCCTTCATTTAGATTGTATTTATGGGAGGGAAATTCTGGACCAGTCAGTCAGTTTTTTCTCCCCCGTCATGAAGTTGGGAAAATTCTGGCCCTGCTGTAGATTGAGCTTTAAGGTGGGGAAATTCGGCCTTGTCAGTTTTTTCCCCTTGCATTTTGTGTAAATGACGGGGGGGGGGGGGGAAATGACTAGGCCAAAATTTCCCCCCCTCACCCAAATATTTGAGGGGCTTGTCCCCCTGTACAGGGGTGCTAAGTACAGTTGTAAAAAATATGAGGGAATAGGGTAGAAAACCCGGGATTACATATGGTAACGATCTGCGATTGGATGTGCATAGCGGGTTGTTTTAAACCTTTACGATTCGTTAGATGCGATGCGTGCTTCTTTGTCTGATACCATAATTTTTCGTTTACATCTGCGTATACGTTGTGCGATTACGTACAATAACACGGTAAAAATGGCATTTTTTACAATGATAAAACTAATTTTACAAAAAGTTAAAAAATTGAAATATAAACAATTTTTAAAAATATTTATCACAAGCCGGTTTTATCTAAAATAAACGCGGAAAAAAAACAAAACGGAAACGGGAAAGGGGGACAACTAAATGGGGTTTCCTCTAGAATGTTACGGCTCTGTTGCTCCTTTAAAACAACCTAACCCGTGTAATGAAAAACTGATTTTTTTTTAATGAGGACTATAAAAAATATTTTAATTTGCTTTGTTATTTTTGTTTTGTATTAATCACATTAAAAAAAAAAAAAAAAAAAAAAAAAAAAAAAATGATCCCAAAAATCATTAATATCTAGTACGCTGTCATTTGTGCTTATTAAAAAAATCTTCGGCTTTTTGCAAACTTTGCTTTTAACCCCATCAACATAAAGTTTATAAAAATTTATTGGATTATAAAATTTCAAAAGAACGCGAGGAGTGTGGGGAATAGCCCGTATTATTTTCTTAAGAATATTCAATATTAAAAGTAGGTAATGTCATGGGTTAAAATTTTTAATAAAAATTTTTTTCATATATTTTTAACCAGAACTCGGAAAATCCGCTTTTTTTGTTTAAAAACCCCTAAGCCCGAAGAATTTTTTTTGGAAATTGACTTGGAAATTAAAAACAATTAAATACGTACATTAACATGGGTCGAAAGCTTTTTTGTCAAAAAAGTGGCATGAGTGAAGGGGCCGCCGTTTAACCCGGGGTTTCGTGAGAAATGTCAACCCCCCATGCGTATACTTTTAAATATTTTTTGTTCTTTAAAAGAGTACAAAAATAAATATTTCCAAATGGTTATATCTCATTTTTGACTCACCCAGTTCATCCTTTTAAAAAGTTATTTAACCCCTTTTCCCAGACTTTTTCCAGTTGTCTAACACATGCATTGCTACATGTAAAGGATATATAAAATTTCTCTTTTTAAATAGGGAAATATATCATGTTTTGGGGCTTTAAATATTTTGTAATGGTATCCAGTTTTTCCCAAAATTTATTGCAAAATTATTTAAAGTAAAGTATTTAATATTTTATTAATTATTTATGTATACATTTATTGTGTGCTATGTATCACCCCCGCACAATTCCTTTTTTTTCCCGCAAAAATATACATTATCTCCCTCCTCTCCTCCACCCATATTTTGAGCTAAGGGTCATAATGTTTATTATGTGGTTTCGTGACCATTTAATTTGCGGTTTTTGTTTTAGACACAATGGGTATCAAGGGAAAGAAAAAATTAAAAAAAAAAGTATTTTAAAATCTGTGTATTTTACTCGCCTTTTAACAATCAAAAATATTTTAAAAAAACCCCTGTTTCGTCATTTGTGATAAAAAAATAATCCATAATCCACACATGTTTGCCCGCACCTCCCTTTACAAATTATTTTTTGTACATGATCAATTATCATATCTCATCATCGGTACTTTAAGATTTTTTTTTTTTTCTTGAAATAATTCTGTGCCCCATACCTAGTTGGAAACTTTTATTTTATTATTATTCTATGAATATTGGTGTGTTTAAAATAGAATTTCAAAATTTTTGCTAAAAATTGTAATCTTTTAGTACCGGGAAAAAAACATTCACCTGTGTAATGTCAAAAGTTTCTCCTCTGGGGGTGGATACCCGGCAGCGGGAGACTAAAGTGAATTCCGGGCAAAAAAAACCTGCTGTCCTGCTGAAAAGGATTATGGCCCCTCCGGATTGGAAAAACCACTTTTTTCACTTAATTTACATAAAAAAATTAGGGATATGCAAGAAAATGTTTTTAACCCTTTTTATCTCTACAAAAATGTAATAAATGGAAATGAGTCTTTAGCGAAAATTATAAAAAGGAAAAAAGATCATTTTTTTTATCTATTTATGTCATGAAATTGTTTTTCCCGGGAAAAAATTCATTTATTTTATAACAAATCTTCCTTTCCCCTGTAGGTTTTTTGTTTTATTTTCTATTGTTATGGGGTTTCAATAAATTTCCCGGTTTATCAATTTTAAATATTAAACAAACAGTAAAGCTTCACAAAAGTGGGCCCCTTTTACATTTTTTTTTTTTTTCTAGAAAGAACGTTGTTGGGGACAATTAATTTGGGGGTGTACCATGCTAATTCGCAAAAAAAAAAAAAAAAAGCCTTTGAAATATTTGGGGCCGAGGAACATCGATTACTGTAAAAAAAGTTTTCCCTTTTAGAAATGTCTTAAGCTCCGTGTTCTCAAAGCAATACCATGCATCTTGACAATCATATATATTTGGATTTACGCGATCCGGAAAAAAAAATTCCCCTTTGGATTTTCAGTCTCCACCCACCTGAATTTTTATTTCTATGATGAAAAAGGGGGAAAAAAGAAAATAATTTCACCATTCATCCAATTTTTTGGGGGTTTTGTGGCGCGCGGCGTGCGTAATGAAAAGAGATGAGAAACCCAAATAAAAAAGGAAATAATTAAATAAATAAACTATATTCGTAAATTCAATTATTTTTTTCACAAATTTATTTAAAAATAAAAAAAAATGGGCATTGTGTAAATCAGCATAAAAAAGTCCGGGAAAAAAATAATTACCGAAAGAAAAATTTTTGGACGTCTTCTAATAGGTAAGTTTTTTTGTTAGTTTTTTTGACAGGGTTAAAAAAGCAAAAATTGACAAACATATCATTTTCACATTTTTAAAAAATTTTTCCCTTTTTTGATAAGTCACGAAACTTATTAAGGTTTTTTTCTCTGATAAGTACTTTCACAGGCATCAAATTATATAGCACGATGGGTTGCCCTGAAAGTCACGTAGGCCATAACACATTATAAAATAAAAAGTAAAATTTTAAAATTGCAATTGGGAAAAAAAAAAAAAAAATGTTGCATAATGTGATTTTAAAGATCCCCTTTTAAAAAATTAACAAATATTTAAATTTAAAGACACAACATTAATTATTTTGAAAAACGATGGTGTCCCCTAACTTAAACTGTCCCAAAAACCCCTGGTGGTTCAATACGATATTTTCGTTATGCGATTTCTATACGTTACCGATTGGTTGCCCTGCGTGCGATACAATCCCGTTTTTTGCCTAATACAATTGAAAGCGAAGAAAACGATTCCATACGTTCGATGCGATTGGTAATTTATTACTACGATGCGATACAACGAAACGCTATTTTGACAACTGATCTTGCACCACTGTAAATTTTTCTAAGCGAGGGCATGGCAATCCCCTCTTCGTCAGCTTTTTTCCTTAAACATGCTGAATAAGTGTACCCCCTAGTGAACACCGCCCGTTAGCGATTCTCCACCCAACATCAATGCAAAACACCATTTCATGTAAAGTTATTGAATTCTCTCTTCAAAATGTTATCAGGGGGATTCTTGCTTGCTGGATCTTTGGTTTCCATGCAGTGTTCATGAACGGCCCTGCCAAAGTTTGAGGATTAAGTTAGCTTGGGAAAATTACTCCAATACGCCTTTCCTAAACTGGGTTTCCTATTGAAAGTCCCTACCACCACTGTGATAGATACGTTTACTATTTCCTTTCTGTCGAAGACATTTTTTTCCTAAATAGGGATTGAGTTTTTAATAACAGCTTGTTCAAATTGGCAAAGGATTATGTTGAGTGCCAGGTTCAGACGAATCTGGAAGAAAGCCTCTTCACGCGATCCTACTCACCCCCGGAAAAGGGAAGGGCCCTCATTTTCCTCCTCCTTCTCTGGGTTCAGTGCGTTTGGGGCCCGGGGGCCCCTCTTCCCCCCCCAGGAAGAAGTCCCCCCGCCCCTCTCCGGAGGGGCCGCCTTCATCCCCCTGGCTCCCTCCCCCGGCTCCCCCTTGGTTAGCCCCGGGGGAGCAGTCAAGGAGACTACTCCCCCCGGTCACCGGGCATGACCGGTCATTTGCTTGATATTAGTAAATGCAAAGCTCACGCCCGGTCACCGGTCAGGTCTAGCCACCGGTCAAGCCCGGGCACCGACCATCGTCTTGATACGGGCCCGGCCCACCCGGGTATATTAAACCAGGGACCGGTCACCGGTCACCGCCCACAAGCCCCCGGGTTCACCAGGCACCGGTCCCCCGGGGCACCGGTCTCAATCACCGGGCACCGGTCTTTCACTCACCGGTCCCCGGGCCCCATTTGTCGAACATTTTATTGTTCGTGATCGGTCTCGAGCCCCAAGCCCGGGTTTCATCCCCCCGGTCATGGGCAAAAAGATCGTCACTGATCAACGGCCAGGTCGGCTCACCACTCTAGGCGTGGGGTCACCGGTCTTCGCCGTTTTCTAACTAAAAAAAGTTGGGACTCGAGTTTTTCCTCAGGTAGCCCTGCGGTTTCTCCGCTTGGGCCACCTGCTCCCTCGTGTTAAAGGGGGTGCCCAAGAAACGGCCCCACAACCGTTCCCCGGGCATTTCCGGTCCCCGGGTCCCCTAGCTCTCTCCTGGGGCCCGGCCCCCTTTTAAAACGCTCCACCACGTCTTCGAAGGTTAAAGGGTGGGGAAATTTTTCAGCGAAAACCTCAGACCTTCGATCCTTCCACGTGGTGGTCCCACATAAGGGGGAAAACGCCAGGCTTTTCAGTTCGGGCCTCCCCCCCGTCATCCCGGGGCAGCCTTCATCTTCTAGGGGGGATCGGGTTTCTTTTCCCACCAGAGACCTCAGATCACAGAATTTTTCCCTTTAGTCTCCTCCCCCCTCGGGGCCCCCAGGGGGCTTCTTCTGCACAGCCCCCTAAAGTGGCCCTTTTTTTTCCCCCCAATTTTCCCCTTTTGGGGTTTCCCCCTCAGGAGCTCCCCCCCTCGCCCTGAGGGTGGGTCTCCTCCCCCTACTCGCAATCCCCCCACTAGCGGGACTGCTCTGAGCGGACACTTGGAGGGGGTTTAAATCTCCCTTCATTTCTCCTAGGGGGACTCCTTATTTGCCGAGGACTTTCCCTTTTTTCCACCTCGCGCTGTCCAGCGCCATTCCGAACCTCGTACTGACAAAACCTCTCTCTGACGGGAAAGAGGAGTCAGACGACAGTCTTTTTTTTTCCCGGACAAAAGGGGTGTTCAGGAGGTCTTTGCTACCTTAAACCCGCATCAGTATGCAAAAACCCGCCCCCCCCTCCCTCCCCGGAAAAAGGTCGAAGGTTACCTCGACCTTGGGCGGTAAACCTAAGGAATCCCCAAAAAAGTCGAACCCGGGGTTGCTCCCTTTCTCCCGGGCGTCCGTTCGGCTCTGGAGGATTTCGAATCTTCCTCCTCCTCCAACCAGGGCCGGGCTGGTTTTTTTTCCCACTTCAGACCTTCGATCTTTGGGTTTTTTAAACCCCCAAAACCTACAAGTTTCCGGAGGGTGATTTTTCTATCCCCCCCCTCCAAACTGGACCTGATGCGAGTCGGCTCGGCTCAAGGTCCCCTCCTCTTTACCGCTTCAGCAGAAGGTCTTGGATTCACTGGGAGCAACGCTCCCGCTTTCTTTCCGGCATCTCATCTCATACTGACTCCTTCGTGGCCGCACTTTCGGTCAAACTACTACAGCAAAAAGATGCCTTATCTTCTTCCGTCAGGCTTCTTTTAGAGGCCTTAGCAGCGACTGCAAAACATTCTATTTTGCTATCTCTCTCTCTCTCTTCAGAGATGACTCGCTGCAGGCGGATGCCATCCTGGACGGCCCCAACAAGCTACTTCTCTCCTCTTCTCGAGAAAAGCTTAGGTCGGCCCCTCTTCTTCTTCGTCCCTTTTGGGGGCCGAATCAAGGAAGTAGCGGATGCCTCCAGGGAGGAGCAAATGCACGGAGCGGTGGCCTTCCAACCCCGCACTCCTACTTTGGCTCCCCTAAATTCCGGATACCGAAGAAGCCTTCGGCTTCTACCGGTTAAATCCCCGAAGGACTCGGAAAAGGGTAAACCTCAATCTCTTTCAGAGGTAATCCCTCTTCCAGGGGCACTCGCCAATCTGGTCTCAGCGACACTGATTTCCTCCTTCATCGCCCCCCACCCCTTCTTCTACCTCTACCAGTCAAAGGGTAGGAGTAAGCCCTAGGGGTACGTCCTTTCTTCGCTTCCTCTTCCAGACGTTCGATTAGGAGGTAAGAGTGTTTCTGCCCCTTCCAGTAGGCAGATTTCATTCAACAATGGGAGACAATCACCGACGACCAATGCGTCCTGTCTATCGTGAGACACGGTATCGGGTTCCGTTCAGTCGTCCCAACCTCCACTGTCACGCTCTCCCATTCATCTCTCCTCCAATCATCCTCGTCTGGGACTCGCCATTTCAGATCTTCTGAAAAAAGGAGCGGTAGAAAGGGTCTCGATTCCAACCTCTCCGGGGTTTTACAGCCGTCTCTTTCTGGTTCCCAAGAAGGACGGCGGGTTTCGACCGGTCATAGACCTATCTCATCTAAACTCCTTCATTCCGAAGGAACACTTCAAAATGGAAACAACTTCGTCGATCAGGGCAGCACGTCCTCCCCGGTCACTGGGCTGTTTCCCTGGATTTATCGGATGCCTACTTCCATGTATCTATCCATCCTCATTCCAGGAAATACCTTCGTTTTACGGATGGTCAAACTGTCTACCAGTTCAAGGCCCTTCCGTTCGGCCCCCAGAATCTTCACCAAAATAGTTTCGGTTCTGGTCGCCAGGGTTCATTTTCGCGGCTCACGCCTCCTGGCGTATTTCGACGACTGGCTTCTTCTTCACATGGACCCAGTCACTCTTCTCGACGAACTTCGATGGGTGACAGACTAGCTCTCTGGCTAGGCTTCATCCTCAACTCCGAGAAATCGGAGTTGATCCCATCCCAAACTTCACGTTTGTCGGGATGCAGTTTCTGACCGACCTAAACAGGATCAGAATTCCCGGAACCCAGAATTATGTCTCTTCTAACTCTGGTTCGGGTTTTCGCGTCGGCAATCGATCTCAGCCCGCGAATTCCTATCGCTTCTCGGTGTACTCATTGCAGCACGGATCTTGTTCCGCTGGGCCGCCTTCACATGCACCTCTAATTTTATCCTACTCTCGATCTGGCGTCCCAGTCGAGACCATTTGCAGACCATTCTTCCGGTTTCCCCGGGAAATTTGGTTCATCATCTCAGTTGGTGGAATTCCCCCTCGTTTTTCTCCGAGAGGGTGTTCCTCTTTCTCCTCCTCAACCGGAACTGTTCCTCTTCTCGGATGCCAGTCTGTCAGGCTGGGGTGCTCATCTGGAACCTCTGGGTCTCACAACCTCGGGTCTTTGGTCCCCTCGGGGCAGTTCTCTTCATATCAACAACCTGGAACTCAAAGCAGTCCTACTAGCCTTACGACAGTTTTCTCCTCTCATTCGAGACAAATCTGTTCTAGTATCTACAGACAACACGACTGTTGTCTCTTACATCCGCAACAAGGGGGACGCACTGGGCCCTTTTCTGTGCATGGAAGCATGGCACCTTCTTCAATGGTGTCAGGTGTCTTCGGTACTCATTTAAGTCAGACATCTTCCGGGTCGTCTAAATGTCTTAGCGGACCAACTGTCCCGCAGGGATTCTCTTCTCCCCTCGGAATGGAAGTTACTTTCCCTTTGGGTCGCGACAACTCTGTTTGCGATTTTCGGGTCTCCCGTCTGTCGATCTATTTGCTAACCAGGGTGAACAACCAACTTCCACTGTTTGTGTCACCGGTATCGGATCACCCGGGGTTGGGCGATAGATGCTCTGTCTGTAAACTGGGATCATCTATTTGCTTATGCGTTTCCACCGTTTTCCCCTGATTCCCTTAGTTTCTAAGGAAAATCCTGCGATCTCAGTGCCGGATCCTCCTTGTAGCTCCACTTTGGCCAACGAGATCTTGGTTCGTGGATCTTCTGGATCTTCTGATAGACTATCCTGTAAACTTCCCCAGGTTCCGGACCTTCTGTCACAATCGGAACAGGGTCCTACACGACAATCCTTGCGCTCTTTGTCTTCACGCTTGGATGTTATCCAACAGCGAGTTAGACAGAAGAAATTTCGGCAAAAGTTTTCCTCTATTATCTCTAAGGCCAGGAGACAATCTACTCGATCTGTCTACCAGGCAAAGTGGAAGGTCTTCCGTGATTGGTGTATCGCACGGCGATTATCCGGTCAAAGCTCCTGTCAGAGAAATCGCTAACTTTTTTAGTTTTCTTTTTAACGAGAAAAAACTTGCGTCAGTTCTATCAAGGGTTATAGGTCCATGTTATTGAACACTCTTAAGTTTCACAGATCCTCTTCCCTTGGTTCGGATCCTTATCTTTTGGGAAAATTTTTCGTTTGTTTGAACTGTCTAGGCCAGTCTCTCGTTCGTTAACTCCAAAGTGGGATCTTTCTGTGTTTTACTGGCTCTTACTAAGGCACCTTTTGAGCCTCTTTCTGAGGCTTCTCCCCCTGCACCTAACAGGGAAGACGGTCTTTCTCATAGCAATGGCGTCTTCTAAAACTCGTTGCGAAATTCATGCCTTTTCTATGAGGAAGGCTTTTTAAACGCTTTAAAAATCTGGGGGGTTTCTGATCTTTGAGCTTTCAACCGGTTTCCTGCGAAAAACCCAACTCCCTTGGGTTCTTTTCCCCCTCCGGTGTTTTTCCGAGCCTTGCTGGGTCTTGCGTAAGGGTGATCCGATGGGCTTCTTGTCCGGTTAAGCCTGAAGTTTTACCCAAAGGTTAAATTTTTACGGGGTGTGTTTTTGTCTTTCCTCCAAAATAAAAGGGGGGGGGCGAATTTCGGCAGCTCAATATTCGTTGGGTAGCCTCAACTATCAAGTTTGCTTATTGGGATTTTTTCGGACAGGGATCTATCCTTTTTAAGAATTAGACCACATGAGCTCCGTCTTTTCTGCTTTTTGGGGCTTTCTTGAATAAATCCCCAGGGAGATATTTTTAAAGCGGCCCCTTTTGAAGTCTTCTATACTTTTCTTCCTTTTTTACCCCGCTCACTGGCTAACCAAACAAAACCTTGTGGTTTTGGGGCCCACTTGTAGGGGCTCAGACAGGGGTTTAAAACATCCTTCCTGACCATCGGCGGTTTTTGGTCTTTTCCTACTTCGGGTTCCGCTGCAATCAAGGTTCTTTGTTACAACCCCCCACCTTAGCGACGAATCTCCCCTGAATAATAACAGGTCGTATTTATGCTATTAAAATGAAATTTTTGAAGAAAAATTAATTTTAATTTAGTAAATACTTACTGTTATTACAGAGTTCCCCCCCCCCCCCCGCTTGCTGGGGGTTGTATCCCCTCGATGGCTTCTATACAATTGGAGAACGGGGTTACCTTTCCGGTAACTAGGGGGTTTGGGGAATGGTTTATTTTCGGACTTGTTTTGGAAGCTGTGCACAAATAGCCATACCTGAAGTAATAACAGGTAAGTATTTACTAATTAAAATAATTTTTACTTCAAAAATTTCATTTTTTCTAAAAACATCAACAAATAAATTAAAAGGGGTTTTCCCCTTCCATTTGTCAAAAAACAACTTTACGATTACTAAAATGTCCAGGGGTTTTTGCAGAATATGTGGCATGGACCCAATTTTAAGGGCAAAAAAAAGTTTTTTTGGCTGAAGTTGACTTACTGGGTTTTTTTAGAAAACAGGACGACATACTTTATTACTTTGGGATTTTTTTGGTTAAAAATATATAAAATTGGGCATATTTAGCTACCTGAACACAAAGTGCTATTGAGAGCGTTAACACCCGCGTCCCTCGTCTGCCGTCAACTTTGATTTAAAGCATTCCTCTGAAACCACTGGGCAGAATTTGATCAAACTTGGCAGGGGTATCCTTGGGTGAACCTTCACAAAAATTGCTAAAAAAAACGTCCCGAGAACCTGCTTTCCATGGCAATAAAAGAAAAATTGAAAAAATTTAAAAAACATCCATTTTAAAAAATACCAGCCAGATTTCAAATTTTTTAGTAAGATGTTTCTTGGGTAACTCTCTACCAAAATCGCTAAAATTTATTCTGATTCGTTAAAAAATCATGGCCGCAGGGGCGTGGGTAATTTGCCTTAGAATATATAAAAGTTGTCTAATTTTTTAGTTTTAATTTTGTAAAATCATTTCCTAATCTTAGTAATAAGAATCAACAAATGGAGAGTACTTATATTTTTGTTGTTTTAACCATCCAAAAGTAATTAATGAGGGCATGTACCCTCTTGTCATCAACCATACTCAAAATAGTAAAGCTCACTCCTTTACCTTTCATAAAAGTGTTTTCAAAATGTCGATAAATAATGGAATAAAACTTCAACACCAAATGAAAGATGATTTTTTAAAAAAAATTTCAAATTTGATATAGGTTTTATGATTTTAGATTGTGGTTTTCTAATCTGTGGCATTTGCACCAGTATTAAGAAATCTGTATCAATATTGTGAGGAAAAT
>CM037780.1:33730891-33764122 GCA_021229015.1 Solen grandis | reverse complement strand
TATATTTTAATAAGGTAGGTAACTCCTACACCCTTGATGCTCTCAGATAAATCAAGGGAGGCTACAGTACACATAGTTCCCACATCAGCGAACCCTTGCCAACCACTTTGAAGAGCAACTTCAATGGATTACTGTTAAAAATGCTGTTTAAGTCGATATAAATAAGCTGAAAAAATAAAAGTACGTCTGTGATTTAAAAACAAGAAATATTCTTAGATTAACTTATGTCATATACAAAGTGACTCAGCAGAGGACATGATTTCAAGACAATACTCTGCATACACTAACAAACAAATTAGCGGGTAATTTATTCTCGGATTATATACTTGTTTTCTAGCTGTACATCGCGCATATATACAAAACTTTCCTCTAATATAGGGTATCGATACATATCTTTACTTGATCATAAATGCATCGATTGATTGATTGATTGATTGATTTGTATCGTATATGACCTGATTCTTGCTATATATGGAGGGTGTGGTAATTATATATATCTATTTAGAGTTGATTAAAATTTCATTGAACAAAAAATGTTTTTGTTTTATTGTGGCTTCCCTTCCATTTAAATGTGTGTGAAAGAGAATGTGTAGGGGAAAAACTGTTGAACCTTAAACTGCCTACAGTTATAATACTGGTCAAAATCAACTTCTTCAGATGTACACAAAGTAGTATTCATATGTTGAAAGATAAGCTGTGTGTATTTAGTTAAACCGATATGTACTTTTTCAACAGAATAGTTTCACCTTAAAAACGTGATAATAATTTTTGACTAGGCTGTCAAACAACACATATATTTTCGCCCAAGACGGACGCATCCGAGTTATAAAGGTAATGTTACAGAAAAAAGAAAGAAGGCATTTTTTTATCCGTTTGAAAATCGAACGGTATTTTTTTTTTGGGGGGGGGGGGTAAATTTCATTGGATATAATCAATGTAATAAGTTTAATCACACACACACACACACACACACACACACACACACAGCCTAGCAACAACCAATAGCAGCATCGAAAACTCTAAAAAAAATATCCAAAAAGTATTCAGTATGTTTTCAATGCATCATATCAAAATTTTATTTATTACTTCTCTGCGTTCTATAAAAGTGTAATCAGCCATGTTTATGACCCCGGTTATGGATACTGCAGAAGACAGGGATAAAAAAATTCCTTTAATGACCTTTAACTACAATCAATATGAGAAACACGTTGATGCAGGGTTAAATATAATGCATGAACATGTTTGGGCTATTTACCATGTATATAAAAAATTATTATTTAATACATGTATGTAACTTAGAAATATTAACAAACAGACATAAAGAATATATAACTATTAGTTTTCTGCAGATAAAAAGGGACAAAAAATAGAGGATATAAATAATATAAAAAAGTTTGATAACAGGGGTCCATTAGATGTGTATTTAATTAACTCATATAAAGGTTTTACTTTATTTAACAAAAACGTTTTTAATAAGTTTTCAATTACACTTTTTATAACGGCAAAACTTGAATCTTCAGATGTAGTAATTTTAGATATTCTCTAATTTCAAGGCGTGCCTGGATCCTCTGATTGTTGGTTTAATGGTTTAACCGTTTCTCTCAACACAAATACATCGTACTTTTTTTTAAACTCAAGTCAAATTTATATTTTTACAAAACTATAAACACATTAAAATCAAATAATCTAAATTCCCTTTTCAACATACCACGTAAATTGTTCACCATTTAGTGTCCGCCTCAGGAACGGGAGATGGCGGGACCGGTTCTCAAGTTCTAGGCATGGTTAGTCCTTTCACATGGATTAGTACCTTGTTAGCCACTTTAGTTATCAAATTTCAAAAAGGAAATTACCTCCATTTACACACGTTTAGCTTTTTACTTTGGTCATAGGTTGTTTTTTTTTTTTTTTTTTTTTTGTTTTGTTTTTTTAATATAAAAGATGTTTAATAAGATCTTAAAACTTTTTTTCATTTTAAATAGCCTAAACGTGCTATGGTGTTTGCTGGCTGGTCTGGTGTCAGGATAATCTTGCATGCGTCATGATACCACATTGTAATAGCACTTGCACGTGTATGTCTGTCTCAACTTCTCAAGTAGATATAGTTACCGAGTTATTGTCGTTGGGGAGAAAAACCTAAACGAGAGAGATGAGATTGGGAGGTTTACAAGGGGCAAAACTCATCAAGATATTTCTATGTCTTAATAAAGTTATTTCCCTTTAACATAGCCGTCGTTCAGTGATCAAATATTCAATTAATGATTAAGTTGAAGGTCAAGTGATAAAAAAACCCCACAGAAATGTTTGTTGTTTGTTTGTTTGTTTGTTGGGTTTTACGTCCCACCGGCAGTATTTCAGTCATTTTGGAGACAATGTCTACATGAGACAGATATAGTGCTGCCACACTGCAGTATCACGCCGTAGACATTTGGCATGATTCCACACTCAGTCACATTATCCTGACACCGGGCCAACCAGTCCTGGGAACTACCCTTTTATGCTGAGCGCCAAGCAAATGGCTATCCCAGAACCATTTATTACGATTTTGATATGTCGCGACCGGGCATGGAACCCACGACCTCCCGAGGCGGACACTCTGACCACTGGAAATGTTTAATTAATCAATGGCGTTATTGACAGCCAGTATTCGAATGTACTCGATCACTCTATGTGTGTGCGTGTCAGTGACTGGAATCCAAAGGACCACGTGGTTCAGTGGGACGGGGTTCGAACCAAATAACTTCCCGGTTAACTGTCAAACATTTCATCAGATTCTCTCGAGTATAAAGGCTTATTATTTTTTATAACGATACAATTTCCATGCAAACAAAGAGATAAAATATCATAGACTAACACGAATGGTACATAATGTCATTGTGCAATATTTGCTGTAAACAGTTAAGAGCATTGAAAATACCTATCAAATCACGCCAATTAGTATAATGTATGGATGTAAAAATACTCTTATTGCTTACATTTTGCATTGGCGACTATTCCCGAAGATGGTCTGTAATCGGAAATCATTTGAATTTGGTAAAAAAAAAATCGCCGAATTTGTTTATCTGCTACGACATCACTCTGTGAACACAAATGATTCGTTAACGAAGACATACGGAAGGTATGTCGCAATCGTCGAAAAAAACAACAAAAAAAAACGAAAATATGTGGAATATGCAAATGATCTATAGTAAATGATTTTTCCTTATTTATGCATTGTAGTAATGTTGCTATCAACGAGTATGTACAGACTGCATCTCTCTAACAAAGCTGTAACACAAATTTTGCTTTTCAGTCCGAAGAATATTCACAGTTTTTGGAGGAAATAACTCGTTAAACATTACTTCCATTTCTGAGTATATTTAGGCCTTTTAAGGTTTTCCCATCCTAATAGCGATCTATTCCATCAAAGCCATGCATATAACTTAACAATACACATTTATATAAGGTTTTAAAGTGTCAAACAATGGTAATGACACGTTATAACAAGTGACAGAAGTAATTTAATTACCTCCTCTCGATTATTTTGTTGCCATAAGTTATCTCCCCTGAAAACTAAATTAGATAAAAATTGAAAAAATATCTTGGTGATATATTTTTTTATTTTTGAATGACTTCAAAGTGACAAAATTGCATAGAAATATAACCATCCAGTGGCAAGATATGGAACATGGCTATTAGGATGGGAAGACCTTAAAGGTATTTCTCCATGTTGATATTTTACGTTCACACTGTGGAGCTTTCGCGCATCATAAAGCCTACAAGGGTCTCTAAGAGAAAATCAGAAGGTTTGTATTAAAATCTTATACAAGTGTGTGTACCTTACAGTGCTACAAACGTATTGTGTCAGTAAGTTAGAAAACATTGTTTAAATGAAATAAATATTTAACAAGGGAAAGCCATATGTTTTCTCTATCGGATTATTGCACGTGATCTCTATTTAACCGAGTCAGCCATATACAAAATAAGCAAAGCCCTATGATAAGAAATTGAAAATAAATGCAATGTTTCAAATTTTATTTCAATGATTCTTAGTTCAAGGAATTAAACCAACACTGTCAATAAAAATATAAGTTCTCTATCTACGAATTTAAAAACCAATTATCTCTTTGTTAAATTCAAATTATTGGTTATTTTACGGTACGTAAGAGTTGCAGATGTTCATTTAAATATCTTGCATCATCGAGTCATCCATTCGCTTGCTTGGCTGACATTTCACTCCATTCATAGCATGAATACGTACAAGTCGCAGAGTCTTCCGTGCATTAGAAACACCTCCCCCTTTTCCTAGCGAAAAATGATATTCGTAGAAATGGACGCGGTGTCCTGAATGTCTTCCGTGTCGTTAAGTTATAATGTTACTTATTTCAAGTCCTTCATTACTAATTCATACACCGTGTACTACAGGTAATAACAATCTATAGAAAGTGATGACGCACATATAAAGTATATGCAGAACACTTCAAAAGATTTTAAAAATCGATTTCAACGGTAGAGTTGTCATGCGGAAAAACAACGTTTTACCACTGATCCATAACATTATACAATCTTTGTTCCTCATTTCTATTAGTAACCACAGCAGTCTCTCTCTCTCTCTCTCTCTCTCTCTCTCTGTCAGTCCGGTCCGCTGTTCAGTCCATCTTTATCACTCTGAGAGAGAGAGAGAGAGAGAGAGAGAGCGAGGGGTTAATCAAAGAAAAAAACAACAAGACATATAAGAACAGCGGAGAACTAGAATCAATGCGATATAAGGGTTTCTGTGCGTTTTACATTTTATTATTCTTAATTTTGTTATATCCTTCTCGCATAATTGGGATAAAACATTTCCTACGACTTTTTAAAACTGCATTTCTATATACATGAATCCAAATCAGTCGATTAAATTAGCCCCTCACTACATTGGGTGTGCACTATCTGATAAGTTTACCGATATGTTACTGCAATACTGTCGCAGCAATGGTATACTCCAAGATAATTAATCCAATTCATAAACGAATTTTAAAACATTATCGAACATTATTATCTATTTATCCATGTAATATCTCTCGTAGAGTAGAATAATGAAAATATGTTGGTGCGAAAGATGACTTAAAAATCGAGTTGAAAATATCTTCAAATCAAATAAGCGTATCAGTTATTTTCTAGTATCGAATAGACTACATGTAGGTCAAAACCCATGTGCTATTTGTAATCACGGAAGATAAAGAACAGGGCCATATTCATAAAGCTCCTTAGTTTTAAGGAAAATAATGCCTTAACTGGAATAAATCTCCTAAGGTGTTTTATAAATAAGACTAAAGGAAATCCTTAATAATTAAGGGAAATCTTTGTATTTTAGGGAAATCTTAGAGTTAAGAGATTTTTTTCCCTAAGGAGTTTTATGAATATGGTTCCAGATATTCAAAATCCATTTTAATATTCATATACATTCCAAACCATTGAAGAATTACAAGTTGATATATTTGAGATTGTTTACTTGGGTTTAACGTCCTCTATTCCACCCCGACAACTAGCCAGCTAGTGCGACACGAACGAGAGAGCTATACCAGTGTCCTCATCTGTATCGGCTTTGGTATGTCCCGGTCGGAGATCGAGCCATTCACCCATTGGACCCAGTACATCATATTTGCATGGTCCAAAAAATACGCAAAATAAATCATTCTTGCAAACGTGGACCCCTTGATGGCCCCGGTGCATTTGATGTAGCATGAGACCCCTTCATAAAGTGCATGGTACGAGGTCACGATAACTCCGGATCCCCTATGTTGGACAACCTTGGTCCGGTCGACATATAACTATCGCAACTTACCGGCTTATGTGCAGGTAGCTACAGTAACCGTCAGATGTTGCGGCGTGACACGCATCGGTACGTTGATGATTCCCGCGCTTCAGAGAGCAAATCAACGCTCGTTGGTGCTGGGAACGGATGCGAAAGCGGGGACCACTATCGTTACGGAAATTTTTCAGCCAATCGCTGGAGGTTTAGCATTTTGAAACCGAGACTAATTTATATTCAAGTACCCTCGCTTACTCATCGCTTAGTACGATCCAGCCTTTCGAACGGGCACCTGAAGACAGTTACAGTTAAACGTGTTAAGAAAAAGAAAGAAAAATGAGAGAAATTGTTCATCTTCAAGCCGGTCAGTGTGGAAACCAGATTGGAGCTAAGGTAAATACACGTTTATTTGTGAATTTGTCTTCTGCAGGGGGGTTTTGTTGTATTTCTTGCTGGTTCAATGGAGGCCCGAGATTGATGTCATACATTAATTTAAGGCGGCTGGATCCAGATTTGATGCTGGTTCCCGTTTTCATGTTTGAATTTTGCTGCGGATGAACAAAGGATTCTAAATGCTGGTTTCCGTCCTGGTTTAGGCGCGATTAATCGGCAATCAGTTTAAATTTATGAGAAAAAAAAAACCTCCTTGTTTTCAACGCCATTTGTTCATTTTTTTATATTTCACTTACCAGAACCTTGATAAGTAAAATCATTATATGTCATAGACGTTTTGTAATTAACTTTTTAAATTTTACGTGCCTCGTGAATTCTATCAGATTTGTGCACGGGATTCAGTAAATAAATGCATGTTGCCCAATGCACGTGAATCTAGACATCTCTATCAAAATGACGTCATTGTCTGGTGCAGGCTGTTATGCAATAGATTATTGTGTCTGTGTAGAATTTTTCAGATACTTATCGAGAATGCCACATTTTTAATTTTCCTACTGAACTGATGAGTAACAGCATTACTGATATTTTTTTCCTTGTTATTATCCAACCAATCCCAGATTTATCTTGAGTCGGCTAACTTTGTTAAGGATGCACTCTGTAGAGATGAACATAGCCCAAGATCATTCAAGCAGTTATCTGGCTATACACTCCCAGTCAACAGTGTGACCTATTTTTATGAATTATGTAGTTTATTCACAGCAGGAATGTAGCAATTTGGGGCAAAACTAGCACAGGAATGTACAGTGGCTGTTAACTGAACCAATAAAGGGAATATGAGATTATTGCATTTTTCCCCATCTTAAAGACTGTTCATATAGGCAACAAATTTCTTTAAATCCATTCCGTTTTCTCCCAAGTTTGCTGTCTGTATGCATCCATTATTTTTCTTTCCCCAATTTTGATCTGGTCATTTTCCAGAAAGGAAGAAGCATCAAGGTCCATATAAAAAAAGGCATATGTTAGTTTATTTTATTTAACCCTTTCCCTCATATAGACTCATTTTGGACGCACCAGTAGGTACCACATAAAGCCTGATCTGCAGAAAACCACAGTTAAACCATACCAAATTTAATTATAAAATTCTCATTTCCAGACCAGTGAGGAGCAGCGAACAGCATAAAACCTGATCAGCCTGCGAGTTACTATCAGGCTGATCTGGTTTTATGCTGTTTGCATAGGTCTTTTCATGGTTTCCTCTATGAGGGATATGGTTAACACAATTATTGGTCATAAAACACTTTGTAACATAACAATGCTCTGTGGAGGCACAGTTGTTACTTTGGCTAGCAACATCTCTCTTGGAAGTTTAGTGGCAGTGATGCATAGTGACATAAATAGCCTTTTGTCTTGTCTGTAACCATTTCCTCCACCAATCATAAATTCAGATCAATTTTAGGTAATGTTTGTCTTGTTTATTTTACCCCCCCCCCCCCCCCCCTGGGAGCCATTCTGTAGCATTTGTATCTTTCACATCAGGTCCTAAAATCAAAAGCAGCCTTTGAGGGCAAAAAAAAAAAGGTGTTTTTTATTTTTAACTGTGGCTCTTTATTTCCAGTTCTGGGAGGTCATCTCTGACGAGCATGGCATTGACCCCACTGGTACCTACCATGGGGACTCCGACCTCCAGCTAGAGAGGATCAACGTCTATTACAATGAGGCCACAGGTAAGACTACTGTCCTTTCTTATTTTACTGATGGGAATCGGTTCTTGGGTGGGGGGGGGTGAAAGCCAAGATGAGGTTTCATTCTCAATAGTAGATACTTGGCTGTCAAAATCTCTCGTTATGCTACCTCACCTGTACAATCTTTCTGAACCCTTTTTGTAAAATTAAGAAATTCAAATAAAGTCATTTTCTTCATTAGTTACTGAGCAATTTTGATCCAAAATTTGGCATCACATAATAAGGATTCTTTGGGGTTCTGTACAGTTGCAATAACCTCAGCATAGGGATGAAGTAGATTCATAGCTGCTTTTACAAGACCCTCAGAAAAGCATAGCCAGACGACCTGAAAATTCTAAAATTTCAATTTAAAACTGGTTATACTGTTCATGCAGCCTTCACACTTCCTGCTCTAGATCTGCTGTGAAGTAAACAAGGAAAATTCTCGATTGTTATGTATATAGGGTGTTTATACGCAACAAATTGTTTCCTGATTATTTAGCAAAATTCCCCCACCCCACAGTTCAGGCTTATTCAAGATAATGAATGATATAAAACTTGCATGTGTCCTGCCTTGTAAAAGAAAATATATGAACATGCAGAGAGTAATTATCAACTTTGAATGATCCTTCAATGATTTTATGTAAATAACTTAAATACTACAGCTCCTATATACAGATGATTTTTTTCCCCTCATCATGGGCTGTTCATAGGCACCTTCCCCACTAGAAATTTCTTAAATGCGTTTTCCCCTTCTAAAAGTCCCTGTTTAACCCATAAATGTACCCCCCCCCCCCCCCCCCACCCCAAAAAAAGGGGGGTGGGTGGGGGGGGGAAGTATTGATCTGTGCCTTGTTAATGTCTTGGAGCTTGGTTCACACAAGGTTCTAATCTGACTATGAGTCTAAATAAGTGAAGATTGCTGTGCAATATTTGTGATCAGATGGACATTCTTTTGTATGGGTTTGAAGTCCTAATATTTTACAAGTAATGGTCAACAATAGATCATCTTGTGGCAGAATTTTGCTTTGTGTCACAGTTGCTGGACTGTTAAATGACCTGATTACCGTAGCAACTGTATAAACTTTATACAAGCGGCTTAGGGAACCAGATCAGGCAGTAAATAATTGATAGCCACCATCGCCAGGAGGATGATACAGCTTACTCTGGTATTGATCCGGCATAAAAAGCTGAGGGCAGCTTAATTTTGCACACCTGGATTAAACCAGTCACAGAGCTGTGAGAAATGGTGTGATTAGTTGTGGCTCATTCTTTATTTACACATTTGCATCTGGGGGTGGGGTCTGCTGACTCATGAAACATTGATGGGGGTGTGCATTGCAGTCATTTTTATTTTAGAAATTCAATATTTTGACACTGTTCACTGTTTAACATGGTTCACTGAAAAACAAAACTTTTTTTTTCTTTTCTTTTTTTAAGAAGTAAAAATATGATTTAGATTCCTCAGATGATAGGCAGATTTCCTGATGTTTAAAGAAATCCCAATTTTTACAATCTTATTACAACATGAACTTGATTTTATACCAAAGGCTAGATTTTCAAGTTAAAAAAAAAATGGATTAAGTTTTATCCAATTTCAGAATCAAAATGGCAGTCGACCTCAGCCATATTTTGCCTAGATAATCTGACATTGTGGTTAAGAAGGGAAATGATCTTCCTGGTCTGAGTAATAGCACTGCCTCCATATCTTGTGTTGCTATAGTGATAAACAGACTTCAGTTTGGACTGGGCAACAATAGGTCTAAACTGGATCAATACTACTAAAGAAAATGGTTTTAATCTGCTCATTAATAATGTATGGGAATTCCGATTGACCCTGGATAAGTGAGATATTGGTGAGTGCTTCTGGTTCTCCAATCAGTCCTGAATAGTTATTAGGAGTTGCGGCTGAACGAATGTTGTAGCAAAATTTCAGCTGACATTTACCAATTTAAGTCACTGGAATTTTGAAATTTTGCTAGAATTTCATTCATTTCCATATTTCATGCAATTTGAAATTTCCATACAATTTGATTCAAAATCAGCGAACATGAAATTTATCAACACCTGGGTGGAGGGTGTAGAAAGATTTATTGTTTCTTTACAGTTAACCTACTGTATCTTGGGTGAAGTAAAGTTTACATAGGAACCACATATCCGTGGTGATAATGGATCTCGGCTCTGACATCCATCCCACATGGTTTGTTACATGTGAAATACACCTGAACGTTTATCCGCATACTTGCTAAATAGAAAGGACAGGGTTGTGTACTGCAGTGCACATGGATTCTGCCTGTGTGTATTGTCACTCAGGGGGTGTACTCTCTATCATCACACAGTATTGTGTGTACATGGGACATGGTTAGTATTCCTGATGGTTGACAGGGGGAACCATTACTATAATTGCATGTGACAGTTGTAATCAGAGAGGCAATGGGTTGGATGGGGTGAGGATAACACATATTCTTGCCCCTGTTGGTTGTTGATCAAACCTGATGTGGAGAAATTCTGTCATTTAATAGGTTTGCCCATGTGTGTTCCCATATGATACATGTTCTTATAACCTGGCTATATATTGAACTATACATTCAGGTTGACTTGAAAACCAGTTGTGACTGCTTTTAACAGGTTTCAGTCTTATTGTGCTGTTTTATGGTTCAGTTATTTTTATGTCTCGAGTTTAAACAGTCCACTCGGGCTATTTTATAATTCTCATTCTACTAACAACTCGGCGCGCAGACCTGTCTAGAACACTCGAAAGAGATGTTGCATTGTATCAGAAGATAGATATAGATAGAACAAGAAAGAAACAGCAATTTAAAAACAATGTCCGATATTATATTCCATCCTCATTCCAGGCCCCACACTCTAAAATTCATTTGTACTTAAGGTAATACATCTATTATATTGTGATCATGGTCCATTATGTGATCATCAGAATTTTATATTAAATGTAAGTCTTTATAGACTTTGAGCAATAGAGCTTATAAAAATTTAACTCACAAGTCATGGATGCTTGCATCTACACTGAAGTCTTTTTAAGAGTTTGAAGGAACATGATAATGATTTAATGGATGGATTACCTTAAATAAGATTGTCAAGCTCTTACTCAAATAAAATAGGGAATTTGAATATGATGTTGCAGTTTGGGCAGGAGATCAAAGACTAAGTATTTCTCAAGAATCAGGGAGGGTGAGACCTAGCTCAGTCCAAGGATATTTCTAGATCTAAATTGTGTCGGTCAGATAGGCGGCAGATTTATCCAGCTTCATTTGCAGACTTGGCCAGTGTTCAGACTCCTCCAGACATGCATCATTGCTGATCAATACTGCAATTTATTCCGTCTCCTGTGTATGAAACAATATACTGTACACAGAAGTGCTGACGACAGTCAAAACTACATTATCTTGATTCCCAGTATAGTAGAAATTAGCTCATATTTCCTTTCTGGTCTTGAAATGCTGGAGTAGATGAAACAGTTGGTGTTGAGCTAAGCCTGCGGCTAAAGTATCTGGTGTACCTGCCATTAAACATGTTGAAAATCAATACAATGATGCTGGAAGGTTGTGGCATGCGTCAGCAGGTTGCTAAATATTTCATACCATCACATGGTATATCTGATCTAATGAAGATTGTTGAAAGGGTTGACCGCATGGTCTATTGAATGGTATTGATTATTGCGATTAATAAAGTTTGTGGTGTTTGTAAATTACGAAACTGATCAATTGATGTTTGAAAAGGGAATGTCAGTTCTGGTAATGAAAAGGGTTTTGAAGCAAATATGTTATTAATGGATGTTGTATTATTGTATGGGAATGGTCAGAAAATGGTTTTCTTTAAATCGAAGTTTTTGAGGTTATATTGAACCATAATACAAATAGCATAGGATCAACAAATGTGATGTGAAGGCCTTGGTATGATCTGTCTGATGTTTTCACATTATATATGTGAAAGAGCATATGCTCTGATAATTCTGTCTTATATACAGACACATTTTTCCTCAACGTTTGCACTGTTGAATTTGTTTAGTTGACTTAATTATGGGAGAGAGCCTTTCCCTGTAGATCCTTTTTCAGAAACAAATTTTGGACTTTATACATACCAGACATGCCCTAACAAGTTCAAAGAATGCTAAATCAGCATTAAATTATTTACAGTACACATGTATATCATTTACATTTACCCAGGCTATAATCTTTGAAATATTAGCGCACCCCAAATTTCTAAGTCTTATTTACTGCTTTCAAACTAAAGTCTGACAATAGGGGAAAATTTACAACCAGCTTTAAGCCATAACATTAGAAGTTAAGCTGTAATCAAACAGCACGATAGTTTTATTTCACTTGAAAAGTCATATTTAAACAGTAAAGTAGTAATATTTTATCTTAATGACTTATATTATGTTTTTACAATGTCTTTACAAGGACCACTCCCAAGGTGAAAGTTGTATTTCTGGTCTTAAGAGATTGTGTGATGACTTTTGGATGGGTTGAATTATTGGAAAATGAAGTATGAAGCAAACAAGGCCTTAGTAACAGACCCAACAGAGATTGTTGTCAGATAAATAGACGGACTTCCCAAATTACCGATAGGTCATGGAAAACTGATAGCTGTTTGGAAGGTTGCCCTATATGAAAATAAAATTTGAGTTTTACTTATTTGTCATGCAGATAAGATTTTACTCCACTAAATCTGAAAAAAAAAGTTATAAACCACTTTACATAGAGCTGGAGGGAAAATAGGCTTTAATATTTGTGTAAATTTACTATTTGACCTATCCCTTGTAATATCTCCAGTCTGCTGAATCTTCTGTTTCCATGACGTTGAGGTTACCTTCCCTACTCCCCACTTACATGACTGTAATATGTGAATCACCAGGTAAAATTACATCATGCAATTTGAGGTGTAATTTATTTACTGTTGCTGGCTGGCTTGTTTGCCCAGTACTGATGCCCTAGATGTGAACCCTGGGTAGTTTAAAACTTACTACATGTAACTCCCAATTGGACACCATATTGTGAGATAGACAGGTCACTGGTCAGATTAAAGGCATTCCTTGTATGCACAGATGTGAAATCTAAAAGGGTAGTTTGGCTCATTTAATTATTCATTCATGTTTATTGGAGATGAGATACTGTGAGATACTTAAATAAGAAGTCATAATAGAGACTGCATGAATTTGAGTTTGATTTTTGTTGGGAGTGGTCTGTTTACAACATAAATACAGGGTTATTTTACATCGCAGTTCTCTTGGTTTCTTTTGGGTGTCACTTGTAACTTCTTGATGTGTAGATAAAGAGACATTTTTAAAAATATAAGTGAGGGTCAACATGGACCATTTTGTGCGTTGTGATAAACCCTTAGCTTTGACGAGAAGTTCAGTTTTGTCCTTAAATCCTACCTGTATCGTACAACACTGATGTGTGTACAGGTATAGTAAATGGTGATGTCACAAAACATCAGCTCATGTGTGGTCTAGACTTGCTCTCAAAAAGGTGAACGATAAAACTCCTGCAGATTTCAAAACTTTGGTTTACCAAGAAGCTGACAGATTGGAGCTAATTTGTGCTTTTAATTTCAAGTCTGAATGTCTCTTGAGGAAATTAAGACACTGTAGTGACAGGGCACAAAATTAACACTCTTATTTTGGCAAAATGCGAGTAGAGAATGAAGTTTGCAAGTTAAATTTTAAACCACTAGCATTTTTTTGCGAGTGAAAATTTTGGCTTAAACATTTTCTTTAACATACATGTCTAAATGAGAATTATTTGCAAGACTAAAACCTGTGAATTTGCGAGTTGAAATTAAAGGCACTCACATTTTCTTGCAAGTGGGAAAAAAAATAAATTAAGCCCTGTAGTGAGTAGTTATGCAGGTGAATATAACTTGTAGCACTTGGGTAACATTTTAATACTTTTAGATTCAGATGTAGCATGTTAACATCATTGAAGTCTTTAGCTTTAGTAGATGTTAAAGCATGTAAGGATAGGTAGCATGAGCCAGATATTGGATTTCAAAATTGAAACACTGGAACAAATGAATGCAAGGTTTACATTATTTATATGGCTGGGTTCAGTTTGCCTGAAGGTGTGTTAATTACATATGTAAACCATGGCTTTTTGGTCTCTGTAGTAACCTCTGACACCATAGTAACAGGGTTAGTTGTTTACTAAAGGGTGTACATTTTTAATGAGGAAGCTGCATGGCTCATTAAGTGGAAGTTTTCCGCCCATGGGGAGACCTAACAATGGTTGTTTGTTGCCATGTGTACTTTCCATACATGATTAAGTGGTTGTGTTAATGAAATGGATGCGTTTGGGACATTCGATTGCTTCCTGGAATGAATGGCAAGTTCTGCCTAATGCTGATTCAAAAATGAGACCCTAAGTATTGATTTATACTGTGATAAATATAGACAGGAAATCTTGAGGCTGTTTATTGAGTTGTGCATTTATTATTTCTCATCTCCATCTTACACTGTTAGCACTTCGTATTGTGGTACCTCAGTGACAGAGTGGTAATGTACATACATGTGCTATGTCTCTTGACTTGATCATCCATTTTTGTCCCTCAACACTGAGTTTTTCATGTGGGGAAACATTCTAGCTGGTTTTCAGGTTTAGTTTGGTTCCCTTTGTACCTGAAAGAATGTACACATCTTCCCATTCTTTTTATTTCACTTGATCTGACTGAAATGCATTTACAGCCATGGTAAACTTCTAAACAAGGGATTTTGTAATTATGTTTGCTTTTTTACTTGTAAGTTTTGTTTTTTGTTTTTTTTTGAGATCTCATTTTGAATGAGTATCAAGCAAGTATTAGATTCCCTGCTTGATGTATTCAGTGATATAGAAGTCACTAATCACTCAAGAGTAGGACTGTTTTGAACTTAGAGCTGCTCCTGTCTGTTGATGGGTATAGTCTGGTGAAAAACTACAACCATGTGGTAGAGGCACTTAATCACTACCATAATGGTATTTGTTCTGCCTGCATGTCGTTGACAACCAATTTTGTGAATTTATGTCTACATTTATTTGTATTAAATAACTCCTGATAAATGACATCATTGTATTTTTCAGGTGGGAAATATGTCCCCCGTGCCATTCTTGTCGATCTGGAGCCAGGGACCATGGACTCTGTCCGATCTGGACCATTCGGTCAGATCTTCCGACCAGACAACTTTGTGTTTGGCCAGAGTGGCGCTGGCAACAACTGGGCCAAGGGTCACTACACAGAGGGCGCTGAGCTCGTCGACTCCGTTCTTGATGTTGTGAGGAAGGAGGCCGAGAGCTGTGACTGTCTGCAGGGATTCCAGCTCACACACTCACTGGGAGGTGGTACTGGTTCCGGTATGGGAACCCTTCTCATCAGCAAGATCCGTGAAGAGTACCCCGACAGAATCATGAACACATTCTCAGTTGTACCATCACCAAAGGTGAATGATATTCTTGTCTGATTTCTATTAACTCCCTGCAAGTAGGAGGTGGTTGTTGCAGGTTCAATCCCTGGCCACAGCATAACCAGTTGTAAAAATAATTATGGTATATTTCCCTTGGACTTTGCACTAAACACTTAAGGGTAAGGACTAGTTGGCTTGTTGTTGACTGAATGTGGTCAGCCCTGTGTGGTCCATGCTATTTGTCCAACTTTGTGATAAAACATAATTTAAAATCAGCACTTTATGCTTCTTCATTCAGTTCAGAATCAAATGAACATTTCTTTTAAGAAAAAAAAGTTATTTTAAGCAAAGGATTCAGTTGGCTGTTTACACATCAAATATTACTTACCTTTCCCTTTGTTATATGACTCATACCTTTTGGTTTATTTTGCTGAGGCATGGATGGATTACAATTTCACAAGTATTACAAATCTACAGTAGCCTGAACAGACCATGTGACACATACCTTATTGTTCCTGTATATTGGCCGGGTAACAAATAACGATTGTTAATGACACATCAGGTGTAAAATGTACCTTCTTCTGGTTCATAAAGTTTGGCTTTTACACCAAATTCAGGTACAGAATATAACAAATTTCACAATACATGCATCTTTTGAAGTTAAGAATTGCTTGGACATCTTGGTCATTTCAGGCGAGTTTGTTAAAGTGATGAAGTTGATAATATATACTGGGACTAGTTTTCCAATGAATCCATCGAGGCCGAAACATTATGTAAATCAAGTTGCTTCTTCTTGCATCAAAACTCTTAAGTTCAGGACAATTTTCAGTGGTAAAGATAAGTTTTAATTCAAACATATAAAACTTTCTCAACTTCAGCAGGTGGGTTTTCTCTCGAGGTCCAAATAACCCCTGGATCTTTAGATAACCAATTTTGAAATACCACTTAAAACATTTGAGGATCAAAATGGGCAGTTTTGAGCACCATGGAAAACCTGGAAGAGTACATCATTGAAACCATTATTGAAAACGAAGTTGAGACCTTTCCTGTAAGTGGAAGGAATATTAAGATAAAAACTAACCTCATGTCTTTCATATGTTCCAGGTATCAGACACTGTTGTTGAGCCATACAACGCCACCCTGTCAGTCCATCAGCTGGTTGAGAACACAGACGAAACCTACTGTATCGACAACGAGGCTCTGTACGACATCTGCTTCAGGACCCTGAAACTGACCACCCCAACATACGGTGACTTGAACCATCTTGTCTCTGCCACCATGTCCGGAGTCACCACCTGTCTTCGATTCCCAGGTCAGCTGAATGCTGACCTGCGTAAACTGGCAGTCAACATGGTCCCCTTCCCCCGTCTCCACTTCTTCATGCCAGGGTTCGCTCCTCTTACCTCCCGAGGCAGTCAGCAATACAGAGCTCTGACCGTACCCGAGCTCACCCAACAGATGTTCGATGCTAAGAACATGATGGCTGCCTGCGACCCAAGACACGGCCGATACCTGACCGTAGCTGCCATCTTCAGAGGGCGCATGTCCATGAAGGAGGTCGACGAACAAATGTTGAACGTCCAGAACAAGAACAGCAGCTACTTCGTTGAATGGATCCCCAACAACGTCAAGACCGCTGTCTGCGACATCCCACCACGTGGTCTCAAGATGTCCGCCACCTTCATCGGTAACAGCACCGCTATCCAGGAGCTGTTTAAGCGTATCTCCGAGCAGTTCACCGCTATGTTCAGGCGAAAGGCTTTCTTGCATTGGTACACTGGTGAGGGTATGGACGAGATGGAGTTCACTGAGGCCGAGTCCAACATGAACGACTTGGTGTCTGAATACCAGCAGTACCAGGACGCCACCGCCGAGGAGGAGGGAGAGTTTGACGAGGAAGAGGAGGAGGATGAGGCTTAATATCCCAATACGAACAATGATCTATCTAATAGTATCTCTGTAAAGATCTTTGTTAACATTCACAATGATAATGATAATTGTTGAAATATGTGACGCAAAATCTTGCCACATGAATAATATATTTTGTGAGTCATGAGCAGAAACACTTAAGATTTTAATTGAGAGAAAATAAACATTTATAATAACTACTTATTTGAGAAAGACCTACATACGAAAGTGCCCTAAATATCATCGCTATCTTTTTTAGTGTCATGATTGTTACTCATCTTATTGATAGTGCCTCGTTTTAGTCGACCTGTTTGTGTTTATTTTTGTGTTGTTTCTCTTCGTCTGTCTTAACTGAATCTCTTTCTTGCTATCGCAGGCCGATTAAGAAGCTGTTGATGGACCATTGATTAAACTTGAAAAATCTAAAGATGTGCGAGTTATGTTTATCTACAGACCCTCATGATATGGTCACTACATGTCAGTATCGACTGCGTGCAATTGTACGGGGTCAAAATGTCCCTCTGAACTTAATTTTCATCAAACTCCTTTCCTTGAATTAATTTATAACGGCATATTTATCAAAGATTTAAATATATATAAGGCATACATACTGAGCGTTGCAAACATTTTTTTCAGTGACTGAAATGCTGTCGGCGGGACGTATTGATCCCTTGTATACGAGTGTACCGATGTCGGGTATTAACCGTCAAAAGTAAAGCTGCCAGTTGGACTGGCTTCATGTCACCTCTAATGTTGACTTTCCTTTTAAAAAAAAAAGCTCAGATATGATGAAATTAAAATACTCTTTCATGCAAAACCGTACGCAAATACTGTCGGTAAATGGGAGTTTCGAGATCTTTAAAAAGGGGGGGGGGGCAATAAATTTTGTTTTAATGCAGGCCCGGTGTTCGTCCAACCATACCTGGGATAAAAAAAAATGCTTAAAATGAAGTCATGTCTGACAACAAAATTCAAGTTATGCATGCTATTAGCATCTTTTACCATTAAAAGATATTGGAGAAAGGTGTCCATTGCTCTATAAAAACGCTCACAAAGCAAATGGCATTATTTTGAAATGAAACTAAATACATATATGGACTGTTACTCTATTAAGGCTGGGATTGTGGCCCTAATTATACAATCCAATGTCACTTCACTTTTCTTTTTTAAAAAGTACGGCAGAAACTTAAACCTGATATCTTGGTATCTCGAGAAAGGGTCAGATTTTTTTTTTCAACTGTCTGATACCCAATGAGTCTTCAAGTTCTTGATCGGAAACGATCCAAATTCGAATGTGGCCTATATTTTGGTATACGATTTAAATCTGTCGAGTTCCTAAAAAACGTTACTGATCGGAAACATCCACGGACGGACAAGAACAACTGTTTAACTCTTAACTTTTTTCCAAAGGTAGAGCTTGTAGAGAAATGTGAAAAGGTCGTTTGCTGTTCGTAACCCTACTTTGTTTCCAAATTAAAGGACAATACTTGAACACGGGTGAACCCGTATTGATGTATTGCACGAGAGGCGCACGCAATGAAACCTGGCGTGCGTTCAGTATAACAACCGTATGTAACCGTACGCTTACAGTTAGCTATGAAACTCGCAGTGTCATAAACCACGATACTGGCGTATACCCATGTACAGCATAAGGAGCACGTGAACAGCATGCTGTATGGTCCTAAGGCAATTCCATAGCTGACTGTAAGCGACCGGTTGCATACGGTTTGTCATACTTAACAAACGCCTGTTGCTTCTTAGACGGGTTTGTAATATTGATCTGCTGGAGACCTTGGCGATAGCGACTGTTGCCATGAAACCACGTCCCATACACGTTTCCGATTCGAATTTTCTGATGGATATTAACTTTGTTACTTTTTTCGTTGGTCACACGCATTTGCAAAGACATATTTTATACAATGCAAATGCCATTAACACCACTTTGCGGTTGAATGGAATATAATAGTTCAGACATGCTACTCACCATGTACTGACCATGTACTCACCAATACAGTATGATGAACCCAATCGGAACACCTCGGGTAATTCTGTCATACTTCACTCGTGGTGAAGCCTTATTAATGACAAATTTACGGTAAGCAAAATTCAGTGGTCGAGCTAGAGTGGAAAACAATATCTTGTACACGAAATAAGCATTTCCGTATACAATCGATTGCGGATTATATCACACCAAGAGCTAAATCTTAGGGTACGATTTAGGATACTCGATCCCGCACAGGATAAATGGAACATAAACCTTGTTACAATGAAAATTGACGCCAATTTTATGGCAAAAAGCAGATTTTGTCTTCTTCCCACACTTCCTCTACGCGACACAACAAAATCTAGATATTGTCATGTACACGCAGTTTTAACCTCTTATGTAATCGTTTCAAATCTAGGGACTTTAATGACCAGTTTCCGGTTGTAATGTGTGTAACGAACAAGTTGGAACATTCGAGTGTATATATACATGTATATATAGTTTGAGGATTGACAGTAGATTGTATCCGATGTTCGATATACGCGTACATGAAACAGTCGATCTAGACTCAAAACCAATTGTGAATTTACGCTTCAACTCAAAAGTTATGGAGCCCAAATTATTATGTCCGTTTCACTAAACAACAACAAAAAGGATAACGTTTTAATTAATATGACGGTTTAATTAAACACGTTAAATCTTTAAATGTATTCATAAAATAAGAAAAGGGAAAACAAATCCCCGTTTGTTTAACTGCACTCTTTTTACCATACGAGGCACACGTACGTTTTACAGAGTCCAAGTAAAATGCATTATTATATTCTTTTAAACAATAAATAAGGGCGCCGTGGTCCAGTGGTAACGTATCCGATTACGGATCCTAAGGTTGTGGGTTCGAACCTCGTTGGAGGCAAGAATTCCTCACGACCTTCCCGGGCGCAAAGTACCCCTACTAGTTGTCTTTTGAAAAAAAAAGTTTAAACTAAACTAAACAATAAATATCACTATGCAATGAAACTTATTTGAATCAATTTTACTTTGCTTTCTACTTTATTCATCGATTTATTTAAAACCCTAGCTGCTCACTTAAAACTTTATGGCATAAAGCTGCTTTCTACTTTATTCATCGATTTATTTAAAACCCTAGCTGCTCAATGTTTTGATATACATGTATGTATGATCAAAATACCGATCAAAATACCGATTAATGCACTAGACTACTTTCAAATATGCTAGACGTGCACCGTGCAATTTGATATACGTGTGTGTTCATTGATGTTATATGAGGTATTAAAACTTCTCAGCGTAATTTATATAACGTGTTAGTAGTACATACGTACATATACTTTTTTATCATTCTCTAAGAACAGAACCATCCTGCGTTTTGAATGTGCATCAATCTATCATTTCTAATTCATGATCAATTTGATTTGTTAAAGAGTTCGGGATTTTTCGAGACTTGTCTCAAAGTCTAATATTTTACTGTAAGAGTTGTTACATATGGTTATATATGGTTTGTAACGACTAGCTGGTGGGAGACCCCGTGTGTACAGAGGTGCCCAGCTAGACCCAAATGGAGATCTATAGAAAGGACCCGGACTCGAACCTACGGCGGTGAGGGTTAGTGGTATTGTAGAAATGCGCCAAGTTACGTTGGAATACCATTATATCATGAGTTCCAGGTGGACGCGACATGCATGATACCAGAACACCCCCACTTGAAGTAGCGGGTCATGATTTCTTTCCAGCAGTTGTGACTCGACGCTTCTCTTATTGCTTTAAATCGTGAAATGCCATTTCACACACGGGAATCGCATTAATAAAACCAAAGTGCATCTTCTCCGTGATATGCTGTACAAAATGATGTAACAAATGTACAGTTTACAGCCGTGTGATATTGCAGAGTTGCGCAGTGACTCATCTGTAGCCTAGACATGCGCTACATGGCTTGAACAAGTCCCACTGCCGGGTCGATATGCTGGACTGGACAGACCTATCACCCTATATGAGAAACATCTCGTTTATTATTCTGACATCAATTGGATCAATGTAAGCCATCGGGTGCAGGGGATCGGGGAAGGACACATTCCTATGTATCTATGGCCTTTGATCCATGGGTAAATGATGTTCGTACTTAATTACATGACAATATCTTTTCTAATTAAAAGTAATCAAGTAAGATAAATTGATTTTGACACGATACTTATATGGGTTTAGGAAAACTGTTGTCATACTTCATGCCCAGGGAAAGACGGGGTCTGTTGATGGAACGTGTTGCCCATAGCAACATGTTACGATGAGTTAAAGTGTCGTCTCAACAGCTGTTCCCGGGTGGAACCATCGATCGACCCATCAATATATTTACGTGAAATATCAAGAGTTCAGATCACGACTCGAACCAACAGCAGTGCTCAAGGAGCAAGTGATAGGATGTCAGCAACTCTAAACATACGGCCACGGATGTGTCCCTTGTTCATTGTATTGATTCTAGTTTAAGAGAATTAAGGAGTGGAAATAAATATTTAACGAACACATACGTTAATTAAGGAGAGAAATAGGTGTACGTTGTACCAGGGTCTCTTTAATGTATATATAGAAACCCTGGTTAAACCAAAAATGAATACACATGTAAAATGAACAAGGGTATCATAGTGTCCCCGATTCGTTCCACCTAAACAGAGCATAAAAGAATCATCTTTTCTGATAGTACAAAATTAAATTCTGAAATCGGAAAAGAAAGTCGATTCCGTGAAAAATGAGGCCCCAAGTGGATTGGCTGCTTTCCTTATATATTCTACTTAGAAAATTATCCTTCTGAAACCGATTATCAGAGTTAATTTAAAACTCATTAGCGTTAAAGCTGATCCCTTGAAGAAAGAGATTCCCATGGTTAAATTTTTTTTTTAAATTATGGAAGATGCTCATGACGAGATCGTTATCAAATTCTGACAATTGGTTTCAGGGATGAAATTATAAAAGGATACCGGTAGAATCCGCATGGGGTCACAGTTTTCAGGGGATCAAATTTGTTCTAGCAGTTATGGAAGGGATGATTTAAAACCAGTTATTTTGGTTGCCATGGCAACAGTAGTTCCGTATGGCAAAACTTTATCTCAGTTACTCTCAAATTGACTAATTGCATATATATCCATGTCAAGTTTCTGCAGAGTCATTTCAGAGATGTCATTTAAAGCAAACTGTTGACAATGGGAGATCACTATTGCTGACTCTTAGCAAAATTTGTACACAGAGCTAATGATAAATATTGATTAAAAAAGGGAATAAATCAAAACCAGGAATTTTTACATATTTTTTATTCATGTATAAATTAATATTGCACTGTTCAATACAACATATCATTCAAACCCTAGTACACAAACTAACAAACATTAGACTCAAAACAAAGTTTAAAATTTCATAAACATAACCATTTCTCTTCACTAATATGATTAGCAAGATAATTGTTAGAGATTGTTTATTAAACCTGTGACCTAAGATAAGCAATCATATACAACTCCCTTGCTGATGTTTCATACCATTAAGTGAATTGTCAATGTTGAAAATAGCATACATTTTAAAACATGGGGCTATTTTGAGAAAATTTCTTAGGAATGGCTTAACTTTGGTAGAATATTTTATGAAAAAGTCAACTCTAAAAAAGCTTATTTACCCGAAGAGGGGTAACAACTTTCAACCATTTTTTAATAAAAAATTGAAATGGTAAAGCAGAAATCTCTACCGGAAGTAACTGACATTTGACTTACTAGCAAGTAAAAAATTGACTGAAGTTGCTTTGTGACTGGTTCTTGGTTTATGCAATTTGGCAAGCATTCATTTGCATCAGAGAATCTCCCAATTTTCATGAGATATATCATCATATGGTTTATCCATGTATTCAGCATGATTAAATAGTATTTCCTCTTAAATATATGTATCCAGATATCCTCACTGTTGCATGAAAGGACACTTTGTCACGTATGATTGACCTACAGTTTACATAAATGGTTAGCATATTTTGGAACATCTTTATCTGTGATTAGTACTCCTGGATGCTGGATGAACCAGTACTGAAGATGATGCGTGGCGTGCTGGAGTTAACAGTTGCTGCGACAGTGTTTCAGTCATACTGCGACGTCCGGCTAATTACTGCTAAAGGCAGAGTGAGTACTGGAGATGACAATCTTCAGGTAAGAGATACCATTCTCACTTAAATTCAGAGGAAAGAAATTAAGAAAAATCACAGAGGCTGTGGCAAGTCTCACACCCAGGACCTTAAGGTCAGTACCCTTGTGCTTAATACATTGTACAACAAAGGCTAGTCCCTAAAATACTGAAATTTTACAAGATACAGTAGAATTAGTTACTGAGTTTGAGGCTAATCATACCTCCAGATTGTTTTGAGTAGAGTCAGATACAGGTCAAACACAACTGGACTAGAGCATACTGCACGTGGCTATTTACACATGTCTTCTTTATTTCTTATAGCTTTGTGTAATTGTGCTTTGAATATTAATAAAAAAATAATACAAAGAGAAATTGTTCTTCTCATCTCCTAGCAGAGAGTAACACAGAACATTCAAAAGCACTAGCATAGACACAGGGAACCCCATTTAGAATAACTGTATATATACATTGTTTACAATCAAAGCGACAAACATTTACAAATACAATGACAGACATAAGGAAATACATTGTATCACAGAAAGATTACAGACTGGTTCATGGAATGAATAGAAATTTATTCTACAAAAATTCTTCATTTTCTTACTTTTTAACCTAAAATAAAGTACACACTTTGCCATATGATGATGGCAGATTTAAACTAAAGACCCGTTTACTTTATCTCTGAGATGTTAATCAAAAGTTAACAGTTAACAAACAAAATTTGAATTTTCTTATCAACACATGTGTCACCTGCTGCAGCATGACGGAAAAAGTGTGACAGACAGACAGACTGACAGACAGATAACAGCTTACAGCAGGTGACACAAAAAGTGAATATGACAGTTTCATAACAGTGTAGAAACCAAGAGAAATCTCTCTATAAAACATCAGTGAAGATTCATTACTGCCTCCTATCAACTCTACAGAAAAAGCCATATCAAACAAAAGAGCACCTTTAACCCTTTCCCTCATATAGACTCATTCTGACGCCCTCAATAGGTATCACATAAAGCCTGATCTGCAGAAAACCACAGTTAAACCTTTCCAAATTTAATTACAAAATCCTCATTTCCAGACCACTGAGGAGCAGCGAACAGCATAAAACCTGGTTTTATGCTGTTCGCATAGGTCTTTTCATGGTGCCCTCTATGAGGGAAAGCGTTAACATTTGTATTATTTTCAGATACCAAATATTCACTACTAAGAATTTTATTATGTTTCTTGAATTATTCATGCACAAAAAAATCTTGAACAGTTCATTTTATATTAGAATAGGGAAAACTGAAGATTTGCTGAATTCATTCAGAAATGAATGGCAGGTCAACTGCAAAGCTTGTTTCATGCTGGAACAGTAATCACTTCGTTTTTCTGTTATAAAAGCACAATACATTGCCATGCTATGACAGGCTCCATGCTCCATGGTCCAGTCCATAACTACAGACACAAAGTTTTCAAGTCTGATCCCCACACAGGGCAAGGACTTTTCAAGAGTTTCCTAGACACAATGACAAAGTACTTGTACAGCCCAAGAACTATTAAGAGAGATTAGTAGGAGAACCTTTTTCCTAATCAATATTAAAGAAATAAGTTTAACAATACAGAAGACAGAATTGTTATGTTCCAACCTGACTCATGCATATCCTTCATAAAGCAACAAGTGACATATCTAACTGTGTACATGAAATTGTAACAACTGTGTTCTGATTTTTGCCCTTGTTCCCAGCTCATTAAAACTGGTTTCCAATCATGACACACTGGTATCCAGCTTTCTAACCACATGTTATCTGGTTTCAAATTAGTTTAAATGGATTTAAGCTATACAGAATGATTACACCACTTCCAGGCTGGTTACCCATAATCACAAGACCAACTCAGTGTGACTGGGCGATATTAGAGAAGAACTGCAGCACGTCTTCGATGCTGAATTCGAGTGTGATGTTGGAGTCAGGGTAACATTTGTTGATCAGATCCGTGTACGTGTTGTACTGCTTGATGAACTCATTCTGCATCGACACCCACACCACCTGTAAATAATGGACATTTTATTTTTTGCTTCCTTTTTATTACTGCAATTAACAACTTTACTTCATAAAGACTCGCATTGGAAAACAGAGGAGACCCAGATCAGACAGCTCCTTTCAGCAGGGTCTCCTCTGTTTGCTTATATAATATTGTAGCTAAGATTCTACAAAGACTGCACAGCAAAGTAAGATTCATTGTTTCATATACCATTTAGAGTTCATCAATTAATATTCATCAAGTCATAAATTTGTACATGAATATTAATGAGCTAAAGGGTTAAATTAAGTCAGACAAACAGTGAATGACCAATGCTTCAGACTCACTGCTTGGTTAGTTCATTGTTACAGAATTTACCAAAGTGCAACAGAATTTCAGTTATATAGCATCATCCAGCAAATGTCCAGACCAGTGGAGAAAAATCCCTAGTGCACAAGAAGCACCCAGGTAGAACTTGAAAATTCCGACTGAACAGGGACTCAAACCTGCCATGGGGCTAGTGATATTTAGTGATACTCCCTATATGGAAACCCCGACACCACTGCTAGGAGAATGTCTCAGATTAAACAATCGAAAAATCTTGTTCATGAGATGACCCCAGATTATGGAGTCAGTAGCTTTAATTCTTATTATAGAAACAAAAATACATATCGGTAGTAAAAAATGAAAGGACACTGAATATGTTCAAATTTTCAAAATGACAATTCTGAAATAATAAGCCCCCGACTTCACAATTGCCATAAGCAGCTAGTCAAAAGATCTGTTTTGTCTAATTAGCCTAGATAGTTGCAAAACACAAGTCAAATGTACAATATGTTGTTGCTGTCTGCTTGAGACAGACTGGCTGTATAGAACAAGAGACTGTTGTATAGTTCTATACAGACCTCTTACACACACTTTCTTATCCTATGATATGCCTCGTAAAATTCTTAATATTTATGCTTGAATATTAGAAAATATTGTATTGATCTTATATTTTCTCAATTTTGGACTCCTGCTTTTCTTTCAATATAGGCTGGTAAAAAATCCCCCCCCCCCCAATCACTGACAGCATGACAGGCGTAATGTATACAGGTATGTAGTGTTACCTGCAGAAGGTTCTCTTCCTCACTCAGGTGTTTCTCCAGCTTCTTGTACAGATGGTCCAATGACTTCTTCACCTGCAAGTTACAATAAAGGGAGGTAACCACTTTATAAACTTTTGGTATAAGATAATTGTATAACTGGGTAAATTTACCTCTGTACCATGTTTAACTGGTTATACTGACCTCTGTGCCATGTTTAAGTATATAACTGGTTATACTGACCTCTGTGCCATGTTTAAGTATATAACTGGTTATACTGACCTCTGTGCCATGTTTAAGTATATAACTGGGTAAACTGACCTCTGTACCATGTTTAAGTATATAACTGGGTAAACTGACCTCTGTGCCATGTTTAAGTATATATCTGGGTAAACTGACCTCTGTACCATGTTTAAGTATATAACTGGGTAAACTGACCTCTGTGCCATGTTTAAGTATATATCTGGGTAAACTGACCTCTGTGCCATGTTAAACTGGTTATACTGACCTCTGTACCATGTTTAAGTATATAACTGGGTAAACTGACCTCTGTGCCATGTTAAACTGGTTATACTGACCTCTGTACCATGTTTAAGTATATAACTGGTTAAACTGACCTCTGTCCATGTTTAAGTATATAACTGGGTAAACTGACCTCTGTGCCATGTTAAACTGGTTATACTGACCTCTGTACCATGTTTAAGTATATATCTGGGTAAACTGACCTCTGTGCCATGTTTAAGTATATAAGGATGTCTACTTTGTATCCATGTACAAAAGTCAGTATAAAACAAGCTAATCTGTTACACTGACTCAAATTCAACTCCAATACTTAACGCTAAGAAATATTTAAATAATTAGGGGTGAATTTCATCATTTTTGATTCTCTCTTATAAAAAATACCCAAATATTTCATTTCTCAGCAAATATGGTGAATTATATTAAATAATAGTGTATATACTTGAATATTTCATATTAAATATTTGGGTAATTTTATTAGGGGAAAAAAAATGAAATTCATTGGTAGGATTCGAGCCCAATCTCATAGTTATCTCTTTAAATAAAGAATGATCCTGATACTACTGATGAGCTTAACAAAGGTAACTATTAATCACAGCTCAAGTCACTCATGGGATGATCGCCTGTTTTATTTGTTGCCACAGTCATTACTGAGACCGCTCTAAATTAGAGAAAGGTTAGGAGCATACTCACATCCTTGCCCGGGTAGTCCTTGATCACCTTCCGCAGCTCCTGTTTACTGAAGGCCAGCTGGAAGCCCACATCCTCGGGCTTCACCCCCTGGTTCATCTTTGTCTTCACACCTTCCACAAATATCTGTCATTTGTATAGGGTAATTTCAGATAAATTTATATTCAAATTGAAATTTTTAATAGTAATTTTCATAACAATGTATACCTTCAATATAATTGCATAATAATGTAAATTTAAATTACAAATTCTGCATACTTAAATTTCATTTACAAATTATTTGCAAATGTAACATTAATAACTCTGGTTGACAATATTTAGGAACTTATGAATATATTCTTAACAATACATTACATATTAAAGATTCTGTATAAAATAAATTTAATGTGAAGAAGTATTTTCATAGTGATCAGAAATTGTCTATGCATATGAACATGATCTATTATTTCATTGTGCAATCATAGTTGAGGTGTAAATGTTGAATAAAACAAAGTATGTATATCTACAAAACATGCAAATGCATGGATAAATAACTGGATATCTAAATAAATTAACTACGTAGTTGGTGATGACATACACAGCTATTCTGTTAGAGTATCAGAGTATCATTCTTTTTTTTTCAAATTGAGGAATTGGTGCAATACTATTGTAACAGCTTCTTTATTTGTATGTAGCTACCATAGTTTTGCTATAAAATTTTGAAATTGGATAATGTAAGTTATTCCTGACTCTGCCCCCTGTGTAAGGAAAACTTACATGTAGTTTCTCCAGCGGACGTCCCAACCTGTCCTTAGTGTAGGCATTCAGGTTCTCCACATACTGGTGTTTGGCCTCCTTCCTGTCTGTCTCCATACACGGGATCTTCAACTGTGACAGGATCGCTGAACACACAAAACACAGACACTGCACATCCATTCTAGCACTGCTTCATGGGTGTAAACCTAGGTACCGTGTTATACTTGGTTGTGTTGTCATTATCATCACATTAATAACTTTGGACTGTGGTAGGAACCCATTTAATATTGTTATTCACATTATATTGGAGTGAATTTTAATGGATCTAAACTGCACCCTATAGATCCATTACTACACGCTTCATTATCTGTGTCTTAACCCTTTCCCTCATATAGACTCATTTTGACGCACTCAATAGGTACCACATAAAGCCTGATCTGCAGAAAACCAAACTCAAACCTTACCAAATTTAATTATAAAATCCTCATTTCCAGACCACTGAGGAGCAGCGAACAGCATAAAACCTGATCTGGTTTTATGCTGTTCGCATAGGTCTTTTCATGGTTTCCTCTATGAGGGAAAGGGTTAAAATGGAAAGCAGGCTATGATGTAATGTTGAAACAAAACAAATCAGTTATCAGTGTAAATTCTGATTGAGAAAAAGAATGTGTTTTACAGTATATGTATAAGAAACTTGAAACAATGTTCTATCAAATGATAATTATAGATAAAGAATACTTACAAAACATATGGTGGTAGTTTTCTGTAAAATAAAAAATAATTTTTTATACTGTGGCACCGGGCATAAAAAGCCATGTTTAACCAAGATAATAACATTTTAAGTCCTGGCAGCACTGATCCAGTATTTCTTAAGATCTACGGTATATCATGATGTTAAATGGTAAAGTCTTAGCAAAATTCTGGTGAAGTTCGTCAAATTTGCACATCATTAATGGATGTAAAACATCTAACTAGAAGCTCATTCTGTAAGAATTGTGGCAGGGTAAAATGACTTTCATTGCAGAAGAGCTTCTACTTACACTATTGCTATATTTCCAATGCAAAAGTATCAATTTGGAAACTGTTAGGGTTCTCTGATCTCATCAAGATTTACATGTGACAAGTCCAAATGCTCTCATCCTATCAAAGAATTTGTACTTGTTTACCCTTACTGTAATGGTATTTCAGTCACATAAGACATCCAGTTAAATACAGATAGAGGGAGGTCCAGAGTGAACTATGCACAGTAACTTAAAACACAGAAATCGCTTGGGAAGACCATTCCTAACATGAAAAATTTGAGTGATAAAACCACCAGAATTTTTAATCCACGACAGTTAAATTATGAAAACTGTATCTCTATTCTAACAGGAGATATTTGACGGAAACCTGTTTGACACCTGTCCATTCTGCCTGCCTAACTACATACCCCATTCTAATAACAAGGATTTTCATTGAAAACCTGGTTGATAATAAAATGCAGTGGCCCATGCACAATTTTTTCAAGTCAGAGTGACCAAGCTAGAGGATTTTTACACCATTATTGACAGGGTGAACCATAACTCACCCATCATTATGACCTCCCTGGGTGTCTTTGGATGGTCCTCGATATCCGGCTGATGTTGTCGAATATTGTGCGCACTAGACGCTGATAAGCCTTGTCCAGATCTATGTGTCGCTCAGAACCCCGGAATATGGTTTCCGCTTGATTGGCAAATTCCTGAAAGATTTGTCCATAACTGATTATGAACAGTACAAGCTTGCATCCATAAACAATACATGTTCAACAATTTGAATTGATTTCTTTTCACATTTTCTATTAATTCTAGTTGTTTTATTTTGTGAAATTTCAATAATAATCTTAGCTATCTTATATTTCTGACTAAACAAATACATGTATTAAAACATGACTTTTCATACATACTTCCAAAAAACTAACCATAAAACTGCACTTCTAAAAACAAATCTCTAAATTTTAATTAAACTAGAGCAATCAAAAGTCATGATTTATATCCCCATGAAAATGTTTCTATACCACAATAAAATAATACTCTACATAATTCTTAAACTGTCTCTACCTCAAAATTATGCACAAAGCTGATTATTCCACACTTGGTCTTTTTTGATACTCTGCTCTCCTCTATTGCTCTGATCTGGGCATACTGCAACAGACAATAAATAAAAGAGACTTAAAATATGAAAATAATCTTGAACAAGAATACACTAACAGATAGCTTGATACCTGAACAGTGTCTACATAGCTTAGTAGCCACTAGTGATCAACAGATTATTGTTCTATCAACAACTTCAACCCATTACTTCATGAATATTCATGTACAAATTTATGACTTGATGAACATTATCAATTTACTGTACATTAAAAAGTATTTGAAATAAAGGATTTTCTTTGATGTGTAGACTGTGTATAAGCAAACATAGGAGACCCTGATCAGACTGCTTCTGACAGGGGCTGTCTTACTTCAGTCTGCTCTGTTTGCCAATGCATCAAAACAATTGTCTATATGAGGAAAACATATAACGACCAATTGCTCAAGGATTTAATGACAACATTGAGATGAGGGACATTATGCTTGTGTTTGCCTGTTAAATACATCAGAATAAATAAACTGATATCTTTGTTCAACATGATTTATTCTTGTTTCTACTTATCACCAATGCTGAGGTCTTAACAAAATGTTTGGGACCAGATCAAACCAAAAAAAAAACATATGTAGAATCTTGTTTTGAATCAAAACTTATGACAAATACTGTGGTACCAGTAGTTTGTTTGTTTGTTAATTGGAATTAACATCCCACCAACAGAATTTCAATCATTTGGAGACGATGTCTACTTGAGACAGATATAGAGCTGCCACACTGCAGTATCATGCCATAGACATGTGGCATGATACCACACCCAGTCACATTATCCTGACACTGGGCCAACTAATCCTGAAACTACCCTTATATGCTGAGTGCCAAGCCAGTACCATTTTTTATGACTTTTGTATGTCGCGGCCATGGATCAAATCGACAACCTCCTGATTCTGGGCTAGTCGCTCTAACCACTGGGACCGATGGAACAAGTAGTTAAATTCCTGCAACTTCAACCCTTTACCTCATGTTTGTGCAACCCTTTACCTCATGTTTGTGCAACCCTTTACCTCATGTTTGTGTACAAATTTATGACTTAAATATCAATTTCATGAATGAAACAATGATTTTTGTTGTGGCTATGCAGACTGTCTAGAATCTGATCTGAGGAAACTCTGATCTGACCTGTGTCTGATCTGTTTGCCAGGGAAGCAAAAACATCTAGATAAGGCAAAAGGTAGAGTCTTTTATTTTTAACTTAAATTCACTGTATAACATTTGAATGAATATAAATGATTTTCCATGTTCACTTTCCTATCCTCAATCTTTTTTCTTCACCTAATTTCATTGAGACTTACCACAAACTTATCAAAGTTTCTTTTCACTTTGACCAGGGAGCTTGCGAATGTAACACTGAGGAAAGATCCCGCGTCCTGCGTGTTGGTCACATGCTGACTCATCCGTACCAACATGTACATGGAGTTGCTGAAACAAACAGGACATAAACAGTTGGGCCTTATTTCAGGTGTCAAGTGAATCTTCAAATATAGAACACATGTATGTCTAAACTGTTCAAGGAAATGTCATCATTTCTTACCAATGTGTCACTAAATAATCCCCAGCAATGTATGAGAAAGCTCTTGCCTATCTAGATACACCAGCTCTATGTGAGTTCTCCAGATTTTTCCCACCATTATGATCTTTTATGTCCCCATCTGTATCATTGTGGTTACAACCATAATAAATAAGGTCAGGACTTGGAGTATGACAAGGTCATGAGAGTAATGGCCCAAAATGACATTCAAAACACTTATCAATCTTGCCTCTGATGTCTTATGTAACTATACAACTTCCTGATGTGACACATTTGACTTATCAATTATAACCATTCCATGACTGGACAAAAGGCATCATATGTAGCCATCCCAACTTTTAAGAGGAATTTGTTAATGCTATTACATAAACACAGTTGTTCAGTATTATTTTTCATACCCCCATTACAACACCTTTATTTGATAGTAAGAAAAGACATAAAACTCTTTGTATAACAGGACAGGACTGGAATCCACATGATTCAAATATATCTCACCACTTACCTTTCTGAATAACAGGACTTATTCAGGATCACATTTATATCGCTAAATGACTAGTTTTGCTTCTGGATACTTACAATCCGTCCATCTTATCAGCATAAGTGATCAGATTTTCCAGGTCCTCCTCCAGTGTGGGGAACAGCTCCACCATCATGTGTCTGTGGGGTCAACAAACATGTACATTTATCTAAAGTCATCTTTTTTTTCTATTATATCACCTGGGAAACAAGTCCTTATGACTTTTACTAATCCTTATCAACGGTTGCTGGGTAGGACCCATATCTTGCAGAAGGGAAGGTTGAGAGAGATTCTTGTCCCAGGTTCAAACCCACAACACTTAGATATGCAGTCATCTTTGCTAGCATTGGACCAGGATGCATTGATATCCTCACATGTCTATCTTAGGGCTTAACTAACTCAGTATGATAAGAATGGAGAGTTTTAGCATTTATAAATGAGGTAAAGCAGACTAGATGAAGATTTGATTTAAACAAAAGTTTCATAGAAGACAGATAATGTTTTGACTAATTTAAGAAATTCCCCAGCATTGCTTATATTTTTCAAATCCCGATGTTAACACAAAATCTTGCTAGGCTAGGCAGAGCTCACATTGTTATGAAAGTGTTGTCAAAATTTGTTTCTGTGATTTAATATACAATCATGCATATAAATATT
>CM037780.1:33710659-33730791 GCA_021229015.1 Solen grandis | reverse complement strand
TAAAAGACTTCGCATATGCATTCGTCCACAGTGTAAGTTCATTATTTGGAAAATTTACATTTTCGTATTTCTAGGTATACGTTTGTATATGACCAAATGAAAATCCAAAGATTATGCTTATGCTTAAGAATAAGTATTTCGTCTTGCTGTACATAATATCGAATGGTAAAACCCTGCATATCATCGATTGCTGTGAAATGTAACACTGTGGCTCTAATGAATGAACATAAAACAAACCAATGACGTCGTTGAAGCTGTTGACGCAAAAGTGAGGGATGGTGAGTATATTGGCAATTATTTCAACACTAATATGGTGTTCATTCATTTGTTTGTAGAGAAAAACAGAGGCAGCAAACATGTTTTTCGTGGGTGAAAGAGATCCCTTCAGCACAGAAGCAGCAAAGTAGAAACCACCGCCCTACCAACAGCCAGGTAGAATGATTCCTCACATGAAAAACGAGTCCGGTATGCGAACCCAGACTAATGAGAAGGTAAATGATTGTGTGTTACCACTCGGCAACGTTGACCCCCTAGTCCAAAAACACTTTGTGTCTGTTTCATTCGGTAGACAAACATTTTACAGACAAACCCCTGGTCAAAGAAATTTGCAAGCTGAACATACCCCTCTATCTGTTTTGCAACGTGGATAAACTCCCATCCATGTGTTTGAAGGCCGGAAAAAACTCATTTATATGTTTAGCAAGGTGGATAAAAATCCCCTACGAACAGTACTTAGTTTTTTGCAATTGCCGAAAATATTCAAGTATTGTCAATAATGATTTACAATCATTTATTATTTTTATGCGAATTAACTATTATTTAGCACCTGTTATTGATAAAATTAATTTACCTAAAGGTCTAAATTACTCACATGTTTGTATAAAACAATGCATCAGAATTCGTTAGAGTTAAAAATGTCTACCACTATTGTTCAATATGTGCGGCGTTTTATGCTAATCACTATAATTCAATATGTGCGGTGTTAAATGCTAATCACAATAGTTCAATATGTGCGGTGTTAAATGCTAATCACAATAGTTCAATATGTGCGGCATTGTATGCTAATCACAATAGTTCAATATGTGTGGCATTGTATGCTAATCACTATAGTTCAATATGTGCGGCGTTGTATGCTAATAACAATAGTTCAATATGTGCGGTGTTAAATGCTAATCACAATAGTTCAATATGTGCGGCATTGTATGCTAATCACAATAGTTCAATTTGTGTGGCGTTGTATGCTAATCACTATAGTTCAATATGTGCGGTGTTGTATGCTAATCACTATAATTCAATATGTGCAGCGTTGTATGCTAATCATTATAGTTCAATATGTGTGGTGTTGTATGCTAATCACTATAGTTCAATAAGTGTGGCATTGTATGCTAATCACTATAGTTCAATAAGTGTGGCGTTGTATGCTAATCACTATAGTTCAATATGTGCGTTGTTGTATGCTCATCACTATAGTTCAGTATATGCGGTGTTGAATGCTAATCACAATTGTTTAATATGTGTGGCGTTGTATGCTAATCCCTATAGTTCAATATGTGCGGTGTTGTATGCTTATCACTATAGTTCAATATGTGCGGCATTGTATGCTAATCACAATAGTTCAATATGTGCAGCGTTGTATGCTAATCACTATAGTTCAATATGTGTGGCGTTGTATGCTAATCACTATAGTTCAATATGTGCATTGTTGTATGCTAATCACTTAAGTTCAAAATGTGCGATGTTGTATGCTTATTTAAGCTTCATTTAACATTATTTTAATGATAACATTATTTTGGTTATTTCAAACTGGTCTTGTTTTGTGAAATCAACAGTTTAAAAACAAACTTTGGGAGCGGGAGGTCGTAGGTTCGATCTACGGCCACAACATACCAAAGGCGTAAAAGATGCTACTGTTATAGCTCCCTTGGAGGACTGTTTGGCCCAGTGTCAGGATAATGTGACTAGGTGTGGTATCATCACTGAAACTGTGTGTTTCTCAAGTGAAAGAGGGTTTGTCGAGCTGCATTTCTGCTGGGTAATTAAATTTTTGAACAGTTGCTTGCAATGCTGTTCTATGGTAGCACACATTTATTCATCGGACATACTAAGTCACAATTTCCTTCCTGTTCACTACGCGGAGATAAAGTTCCCAACTTTGTTTTCTGTCCTATCACTAAGTTTTAAAATACGATTGCAATATCAGGCTGGGAATCAGAACTGCGTCGTAACATTCATTTTGTAAACAAACTCTTGGAAAGCAAAAGGTATATTTTTGTTCATTACTCTTTCTGTAGAAAATGCATGATAACGACATACATATATGAACACGCTCCTAGTTTTTCTGCTTCATATGGTGTATGCAACTTGAAAATCCATTTTGAAAATAAAAGTTACAGCGAACTGGAAATTCGAGGTGGAAAAGAATTTACGAAACATTTGACAGATACGACGCAGTTGAAATTGTAGTATCCAGTATTAATATTTCTTCCCTGGTTGAAAATCAACCGAGAAATATTTCTTTTTATCTCTTTTGAATATGTTTGCAAAATAATGTGTGTGTGTGTGTGTGTGTGTGTGTGTGTGTGTGTTAAATCGTACGATCATTTTACAAAATTGAGAGGTTATTCTGTTTTCAAAGTAGAGAATCGAATGATTGGTAAGTTAGTGACATCGTCTCACACAACTAAAATGGTATCAAGAGGACTGACATCTTCAATCTAAGTACTTACCAAGAAATGCGTGGGTTACCGCATATAATGAGGCGGTAAGAAAGACGTCACCATTGTTTGATGTCAGCATGGTGAGAAAAAAACAACAAGGTTTGTAGTTTCGTGACGACAATGAGATTCCATTGTTGGATTCCGTCATATCGAAACATTTTACGTTATTAATTCTTCACTAAGATGAGTGTGTTGATATTATACCATTTTTTTTTAATAAATAGTACTGATTAGATATGGGTTCTCCTCTTACAGATCCGTTTTCTGTCATTGACGCCGCGTGGAATAGGGAATAGGTTTTTTGTTGTTGTTTTTTTTTTTGCCACTGGAGCCGCATAATCAAAAAAGGGAGCAACCACTGTTATTATTGTAAAATAAAACCATGTAATACGTTTGAAAAAAACAACAACAATTTATGAATCAGTTACTTGTATTAACTGATGTAAAAAAAAACAGGATTCAAAATACGCAAGCCTTCTGTCGTTATTAATAAAAATTCGAAACATTTAATGGAAATCTGATAACTTCTCCCTATATTCGTAGGCAATGGGTTTTAAGACTTGGTTTACGGACCTTGCAAGCAACCTGATTCATTAAAGCTTAGAAAAAAGGTTTTGGAACATGTTTTGTTACCTTAAAATATTCAAATTTTTAGACACATAACGTCAACTTGAAAAATCAATGAACCCGCTGTTTAATAATACACATTACAACATAATGCAGAAAGTGTGAAAACACAAACACTATACACGTGGCCTTATCAGACATGTCTTATTGACGGTCCCAGGCCCAATCTACAGCCCCAGTATGATAAGGAGCTTGAAATGGGTGAATTTAACTAAAATTGTAGCATATGTTGTAAAGCCTTATAAATATACATTTGATTTCATACAAAATGAAGTCCATACTCCTTTTATCAGGAAAATTTTAAATTCCGGGACCTGTACTAAGTCCCGTACTAGATGAAAACTTCTATGTACTAATTTGTTTCGTTATCATTGTCTCCTTTATTGTTGCTGCTGCTGCTATTTTTTTTTACATGGACATTAACACCGCCTTAGTAGCTTACTGTCTGGAAATGCCATGCATCTTGCAGACCCTAACTCTTCCAATAATTATATAAGAAAGGATTTACCTGTTATAAAATGTATCTCATTTGATCTATAGATTTGCTAATCAATGGCATCTCAAATCATCATCATAGACTATGTCTACTATAAATAAAGTATTTTTTCTGTACTTTTGTGTTCTATATTTCTGAATAAATCGATAATTTTTCGGCCATATTCTCGATTATTAAATGATATTTTTTTATTTAATAGATAAAAATGTTTGGAAAAGTAGGCCGAAGACACTCTTGATTTACATGGACATTTAAGAATGCATTTTAGAAATCTCTGAAACAAACGGCTTACAGCTAGCGATATTTGTGACATTGACATATATCATTGCCCAGTGGAAATATTAGACCTGCTGTTTCTAAATGATGCATGCACAGGTTATTAATATATTCTGGAATGGCTTTACTTTATTTAAGTCGTGCTTCAAAAAATGCGCGGCGTTTTTTGATGTTTTGCATCAAAAAAAGTCTTGTGTAATTTATTTAATAGTCTGCTGGGGAGTCGCTGGCAGTACGTCATTAAGCATGTGTCTGAATTGAGCTAAACTTTTGCTAAGCACCCCCCCCCCTTTTTTTCCCCCATAGAGTATGCTTAATGTAATGTTATGTACCTGAAAGGAAAGCGTTAGCTGACCATCATTTTTACGCATAGTTTTTGTCAAAATGATAGACAAGAGACTCAAAAATGAGTTACAACGATTTGGCCAATTCCTGTCATTATTTGGCAAATTTCACAAAAGTGTTTTTGCAAGAAATGGATTTTACAAATGGAAGTTAAATCTTGTGATCAATACAGAAAAAAATGACCATGAACAGGCCAACATCGTCACACATATCCTTATAAGTATTCCATTTAGATATTAGGAATATCTAAATAATCAAAGTTCTGAATTTATCTGACTTTCAATTTTAAGGTGTTTTCTCAAAATTCGCACTTTCTAATTTTTATTAATTCCCAGCATTGAGGATCCGAAAGGCTTATTTTTTGTAACTGGTAGTAAGTTTGGTACATAATCAATACATCTGCACAGAAGCAAGATTTGTTTTAATGGAAAATTCAGTGTAGTTCGCCTTTAAAGTCGCTTGTTTAAGCATGTAACTCTACGGGAAAATAGCGGGTGGTGCTTAGCCAAAGTTGAGAAGTAATTTATATTTTACCAAGATATATCCTGTAAAGTGACCAATGAAGAGTTTGTGCGTAAATCAAAAGTCACTTAGTTATGCCTATAGAAGGCCTTTTTTTAGACATTCATGTGAATGTATATCAAAGTGCGTTTGAATCTAGAGTACATGGAGAAAGGTGCATTAATTAGCTTCCCATATAGTCAAATAGAATTGAAAAATGGTCACCTTCTAAAATCTAAATATAACTTGTCTAAATAATTAGTAAATCCTACATGGCTGGTGCATGCACATTGCTTAATATATTAAAGATTCTATGAATCATCATCTTTGTCCTCCAACTTCCTCTTATAGTTGTAATTGTTGTTGTGGTTGTTTATGACGCCCGTCCAAGTTAAATACACCTATCCTTATGTTGTTATTCTCTGTGTACAAGTTATTAACAACAACAACAAAAAAAAAAAAAAGATTTAAAAAACTGGTTCCTGTGGTGTTAGAACCGAAAGACCAATCCTGTTTCTTTTATAATCACAGATATGACGTCATCTAAGGTAGCTTTAATGCTTTGAGCTAATTTGTAAAGGTTTCAGCCCGCGTATATAGGAGGTCTATTGGAAAACAGTGTTGTGTTATTTTCATCTCCTGAGAGCATGCTCTTTCCCTAAGGAGTGGATATTAATTATAAAAATGTCAGCAGCGATATTAGTAATGAGTGGCTTTGCAGAAAGACAGATACATCTACATGTAATTTATTTAATTTAGCTTCTCTACAATAGAACCAAATGTAGCTGCATTGAAATAATAATTATAGAGACTGAATTCTGCCATGTCATGTGGCGGGTTTTCGGCGCGAAAGGCCGAAGACGAAAAGTCGAAAAAAAAACAAAAAAACTAGTTTGGCAAGGTGACAAAACGAAAGGTCGAAGGATAGAGGATCTTGTGTGTATGTTTTAATAAAAATATTATGGTTTTGAATATTTAATGATATCTTTTGATTTACAATATTTGTCAAATAGCGACTACGTCTCCTAGTTAGCGCAGTCAATCTTTACGTGGATTCAAAGTACATTGAACTAATGGTAAAAACTTAATATGACACCAAATTAAATGTTTTTAAACTATTTTATTAATGCATTTACATTTCTTAATGAGACAAGCGTGCCCTGGGAATGAAATGACTGTATTAATACTACTAAGATATTGATTCGAAACTTTTTGTCATACGACAGTTCATCAAGCTAGGCCCTAGTGTTTCGTATTTCGTATTTTCTTATCCGGTACAAGCGACTGGTGTAAAATTAAATCGCGCAGCTGTGTGGGAACGCGCTTTGGGGTCCAACACACTATGGGATCTGACACCAAAGTACGTTACGCACAATGGCGTCCGTCGATCTAACTCACTTAGAGGTCAGCTCCGAAAATGTGCCCTAAAGTACCTTGAGTGTGTACCATATAAACGCACTTTGAGGTCCATCATCGATTGAATCATTGACATGTATGATCGACCGTTACGGTTACATTTTCCTAATTCAGGAAATCATGATCATTATCACTTCCCCCTCCTCCTTCTCACCATCGTTCAAATGTGTTTGTCATATAGTCTTCACTATCAGCTATGTTTATTACAGCTGTATCATTTATTTATGATGATGATTATGATGATGATGATGTACGTTATTATTATGATATGGCAAAAACGTTTTAGAATGTGCTTTAAAACGAATTTTGCGTGGCGTCTCTATTTCTATATATATTTAGTAAATAATATCGAGCTGCTGAACGAGAAACAAATGTCTGTTTATTCATGTGAAATTGTATAATTTATCCAGAAAGTTCCCATGACACTCCTTAAGTCATTTTATATCAGCTAATTTACTGCTATGTGGAAACTTGTCCGCTCATTCTAATTATAAAGTATCCAATGTATGTCTTGATACAGTATAATTGTGCTGAACGAGAAACAAATGTCTGTTTATTCATGTGAAATTGTATAATTTATCCAGAAAGTTCCCATAACACTCCTTAAGACATTTTATATCAGCTAATTAACTGCTATGTGGAAACTGGTCCGCTCATTCTAATTATAAAGTATCCAATGTATGTCTTGATACAGTATAATTGTCCTCATGTACATGTATAATTATATACTTGCATTTAAGTACAATATATAAATATATTTATCACCAACTATCTTTGCCCTGTTTATTAAAGATGTTACCCGTGAAATAAATGACCTTGACATTGGAATTAAGATGGGCAATACATCAATATATATGCTGCTATACGCGGATGACATCGCTCTAGTTGCGGACAGTGAGGAAAAATTACAAACTATGCTAAATACTCTTTACCAGTGGTGCAAGAAATGGCGTGTTTTAATAAATACAGATAAGAGTAAATGTATGCACTTCAGAAAAGGTAGAGCTAGACGAACGGAATATAACTTTCATATTGGAAATAATAAACTTGAACTTGTATCGGAGTACAAATACCTGGGCGTACTTTTTAGCTCACCTGAGCACAACGTGCTCATGGTGAGCTTTTGTGATCGCCTTTTGTCCGGCGTCCGTCCGTGCGTGCGTCTTGCGTCAACCTTTCCTTTAAACAACTTCTCCTCCTAAACCACTGGATGGATTTTGACCAAACTTCACAGGAATCATCCTTATCATGACCTCTATAAAAGTTGTTCAAATTATTTTGATTGGGTAAATAAGTAGGTCAAAGGAGCTAAAAATAGATTTTAAAAATTAAAATTTAAAAAATCTTCTTCTCGGAAACCACAAGGCCTAGCCTTTAGATATTTGGTATGTAGCATGGTCTTATAACTCTCTACCAAGATTGTTCAAATTATGACCCTGGTGTCAAAATTGGCCCCTCCCCAGGAAAGGAAAAAAATTTTTTGAAACCAACCCAAAGCATAGAGTTAAGATTTTACCAATTGATCAAATCATGACCCTGGGGTCAAAATTGGCCCCGCCCCAGGGGTCACTTGATTTAACATAGGCTAATGGAAAAACTTAAAAATCTTCTTCTCAGAAACCACAAGGCCTGGGGTTTAGATATTTGGTGTGCAGCATTGTCTAGTAGATCACAACCAAGTTTGTTCAAATCATGGCCCTGGGATCAAATTTGGCCCCACCAAGGGGTCACCTGATTTTACATAGGCTAATATAGAAAAAACTTGAAAAATCTTCTTCTCTGAAACCACAAGGCCTAGCCTTTTGATTTTTAATATGTAGCATGATCTTATGACTCTCTACCAAGATTGTTCAAATTATGACCCTGGGGTCAAAATTGGCCCCGCCCCAGGGGTCACTTGATTTAACATAGGCTAATAGGAAAAAAACTTGAAAAATCTTCTTCTCAGACACCACGATAGTGTTTAGAAAAATCTTCAAGGTCTGGAGTTTATATATTTGGTATGTAACATGGGCTAATATACCTCTACCAAGTAGAGTGCGGTAGTGTGTAGCATTGTCTAGTCGATTCTTACCCACTTTGTTCAAATCATGACCCTGGGGTCAAAATTGGCTCTGCCCCAGGGGTCACTTGATTTTACATAGCCTAATGATACCAGGTGAGCGATCCAGGGCCATCATGGCCCTCTTGTTTCTGAAAAGTGTGACTTCACTGGGCATTGTAACGTGTTGGGTAAAGATGCTGGAAGGGTTCTGGTTGAAATAATCAACAAAATTAGTAGTCTAAAGGAATTCGGTTTCAAGACTTACGATAAACTTTATAATAGCTGTGTGGTGCCTGTGCTAGACTAATGTTCGAGTACGTGGAGTTTTAAACAGTATCAGTCAGCGGTCAATGTTCAAAACCGGGCAATTCGTTACTTTTTAGGGGTGCACCGATTCGCACCAGTAACTGCTACTGTGGTTACCATGCAGATATAGACGTTGGTTGAATATGTTGCGATATTGGAACATACTTAACTCCCTTTACGACGACAGGCTTACTAAAAAGGTGTTTGAAACGGACTATAACTTATGTAACGATAACTGGAGCAGTGAATTGAAATCTATTATGACTTCGTTGCACCTCGAATAATGTTTCACGAGTAAGTTCTTACTGGATTTACAGTTAGCTGAAACAAGGATCATTGACTATTATAAGAACATTTGGCACACTCCTTTACAAGCATCTTCTAAACTGCGAGCCTACAGACTGTTTAAGGGTGATTTTGAGGTAGAAAAATATGTGTGTCATGGACGATCATTATTGGCTCAATTTCGAAGTGGAATATTGCCACTTCGCATTGAAACTGACCGTTACATTAATGAATCAGTACATGAAAGAATAGGTTCACAATGTGACCTCCGGGAGATTGAAACTGAAACACATTTCTTATTGAATTGTCCTAAATACGAAGATGTGAGAGAAGAGTCATTTGGTAATCTGTTGCTTGATAATAATTTTTTGTCAGTTACTTCTAATGAAAAGGTACGGTCACTATTAATAGATTATCCACGAAAGACAGCCAAATTTCTCGTGAAAGCAATGCTTATCAGACAAAGACATGCATATGTATAATGCTTTTATCAATAGGTATAATGTCAGTCATTAATAATATTCTTCAGTCATAATATTTGATCTCAGTAGGGTTAAAATATGTATAATTTTACATTTATATGTGCTTTAATTGTAGGTGACATATAGGCCCATGGGGCCGGGTGTTGATCTTGTACTATATATATATATATATATATATATATATATATATATATATATATATTGTATAACACATGTCACTATAATAAACAATTTACTTACTTATATGGTTGATATAATAACCGTTGCTGAAAGTGTGTATCAAAACTTAAACAACTGTTTTATACTCATATAATATAGCATGATATGTTTATGTATATTTATATCACATTCTCAGAAAGCTGTACCACCTCCATACATCATTTTGTTGTTTCATACTTTTGTTGGCTATAAATGTAATATTGGATGCCAAATAAAGAATATATATGTATGTATGTATGTATGTATGTATGCTATTTCATAAACATTATGTTCAAAGTTTTGACCCCAAAGTGCGTTTAAGCGGAAGTAGTAATGCAACAAAAGCAATGAACTTTGGGGTCTCACTCTGACTCCAAGTGCGTTCCCACATAGCTGTCTAACCTCGATTTAACATACACAATGTAATTAGGGATGATGACGTAAGAAAGCGCCGAATGAGTATTTTAACGATCTTTATTGGTAAATATCCTATACTCACGGGAAAAAGTTACGCACCATTGTTGACGACAACTAGCTGAAACATATATTTCGTATTCATGAAACTTTACTAAAGTATTCTGACTGAATAAATGATCCTTTGAAATAGCTCCCTTTCTGTCCAAATTAAAAATTATCTATCTTTTTTTTTTCTTCGTATTTTGCCCAGGTCATGTGAAAAATATGTTTGGTAAAGTGTTTATAATATAAATAAAAGGTTACAATCATTGAATGAAAAATATAACGTATATGTTGAAGCCCATGCAGGATTTCGTGGAGGTATTGGTACTTCAGATAATATATTTATATTATATATATTGATATCTCACATGATCAATAATAGAAAAAAAATGTTGTTTTACTGATTTAAAAAAAGAAAGCTTTTATATATTACAAAGCTTTTTCTTCTATTTTACGCCGTTGATATGACTATATTTTCAGAAACTGATGAGGGGTTACAGAAGGGTTTAGATTGTTCGCATGATTATTGTTCTAGGTGGAAATTAGCAATAGATAAAATAGTATTTTAGAAATAGTGGGGTTTTACCTAGATATATACGGTTTACTTTCAATGGAGATATTGTGGAAATAGTCAAACATTTTTCATATCTGGGAATTTTATTTTCTCAAACTGGTTCATGGAGTCAACCACAAAATGCATTTTCAGAAGAAAAAAACACAGAAAGCTTTTTTTTTACATTAAATAAATACTTATTTAACTTAACAGATGTTGATGTAAATCACAGACATGTATTATTCCATTGGCACTAATACCGCAGAATTGCCAATTTCATTGGAATCTTGATTTCAACTTTTTTTTGTCCCTCTGTTTTGTATATTGAACACGGTAAGGAACGGAATTCACTTAATTACGGAAATCGTAACTTTGTACAGATGTATGCTACCATTATCTATGCACGCTTCGACTAGTCTGATATTCAAGTTAACACATGTCATATGGACTCACGAGTAACGAATCATTGCCAAAAAGCATAACGAAGTGAAAACGCGAATGTCCACAATTTACACATCTTTAACAAAAAATATCTTTAAAAAAAGATATTCGGCGTAGCTAAATAATTGTCACTTGTAACATGTAAAACAGATTAAAACTATTATAATGTCGGAAACATTAGCAAAATGATTATAAATAACAAGATTATGGGTATGAGGTATTGTGAAGACTATATAACAAAATGGATTAAAAAAAAATAACAACAACTAATCTACCAATTTCCATTAAATATTATGCACTTGTTGATTTTATTTAAGTAACGACAATTAATATGTAACCAAGCGAAGCCAAAAGATCATAAATCGCGTATATCTGATAATTGTTTCCAGGTGCGCACAATAAACTGCACAACTTTGCCGCAGTGGTTACCTCCCCTAATTGCCGAATCCATTTTTACAAATTAGGGAAATAGTGGTATAAAAATAGATATACTGCTGCTTCTTATTTAGTTGTTTTAAATCATATTGCCAAAGCAGCTTTCCTAAATTGATATGGAAGTGCTAAATTTTCATTACTGTGTTACCTTTCATGTTTCAACTGAAAAAGAAACCTGTTATATCAAGTAGAAAGATATTTATATATCCAACCTGAAATTCCCATTTTAAATTGGAATATCCTAAAAATAAATTATGCAGGTCAATGATAGCATTGCATTTACTCAGGCTTCATTTGCATATTAACATTTGATTGGTTGAAAAAGAAGGTCAAGTCAATTTTTTACAGCTACGCTTTTTTTCCCCCGCGATTCTGATTCGATGACGTAAAACATCTACGCATGCAATTTCAAATCGTCCCAACTTGAAACCCGGAAGTCGATAGTAGAGCAAACTTATAAAGATGTACACATTGTTTATAATTCGCGTAATTTCTTTCTTAAGGTTGATTTTTGACAATGATTCGTTATACCATGTGTTAAATGGATATGAGACAGATCGAACCGTGCAAAGAATATGATGGTGGTATACATTTATACATTTATACAAAGTAATTAAATGATGTCAGAAGTTTCATGAAGATTGGGCCAAAAAAGTGGCCTCTAGAGTGTTAACATGGTTTTTCTAAGATTTGACCTCGTGACCTACTTTTTAACCCCCACATGACCTAATTTCGAAATAGTCCAAGATTTTATGGAGACAAATATTCTGACCAAGTTTCATGAAGATTGGGCAAAAAATATGGCCTCTAGAGTGTTAACAAGCCAACTTGTTGACGACGTACATCGCACGACGGACGCCGGACGACGGGCGATCACAAAAGCTCACCTTGAGCACGTTGTGCTCAGGTGAGCTAAAAACAATTATTAATAAATGATACTGAACTTTTTTCCTAACAAAAGAATCATGGATTACATTTGTCAAGAATATGTTATCTAGAATGTGTTTTCTTGATGTTTGATTAGCTCAAGATAATGGAAATAATGAACTTTTCATTGGGAAATGCAAACAACGTTTAAAGACATAAATATTCAGTCATTAAGTGACAGATATCAAATTTCTTCAAAAGCATTTCTTTACGAAGAAATTATCAAACACGAGTTTCAGTTTTGTTTTTCAAATGTGTCTTTAGCGAAATTTAGAAATGCTATGTGTTACTCAAAGTTTGATAAGCACCAAAAGTATACTCAGCAAAAAAAAACAAAAAAAAAACAACTTTTCAGACCTTTAATTGGGAGAATTATTTTTTGTGTTTTGTGCTAAAATGGACAACTTTTGTTATTTTAAGCCAATGAATCTTTAGAGCATTTATTACAACATTGTGTTTAATGTTACTTGGCCTTTTAATTGATAAGAAGTTTGTCAAAATTAATTAATAAATGACAAGTTACAATTCCGAAGTAACATTTTAAGTTGAAAATACAACTCTATATTTAAGGTAATATTAAAATTTCTATAAGTGGATGTAAATTGAAAAAAAAAATTGTAAATGATGTTGTCATTGTAGAATAGAAAATGTTTTGCTGTTGTTGTTTTTGTTGTTGTTGTTTTGAAATCTCAAAAGTAAGATTTATATCACCACACTTCTATAGCACTCTTTTTATATATACACTTGAAAAAGTCCCACGAAATAGCGGGAATGTTATTTACTGTTGGGATTCATCTGAATAGATATGAGTTATCATATGCTAGTGTCCAACAACAAAATAAGGACCATGTGTTTCACATAAATAAACCGACATTGGTCGGCGCTTGACTGTGAAGCCGAGGGTAAATAAACCAGTCTTGTTGGCGCTTGGCTGTTAAGCCGACAGTTGTTGTGAGTTTGATCCCCATTGGGGTCGGGCACGGTCTCTTTGTGAATAACCTACAATTTTTTTGTGACGGACATTCGTTTTCCACCGCTTTTTTTAGTTAACCATAGAGATCAGCGCTGGCCATCTGTTAGCCTTTGACGGCGTAAAATTGTATTAAATACTTCAAGAAAAATCAAATGAACCAAGTTAAATACAAAGAAAAAAAGAAAAAAAATTGAAAAGGACTCATTGCTGACACATGTGTAAAGGTGTGTGTTTTTTAACTTCATAGGGGAAGGAAAATAGTTGCAACATTGAAAAATAATGCAGTGTGGACAATTAAATGAATTATTGCGACCTGCATCACAGAATTAAATAAATTGTACAGGGATGACAAACAAATTGAAAAAAGAGAAACAAAATATATCACAAATCTAATGGTATGGTGTTAACAAAAATGCACAGGTTAAACTTTGGTTGTAATAATCTGTTGCTCGTAATTAACATTGAATCGGACAAGAATCCCACTTATTATTGCGCACATACCATGCTTTTCACGTTTACCTTATAAAATTCGAGGGGTGAATGCGAAAAGGTTCTAAGTGCATATTTGAAAACTTTTCAGGAGAAGGTAAAAACTTTTTCATTTTGTCATTTTGAAATTTGCAATTAAAATCTCTTAAATATGAATTAATAATTACTCATTCTTCTCAAATACAGTTAAATCTTGGATCAAGATTAACATACACAAAAATAATTAGCAAAAAAGTTACTTAGAACTTCTTCGCACTGAAAATGCATTTGTTTTATCAACTTAAGTAAATGCGAAAAAGGTCTAAGTAACATCTTTTTTAAACAAATCTTCCTAAAAAGTTCATGATTCACCTACTTTTACATTGGTATTTTTGTTAATTTTAACCAAATTCTTCAATTATCTAGTACATGAAAAGTAAAATCACTTTCGCAAATTTGATGAAAGCGAAAAAGTTCCAAGTGACTTACGCCACTTGGAACTCTTTCGCATTAAAAATAAAAAAGGGTTGAATTTTATCAAATAAAAACAAAATCTTATTTGTATTTTTTTCACAAATGCTAGATAATAACATTCATAGTTGTTTTCTGTAAAAAAGTGATTTTGAGTAAAAATGTCACTTAGAACCTTTTCGCTTTCACCCCTCGAATTATGCTGTATGTATACGTGAACATCGAAACTCACAAAGATAAATAATAGGAGCCGTGAAGTTCAAATGTGGACACAATACCGTTTTCGTTGCTTTGTAACACTCATGTTACTTGCCTGCGAGGCTAAGTTCCCAAGAAATACAGACATACAAAGAACTTACTATACGATGTTCCCCAGAAATGTTACTTTTTGTAGATTTATCCAGTTTCGATGGATTCATCATAAATTCTCGCAAACTGTGCATTTTTATTTATTTTTAAACACAAATAACCGAACTACTGAATAGTTACTGAATAACCGTGATACTCTGTATACATAGTGTTGTTTCGTAATGGCACCAAATCCGACACAAAAGTCAGCACCTTCTTTTAGTATAATATAGATATACCGTCCCCGGTGGCCGAGTGGTTAGAGCGTCCGCCTCGGGAGCGGGAGGTCGTGGTTCGATCCCCGGCCGCGACATACCAAAGTCGTAAAAAATGGTACTGTTATAGCTCCCTTGCTTGGCGCTCAGCATATAAGGGTAGTTGCAGGACTGGTTGGCCCGGTGTCGGGATAATGTGACTGGGTGTGGTATCATGCCACATGTCTACGGCGTGATACTGCAGTGTGGCAGCACTATATCTGTCTCAAGTAGACATCGTCTCCAAATGACTGAAATACTGTCGGTGGGACGTTAAACCCAACAAACAAACAAACAAACAAACATAATATAGATATACGTTTAAAAGTGCTTTACAACTACATGTATTTAAAAACACTATAGAAGAAACAAAATCACATACCAACGACAGAACGAACACCGTGAACTAGAAATAAGCTAAAATAAGCATACTGTAGATAAAAGTGTCTAAGATGTATGAAAATTAAAATAGTTCCATAATAAAGGTTTGATAAGCTAAAACTAATAAAATATTACCTTAATTAAACATGTAAAAGTCAACAGACTGGTACAGTGAAATACTCCCTTTGAATATGAAACTCTTATTGAACATATTGGCTTTTTAATGATTACTAAAGTGTCGAACTTTAATATTTTTTTAATGAGGCAAAATTGCTAGACTGGCGTAGTGATACTGACAACGAGTTCAAGAGTTGTCCTGGGTACGCAAAAGTAAATCGTTCAGTAAATCGTTCCACGTAGGTCTGTTTACTAAGTGTTTCTTACAATGAATGTATTCCGTGGTTGACCATATAGTGCCTTGTATGTATTCCGTAGGTTTTTGCAGTTCTTTCAAAATGGGTTTATGGGGTTTTTAAAAACGCGAGATTCTAGAAATAATCCAGCTCCCGGTGTTTTGTACAGTCTGTACTTGTTAAAGGTTGTTTCTGGTAATCCAATATAACAAGGAATTACAGCCCCTTTTGGATTTGACTAAGTCGTTCACGAAAGATTTTGCTGCGTCACTTGTAAGGTACTGCCTGGTGTGGCCTATTCGTCGAAGTTGTGATACGTAAAATACATTTATTCTGTGACAACTTAATTACTTGTATATAATCAAGAGCTACTTTAGCGGTGTAAGACTTCGGTTTACAGTTGAGGAGAAAACAACGAGATGGCAGGACCTGGAGAAGGGCATTATTACCGGATGCACAATATCTCCAATACTCTTCGTCATGGGGATGAATCTCAGCATCAAGGCTGCGGAGAGGGAAACAAGAGGCCCGAAAACAGAGAGTGGGATCAGGCTACCATCAAACCGAGGATTTATGGATGACCTCACAATCTCTACAGAGAGCCACAGTCAAGCCAGATGGGTTCTTCAAGTTCTGGACGACACAGTGTCATGGGCCCGCATGAAATTCAAACCCAGGAAGTCTAGAAGCCTCATCATTAGGAAAGGGCAAGTGACGGACAAGTTCCAACTCCGTATTCAAGACGAGGGCCCGCATGAAATTCAAACCCAGGAGCAAGCCAGATGGTTGACGCTAGCCTTAAGGACCATAACAGTGTAAACAGACTTCGACAGAAAACCCAAGGAGGAAATGACAGCCATCGATAAGACCGGCCTTCCAGGCAAGTACAAGGCATGGATGTACCAGCATGGACTACTACCACGACTGACTTGGCCCCTTACACCAAATGAGGTTCCAACTACAGCAGTTGAAGAGCTGGAACGCACTGTCAGCAAGTCCCTAAGAAGATGGCTTGGGTGCCACCAAGTTTCACAAGCGTTGGCCTTTATGGGAAGACAACGCAGCTGCAACGTCCACTTTCCTCATTAAGAGAGGAGTTCAAGGTTGTGAAGACAAGGCTGGTGGTTACACTGAGAGAGTCGAAAGATGAACTGGTGCGTCAAGCAGGAATAGAGACAAGAACAGGCAGAAAATGGTCTGCAAGTCAAGCGGTAGATCAGGCGGAGACCAGGCTGAGACAAAAGGACATTGTAGGAACTCCTTGTGACCAAGAGCGAAGAACCATGGTGCAGCAAGAAATTAGAACAGTAGAGGAGGAAGCTAGAAGGACAAAGGCAGTGCAACTAGGGAATGAAAGGGAGTATGGAACTCGTTGGACACCCAACAGAGCCCTTTCGTGGTCAGAGATTTGGCAGTACGAGCCTGTACGACTGCAGTTCCTCTAGAATCAGTATACAAACCTCCTTCCTTCACCTGCAAACCTCTACCTATGGAATTTTTGCTGACGATCCAAGCTGCACACTGTGTGGAAAAGAGGAACATTGGGATGTCCTTTCATCTTGCAGTGTAGCCCTGTCCCAAGGGTAAAATACAGATGGCGCACACAGAGTGTTTTCGAGAGATCGCCCATACCATTGAGCTGGAACGAAAGAAGAAACACCCAAGGTGAAGAATTTGGGAACTGATACCATCGTGAGAGAAGGAACCAAACAGATGTCTTCAAGCACCAAGACGAGAACAGGAATACTACACCAGGCGCAAGACTGGATTCTGGAAGTAGACCTGGACAAGAAGTTAAAACTTCCCATCAGTTGTCCAGGACACTCCTTTAGACCTGATATAGTAATCCATTCACCTGCCGAAAGTGCCTCGTAAATGGTCGAACTCACTGTTCCTTGGGGGGAGAGTACAAACCGCACATGAAACCAAAAAGACCAGTACACAGAGCTACAACAGCTGTGCAAAGACCGTGGGTGGCAGACATGGTTATTTCCATTAGAAGTTGGTGAAGGCTTCCCGGCTCAATACAGTGTGTCACGTTGGGCGCTCTTGGCATTGTTGGACAGAACAGGAAAGTGCTGTAAAGGCGCTTTCGCAGTCAGCAGAGAAGCTCCAGCTGGTTATGGTTCAAGCGGGATCAGAGAGCTGTGAAGCTATCCACTGAGGGTAGTGATAAGAAAATCTCTGATCACTGTCTGAGGTTCCTAGGGCTTAAAGGATTGAAAATTCAGTAATGGAGGGCCTAGTGATACCTCTGTGGATATGCAGCTGGATGCTGTTTTATACTTAATGTGTATCTTTATTTCCGCCTCAATATAGATGATTACAACATGTAAATTACAAAAAAATAACAACTGAACATTTGAAATGCAACATACAACTACGACAGAAATGAGAGAGAGAGCAAACTTCTAACACGTAGAAATAAAATATTTACACTGTTAAAGTTGCTACAAAAAAAAAAGACACAAATACTGTGTCTCCATCGTCACGAAACACAGAAACACAGAATGTTAGGTAAATATAAGTAACATGATAAATGACATGGCCATATGTAAGAACTAATACATATGTAAACTCATTATAAATAAATATAAGTGTATATATTCGTAACATTTTCTTTTTTAAGTTTTTGTGTAATTTTCAACATCTTTTAAAATAAAAAAAGCATCGGTAATTAAGGTATTTTGAAAATGTATAGTGTAAGTCACATTTAAAATAAAGCAATGTGTTTCCCAGTGACAGTGGGGTTGTTTAATGATTCCAAGATCGTGAAATATTGTTTGCTAACGCAGATAATGTTTTCCCGAATGTTAGGTACAACTGTACATCTGACAAAAGAATCATTAGGACGTAAGTGTAGGACTCAATGTTTCACTTCGCATGCACTATATACCATTACAATTAATAAAGAAATAAAATACAGCAGTTTTTTACTCTGAATCGATGAAAAATTTGTTTTTCGCGTTAGCTAAAAATGACGTCATATACCACGTGGCTAATTTGAAATTGAGACAACAATGAAAATCAGAGAGTAAAGGAGAGGAATCCCTTACATCAAAATAGTGAAACAAGGAAAACGATTCACACAAAGAGATTACATAATCAATTACAGATTTATCTCTGCATTAAAATTGACATGTTTTGTCTGAAAATGATATGCCATTTATAATAAAAATGTCGTTTTGAGCGAGAAAAAATCAGTTGTTTACCAAGACGATTAACAGAACCATCTAGTGAGCAACGTTCAAAATTCATGTTGTCAATTCCAATGTTAATTAAATCAAACTCGTTACATTGGGTTTCAAAACATGAAAATATACTGACAGACTGAACATGTAGGCTTGAAAAATGAAACCACCACGCCCCGCATCCCCCCGCCCCAAAAAACCTATAGATGCGGAGATTCGTTGCCATATACAGCGCTCGGGATCCAACCTTGTCCAGGAATATATGCTCTTCATCTTGAAGGTGGGATTGAATTCCTTCGTTGCTGGTGTTGACGATTCCACAACCACGGCTGCCATTTCCGGTCGATTGACCATTGAATCCCTTCGGTACTGGGAATATCCCCGGCTTTTACTTCCATGCTGTCCACAAATAACCTGTCGCGCACAAATAAAACACATTTCTTTTGCATTCGAAAGTATCTCATAAGAGGAAACGGCTCAAGCCGCTTCCTTTAAATATCTTCTGGAAATCGTTATTTTTTGTGCCAAACTTTTTCTTCCTTTGAGCATGTAGCTAGTTCGACGTACTTCTGCTCTCTCATTGAAAAAAGAAAATTTTGCAACTATTGGGCGGGCTGTATTTCGCATGGTTTCACGATTTGTTGGCATTCTGTGAACACTCTTCAGTTTGATTGAGTTTAAGTTTAATTTTGAAAATAAGAATTCAGTTAACACAGTATCTGTGTCTCCGAACATTTTTCCAGTAAAACTTGATTTCATCGATGACTTCGTCTATGTTCGTGAATAACAAAGTGGCTTGGCGTTACAGACGTCATATTCTGTGCTAAGGAAGTTTGCTGTTAGTTGGAGCTCTTTGCCATTCGTTTCCATAACGCAAAACCTCTGCTCCATGTCATAAAACTCTAAGTTCAGCTCGTTTACATTCTTCTCAATGGCATCTAGTTTATCTCACAAGGACTCGAAGTTGCATGGGGCGAATCATTTCGTACTTAGTGGTAACATTAAAGATAGGTAGGGAGGACACTGTTTTGAGACCAAATTTGGAAAAACGCGTTTATAACGAAATTCAACATTGAAAATGGACCAGGTTTTGTTTTAAATGAATAATTTCAGAAATTCCTTAACGTAAATGGACACTGTTTTGAGACCAAATTTGGAAAAACGCGTTTATAACGAAATCTACTT
>CM037780.1:33676174-33710559 GCA_021229015.1 Solen grandis | reverse complement strand
TTTCCCATTCCTACCCTTAAAAATCCATCACAGTTTGGTACTGTCAACAAGGAACAAAATGCTGAAAAAACCGCATTTCAATCAGACTTTAACGTTTTGAGTTATAAGCAAAAGAGTGATTTTAAGCAAAACGCCCTCTAGCGGCAAAATGAGAAAAAAAATTGCAAAAAACAGCAAATGTTAAAACAAGTATATAAGTCGCACTAGTCGAACATTCTTTTTCTTATATATCACAATTTCAAGCATAAAAACTGATTAACAATTTTTCCCAAAAAAAGGATCAAACTTTGGACTGCCTAAAATGAACAGATCAAGCCCGATCTTCAAAAAACTAAACATTATACGAAGAACTATTTAGAACAAAACTTTTGTTCAATACTCGCAATGAAATATTTTTTAGATTTGGAGCACTTTGGGGCGAATAAAAACACACTTATCGTAATATGCCCTTGACCTTTTCAATGTTTTGTTAATTTTTTAAATTGTGAGGCCCTTTCAAAACTTAAAAAACCATAACGTGTAAAATTTCATGACGAATAAACAAAACATAAAGCCAGGAGCGACAAAAAAAAACAGGGTTTTTGGAATTTTTAAATTTTTTCCCAAAAATTTAAGTGAAGTTTGCCGTTTTAGTGGACAAACCACGCATTTCTTAAATTCGCCACCCCATATATTTTGTGTGTATACGTCTTTCGATGGTATGCAGGAGGACGGAATTCTTCAATCTGATTTCTAAAAAAGGATGGTTTTCGTTAGACTACCCTCTTGACAGGTTTTTTTTTTGTTTTTTTTTTTTTTTGCGAGGTTCGAACATTCAACCTTCGTAGCTCAAAAGCTTTCAGCCACACGGACTCTCGATTCCTATAAAATGTTATTAGGCTATCAACAGGGAACAGAATGCAAAAACCGCATTCGAACCGAACTTAACTTTTTGGTTATAAGCAAAAGAATAATTTCAAGAAAAGCGCCCCCTAGCGGCAAATGAGAACGAAAAAGATTAAAATTTTTTCCCGTAGGTACCTAGCAAAACAGTATAAAAGTTCAATCAAGTATTTCTAGTCGCACAAATTAAACTTTTTATTTTATGTATCAAAAAATTTGAAACATAAAAACCTGATTTCAATTATTCGAAAAAAAGGATCAAAATTTGGACTGCCCTAAAATGACCAAATCAAGTCCGATCTTCAAAATCTAAACATCATTAGAAAGAACTTTTCTAAAACTAAATCTTTTGTTCATATATTGTTTATGAATTTTTTTTTGATTTTGAGCTTTTTCAACCCGAATTGATATACAATTTTCCTAATATGACTTGGCCTTTAAATACTTTTTTATTTTTTAATTTGTGAACTTAAGAACAAATTTTTACAAAAAATGTGAAAAATATAAAAAATTGAATAAAAATAAAGCAGGAGCTGCAAAAAATCTTAACAGTATGTTTTGAAAATGTTGTTTTTTTCGAAAATATTGGTTAAATTTTTGACGGTCGGGGGGCAAAACCATGTATTTCCCAAATTTCGCCCCCCCATATTTTTTGTGGTTATGTCTTGCGAATCTTTTGAACAAACAAAATTTTTATTAAATTCCAATAAAATGGGACTTTTTTCGTAGACCTACCCCCCTTTTCATTTTTTTGCGAGGTTCAAAATTTAAACCTTTCCGTGTCAAAAAGTTTTATATACGAGATTTTTGAAACTTATATTTGATTAGGTTTTTGCAAGGAAACAATGCAAAAAAACTCTGAACCCACTCAAAAAACAGGGTTATTAGCTTTTGTTTTTTTTTTTTAAAAGCGCCCCCTGGGGCAAAAATAAAAAAAAAATGAAAATTTCTCAACGTTAGGTAAGTTCAGTAATATTAAGGAAGGGTAAAAATTTCAAATTGTGGTTTTTTTCTATCTGGTGATTCCCGTTCAAAAAAAAAGGGTTTAGAAAAATATAAAACTAGAATCGCTTTCGCGATATCTGGTTTTCGAAAAAAGCAATTTCCTCTTTTCCCGGCGTGATTCGAAAAAACATATTTTTTCTTTTTAAAATGGCTTTCGAATCTGTTAACAGCGATCTTTAAACATTTTTGTCGCATATTTAAGAAAATTTTACCCAAAAAAAAAATTTTTGAGTCTTCCCTGTCAGTTATGTATCGCGTATCAAGGGTTTTTCACAAAAAGAATTTCCCATTAGTTAAAGGTTGCATGTTCGAAAAAATTTTTCGTTCAATGCTTGTTGATACTGTTAACAGCGATCTTTCAAATATTTCTGTCGCATGTTTTAAAGCGACTTTTTCCCCAAAAAAAAATTTTGTTGAGTATTACCTGTCAGTTTTGTAGTCGCGATTTTATCAGTTTTCACGAAAGCAATTCCATTCAAGTCCGAGTGGGTTTTTCGAAAAAACATATTTTTTGTTAATGGCTTTTGAATAGTTGAATACAGTGATTTTTCAACTTTTTTGGGTTGTTGTTTCAAATTGTGTCCCAAAGGAAGAATGAAAAAATTGATAAAAATCAGATTTTAAATTTTTTTATAATAAAGGGTGATTTAAAACCCAAGCGGCCCCCTTAGCAGCAAAAGGGAGTAACAAAATTGAGTAAAATTTTTATTTTGGGTCCCTTGAAATGCAGCAAAGGGTTCAATAAAGTATACAAGTCACACTAGTCAAAAATTCTTTTCCCTTTAATCACAATTAAAGCTTTAAAATTTATTTACAATTCTTCAAATGGGGTCAAATTGGGATCCCGTAAAAGACCAAATCAGTCCGATCTTCAAAAACTAAACATCATGGAAGGGGATCTTCAAAACTAAACTTTTTTTATTATCTAATGAAATTTTTTTTTTTTTGGAGTTTTGGAGCGAATAAAAACAAAATTAATCGTAATTGACCTGCCCTTTAAAATTTCTTTTTAAAACTTTTTAATTGTGAGCCCTTTTAAAAACATAACAATTTAAAAAAATGTGAAAAAATCTGGGAATGAACCAAAAAATTTAAAATTTGGGCGTAAAAAACATTTTTTTAAAACTTTAATTTACCAAAAAATTTTGTGAAGTTTGCCCGTTTCAGAGGACAAACCATGCATTTCTTAAATTCGTCCCTTATTTTGTGCGTATATGTTTGCAAATTTTTTGCAGCAAAAAAAATTCTTCTATTGAGTCTAACGAAAATGGATAGGTTTTTCGTAACATACCCTCTCTGCACAGTTTTCTGCGAGGTTCGAACTTTCAACCTTCCTCTAGCTAAAAAAGTTTCCCCCCTCTCCCTAGAAATATCTATTTTATTAGGCTTAAACAAGGAACATAATGCAAAAAACCCCGCTTTGGATGGGGCTTCAATTTTTTTAGTTATAAGTAAAAGGTGCTTTCAAGTTAGCCCCCCCTTTAGCGGAAAAATGAGAACAAATTTATTTTAAAACTTTTCCATTAGTACCTGCAATGCAGCAAAAGTTCAACCAAGAAACAAGTCGCAAGTCAACTTTTTATTTCTTAATTCAAAATTTTTGAAGCTAAACAGGGTTGTAAATTTTTCCCAAAAAAAGGATAAAACTTTGGACTGCCGTAATTGACCAAATAAAACCCGTTTTAAAAAAATTTAAAAATCAGGGAAAAGAGTTTCATGAACAAAAAAATTTTGTACATATTTTAAATTAAAAATATTTATAGTTTTGGAGCTATTTTTGGCCGAATATAAACCAATTACGTTTTTGCCTTGCCTTTGGTTTTTTTTTAAATTTTTTTAATTGTGAACCCCTTTGAAGTTAACAATACTACTTTAAAAATTTCTTGAAGAATAAACCAAAAATATGTCAGGGTGACAAAAACATGTTTTTTAAATTTTTTTTTTTCCAAAATTTTAGTAAAGTTTGACCGTTTTAGGGGCAAACCAGCTTTTTAAATTCGCCCCCCAATATTTTGTGGTATATGTCTTGCAAATATTTGCAGCAAACAGATTCTTTTTGATCTCTAGAAAAAAAGGGATAGTTTTTCGTAACCCCTACCCATTTGCGCAGTTTTTTGCGAGGTTTAAAACATTCAACCTTTTGTAGCAAAAAATTTTCAGCACACCTCCCGAACCTATCATATTTTATTTAGCTATCAAAAAGGGAAAAAGAATGTAAAAAACGCTTTGAATCGGACCTCAATTAAATGAGTTTTAGCCATTAATACATTTCATACTAAACCCCCCCTAGGGGGGAAAGTAAGTAACTAAAACTTTTGTTCATTACTTTCAATGAAATATAAAATTCTAAAAAAAATGGATAGGTTTTGAGCCCACCCTCATTTGCGCAGTATTTGGGCGGGTTCAAAACATTAAACTTCTAAAGCTCAAAAACTTTCAGCGACAGTACCTAAAAAATCTATCTATTTTATGAGACTATCAAAAAGGAACAGAATGCAACAAACCGCATTTGATTGGACCTCAAATAACTGAGTTTTTAGCCATTTATAAATTTCATACAAACCCCCCCTAGCGGAAAAAGTAAGACTAATAAAAAATTTTTCAACGTTAGGTCATCTTCAAATACTGGTTTAAAAATGATTAAAATTTCATAATGTGGCTTTTCTGATCAGGGGAAAATTTGCCGTTAACAAAAAAGGGTTGAAAATAATAAAAAAAAAAAAAAAAAAAACAGAAAAAGAACAATGGGTTTTTGCACTGCGAGGTGCAAAACCTAATAATAAAAGTTTGGAGAAAGCCGAAATGCAAAGGCAATTGCTTATGGGCCCGGGTGTACCAATTGCTCCTAAAATGCACCTCTTTCTCTAAAATACGCTTTGCAATTCCCTTTCAAAACGGGGAGTATTTCCTGCGTAGGAACGCCGGATAGAGGGTAACCCAACCAAAACCGCCCTTTTTTTCTTACTTCAACTTGCTGATTTTGTGTACAAGCCCTTATCCCAAAAAAATGAATATTGCCCTGTTTGTTTAAGGAATCATTGAAATTTTCAGGACTTTTTGCACACCGTAGGCTACGGCATTCCTGCAAAAATTTCAACTTCATACGTAATTGCCGATTTTTATGATTTTTTTTAATAATTTTTGCAAAAATTTTGAAGTCATAAACACGTGACCCAAAAAAATATTCCTTGCGATACATACTTTACTTTTTAGTGTTTAAACCTGAAGAAATCTAATTTTTGACCAAAGTTATGAAACTACAGCGTTTCAATTTGTTAAAAATCCTTTTGCCTTTCGCTAATCAACCCCTTCAACCCCGTCTTCAAAAACTTAACACATGGAAAGAGCTCTTTAAGAATAAAACTTTTTTTTATATTTTTTCAATGAATATTTGTAGTTTTGGGGCCTTTGGGCCGAATAAAAACACAAAAATCGTAATAAAACCTTGACCTTTTTTATTTATTTTTTTAAATTTTTTAAATTTTGGAAACCCCTTTTAAAATAAAATAATAAAATTTTGGAAAAAATTTATGAAGAATGAACTAAAAAAATTAAATAGGAGCGACAAAGAACATGTTTTTAAAAATTTAATTCTTCTAAAATTTTGTGAAGTTTGACCGTTTTTAGGGAAAACCCTTCATTTTTTAAATTCGCCACCCCCTATATTTTGGGGATATTTTTTAAAAAATTTTTGCGCAAAAGAATTTCTATTGATCTTTTAAAAAAAAGGGTAGGTTTTTCGGACCTACCCTCATTTGGCAGTTTTTTCGGGTTCGAACATTAACCTTTAAAGCTCAAAAATTTCAGCGCATCCCCAAAAATTATCTTTTTTTTGGGGTACAACAAGGAACGAATGAACAAACCGATTTGAACGGACCTCAAAAAACTGGTTTTCCATTTAAAAATTTTTTATACAAAACCCCCCAGGGAAAAAAAAATAAGACATAAATAAAAAAATTTTTAACTTTGGATCATCTTCAAAACGGGGTAAAAATGATAAAAAATTTATAAATGTGGTTTTTTATCCAATTTTTCCGAAAAAAAATTAAAAAAATTTTAAAAAAAAAAAAAAAAAAAATAAACAGAAAAGGGAAAAATGGTTTTCGCACGCGAGGTGCGAAAATAAAAAACAGAAGAAGAACAATAGGTTTTCGCAAGCGATGCGAAAAACCTAACTAGAATCGCTAATGCGATATCATCGGTTTTCGCAAAAGCAATTCCATTCAGTTCACGAGTCACTTTGTTCGAAAAACATATTTCTTCGTTCAATGGCTTTTGATACTTTTTGAATACAGTGATTTTCAAACATTTTTGTCGCAATGTTTAAGCAGACTTTTTACCAAGAAGAATACTTCTAAGTATTACCTGTCTGTAATGTAGTCGCAAACTTGAAAACTTTTTTTACAGACTTCGGGTACTGCAACATTATATGTGTGTGTTGCTTTATGAGGATGACATACGACAATTGTTACTCGATAAACAAACAATTGCAAAACGACACACAACAGTATTAAAATGACACGCGACAATGCGATATGCCACTTAACATTATAACGAACTAATGTTGCATTGAATTACTATCATTTTCATGAAATATCGCATAAATATTTAAGTGTTGTTTCAAATTGATGTCACCAAGGGAACAGAATGCAAAAAATTGCATAAAAATCAGACTTTAATCATTTTAGTAATAAAGGATGATTTCAAGCAAAGCGCCCCCTAGCAGCAAAATGAGAAACAAAATTGAGTAAAATTTTACTATTAGGTACCTAGAAATGCAGCAAATGGTTCAATGAAGCATACAAGTCGCATAGTCGAACATTCTATTCCTTATAATCACATTTGAAGCATAAAAACTGATTTACAATTATTCCAAAAAAGGATCAAACTTTTGGACTGCTGTAATATGACCAAATCAAGTCCGATCTTCAAAACCAAACATCACTGGAAAGGGCTATTCAGAACTAAAACTTTTGTTTATATACTTTCAATAAAATATTTTTTTTTTGGAGCTATTCGGAGCCGAATAAAAACACAATTATCGTAATATGCCTTGACCTTTGAAATTTCATTTTAACTTTTTAATTGTGAGGGCCCCTTTTAAAACATAACAATACATAACTTGTGAAAATATCATGAAGAATGAACTAAAAATAAAGTCAGGAGCGACAAAAAAATCTTTTCGAAATTTTAATTTTTCCTAAAATTTAGTGAAGTTTGACCGTTTCTAGAGGACAAACCATTCATTTATTAAATTCGCTACCCCATATATTTTGTGCGTATATGTCTTGCAAATCATTGTGCAGCAAACAGAATTCTTCTATCTGATGTCTAACAAAAACGGATAGGTTTTTCGTACACATACCCTCATCTGCACAGTTTTTTGCGAGGTTCGAACTTTCAACCTTCCGTTGCTAGCTTCAAAAAGTTTCAGCCACTCATACCTAGAAACTATCATATTTTATTAGGCTATCAACAAGAAACATAATGCAATAAACCGCATTTTGGATCAGGCTTTAACTTTTTGAGTTATAAGTAGAAGAGTGCTTTCAAGCTAAGCGCCCCCTAGCGGCAAATGGAAACAAAATTGATTACAATTTTTCCATTAGGTACCTAGCAATGCAGCAAATGGTTCAATCAAGTACGCAAGTCGCACTAGTCGAACATTCTATTCCTTATATATCACAGTTTGAAGCATAAAAACTGTTTTACAATTGATCTAAAGAGGATCAAACTTGGACTGCCATAAAATGACCAAATCAAGTCCGATCTTCAAAATCTAAACATCATTAGAAAAAACTTTTCTAAAACTAAATATTTTGTTCATATATTGTTTATGAATTGTTTTTTGATTTTGAGCTATTTCAAGCCGAATTGATATACAATTATCCTAATATGACCTTGACCTTTACAAAACATTTTTACTTTTTATATTATGTGACACTTAAGAACATAGTTTTACATTAAATGTGAACATTTCATAGAAATTAAACTAAAAATAAAGTCAGGAGCTGCAAAAAATCTTAACAGTCATGCTTTGAAAATGTTGATTTTTCAAAAATATTGGTTAAGTTTGACCGCGTACTGTGGACAAACCATGCATTTCCCGAATTCGCCACCCCATATATTTTGTGCGTATATGTCTTGCGATCATATGCAACAAACAAAATTCTTTTATCTCAATTCCAATAAAAATGAGCACTTTTTTCGTAGACCTACCCTCATTTTCACTGTTTTTTACGAGGTTCGAACTTTCAACCTTCTGTAGTCAAAAAAGTTTTATATACGCAGATTTTTGAAAACCTATAGTATTTGATTAGGCTTTTGACAAGGAACACAATGCAAAAAACCACATCTGAATCGGACCTCAAAAAACAGAGTTATTAGCATTTGTTGATTTTTTTCAAAGCGCCCCTAGCGGCAAAAAATAAGACAAAAATGAAAATTTTCTCAACGTTATGATCAAGATCAGATAAATATAAAGAACTGGTAAAAATTTCATAATTGTGGCTTTTTTCTATCATGGTGATATGCCGTTCACAAAAAAGGGTTAGAAAAATAATAATAACTAGAACCGCAAGCGGTATCTCGGTTTTCGCTTTTAACCTAATCAACTTGAACACATTATTTCAACTCAGCCAAAATTTTCAATATGAAACAGAACGAAAAAGTTTCTGAAGACCTACCCTCATTTGCACAGTTGTTTTTTTTTTGCGAGGTTCGAACATTCAACCTTCCGTAGCTCAAAAGCTTTCAGCCACACGGACCCTCGAATCCTATCATATGTTATTAGGCTATCAACAGGGAACAGAATGCAAAAAACCGCATTCGAATCGGACTTCAACTTTTTGAGTTATAAGCAAAAGAATGATTTCAAAAAAAGCGCCCCCTAGCGGCAATCATATGTTATTAGGCTATCAAAGGGAACAGAATGCAAAAAACTTTTTATTCTTATGTATCAGAATTTGAAGCATAAAACTGATTTACAATTATTCCCAAAAGGATCAAACTTTGGACTGCCTTTATAATGACCAAATCAACTCCGATCTTCAAAAACTAAACATCATTGGAAAGAACTCTTTAAGAACTAAAACTTTTGTTCATATACTCTCAATGAAATAATTTTAGTTTTGGAGCTATTTGTGGCCGAATAAAAACACAATAATCGTAATATGACCTTGACCTTTCATTTATTTTTTAACTTTTTAATTGTGATCCCCTTTCAGACATAACAATACATAACTTGTGAAAATATCATGAAGAATTAACAAAAAAATACAGTCAGAAGCGATAAAAAACATGTTTTTGAAACTTTAAATTTTCCTAAAATTTAGTGAAGTTTGACCGTTTCCAGAGGACAAACCATACATTTCCTAAATTCCCCACCCCAAATATTTTGTGCGTATATGTCTTGCAAATCATTTGCATCAAACAGAATTCTTCTATCTGATCTCTAACAAAAATGGATAGGTTTTTCGTAGACCTACCTCATTTGCACAGTTTTTTGCGAGGTTCGAACTTTCAACCTTCTGTAGCTCAAATACTTTCAGCGACACGTACCCTCGAAACCTATCATATTTTATTTGGCTATCAACAAGGAACAGAATGCAAAAAACCGCATTTGAATCGGACCTCAAATAAGTGAGTTATTAGCCATTAATAAATTTCATGCAAAACGCCCCCTGGCGGGAAAAGTAAGACATAAATGAAAATTTTCTCAACGTTAGGATCATTTCCAAATACGTGCTAATAACTGATTAAAATTTCATACATGTGACTTTTTTCTATCATGGTGATATGCCGTTCACAAAAAAAGGTTAGAAAAATAATTAAAACTAGAATCGCAATCGCGATATCATCGGTTTTCGCAAAAGCAATTCCATTCAGTTCATGAGTCGCATGATTTGAAAAACATATTTCTTCGTTCAATGGCTTGTTGATACTGTTAATAGTGATCTTTGAAACGTTTCTGTCGCAATGTTTAAGCAGACTTTTTACCCAAGAGAGTATTGTTGAGTATTACCTGTCAGTTATGAAATCGCGATGTCATCAGTTTTCATGAAAGCAATTTCATTCACTTCATGAATCGCATGATTCGAAAAACATATTTCTTCGTTCAATGGCTTGTTGATACTGTTAATAGTGATCTTTGAAACGTTTCTGTCGCAATGTTTAAGCAGACTTTTTACCCAAGAGAGTATTGTTGAGTATTACCTGTCAGTTATGAAATCGCGATGTCATCAGTTTTCATGAAAGCAATTTCATTCACTTCATGAATCGCATGATTCGAAAAACATATTTCTTCGTTCAATGGCTTGTTGAATACTGTTAACAGTGATCATTCAAACATTTTTGTCGCAATGTATAATCAGACTTTTTACCAAGAAGAATACTTTTGAGTATTACCTGTCTGTTATGTAGTCGTAAACTTGAAAACATTTTTTACGGACTTCGAGTACTGCAATGTTATATGTTTTTTAGCTTTATGATGGAGACAAATGACAATTGTATTCGATAAAAACCAATTGCAAACGACAAACAACAGTATAAAATGACACACGACAATGCAATATGCCAGTCAACACTATTAGAACAACTGTTGCATTAAATAGCTATCATTTTTATGAAATATCGCATTATCTTTTTTGTGTCATTTCAAATTGATGTCACCGAAGAACAGAATGCAAAAAAAAATCGCATAAAAATCAGACTTCATTTTTTTTTAATTATTAATAGTGATTTCAAGCTAATCGCCCCCAAGCGGCAAAATGAGAACCAAAAACTGATTAAAATTTTACTATAAGGTACCTAGCAATGCAGCAAATGGTTCAATCAAGTATACTAGTCAAAAATTCTATTCCTTATATATCACAATTTGAAACATAAAAAACTGATTTACAATTGTTCTAAATAGGATCGCCGTAAAATTGGATTGCCGTAAAATGACCAAATCAAGTCCGATCTTCAAAAACTAAACACCAATGGAAAGATCTCTTCACAAACTAAAACTTTTGTTCATATACTTTCGATAAAATATTTTTAGATTTGGAGCTATTTTATGCCGATAAAAATAATAATAATTGGTATATGACCTTGACATTTGCATATTATACTTGATTTTTATTCTATGATTTTATTTGTTTTATAAAAATGCATAAACAGTGAAATATCAGGAGCAGCAAAAAAGGGGAAACATATGGATATACAATGGTTTGATAAGAGGATCAAACTTTGGACTGTGGTCATTTGATCAAATGAAGTCCGATCTTCAAAAGCTAAACACCAATGGAAAGATCTCTTGAATAACTAAAACTTTTGTTCATACATTCTATAAAATATTTTAGATTTGGAGCTATTTTATGCCGATAAATATAATAATAATTGGTATATGACCTTGACCTTTGCATATTATGGGTGATTTTTTTTCTATGATTTTATTTGTTTTATAAAAATGCATTAACAGTGAAAAAATGATGAAGATTGAATAAAAAAATAAAGTCAGGAGCTGCAAATAACCTTAAAAGTCATGCTTTTAAAATGTTGATTTTTCGAAAAATATTGGTTATTATTTGACCGCGTACTGTGGACAAACATTCATTTCTCAAAATCGCCACACCATATATTTTGTGCGTATATGTCTTGCGAATCATATGCAACAAACAAAATTCTCCTATCTCATCTCTGAAAAAAATGGGGACTTTTTTTCGTAGACCTACCTTTATTTCATCGTTTTTTCGAGATTCGAACTTTCAACCTCCTGTAGCACGAAAGTTTTATATACGCAAATAATTAAAACGTATCATTTTTATTAAGTTTCTGACAAGGAACACAATGCAAAAAACCACATTTGAATCGGACCTCAAATAACAGAGTTATTAGCCCTTAGTCATTTTTACAAAACGCCACCTAGCGGCAAAACTAAGACAAAAATGAAAATTTTCTCAACGTTAGGATCAAATTCAGATCTTAGGACAAAACTGGTAAAAAAATCAGAAATGTGACTTTTTTCTATCATGGTGATATGCCGTTCACAAAAAAAGGTTAGAAAAATAATAATAAAAAAAAAAAAAAAAAATAAAACAGAAGAAGAACAATAGGTTTTCGCAAGCGATGCGAAAACCTAACTAGAACCGCAAGCGGTATCTCGGTTTTCGCTTTTAACCCAATCAACTTGAACACTTTATTTCAATTCAGCCACAATTTTCAATATGAAATAGAACGAAAAGGTTTTTGAAGACCTACTCTCATTTGCACAGTTTTTTTTTTTTTTTTTCAATGTTAGAACATTCAAACTCTTCTAGTGCAAATATTTTCCCATACCCTATCCCTTGAAATCCATCACATTCTGTGTTGCTGTCAACAAGGAACAAAATGCTGAAAACCGCATTTCAATCAGACTTTAACATTTTGAGTTATAAGCAAAAGAGTGATTTTAAGCAAAACGCCCTCTAGCGGCAAAATTAGAAACAAAATTGCAAAAACAGCAAATAGTTCAAACAAGTATATAAGTCGCACTAGTCGAACATTCTTTTTCTTATATATCACAACTTGAAGCATAAAAACTGATTAACAATTATTCCAAAAAAGGATCAACTTTGGACTGCCGTAAAATGAAGAAATCAAGTCCGATCTTCAAAAACTAAACATCACTGGAAAGTGCTCCTCAAGAACTAAAACCTTTGTTTATATACTCTCAATGAAATATTTTTATATTTGGAGCACTTTGTGGCCGAATAAAAACACAAATATCGTAATATGACATTGACCTTTTCAATGTTTTTTTTTTAATTTTTAATTGTGAAAATCTTTCAAACTTAACAATACATAACGTGTGCAAATTTCATGACGAATAAACAAAAAATAAAGTCAGGAGCGACAAAAAACATGTTTTTGGAATTTTAATTTTTCCTAAATTTAAGTGAAGTTTGACCGTTTCTAGTGGACAAACTACACATTTCTTAAATTCGCCACCCCATATATTTTGTGTGTATACGTCTTTTAAATGGTATGCCAGAGACGGAATTCTTCTATCTGATCTCTAACGAAAACGGATAGGTTTTTCGTAGACCTACCCTCATTTGCACAGTTTGTTTTTTTTTGTGTTTTTTTTGCAAGGTTCGAACAATTCAACCTTCCGTAGCTCAAAAGCTTCCAGCCACACAGACCCTCGAATCCTATCATATGTTATTAGGCTATCAACAGGGAACAGAATGCAAAAAACAGCATTCGAATCGGACTTCAACTTTTTGAGTTATAAGCAAAAGAATGATTTCAAGAAAAGCGTCCCCTAGCGGCAAAATGAGAAAGAAGATTGATTAAAATTTTACTGTTAGGTACCTAGCAAAGCAGCAAATAGTTCAATCAAGTATACTAGTCGCACAAGTCAAACTTTTTATTCTTATGTATCAGAATTTAAAGCATAACACCTGATTTACAATTATTCCAAAAAAGGATCAAACTTTAGACTGCCGTATAATGACCAAATCAAGTCCGATCTTCAAAATCTAAACATCATTCGAAAGAACTTTTCTAAAACTAAATCTTTTGTTCATATATTGTTTATGAATTGTTTTTTGATTTTGAGCTATTTCAAGCCGAATTGATATACAATTATCCTAATATGACCTTGACCTTTACAATACATTTTTACTTTTTATATTATGTGACACTTAAGATCATAGTTTTACATTAAATGTAAAAACTTCATAGAAATTGAACTAAAAATAAAGTCAGGAGCTGCAAAAATCTTAACAGTCATGCTTTGAAAATGTTGAATTTTCGAAAATATTGGTTATGTTTGACCGCGTACTGTGGACAAACCATGCATTTCCCGGATTCGCCACCCCATATATTTTGTGCGTATATGTCTTGCGAATCATATGCAATAAACAAAATTCTTTTATCTCAATTCCAATAAAAATGGGCACTTTTTTTGTAGACCTACCCTCATTTTCACTGTTTTTTGCGAGGTTCGAACTTTCAACCTTCCGTAGTCAAAATGTTTTATATACGCAAATTTTTGTTCCCTATCATATTTGATTAGGCTTTTGACAAGGAACACAATGCAAAAAACCACATCTGAATCGGACCTCAAATAAAAGAGTTATTAGCATTTGTTGATTTTTTTCAAAGCGCCCCCTAGCGGCAAAAATAAGACAAAAATGAAAATTTTCTCGACGTTAGGATCAAGTTCAGATAAATATAAGGAACTGGTAAAAATTTCATAATTGTGGCTTTTTTCTATCATGGTGATATGCCGTTCACAAAAAAGGGTTAGAAAAATAATAATAACTAGAACCGCAAGCGGTATCTCGGTTTTCGCTTTTAACCTAATCAACTTGAACACTTTATTTCGACTCAGCCACAATTTCCAATAATGACTAAAACTTTTGTTCATATACTTTCTATAAAGTATTTTTAGATTTGGAGCTATTTTATGCCGATATAAATAATACTAATTGGTATATGACCTTGACCTTTGCATATTATGCTTGATTTTTTTTCTATGATTTTATTTGTTTTATAAAAATGCATAAACAGTGAAATAATGATGAAGATTGAACAAAAAATAAAGTCAGGAGAAGCAAAAAAGAGGAAACATATGGATATTCAATTGTTTGATAATAGGATCAAAATTTGGACTGTGGTCATTTGATCAATGAAGTCCGATCTTCAAAACTAAACACCAATGGAAAGATCTCTTTACAAACTAAAACTTTAGTTCATATACTTTCTATAAAATATTTTTAGATTTGGAGCTATTTTATGCCGATATAAATAATACTAATTGGTATATGACCTTGACATTTGCATATTATGGGTAATTTTTTTTCTATGGTTTTATTTTTTTTATAAATCTGCATTAACAGTGAAAAAATGATGAAGATTGAATAAAAAATAAAGTCAGGAGCTGCAAATAACCTTAAAAGTCATGCTTTTAAAATGTTGATTTTTCGAAAATATTGGTTATGTTTGACCGCGTACTGTGGACAAACCATGCATTTCTCAAAATCGCCACACCATATATTTTGTGCGTATATGTCGTGCGAATCATATGCAACAAACAAAATTCTCTTATCTCATCTCTGAAAAAAATGGGGACTTTTTTTCGTAGACCTACCTTTATTTCATCATTTTTTCGAGATTCGAACTTTCAACCTCCTGTAGCACGAAAGTTTTATATACGCAAATAATTGAAACGTATCATATTTTATTACGTTTCTGACAAGGAACACAATGCAAAAAACCGCATTTGAATCGGACCTCAAATAACAGAGTTATTAGCCCTTAGTCATTTTTAGAAAACGCCACCTAGCGGCAAAACTAAGACAAAAATGAAAAGTTTCTCAACGTGAGGATCAAATTCAGATCTTAGGACAAAATTGTTAAAAAAATCAGAAATGTGACTTTTTTCTATCATGGTGATATGCCGTTCACAAAAAAAGGTTAGAAAAATAATAATAAAAATAAAAATAAAAAAAAAATAAAACAGAAGAAGAACAATAGGTTTTCGCAAGCGATGCGAAAACCTAATAAAAATAAAACAGAAGAAGAACAATAGGTTTTCGCAAGCGATGCGAAAACCTAACTAGAATCGCAATCAGAATTGCGATATCATCGGTTTTCGCAATTCAATCACATTTTTAAACAATAGAAATTGAAATGTATCATATTTGATTAGGCTTATGACAAGCAACACAACGCAAAAAACCGTAATTGAATCAGACCTCAAATAACAGAGTTATTAGCCTCTAGTGAATTTTACAAAACGCCCCCTAGGGATAATTATATCAAAGGGGAATAACACAAAAAGTGCACAAGGTAGACATATGGTCCTTGCGCACTGCACTTCGCGTCATTGCAAGGAACATACAAATGAAGTTTCAAGTCATTCAAACTTATGGTGAAAAAGTTATGCTTTGGACAAGAAATACTGTCAAAGGGGAATAACACAAAAAGTGCACAAGGAAGAGTTATGGTTCATGCGCACACACCGCGTCACTGCAAGGAACATACATATGAAGTTTCAAGTCATTCAAACTTATGGTGACAAAGTTATGCTTTGGACAAGAAATTCTTCAAAGAACAAAAAGAAGGGAGTTAGGTTCTCGCACACAGCGTCATAAGGAACATACATATGAAGTTTCAAGTCATTCAAACTTATGGTGACAAAGTTATGCTCCGGACAAGAAATTCTATCAAAGGGGAATAACACAAAAAAAGCACAAGTTAGAGTTATGGTTCTTGTGCACTGCACTTGGCGTCATTGCAAGGAACATACATATGAAGTTTCAAGTCATTCAAACTTATTGTGACAAAGTTATGCTCCGGACAAGAAATTCTATCAAAGGGGAATAACTCAAAAAGTGCACAAGGTAGAGTTATGGTTCTTGCGCACTGCACTCCGTGTCATTGAAAGGAACATACAAAGTAACCCCTATACTATAGTCAGGCTACACAAAAATGATATTAAGCAAAATCTCCAACAGCAGCAAAACGATAAACAAATTTATTTACATATTACATTTTAGTTTTTAGAAATGCAGTAAATTAGGATTTCTGCAGTTTAGTGTGTTCTTGTCTTCACTCTGAAAGGCGAAAGGTGAAATTACAAAACATGCCATATTGTCGTTGTGAAGAAATTAAATATGCCAGGCAAAATAACAAAATTTTAACAGGCGAATGAAAAAAAGTATCGTCTTTGAATGTTTCTTGTTAGCAGTACGAAACCTTTTATGTCAGAACCATTTATCTGTCTTATATTGTATCTTGACCCTAATAGGCGAAAGAATGAAAAGATGCCATATTGTCATTATTTCGCCTTTTGCTTTTGGGTCAAAGACACAACATATGCCTGGCAAAATAACAAAATTTTAATAGGTGAAGGAAAGAAAAGTTTCATCTTTGAGTGTTTCATGTCCTGGGTTATAAACATCAGACACCACGATATAGCAGATTTCCTGTTGTAGTGTTTTCGACTAACAAAAAAGTTGAAGGAACAAAATGACAACACTTCTGGTTTTGCCATCCGTGGTTATTCTTAATCACTGAAGAATCTGCTGACATAAAGAACATAGAGTAAATAATTATATGAAAATGTAATACTGAAAAAATTAGTATGGAAAAGTTCAATTTATATATGATATAAGCAAGTTCTTATGTAAGACATGCTGGAAACTGCTGACTATATGCACAAAGCAGGAAACTGGTGACCCTATATAGGATGAGAATCTGGAGGGAGAAACTCAAAGCATTCAAAGACGAAACATTTTGTCCTTTCGCCTTTAAAAAATGTATATTTCGCTTGACATGTTTCGTGTTGTCGTGTCCTTGCCCCGAAAGGCAAAATAAAGACATTGTGGCATTTTTCGTTATTTCGCCTTTCGGGCGAAATGGCAGAAATCAGCCACCACAGTCCCCTGATCATATATACAAATAGAAACCGGAGGGCGAAACCATAGTGCTATCTTATTATTTCGACTTTTCCTTTTGATGCGCAAAAACACGACAACACGAAATCTGCTACAGTGTCGTGTCTTCGCCTTTCAGGTTTAGGGTGCGAACACAAGAACACGACAACTAAAGGGCGCCAAAATGAAATGGTTTCTACCTGCAAACATGAAACATTCAAAGAGGAAAGTTTTTATTCAATTAGGGTACTTTTTTTTGCTTTGCCTGTTAAAATTTCATTATTTCGCCTGGAATATTTTGTGTTTTCGTGTTTTTGCACCGAAAGGCAAAAGGTAAAATAACGACATATGGCATGTTTTTGTTATTTCGCCTTTTGCCTTTCGGAATGAAGACACGAACACACGAAATGTCTAAAATAATCCACCATTGAAGAAAGTTCAGTCAAGTATACAAGAAGCACAAGTCGAATACTTTTCTTTATACATCACAATTTGAAGCAAAAGAAAATGTAACCAAAAAAGATCAAATTTTTACCAATATTACATCACCAAATCATGTTTTTTTGATTTGGTGCAATTTGGTGCCCAATAAGAATACAATATTATAAACTTACTTCATATCCGTATCCTATCCTAGATCATGTGTATATAAGGATGTGTGTTACTGGTTGGTCAAATCACCTATAAGCATGTTGTCATTAGTATATATAACATGACAATCATTTTATAGAAGAAACCATGCCATATCTATATAATCTTTCTCCATTGAAACTTTAATACTTTGTAAAAATCCGTAACACAGTTGTTTTGATTTGCTTTCATGAGTCACCCGGTACCACATTTTTTCTACACGAACATGATACTCTGTTATTAGACTAGCATCAGTTATTGTTTATTACACTATGCTATCTATGTATCAGTGCAGTATTCGATTAATTCTCATGGTACTTCACTGTCTCTCTCCCTGTCTGTTTCTCTCTTTTTTTTTAATCTCACACTTAAATTTAGGTTGATTTAAAGCTTACTTAGCTGATTACCTGTACATCACATGATGATTTTTTTTCCTGTAATGTAATGTTTCCAACCTAGTAAGACTTATGCAATGTTTATAATTAAAATCCTTAATATTGAAAATTCTATCTTCCAAGGTGCTAAAATACGCGTGAATCTAGCCTGTAGTTTATCAACTTTGTTGTTATGATTACGTAAAGTGTCCTCGTTTTCAATACAATACTGAATGATTTCAATACAACTGACTTTTTAATTTGAAATCCTATTTTTTAAGTATTTTCTACCTAATCAATTGATTACAGCAGTATTATAACTATGCTGTAGTGGTGTATTGTGATTTATATGTTACATCTATGACAGAGAGAGGGAGAGGGGGGGGGGGGGAGAGAGAGAAAGTAAAACTGACGCTCTAACCACACTCATTGATTTTTTATACGTCTTGTAAAATCATCAGTGGATGGTTGTTTTGTCTGTCTCCCAATAATGAGTGATCATTTAGCTTTCTCCTTTAAATGACGCGTAAAGAAGTCAATGCACGAAAACCAAGTTAACCGAATAAACTGGCAGCGTTAGTATCGTGCATGGATCGTATCGTGTATATGAACCAAACGTGTAACGTGCGCGCACCGTGTACCGTGCGTTCCGTGTCCGTGCAACGTGCGTTCCGTGTCCGTGTAACGTGCGTTCCGTGTGCCGACTTGCACACAAGCCGCACTGTATATACACATAATAAAGTTATTATATATGAAATTCATAAAATTCGTAAATGATTGTTATGATGCAGATATTTTCTAAGGCTGAGATGTATTCAGAAATCAAGTAACCTTACAATCATATATACACTTTTAAAAACTTGTGTAGAAAGGTATATGCAAAGGTACACATTACTTATTGTTTGCAAAACTGACTCTAGCATAAAAACATTAATGTTGAGATTTTCATAGCTATATTTTTCATTATGCCCAATTAAATCTATGTGAGAGAGAGAGACAGACAGACAGATAGAGAGGTAAGGATGAGAGCAGAAACTTATAGTGATTTATTCGCTTCAATAACAGTGTACTGCATTGGTGGCTAAGATAAGTCAGTCTGCTTTTAAACATAGCTACCAATCTCCAAAGGCTGACCTACATAATTGATCAGCGGTACTCATTCTACTTGAGATAAGACAGTCTGCCAAAGGCTGACCTACATAATTGATCAGCGGTACTTACTCATGTCATAGATACTACATTTCACAACCGATTTTGATCAAGATTATTTTACTTGAATTATAAGATTTTAAAAAAATAACTAAATTCAAACTTTGAAAACAAATTTACAATTTTTCCAAAGAGGATAAACTTTGAACTGCCATAAAATGACCAAATCAAGCCCGATCTTCAAAAACTAAACATCATTTGAAAGGTCTCTTCAAGACCTAAATCTTATCCGCACATGATAACAATGAAATATTTTTAGTTTTTGAGCTATTTGAGGCCGTTTAAAAATCCAATAATCATGATATGACCTTGACCTTTGCAATATTTTTTAATTATTTTTCTCTGGAACATTCAGGACATTAAACTACATAAAGTGTGAAAATTTCATGGAAAAGGAACAAAAAATAAAATCAGGAGCAACACAAATGTGTTCAAGAAATGTTAATTTGTCCCAAAATTTAGTAAAGTTTGACCGTTTCTAGAAGACAAACAATGCATTTTTCAAAATCGCCAACCCATATATTTTGTGCGTATATGTCTTGCAAATCATATGCAACAAAAAGAACTCTTCTATCTCATCTCTGAAAAAACTGGATAGGTTTTTCGTAGACCTACCCTCATTTTCACCATTTTTTGTAAGGTTTGAACTTTCAACCTTCCGTAGCTCAAAAGATTTATGTACGCCAATCATTGAAATCTATCATATTTTATTAGGCTATCATCAGTGAACATAATGCAAAAAACCGCATTTGAATCGGACCCCAAATAACAGAGTTACTCCTCTTTTTATGATTTTATACAAAGCGCCCCCTAGCGGAAAAACAAAGACAAAAATGAAAATTTTCTCAACGTAAGGATTAAGTTCATATAAGTAGAAAAAACTGGTAGAAATTTCATAATTGTGCCTTTTTTCTATCATGGCGATATGCCGTTCACAAAAACCGGCGGAAAAATAATAAAAAAAAAAATAAAAAAAAAAAAAATAATAAAACAGAAGTAGAACAATAGGTTTTCGCCTCCAGCGATGCGAAAAACCTAAGTTTAAAAAAGGATTTCAAACAGGAAGAAGCAAGATTTTCGCAAGGATTGAAACCTAATAGAATCATCGCGATATCATCGGTTTTCGCAAAAGCAATTCCATTAGTTCACGAGTCGCATGATTCGAAAAAATTTCTTCGTTCAATGGCTTGTTATAATGTTAACAGCGATCTTTCAAACACTTTTGTCGCAATGTTTAAGAAGACTTTTTACCCAAAAGAAGATTTTTGAGTATTACCTATCAGTTATGTAGTCGCGATATCATCGGTTTTCATGAAAGCAATTCCATTCAGTTCACGAGTCGCATGATTCGAAAAACATTTCTTCGTTCAATTGCTTGTTGATACTGTTAACAGTGATCTTTGAAACGTTTCTGTCGCAATGTTTAAGCAGACTTTTTACCCAAGAGATATTGTTGAGTATTACCTGTCAGTTATGTATCGCGATATCATCAGTTTTCATGAAAGCAATTCATTCAGTTCATGAGTCGCATGATTCGAAAAACATATTTCTTCGTTCAATGGCTTGTTGAATACTGTTAACAGTGATCATTCAAACATTTTTGTCGCAATGTATAATCAGACTTTTACCAAGAAGAATACTTTTGAGTATTACCTGTCTGTTATGTAGTCGTAAACTTGAAAACATTTTTTACGGACTTCGGTACTGCAAGTTATTTGTGTGTTTGCTTTATGATGGAGACAAATGACAATTGTATCGATAAACAACAATTGCAAACGACAAACAACAGTATAAAATGACACACGACATCAATTCCATCAACATATTAACATTTGTGAATTACTATCATTTTTATGAAATATCGCATTATCTTTTTTGTGTCATTTCAAATTGATGTCACCGAAGAACAGAATGCAAAAAAATCGCATAAAAATCAGACTTCAATTTTTTTTTAATTATAATGTGATTTCAAGCTAATCGCCCCAAGCGCAAAATGAGAACCAAAACTGATTAAAATTTTACTATTAGGTACCTAGCAATGCCGCAAATGGTTCAATCAAGTATACAAGTCGCACTAGTCAAACATTCTATTCCTTATATATCACAATTTGAAGCATAAAAACTGATTTACAATTGTTCTAAAGAGGATCAAAACTTGGACTGCCGTAAAATGACCAAATCAAGTCCGATCTTCAAAAACTAAACACCAATGGAAAGATCTCTTCACAGACTAAAACTTTTGTTCATATACTTTCTATAAAATATTTTTAGATTTGGAGCTATTTTATGCCGATAAAAATAATAATAATTGGTATATGACCTTGACCTTTGCATATTATACTTGATTTTTTTCTATGATTTTATTTGTTTTATAAAAATTTATAAACAGTGAAATAATGGTGAAGATTGAACAAAAAATAAAGTCAGGAGCAGCAAAAAAGGGGAAACATATGGATATACAATTGTTTGATAAGAGGATCAAACTTTGGACTGTGGTCATTTGATCAAATGATGTCCGATCTTCAAACACTAAACACCAATAGAAAAATCTCTTCACAGACTAAAACTTTTGTTCATATACTTTCTATAAAATATTTTTAGATTTGGAGCTATTTTATGCCGATAAATATAATAATAATTGGTATATGACCTTGACCTTTGCATATGATGGGTGATTTTTTTTCTATGATTTTATTTGTTTTATGAAAATGCATTAACAGTAAAAAAATGATGAAGATTGAATAAAAAATAAAGCCAGGAGCTGCAAATAACCTTAAAAGTCATGCTTTTAAAATGTTGATTTTTCGAAAATATTGGTTATATTTGACCGCGTACTGTGGACAAACCATGCATTTCTTAAAATCGCCACACCATATATTTTGTGCGTATATGTCTTGCGAATCATATGCAACAAACAAAATTCTCCTATCTCATCTCTGAAAAAAATGGGGACTTTTTTCGTAGACCTACCTTTATTTCATCGTTTTTTTCGAGATTCGAACTTTCAACCTCCTGTAGCACGAAAGTTTTATATACGCAAATAATTGAGTCGTATCATATTTTATTAAGTTTCTGACAAGGAACACAATGCAAAAAACAACATTCGAATCGGACCTCAAATAACAGAGTTATTAGCCCTTAGTCATTTTTATAAAACGCCACCTAGCGGCAAAACTAAGACAAAAATGAAAAATTTCTCAACGTTAGGATCAAATTCAGATCTTAGGACAAAACTGGTAAAAAAATCAGAAATGTGACTTTTTTCTATCATGGTGATATGCCGTTCACAAAAAAAGGTTAGAAAAATAATAATAAAAATAAAAAAAAAAAAAAATAAAACAGAAGAAGAACAATAGGTTTTCGCACTGCGAGGTGCGAAAACCTAACTAGAATCGCTATCGCGATATCATCGGTTTTCGCAAAAGCAATTCTCAGTTCACTAGTCGCATGATTCGAAAAACATATTTCTTCGTTCAATGGCTTGTTGAATACTGTTAACAGCGATCTTTCAAACATTTTTGTCGCAATGTTTAAGCAGACTTTTTAACCAAAAGAAGATTTTTGAGTATTACCTGTTAGTTATGTATTCGCGATATCAATGGATTTCATTAAAGCAATTTCATTCAGTTCATGAGTCGCATGATTCAAAAAACATTTCTTTGGTCAATGGCTTGTTGATACTTTAACAGTGATCTTTCAAACATTTTTGTCGCAATGTTTAAGTAGACTTTTTACCCAAAAGAATATTGTTGAGTATTACCTGTCAGTTATGTAGTCGCGATATCATCAATTTTCATGAAATCAATTCCTTTCAGTTCACGAGTCGCATGTTTCAAAAAACATATTTCTTCGTTCAATGGCTTGTTGAATACTGTTAACAGTGATCTTTCAAACATTTTTGTTGCAATGTTTAAGCAGACTTTTTACCAAGAAGAACACTTTTAAGTATTACCTGTCTGTTATGTAGTCGCAAACTTGAAAACCTTTTTTACGGACTTCGGGTACTGCAACGTTATATGTGTGTGTTGCTTTATGATGGCGACATACGACAATTGTACTCGATAAACAAGAATTGCAAACGACAATAACACGCGACAATGTATTATGCAACTCAACACTATTACAGACTAATGTTACATTGAATTACTATCATTTTCATGAAATATCGCTTTGATTTTTAGTGTTGTTTCAAATTGATGTCACCAAGATACAGAATGCAAAAAAAAATTGCATAAAATCAGACTTCAATTATTTTTTTATAAAGAGTGATTTCAAGCCAAGCGCCCCCTAGCGGCAAAACGAGAAACAAAATTGAGTAAATATTTTCTATTAGGTACCTAGCAATGCAGCAAATGGTTCAATCAAGTATACAAGTCGCACTAGTCAAACATTCTATTCCTTATATATCAAAATTTGAAGTATAAAACCTGATTTACAATTGTTCTAAAGAGAATCAAAATTTGGACTGCCGTAAAATGACCAAATCAAGTTCATTCTTCAAAAACTAAACATCACTGGAAAGGGCTCTTCAAGAACTAAAACTTTTGTTCATACACTTTCAATAAAATATTTTTTGTTTTTGAGCTATTTTGAGCCGAATAAAAACACAGTAATCGTAATATGACCTTGACCTTTGCAATTTCATTTTAACTTCTTAATTGTGGGGTCATTTCAAACATAACAATACATAACTTGTGAAAATATCATAAGAATGAACTAAAAATAAAGTCAGGAGCGACAAAAACCATATTTTTGAAATTTTGATTATTCCTAAAATTTAGTGAAGTTTGACCGTTTCTAGAGGACAAACCATGCATTTATTAAGTTCGCCACCCAATATATTTTGTGCGTATATGTCTTGTAAATAATTTGCAGCAAACAGAATTATTCTATCTGATCTCTAACAAAAATGGATAGGTTATTCGTAGACCTACCCTCATCTGCACAGTTTTTTGCGAGGTTCGAACTTTCAACCTTCCTTTAGTAGCTCAAAAAGTTTTAGCCACTCATAACTGGAAACTATCATATTTTATTAGAGTATCAACAAGGAACACAATGCAACAAACCGCATTTGGATCAGACTTCAACTTTTTGAGTTATAAGTAGAAGAGTGTTTTTAAGCTAAGCGCCCCCTAGCGGCAAAATGAGAAACAATATTGATTAAAATTTTACCATTAGGTACCTAGCAATGCAGCAAATAGTTCAATCAAGTACGCAAGTCGCACTAGTCGAACATTTTATTTCTTATATATCACAATTTGAAGCATAAAAACTGATTTACAATTATTCCGAAAAAAGGATCAAACTTTGGACTGCCGTAAAATGACCAAATCAAGTCCGATCTTCAAAAACTAAACATCACTGGAAAAAACTTTTGAATACCTAAAACTTTTGTTCATATACTCTCAATGAAATATTTTTAGTTTTTGAGCTATTTGGGGCCGAATAAAAACACAATAATCGTAATATGACCTTGACCTTTTCATTTATTTTTTAAATTTTTAATTGTGATCCCCTTTCAGACATAACAATACATAACTTGTGAAAATATCATGAAGAATTAACAAAAAATAAAGTCAGAAGCGATAAAAAACATGTTTTTGAACCTTTAACTTTTCCTAAAATTTAGTGAAGTTTGACCGTTTCCAGAGGACAAACCATACATTTCTTAAATTCGCCAACCCATATATTTTGTGCGTATATGTCTTGCAAATCATTTGCAGCAAACAGAATTCATCTATCTGATCTCTAACAAAAATGGATAGGTTTTTCGTAGACCTACCCTCATTTGCACAGTTTTTTGCGAGGTTCGAACATTCAACCTTCTGTAGCTCAAATACTTTCAGCGACACGTACCCTCGAAACTTATCTTATTTTATTTGGCTATCAACAAAGAACAGAATGCAAAAAACCGTATTTGAATCGGACCTCAAATAAGTGAGTTATTAGCCATTAATAAATTTCATGCAAAACGCCCCCTGGCGGGAAAAGTAAGACATAAATGAAAATTTTCTCAACGTTAGGATCATTTTCAAATACGTGGTAATAACTGATTAAAATTTCATACATGTGACTTTTTTCTATCATGGTGATATGCCGTTCACAAAAAAAGGTTAGAAAAATAATAATAAACTAGAATCGCAATCGCGATATCATCGGTTTTCGCAAAAGCAAGTCCATTCAGTTCATGAGTCGCATGATTCGAAAAACATTTCTTCGTTCAATTGCTTGTTGATACTGTTAACAGCCATCTTTCAAACATTTCTGTCGCAATGTTTAAGCAGACCTTTTACCCATAAGAATATTGTTGAGTATTACCTGTCAGTTATGTAGTCGCGATATCATCAGTTTTCACGAAAGCAATTCCATTCAAATCACCAGTCGCATGTTTCGAAAAACATATTTCTTCGTTCAATGGCTTTTTGAATACTGTTGAAGACAGTGATCTTTCAAACATTTTTGTCGCAATGTTTAAGCAAACTTTTTACCAAGAAGAATACTTTTAAGTATTACCTGTCTGTAATGTAGTCGCAAACTTGAAAACATTTTTTACAGACTTCGAATACTGCAACATTATATGTGTGTGTTGCTTTATGATGGTGACATTAGACAATTGTACTCGATAAACAACAATTGCAAACGACACACAACAGTATAAAATGACACGCGACAATGCGATATGCCACTTAACATTATAACGAACTAATGTTGCATTGAATTACTATCATTTTCATGAAATATCGCATAAATTTTTTAGTGTTGTTTCAAATTGATGTCACCAAGGAACAGAATGCAAAAAATTGCATAAAAATCAGACTTTAATTATTTTAGTAATAAAGGGTGATTTCAAGCCAAGCGCCCCCCTAGCAGCAAAATGAGAAACAAAATTGAGTAAAATTTTACTATTAGGTACCTAGAAATGCAGCAAATGGTTCAATGAAGCATACAAGTCGCACTAGTCAAACATTCTATTCCTTATATATCACAATTTGAAGCATAAAAACTGATTTACAATTGTTCTAAATAGGATCAAATTTTGGACTGCCGTAATATGACCAAATCAAGTCCGATCTTCAAAAACTAAACATCACTGGAAAGGGCTATTCAAGAACTAAAACTTTTGTTTATATACTTTCAATAAAATATTTTTAGTTTTGGAGATATTTGGGGCCGAATAAAAACACAATAATCGTAATATGACCTTGACCTTTGAAATTTCATTTTAACTTTTTAATTGTGAGGCCCTTTCAAACATAACAATACATAACTTGTGAAAATATCATGAAGAATGAACTAAAAATAAAGTCAGGAGCGACAAAAAACATCTTTTCGAAATTTTAACTTTTCCTAAAATTTAGTGAAGTTTGACCGTTTCTAGAGGACAAACCATGCATTTATTTGATTCGCTACCCCATATATTTTGTGCGTATATGTCTTGCAAATCATTTGCAGCAAACAGAATTCTTCTATCTGATGTCTAACAAAAACAGATAGGTTTTTCGTACACATACCCTCATCTGCACAGTTTTTTGCGAGGTTCGAACTTTCAACCTTCCGTTGCTAGCTCAAAAAGTTTCAGCCACTCATACCTAAAAACTTTCATATTTTATTAGGCTATCAACAAGAAACATAATGCAATAAACCGCATTTGGATCAGGCTTTAACTTTTTGAGTTATAAGTAGAAGAGTGCTTTCGAGCTAAGCGCCCCCTAGCGGCAAAATGAGAAACAAAATTGATTAAAATTTTACCATTAGGTACATAGCAATGCAGCAAATAGTTCAATCAAGTATACAAGTCGCACTAGTCGAACATTCTATTTCTTATATGTCACAATTTGAAGCATAAAAACTGATTTACAATTATTCCAAAAAGGATCAAACTTTGGACTGCCGTAATATGACCAAATCAAGTCCGATCTTCAAAAACTAAACGTCACTGGAAAGGGCTATTCAAGAACTAAAACTTTTGTTCATATACTCTCAAAGAAATATTTTTAGTTTTGGAGCTATTTGGGGCCGAATAAAAACACAATAATCGTAATATGACCTTGACCTTTTCATTTATTTTTTAACTTTTTTATTGTGATCCCCTTTCAGACATAACAATACATAACTTGTGAAAATATCATGAAGAATTAACAAAAAATACAGTCAGAAGCGATAAAAAACATGTTTTTGAAACTTTAACTTTTCCTAAAATTTAGTGAAGTTTGACCGCTTCCAGAGGACAAACCATACATTTCTTAAATTCGCCACCCCATATATTTTGTGCGTATATGTCTTGCAAATCATTTGCAGCAAACAGAATTCTTCTATCTGATCTCTAACAAAAATGGATAGGTTTTTCGTAGACCTACCCTCATTTGCACAGTTTTTTGGGAGGTTCGAACTTTCAACCTTCTGTAGGTCAAATACTTTCAGCGACACGTACCGTCGAAACCTATCATATTTTATGTGGCTATCAACAAGGAACAGAATGCAAAAAACCGCATTTGAATCGGACCTCAAATAAGTGAGTTATTAGCCATTAATACATTTCATGCAAAACGCCCCCTGGCGGGAAAAGTAAGACATAAATGAAAATTTTCTCAACGTTAGGATCAAGTTCAAATACGTGGTAATAACTGATTAAAATTTCATACATGTGACTTTTTTCTATCATGGTGATATGCCGTTCACAAAAAAAGGTTAGAAAAATAATAAAAAAAAAAAAAAAAAAAAAATAAAACAGAAGAAGAACAATAGGTTTTCGCACTGCGAGGTGCGAAAACCTAACTAGAATCGCAATCGCGATATCATCGGTTTTCGCAACAGCAATTAAATTCAGTTCACGAGTCGCATGATTCGAAAAACATTTCTTCATTCAATTGCTTGTTGATACTGTTAACAGTGATCTTTCAAACGTTTCTGTTGCAATGTTTAAGAAGACTTTTTACCCAAGAGAGTATTGTTGAGTATTACCTGTCAGTTATGAAATCGCGATATCATCAGTTTTCATGAAAGCAATTCCATTCAGTTCATGAGTCGTATGATTCGAAAAACATATTTCTTCGTTCAATGGCTTGTTGAATACTGTAAACAGTGATCTTTCAAACATTTTTGTCGCAATGTATACTTTTTACCAAGAAGAATACTTTGAGTATTACCTGTCTGTACTTTAGTCGGACTTCGGGTACTGCAATGTTATATGTGTGTTTTTTCTTTATGATGGAGACAAATGACAATTGTATTCGATAAACAACAATTGCAAACGACAAACAACAGTATAAAATGACACACGACAATGCAATATGCCACTCAACACTATTACGAAGAACTGTTGCATTGAATTACTTTCATTTTCATGAAATATCGCATTATCTTTTTTTAATCATTTCAAATTGATGTCACCGAAGAACAGATTTTTTAATATAATAGTGATTTCAAGCTAATCCCCCCAAGCGGCAAAATGAAACCAAAACTGATTAAATTTTACTATTAGGTACCTAGCAATGCAGCAAATGGTTCAATGAAGCATACAAGTCGCACTAGTCGAACATTCTATTCCTTATATATCACAATTTGAAGCATAAAAACTGATTTACAATTATTCCAAAAAAGGATCAAACTTTGGACTGCCGTAATATGACCAAATCAAGTCCGATCTTCAAAACCTAAACATCACTGGAAAGGGCTATTCAAGAACTAAAACTTTTGTTTATATACTTTCAATAAAATATTTTTTGTTTTGGAGCTATTCGGAGCCGAATAAAAACACAATTATCGTAATATGACCTTGACCTTTGAAATTTCATTTTAACTTATTAATTGTGAGGCCCTTTAAAACATAACAATACATAACTTGTGAAAATATCATGAAGAATGAACTAAAAATAAAGTCAGGAGCGACAAAAAACATCTTTTCGAAATTTTAATTTTTCCTAAAATTTAGTGAAGTTTGACCGTTTCTAGAGGACAAACCATGCATTTATTAAATTCGCTACCCCATATATTTTGTGCATATATGTCTTGCAAATCATTTGCAACAAACAGAATTCTTCTATCTGATGTCTAACAAAAACAGATAGGTTTTTCGTACACATACCTTCATCTGCACAGTTTTTTGCGAGGTTCGAACTTTCAACCTTCCGTTGCTAGCTCAAAAAGTTTCAGCCACTCATACCTAGAAACTATCATATTTTATTAGGCTATCAACAAGAAACATAATGCAATAAACCGCATTTGGATCAGGCTTTAACTTTTTGAGTTATAAGTAGAAGAGTGCTTTCAAGCTAAGCGCCCCCTAGCGGCAAAATGAGAAACAAAATTGATTACAATTTTTCCATTAGGTACCTAGCAATGCAGCAAATAGTTCAATCAAGTACGCAAGTCGCACTAGTCGAACATTCTATTTCTTATATATCACAATTTGAAGCATAAAAACTTATTTACAATTATTCCAAAAAAGGATCAAACTTTGGACTGCCGTAATATGACCAAATCAAGTCCGATCTTCAAAAACTAAACATCACTGGAAAGAGCTCTTAAAGAACTAAAACTTTTGTTCATATACTTTCTATAAAATATTTTTAGATTTGGAGCTATTTTATGCCGATAAAAATAATAATAATTGGTATATGACCTTGACCTTTGCATATTATGCTTGATTTTTTTCTATGAATTTATTTGTTTTATAAAAATGCATAAACAGTGAAATAATGATGAAGATTGAAAAAAAAGGAAACTTTGGACTGTGGTCATTTGATCAAATGAAGTCCGATCTTCAAAATCTAAACACCAATGAAAAGATCTCTTCACAGACTAAAACTTTTGTTCATATACATTCTATAAAATATTTTTAGATTTTGAGGTATTTTATGCCGATAAAAATAATAATAATTGGTATATGACCTTGAGCGTTGCATATTATGGCTGATTTTTTTTCCATGATTTTATTTGTTTTATAAAACTGCATTAACAGTGAAAAAATGATGAAGATTGAATAAAAAATAAAGTCAGGAGCTGCAAATAACATTAAAAGTCATGCTTTGAAAATGTTGACTTTTCGAAAATATTGGTAAAGTTTGACCGCATACTGTGGACAAACCATGCATTTCTAAAAATCGCCACACTATATATTTTGTGCGTATATGTCTTGCGAATCATATGCAACAAACAAAATTCTCCTATCTCATTCCTGAAAGACGTGGATAAATTTTTTGCAGACCTACCCTCATTTCACAGTTTTTTCGAGATTCGAACATTCAACCTCCTGTAGCACGAAAGTTATATATACGCAACTTTTTGAAAACTATCATATTTTATTAAGTAACTGACAAGGAACGCAATGCAAAAAACCGCATTTCAATCGGACTTCAAATAACAGAGTTATTAGCCCTTAGTCACTTTTACAAAACGCCCCCTAGCGGCAAAATTAAGACAAAAATGAAAATTTTCTCGACGTTAGGATCAAATTCAGATCCTAGGACAAAACTGGTAAAAAAATCAGAACTGTGACTGTTTCCTATCATCGGTTTTCATGAAAGCAATTCCATTCAGTTCACGAGTCGCATGATTCGAAAAACATTTCTTCGTTCAATTGCTTGTTGATACTGTTAACAGTGATCTTTGAAACGTTTCTGTCGCAATGTTTAAGCAGACTTTTTACCCAAGAGAGTATTGTTGAGTATTACCTGTCAGTTATGAAATCGCGATATCATCAGTTTTCATGAAAGCAATTGCATTCAGTTCATGAGTCGCATGATTCGAAAAACATATTTCTTCGTTCAATGGCTTGTTGAATACTGTTAACAGTGATCATTCAAACATTTTTGTCGCAATGTATAATCAGACTTTTTACCAAAAAGAATACTTTTGAGTATTACCTGTCTGTTATGTAGTCGTAAACTTGAAAACATTTTTTACGGACTTCGGGTACTGCAATGTTATATGTGTGTTTAGCTTTATGATGGAGACAAATGACAATTGTATTCGATAAACAACAATTGCAAACGACAAACAACAGTATAAAATGACACACGACAATGCAATATGCCAGTCAACACTATTACGAACAACTGTTGCATTGAATTACTATCATTTTTATGAAATATCGCATTATCTTTTTTGTGTCATTTCAAATTGATGTCACCGAAGAACAGAATGCAAAAAAATCGCATAAAAATCAGACTTTATTTTTTTTTTTTAATTATTAATAGTGATTTCAAGCTAATCGCCCCCCAAGCGGCAAAATGAGAACCAAAACTGATTAAAATTTAACTATTAGGTACCTAGCAATGCCGCAAATGGTTCAATCAAGTATATAAGTCGCACTAGTCAAACATTCTATTCCTTATATATCACAATTTGAAGCATAAAAACTGATTTACAATTGTTCTAAAGAGGATCAAAACTTGGACTGCCGTAAAATGACCAAATCAAGTCCGATCTTCAAAAACTAAACACCAATGGAAAGACCTCTTCACAGACTAAAACTTTTGTTCATATACTTTCTATAAAATATTTTTAGATTTGGAGCTATTTTATGCCGATAAAAATAATAATAATTGGTATATGACCTTGACCTTTGCATATTATACTTGATTTTTTTCTATGATTTTATTTGTTTTATAAAAATGCATAAACAGTGAAATAATGATGAAGATTGAACAAAAAATAAAGTCAGGAGCAGCGAAAAAGAGGAAACGTATGGATATACAATTGTTTGATAAGAGGATCAAACTTTGGACTGTGGTCATTTGATCAAATGAAGTCCGATCTTCAAAATCTAAACACCAATGAAAAGATCTCTTCACAGACTAAAACTTTTGTTCATATACATTCTATAAAATATTTTTAGATTTTGAGGTATTTTATGCCGATAAAAATAATAATAATTGGTATATGACCTTGACCGTTGCATATTATGGCTGATTTTTTTCCCAGGATTTTATTTGTTTTATAAAACTGCATTAACAGTGAAAAAATGATGAAGATTGAATAAAAAATAAAGTCAGGAGCTCCAAATAACATTAAAAGTCATGCTTTGAAAATGTTGACTTTTCGAAAATATTGGTAAAGTTTGACCGCATACTGTGGACAAACCATGCATTTCTCAAAATCGCCACACTATATATTTTGTGCGTATATGTCTTGCGAATCATATGCAACAAACAAAATTCTCCTATCTCATTCCTGAAAGACGTGGATAAATTTTTCGCAGACCTACCCTCATTTCACAGTTTTTTCGAGATTCGAACATTCAACCTCCTGTAGCACGAAAGTTATATATACGCAACTTTTTGAAAACTATCATATTTTATTAAGTAACTGACAAGGAACGCAATGCAAAAAACCGCATTTCAATCGGACTTCAAATAACAGAGTTATTAGCCCTTAGTCACTTTTACAAAACGCCCCCTAGCGGCAAAATTAAGACAAAAATGAAAATTTTCTCGACGTTAGGATCAAATTCAGATCCTAGGACAAAACTGGTAAAAAAATCAGAACTGTGACTGTTTCCTATCTTGTTGATATGCCGTTCACAAAAAAGAGACGGAAAAATAATAATAAACTAGAACCGCAAGCGGTATCTCGGTTTTCGCTTTTAACCTAATCAACTTGAACACTTTATTTCGACTCAGCCACAATTTCCAATAATGACTAAAACTTTTGTTCATATACTTTCTATAAGATATTTTTAGATTTGGAGCTATTTTATGCCGATATAAATAATAATAATTGGTATATGATCTTGACCTTTGTATATTATGCTTGATTTTTTTTCTATGATTTTATTTGTTTTATAAAACTGCATAAACAGTGAAATAATGATGAAGATTGAACAAAAAATAAAGTCAGGAGCAGCAAAAAAGAGGAAACATGTGGATATTCAATTGTTTTATAAGAGGATCAAATTTTGGACTGTGGTCATTTGATCAAATGAAGTCCGATCTTCAAAACCTAAACACCAATGGAAAGATCTCTTCACAAACTAAAACTTTTGTTCATATACTTTCTATAAAATATTTTTAGATTTGGAGCTATTTTATGCCGATATAAATAATACTAATTGGTATATGACCTTGACCTTTGCATATTATGCTTGATTTTTTTTCTATGATTTTATTTGTTTTATAAAAATGCATAAACAGTGAAATAATGATGAAGATTGAACAAAAAATAAAGTCAGGAGAAGCAAAAAAGAGGAAACATATGGATATTCAATTGTTTGATAAGAGGATCAAATTTTGGACTGTGGTCATTTGATCAAATGAAGTCCGATCTTCAAAAACTAAACACCAATGGAAAGAACTCTTCACAGACTAAAACTTTTGTTCATATACTTTCTATAAAATATTTTTAGATTTGGAGCTATTTTATGCCGATATAAATAATACTAATTGGTATATGACCTTGACCTTTGCATATTATGCTTGATTTTTTTTCTATGATTTTATTTGTTTTATAAAAATGCATAAACAGTGAAATAATGATGAAGATTGAACAAAAAATAAAGTCAGGAGCAGCAAAAAAGAGGAAACATATGGATATACAATTGTTTGATAAGAGGATCAAATTTTGGACTGTGGTCATTTGATCAAATGAAGTCCGATCTTCAAAAACTAAACACCAATGGAAAGATCTCTTCACAGCCTAAAACTTTTGTTCATATACTTTCTATAAAATATTTTTAGATTTGGAGCTATTTTATGCCGATATAAATAATACTAATTGGTATATGACCTTGACCTTTGCATATTATGGGTAATTTTTTTTCTATGGTTTTATTTTTTTTATAAAACTGCATCAACAGTGAAAAAATGATGAAGATTGAATAAAAAATAAAGTCAGGAGCTGCAAATAACATTAAAAGTCATGCTTTTAAAATGTTGAT